>OX336396.1:295797749-296397749 GCA_946902985.2 Meconema thalassinum | reverse complement strand
CTACAAAGAGAGAAAACAGTAGAGATTATGGAATTCCTCCTTGTGGGATGCCAGACGAGACATTCAGCCATAAGGAGATAGGACCAGGAAGTACGACAGTTTTTTATGAGTGTTGAAAGATTGCTATGAATATTGTATCTGTGGGACAGTTTGTATATGCCCAGATTATGGTTTATGGAGTGAAATGCCATAGCCAGGTCAATGTAAATGACATCCAACTGCGTTTTACCTTTCAATATTAACCATCTCAAATAATAAATCATCACATCAATTTTTTGAAGAGTTTTATCGACTTACAATATTGTCGATGTTTTTCGTCTTCTTCTTCTTCACTGTATTATACCACTCATGCAGGGTCGACATTTTTGTCAGTCCTACACATCTTCTGAACAACTTACGCACGAATACCATCCGACCGTAGTACCGTAACTAAACTTATGTCTTTTTCTTGCCGTGAATGATGGTACCTGATCTCTCCCTCCTCTTTCGTTTGTTGGTATCTGCTGCCTTCTTTTGTCGTTGAGCCTCCAGCACGAAGGTGGGATCTCGGATTTTCATGCCACGAACAACTCGACTGTCTACAATTTCTGGCAAAATGCATTCCTTATAAAACTGGACTAATTTTGAAAGGATCTTTGTTTGCCATAACAACTCATCCTTTTCTATCCTTTCCACGAAGAGCTCTCCTTTCTTCGTATAAACTACAAAATCGCACCATTTTCTCCTGGTGATATTCAATTGACCTTGCACCTGGAAGAAGTAGTTGTGGCTTCGCTTCAATTGCAATTTTTCTTCTGAAAGTTCCAGGCACAGACCTTTTTTTCTGTTTATTAGTCACCTCTTCACTCAAATCTGATTCAGTTACGGAGGCAAGGCATTTCACTTCTACGACACCATCACAACCAACCAAACCATCAGGACTGGCTCCGAGGAATGGATATTCTTGGTCCACGAAGAGCCCACACTTGGTGACAATGTTGCCAGTTCTATTCTCATACAGTTTTATAGCAGTGTCCTCATTATCTCTTCCAAATGTGACGGCAACTGAGGTGAGATTTTTTGGATATAAAATTGTTTTGACGAGATTGTGACAAGGGGTGTAAGGTAAACGTTTAATGACGGGACCAAACTTGGAAGCTGTCAACCTATTTACTCTTAGGTCGTGCCACATCTGGTTAGTATGCTGCCCAATAGTTAAAACCTCAATAGGTCTACTATTTGATACTTCATCGGCCATTTTCTTCAAAAAGTTTTTACAACTTATTTCAAGGACTTCATTTTCAACGTCGGGCAACTGCGCTAGTGGCCCATAGTTTTCGTCACACTTCCCAGTTCTTCGTCTTTTCTTTACTGGTGGTTTTTTGAGAAAATGCCAATCTCCTTCTTGATCGACTTTTTTCTCTGGCGAGAATATTCGCCTTGAAGACACTACCTGGGCTTCCATTCAATTTTCTCCAGGGACTGAGATGCCAAGAAGGTCCAGCTGTGTGACTCAGGCCTGCACCTATACATCTTCTCTTGAAAGATCCTCCACTAGAGTAGTTTACACGTTTCCCTCCTGTAAATTTAGCCACGATGCCCATGTACCTAAAAAAAAGGCAAACATTAAAAACTGTTAATACAAAGTTTGGGAGATTATTCTATGATAAAAAAAAAAGACGTTCTTATTTGCCTGCATGCGTTTCTTAGGAAAAATATAACATTTCAAAAACTATTAAAGATAATGCAATTGAATTCGGTATGCGTGTTTCATTTCCCTAACAAAGAAGTGTTTCACTACATTTGTCCTAACAAAAATTTGAATAAATAACAAAAGATGCAAAATTTTACGCCAAATTGATTGACGCCTCATTATGTAAAATAGAATCATTAAAAAACACACACAAGTATTAATCTGAATGAAAACTGGACTAAGTTGTAAATACTGTACTCAACTATAACACAAATTCGTTTTAATCTAGAGAACTCATTCAAATTGTTACGGGTAAGTTACACTCCATTAGGCTGCGTTGATATAGGCCTACGCTAAATTGCAATAACTCCTAAATAAATACCTTTCTGCGACGTTTGTTGTCTGGTTGAACACCAAACTGTTAGCCTTGCTTTCAAGATTTCCGATGAGTGTACGGATTTTGATCATAAATTCCTTGTCAACTTTGTCAATTATACACTCCTCTCCGGATTCTTTTCTTTTACAAAAATCACGGCAGTTAACATGATTTCCAAAAAACATGGTCGGGCGCGTTTTTGAGGTCTCTTCGGAGGTTGAAAAGGTCAGAGCTGCTTCTGGTCACACCTGCTTCTTTGATAGCAGTGCGAACTCCTTTCACCATTCGCTCCAAGCGTCCAATAGATTCACCTGACGCGGGCTTACTTAGTAGCTGCCGTGACTCCAAGGGAAATTTAGTGTTCTCGGTCAGCTTGTGTAGATGGTCCTTGAGACAACGGGTAGCATGGTTAGCACATTCGATATTTTTTATGTACCTTCCATAACTGCACCCCTCTTGGATCTTTGCCAACACATTCGCATCCCCATCACCGATGTAGTATTTGTAAATGAGGCCGTAGCTCTCTTCACTAGAGCGAAACCCTTCCAGCACAACACTACTTTCCATTCCAGTGGATGGACCGTTGTAGTTTTTAAAACAGAGGTGTTCAGTTTCTTTTTTCTTTGGGTTTGCACAAGCGAAGCAGAACTTGTTTCGGATGCCAAGATATATCAACTTCTGTGTGTGAGCACCAATGATAGCCCCCTGAAAATGAAATAGTTTTAAGGAATAGATTATTATCTCCAACGTGATAACTTTAATACAGTACCTTAGGGTGACCCGACGTCCCGTATTTCATGGCACGTCCCTTATTTCCCTAGTGTGTCCCGTTGTCCTGACAAAATACATACGGGACGCAAATTGTCCCGTTTTTTAATTAATGGTCCCGTACATTTTGAGATAGCGTGTTTTTAAGTAACGTGTAACACAACCAAGTGGAGAACAACTGTGGTCATACCCAATTAGTAAAGATGAAACCAAACTGTAACACAAACTTCGGAAGTGCAGGGAGAAAGGGACAAAACAATGTTTTTGCAATGTTTTTGAAGAGCAACATTTATGGTGAGGTTGTGCACCACACATAGTGCATAATGCGGTACAAATCATTGGGGATATTCTCCCAGTAGACATAGAAACCGTTGTAAACAACATTTCCCAATATTTCCACATTTACACCATTCGTGTTGAATAACTGAAAAAGTGTTGCCAGTTTGCTGAAGTGGAGTACGAACAAGTGCTTGTTAGTGTAAAAAGCAGATGGCTTTCCTTGGAACCGGCTGTGAAAAGAATTAGGCCTATTGATATTTACGATTAGCTAAAATCGTACTTTTTGTCTCAAGACAAATGCAATGCGATTGTAAAATCTTTCTTTAGGGATCCTCAATCCCTGCAGTGGCTCTTCATTTATTCAGAGTCAATTGGAAGTTCTTTCATCAACCATAAAAGATATTGAGCAGCAGATTAGTCAGCAGATGAAGTTTTGGTGGTGTCAGAAATATCGATAAGGAAATTGAAATCGAGGAAGGATGAAAAGTTTCAAAGTATGAAATGACAAGCACGTTGCAAGAGGATGGCGTACTTTAAGAAACGGAATTCTTCAAAATTTCAAGTTTATTTAATGACACATTTGACTATGTTGAAAAGTGGGCTTGCCCATTTCACGTGCTGAAACCATTTAACTGGGTGCAGCTCAAAACTCCTCTTTGGAAGGCGGTTCAGCAAAGCCTTAAGACATTAGCAGAGTTTGATGTAAGTATTCTGAAAGAAATATGTGAAGAGGAACTTTCTGAGAAAGTTAACCACGTTAAAAATGTATGTGAAGTGAAAAACGTTGAACGTTGAACTAAGAACTGTTAAGTGTGTTGGTGGAAAATGGTCTGTCATTTTCAACTTCCTTGCGCTCCCAGATATCTGCTGCAAAAATTTGGACCTCATTACTGCATTTGTGCTAGCCATACCTGGCACTAATGCTGCTGCAGAAATAGGGGTTTCTATCACAAATGCTTTTTGGACTGATGAAAAGAATAGGTTTTGCTTGGATAGTGTTAAGGAAATAATTATAACTAAAATTTATTTTCAGGATACTCCAAGGGAAAATATTGTTGCTAAAACAATATTACGTCATTAAATGGTTATATGTATTTTAATATTCCTTTCAGTGTGGATTTTAACAAAAAGGTACGAAAATGACCTACTTGAAGCATAAACCAAGAATTTACGCTGTTATTATATCATAACCGACTTATTTGATCAGAATTTTAATTTTTAAACTATTTTAAAAGCATTATAGGTATAGTAATAACGAATGTTTACATAAAATTTCGATTCATATCAACTTTTAATTTGTGTCCCGTATTTTGATTTTGGAAATCTGGTCACCCTAGAGTACCTCAAAAGTTCGTGTTTGATTTTGTACAATGGAACAATTACCAATTAAAAAATGTAACTTGCAAAAAGATATCACTATGTGCTATTCATTAGGATTTTCAGTAAAACTTAAAAATCGCTCATCTTCAATGATAATAAATAAATAGTGTATTCACTTTAATATTTCCTAATTGCTTACCACACCACTCCGCGAGTTCATCCCATGTCCATACGACCTCTTCGCCCAGCCACCGTCACCAATAACAGTTATGTATGGCACACCATTTAAATAGTTGTTCTTTTCAATGGCTATACGTCTTTCTTCTTCCGCATTAGCCTTCATTTTGCATATGAGAGTTTCTTCCCAAACCTAAAAGAAGCAGAGAAATGTTAAAAGAATAATATATTTGTGTTTTAAAATGTTTAATACGTCTCGAACAAAATGTTAAAAATTTGTCTCAATATAAAAATGTTTTATGAGAGTTTCTTTGCATAATTCATCAATGTGTATTTCTAAAGATAGATCTTGATCTAATAGTAAATCTAAATAAATTGTTTCACTAAATTTTAATTCGTCTTCCTTTACTTAATCTCTAATTTGGGATTGATATATATATTCATTATGTGAGGAAATATGGATCAACAAGCAGTACTTACATTGCCAACTCTTATTTCATGGTTTGTGTATTTCTTGCGGCCCATGATTGGTATGTCCAAAACACTGAACATTTCTTCAACTTGTGAAAATCCAATGCCCACTGCCGTGGCTCCCCACACCAGAGCATCGTTTACTTCCCCTTTTCGGTCAAGACGCTCTGAAGTTACACCATACTCGCTTTCACAATTACCACAGTAATAAATCCATGTGCAAAATAACCCATTTTTAATTTCTTTCTTATATTTATATTTTCCCATGGAACAATGTTTGGAATGGCTCGCTACTAATTCGAGTTGTTCCATAACGTGACCAATGTCAACGATGCGTCGCCCTTTTGGAGGCAGTTCGTTAGTCTCTGTACTTGTTTCAACTATCAGCACTGGTAAATCACAATCCGACTGATTGCTGTCGCCTATATCAGTTTCTGAATCACTTGAGAAATTCATCGAATAATCTTGATCTTCATACCTAAAATTAGACAATCATAAATAAAATATTGAAATCCGAAAGACAGAAATTATGTCCCTAAAACCAACATCATTAAAAGAAATAACCATAATTGGCAATACAGTCAAACTTGTAACCGAATTCAAATACCTCGGAGAAGTAATAAAAAATAACCTACACGAAAAACCCCATTAATGATACTATGCGTAAGAGGAAACTGTGATTCTTTGGACACTGGATTCGAGACTTCTGAAACAACTGGTACAGTACAAACTCGACTAAGAATATATCACGGCAGGATGCAGATGGATTACAGAAATAATAGAGGATCTGAAGGAAATTTGCCTTACACCAGAAGACACAACAGATAAGATAAAATTGAACAAAAAATCAAGAACGCAATCTCCAATTCACACTCACAAGAAAGATCACAACATGAGTATTTTAAACACAACAAAGGGCACGAAGATGGGAATATATGAAAAAGTACTGAGAGGACAGCAAAGCCCGAAGTTTTCCTTGGAGGAGACTTAGATAATGGACTGACTAAAGTGATCCTATGCGGTCGTAAAGAAGAAAGAAGAAACATACAAAAACATAATACGCTTAAAAAAGTAGGTAATCTGCTAAAAAAAAAATACAAGACCTTTCAAATAGACAGATCTCTAAATTTTATTTCGTAGCGTAATATACAGTAAATTATTTGAAGCGAAACCACTAAAAAGGGAGACCCAAACGGATCATTTCCGAATAGGAGAGAAATATGTGAAGCTAAGGAATGAAGAGGTTCTGGGAAGAAAAGAGAAGAAAGGTCAAGACGCGGTCTATGCGGTCCACAGTTGGCCAAATTCAGAAACAAAACAAAAAATACAGTAAATGTCGTACCCGGTCAAATAAGTGAATTTTACTTTACCGGTTTATTAATTAATTAACTTATGCTTGTAAAAATTATAACAATAGTTTACTTACCGACTTGCATCGTGACTTTCATCTAACACAGTGCTTTCATCTAACAATCTGTTAAATATTTCCTCGGAGTCTTCCAATTGAACAGAATTATTTGAAATATTCGCTAAGGCTTGTTTTCTTTTCTCCCAAGAGGCCCTTACAGCTCGCGATTTTTTGGAACGTTTCCGCGGAAGATGATGTTTTCGTGGCATTCTTCAATAAAGTGTGAATATTATAAAATGAAAAACAGTTGTATAGGTATAAACTCCACTATCACTCTTATCACAAAAGCACAAACACAGAATTAGCAAATGAAAGGAGTAATGGGTGAGATAATACTGTAACACTTCTACGGTTTCCTCTCTAGACTGTGATCGTGTAGACTGGCAGGATGAGTCAGGGAGGGAGGGGGGCGGAAGCTGCGATAGCAAAGGTGTTGAAGGAATGGGAAGAGAGGCTAGGTGCCCGAGCGGGCTCTTGCCCAAGACCTTGTCTTGTCGCTGTGTGTGTGCGCGCGTGTGTGTATGTGTGTGTGACTGATTCAGCTAGCGTTTTTTAGAGTCTGAAAGGAACATTCACCACGGGTATATCGCTGAACAAATTTCCTTTATCAAACATTTCGACTGCTCAGAATAAGAGCCACTTCAAATTAATAGAACTTTGAAGTTAATATAACATTTTCTTCTCACTAAAAATGGTATTCAAATCTGAAGAGGTTAATACAAAATTTGAATTTCGAAATAAGAATTGTTCCTATTGCAGGGGTTGTTGTAGAGAAATTTCGGTGTCTTCCGATTATTAGTTTCGTCGTGGTGATCGTACCTTTAACGCTCAAAATAGCCACTTTGAAGCCATGTCCTCAGCAAACGAGCCGTCGTTATTTTCTGCAAAACGCATATAATATCTCACAAAGACCTACATTAGAGATTAAGAATAAAAATAAAAATAAAAATAAAATTTTAATTTTTGACCGCACAGCCTTAAGTAAAAGCTAACAGCACACCGATGTATTCAAGAAAAGCCAAAGCTTCCAACTGGCAAGAAGTAGACTGCAGAAAGGAAACAACAGCATCGAGAACTAATGCGAAAATACTGGGAGGATGTTAAAGCTCGATGCAACAAGAAGGAGTTGAAATGACGTGGTCCTTAGATGGCCGAATCGAAAGAATAATAATAATAATAATTAAGTGCCTGGCTTCGCAAAGAGCCCTACGACCATTGCGTGTTATACGCCATGCACAGCATCCCGATCTGATACCTTCTTCATGGTGGTACAGTTTCCTCTGCTAAAATGTAAAGCTGTATGATGTGAACATATGTTCCTAGATCATTACATAATCGATAAAAATGCAGCATTGGGTAAACTCTCTCCGCATTATATGAACTGTATTGTCATGAAGCGACCTCCTGTTAAATCCAGCAAGTGTGTGATGTTTGGTTGCACACAGACTCCACAGTACTGTAATTATCCCATGCAGGTGGTTGATGACCGCTATGTCCCTATCCTGCGAGGAGCGACGGATATGAAAAGTTGGGGATGCGATGATAAAGTACTACAGAGCGGGAAATAAAGCAGATGGAATAGCTGCCATCCATCTTCTGTCTGTTAGATAGTCAGCCCAAAGGCAAGTTGGATCATCAAAAAGCACCACCTTACGTTGTGTGGGTAGAAAACCAAAGCAGCACTATAATAAGGCGTACTAGCCCTAGAACTGGCAATGTGAACTTCTGTACCGGCAGCCAATTTGTGTGATATTTTCCTACCAAACGGATTCTTATTTTCAACCTATTGTGAACAATGTTCCATGGCACTGTTGCATATCCTTGAAAAGCTAATAATCCACGGATTCAGATGGTAATGTTAACTTTTCTGTGAACCTTGATTAAAAAAATGAAATTGAGAATTGAGAATGGTGGAATTATTATTTCATGAGCAATATCAAAATTCTAACAACCTAAAATACGAGATGAAACATGAAACACTAAATCCAAGATATAGAAAATGATGCACATATATGTACGGTACATAATATGTGTGAAAGTTTCAAGTCTATGCACAAATATTTGTTTGATTGATAACAAAAAATATATCTTCCATGAGCCATTTTAGGCCTATAATCTAAGTGCGTGAACGAATTTACGTTATTTTTAATGATATTATGCTACATAATATGCCAAGTGAAACGAAAATATTGTAGAAGGAAATTATAATAAATATATATGGCAGTCGTTTCATTCCGCCGCATGGCTATTGTCCCTGCGGCGGCGGGCCCCCTTAGACGGTTTCGCCGTCTCTTCGGGCCAGGGGTTAAGGTGTTTGGGAGAGGTGGACATTTTGGTGATGGGTGAATTTGGTTTTGGGATTTGGAAGAAAGTGTGTTAGAATTGTTAGTGGGGCATTGTGCGGAGATTTGGAGAAGGGCGCGGGAGGCGAAGCATTGTTTTGAGCAGGAAGAGTTAGATGCAAGAATGGGGGTGTGGGAGAGAAGGGTGACTGCTTCATTGTGTGTAAGTATAATTTTCAAATGTCGGAAATTTTCGACGGACCAACAGAACACGGAAAACATGGAAACAACTGCTGCAAGTGCCAAAGTAGATGAAGGAACTTCTATTGCTCTGGGATTTGCGTGTATTTTTAGCCTACTTTCGATTTTTGCAAAAAATGAAAGCAGACTTATGAGATCTACACAGAGCGAAAAATTGTGTGTCTGTCTGTGTGTGTGTATGTGTGTGTGTGAGTCTGTGTGTGTGTGTGTGTGTGTGTGTGTGTGTACTCTGAATGTCTGTCCCCCTATCAATTCAAACACGTTGAAACCGAATTGAACGAAATTTGGTACAGAGGTAGAACTAGCAAAGGGCACCTCAGTGTCATGTTTTATATCGCCGCCATCTTTACCAAAACTGAATGGCGGCCACTCAAACGTTCAAAACGTAAAATCAAATAACTACTAAGCAAATCATCCGATCTCTACCAAATTTGGTAACAACATACCTTCATATAGGACGCGTCATGTGACCAAACTACAAGGTCATCCACCGTACCATTTCAGGATGGCGGCCGTGCGAATTATGCAAACATTATAATCCATATCATGGGACCCACCAGTTCCGATTATCGAGCCGAGAATCGTTTTAATTGTTCTAAAGGAAGAGGCACGTTCGAAATTAAAAGTTTATTTTGTAATACTATAGTGCAGAAGTGATTTTAAAAAACTGAGCCGTCTCAGTACAAGGAAAGATGGCAGCGGATATCTTGTGCCTGACTTATATTTCACTAATTTGAGTATTGCATGCAATATAGCGTACTGATACAAGATAAATAAACTGTGTATGAAATGCTTTATATATAAATAATATACTCCACTGATGAAATCGTTTAGCCGGCTCCGTGGTGTTGGGGTAGCGCGCCTGCCTCTCACCCGGAGGCCCCGGGTTCGATCACCTGCTCCGTCAGGGATTTTAAAACTGACGTGAGGGTTGGAACGGGGTGCACTCAGCCTCGTGAGGACAATTGAGTAGCTGTCTGTCAGTGAGACAGCGCCCCGATCACGAATACCAAGATTAACGGCCGAGGGGACCCGACGCGCTGATCACGCGTCACCCCAATATCTGCAGGCCAAATGGCTAGGCAGCGGTCGCTTGGTCGGCCTTAGCCCGTCATGGGCTGGATAGTGCCAGGGGTTGACTTTTTGTTGTTGACTTTTTGATGAAATCGTTTAGTGTAAATCATTATTTGCTAATAAGTTCTATGTAAGTCATTTTATATAGAACGATGTTCGTTGGCACAATTGGCTCCGTGGTAAAGCGTTAGACTATCAATCTTATGGCTATGGTTCAAACCACATCAGAGTTAGGCTTTTTTGCTTGAATTTCTTTATATTTATTGTTTTTTAATGACTCAGATGTTTTAAAATTAAGCGTTATATTGTGCATAGTACGATGGAAAATATATAATTAAAACAAAATTCGCCAACAGATTTGCACGAGACATCTAGGAACAAAAAAGTGAATTATCATGGCGAACTGCACGCCAGCCAACAGATTAACTTACAGATTTTATTGAAAAGTTTATGTTTATGGCCGCTAGAATTCACTCCTCCTGTTAGGATTATCTTGTTCGATACTTCTCCATTAGATGTCACGACTGGTCTACATGGGACTCCATTTATTAGGATACCATTGGCATTCTATGCGCATCGAATTTGAAGAATGACAAGATGATACTACGATACATTTTTACTTTTTATTTTAAAGGGTTTGTAACAGAGTATTGTGCGTTATTTGAAAATGTTAATTGAAGTAAAGAACAAAACGATTTCACATAGTATATGAACTCGAGCCGTTGGTGCTAGTTCGGGATATTAATTAATACTTTTATTGCAGGCAAATAGCAATCGAAAATATCCACATAGTTGGTATACACACGTCTCTGTAGGGTCATGGAAAGATTTGTTAATTCAATTAGGGTTGTGGAAGCCATGCACATCCAGACGTGTAAAGACATGCCTCAACTCAAAGTTGGATATTGCCCGCGTCAGGCTGATTATGTAATAATAATAATAATGTTATTGGTTTTACGTCCCTTTTAACTACTGTTGCTTTTAGAGACGCCGGGGTGCCGGAATTTTGCCCCGAAGGGGATCTTTAACGTGCCAGTAAATCTACTAGCATGGCTCCCTCGCATTTGTGCACCCTCAAATGCCTGCTGACTGCACCAGGATACGAACCTGCAACATAGGGCCCAGCAAGCGAGAACGTTACCGCTGAGCCACGCAGCCAGTCCGGTCGATTATGTCTCCAGATCCATAGCATTCTTTAGATACTTCCTATCTTTCTTTCTTCAATAATGGTAGCAGTTGTTTTCGAGGTTGTGGTGATTGGTAGAGGTAAATAGCCTAGTTTCTAAGGTCTTCAACCAAGAAACGATTCCATTATACTCTTTGATAATAACAAGGAGTTATAACTATACTCATACATTTAGGAGAAAGTAGGCTATATGTTCTTTACTGAACATCTTGTTTTTGAACGAAGTAAGTGTGGTGGAGAAAACGAAAAGGGGGGCTGTATTTACGTCCAGATCATAAGGTGTTTTTTTTTATATGAAAGATGTTCGTTGAGATGAGAAGGAGAGTGATATGGTAGTAAAGAGAGGGAAAGAAGGAATTGTATAGCTGGTGGTATGAGAACTGTGGTGAAAGAATAAGTTGAGATGGGGGGAGTAGTAAACGGAAGAAGGGAATGAGTAGAAGGAGGGTGATGGTGTCAACGTTGTATGATTTGCTGGTAAATGTGTAAGAAGATAAACATGATGATTTTTTTTTGTAATGGAGATGAACAATGTTGATGGGAAGGGGGTAATGAATGATGTTGGTTGAGATGAGAAGGAGACTGATAGTATAGAATAGAGAAAGAAAGAAAGAAAAGTAAGAAAGAGAGAAAAGGAAAAAGAGAATAGTATAGCTGGTGATATGAAAACAGTGGCGAATTAATGAAGTGAAGGGGGGGTGGGAGTAGTAGCGGATGAAATGAATGTGTAGTTGAAGAGTTACGATGTCAACGGCGTGAGATGTGCGTGATGGAGATGTTGAAACCGTTGGAACCGTTGGTCGGTGCTAGAGCTGATGGGTGAGGCTTATGTTTCTGTGTGTTTGTTGACCAACGCCATTCTCAGTTAGGGGCTGGAGGCAGTGCC
The DNA here is from genome assembly GCA_946902985.2 of Meconema thalassinum. Taxonomy (NCBI): domain Eukaryota; kingdom Metazoa; phylum Arthropoda; class Insecta; order Orthoptera; family Tettigoniidae; genus Meconema; species Meconema thalassinum. The sequence continues at coordinate 296,385,589 of OX336396.1, read as the reverse complement.
AAAAGCTGTAGATGCCCAGTTTTGTGCGCACCGGGGCGCGATGCGGTTGTTGGAGGAGTGGCGTGACTATTGGGTTGCCGGTTCTTTGCGCTCTCAGGAGATATCTGCGATGCCGAAGGTCGATGTAGGTGGTGAGCGGTGGCAGTGGCATTCTGTCCAGCAGGTCTGCTGTGCGATAAGTGAAAGGCAACCGCATGGCGACCCTGACGAGGCGGCGCTCTAGTACATCATAGGGGCGAAGGGGGCATTTGGGGAATCCTGCCCATGCCGGATGCCCGTACACTAAGAAGGTGCGTATTTGGACCTTGTAGGTATATAGTAGTAACTTTTCGTTGAGGCCCCAGTTGGACCCTGCCAATCGCCTCAGGAGATATGCGCGCTTGCGTGCGTTGGGGAGTTTCAGTTTGAAGTGAGGGCGGAAGGTGAAAAACTCATCAAAGAGCAAGCCCAGGTATCTAACAGTTCGGGCGGGGACCAGTCGACGGTTGTGAAGTCGGATGTTGAGGTTATCGGAATTTCGAGTTGGCACAGAGGCTCTCCGACGGGGGCGAAAGAGAATGGTTTGGATCTTCGTGGGGTTGAGGCGAAGGTGCCATCTGCCACACCAGGAGGAGATAATATCCAGATAAGATTGGACTTGAGAGTTTATGTGGGCGACGGTGGGAAAAGGCGCTACTATTGCAGTATCGTCGGCGAACTGCAATAGTTGCATTGGAGGGGATGGTTGGGGAATATCGGCGACGAAGAGGACTTACAGAAGTGGGGAGAGGACGGAACCCTGGGGGACGCCCTGTTCGAAAGGGATGGGGCGGGAGTAGTGGCCGTTGATGCGGATTCTTGCCGTGCGGTGGTGGAGAAAGGTGTTGAGGAAGCGGAGGTAAGTGTGTGGGAGATGGAAAAAGTGAAGTTTGAGGACGAGTGCGTCGTGCCAGACGGTGTCGAAAGCCTTCTGGAAGTCTAAGGCGATGAAAAGGGTGGGATCAGGGCGGTTGTAGTTATCGGCAATTAGGGTGGAGAGACGGAGCAGTTGGTCTCGGGTGGAGAGGTGGGGACGAAAGCCACATTGGGAGAAGGGTAAGAGCTGGTGTCGGTGAAGATGGGTATGGATACACTTGGTGAGTATTCTCTCGAAGGTTTTGGAAAGGACGGCGGTCAGGCAGATGGGACGGTAGAAATCGGGCGAAGCAAGGGGTTTGTCTGGTTTTGGGAAGAGGAGCATCGTGGCTTGCCTCCAGGGGGTGGGGTAGAAACCAGTGCGAAGGAGATGGTTATAGAGGTGGGCTAGAGCGGTGAAGAAAGGGAGTGGTGCTTCCTTGAGGTGACGGTATCTGATGGAGTCGGGACCAGGGGCGGTGTTTGTGGTGCGGGAGAGAGCGATGGTTATGTCGATGGGGGTGATGGGGTCGTCGAGAGGGTGGGGGGAGAGGGCATGGTTGGGTGAGGGCTGAAGATAGGGGTGTTGAGGTACCGTTGAGATGAACTCGTCATCGTCGTAGAAAAACGTTGGGTCTGGTGCGTCTCGGAATACTCGGGCGAATTGATTAGCAAAGATGGCTAGTTTTGCCGGATCGTCAGGTGGTACGACGTTGTCATAGACAATGGGGTATTGTGGAGTGGACGTCTTTCCGGTGAGTCGGTTGAGGTGACTCCAGAAGCGAGCAAGGGAGGGCGATACTCCATTCAGCTTCGAGCACGTGTTGTGCCAGGAGCGCCGCTTGTGAGCCTCTATGTACGACTTTACCTGGCGAAGAGTCTGTCGATGCCGCTGCAGGAAGTAGCGGTCGTGGGTGCGGAGTAAGAGTTGTGGTAGGAGTGGGAAAGTGCTAGTAGACGCCTAGCTTTGGGTGGGATAGCTGGTCGGTTAGGGGTCAATGGGGTAAGGGGGATGTGGCGTTGTGCCGCTTGTTGGAGTGTATCCTGTAGATGAGACGTGTAGGCATAGACCGTTTCTTGGGAGCTGAGCGGTAAGGTGTCGGTTTGCAAAAGCTCCGTGATCTGTAGGCGATAAGCTGGCCAATTGGCCGAGCAGAAGTTTTGAATCATAACGGGGAGTGGTTTAGGTAAGTTTCGAGTGGGAATTTGAAAAGATAATAAGACAGGGGCATGATCGCCTCCAATGAGAGGTAAGACTGAAACGTGAAGGAGGTGGAGTAGGGAATTATGCGCTATGATGGCATCGGGAGTGGTTTGGGAGGATGGGCGCGTGGGTTGTGGAATGGGGACGAACGAGGCGTTAATGTGGTTTAAGTAGATGACGAGGCTCCGGAGTTCGGTAGCCGTGCGATCATGTAGATTGAGATCAGCCATGATGATTAAGTGGGGGAAGGATTCGGCCACATGGGCAATAAAAACTTTTGGAAGAGGATGTCGAGGACGGGTGTATATTGTTGCAAGATGGAGAACGCGGGATGGGAAATAAACTGTTGCGATGAGGCTCTCTGGAAAGTGTAGGGGGGAGGGGGGATATGAGGGCGGATGGGGAAGCGTGGTCGGTAAGCGAGTGCAGATCCGCCACGGCCTAGGTTATGGGGAAGGTCCGCTCGTAGAAGGATATATCCGGGGAGTAGGGCGTGGTGATCGCTCCGGAGAAAAGTTTCATTTAAAAGAGCCACATCTACGTAGTGGGTGGACAGGGTGTGACTCAGTAGTGTGCGGCGGGCGTTGGAGGAGCAGACGTTCTGATAGAGGATGGTGATGTTATGGGGAGTTCGGTTCCTTGTTTGTTGTTGGGCCATTGTAGGTTTATACTGCGGTGACGCGGGGGTAGGGGAAGAATGTGAAGTGTGTTAGAGGGCCCGAAAAAGAAGAATAGAATTGCACCCCGAAGATCTGCTGGGCCGCGTACTGAAGTTGGGTCAGTATGAGAGGGCGATTATACGGCAGAATGTTCTGAATGGATATGACCATGAATCTGATCAGATCCTCGATGGTTCGAGGAGGGAATTGGGAAAGAGCGGGTGCGGTAGGAGGGTCAATGGACTTGACCGGGGCTACGGTTTCAGGACGGTTGGGGAGTGGTGCAGGCTTGGCCTTACACTTGTAGGAGTATGTGGGATGCGGCTCATGGCATTGGTTGCAACGAGGGGGCTGGGCGAGGTTAGGGCACCGTCCGGTGGTGTGCGCGGTTTGGGAACAGTGACCGCAGCGCGGGGGTTCCCGGCATTCGTCAGTTGGATGAGCGTTATACTGTAGGCACCTATTGCAACGAAGGGCGACAGGGGCCGGTGCTTTGGAGGGCTCGACGCGGTGGTGGTAACGGTAGAGAAAAACCCCAGTGGTAAGAAGGCGGTCGACCTTCGCCTGGGTGGCCAGGAAGATACGCACCATCCAGGTTGGACCGTCCGCATTACGGATGCGAAAAGCCTTCCTCGCGTCAATCTGCTCAAGGTGAAGTTCCTGGAGCACCGCCTCCTCGGTGAGTTCGGGGTCCACAACCCGGATGACGCACGAGAAGTGAGGTTGGCGCTGGGGTGGGGGAGGGACTGCGGGGCTTTGGCGGGCGCGAAGAGGCTCCGCGGTGACGTTAGGGCCCAGTTCGCGAACGACGTCCGGGCTGTGCAGTACAGTGGCCGTGGCGTCGTCGTCCGTTTTAACGTACACGCCGTTGGTAGAGGCTGTGGCGGTGAATTTGGCGTGGTCAAGCACACGGCGCAGCGCGTCTGTGAAGAGGTATTTGTTAGCGCGGGTGTGGCCTCGAAAGAGGAAGACGTGTTTGTACGTCGGCTCGGTAGCCTTGGAGGCATAGGATGGGAGGATTGGGGGGATAGAAGCTGGTGTGGCGTCTGAGGGTGCGAAGTTGGGGATAGGGGCGGTGGAAGGTAAGCGTGGATCGTGTGGAGAAGGATGAACTTTGGGCGGAGGGGAAATACTGCAGTGCCGCCTGGAAGAGGAAGGAGCCTCCTCCATCCCTTCATGAACCCTCTGGCGAGAGCGGTGGGCTGTCCCCTCGGTATCGGAGGAGTCAGATCCGGGCCGGTTTTCTGGACGGCTTGGAGTTTGTTTCACTAGACCCGGTAGTTGGGGGGGATCCGGGTTGTGATATTTTTCGGGGGATTGCCCCCCCCCCCCCCTCCCTGAGGGACGGACGGAGCGTTGGTGATGTTCCCCGAAGGGCCGGATGTGATAGGAGTGGTGTGTTTCTGAGTTTGGTGATTTGGCGAATTTTTCCCCTTGCCCCTACCCATGGTGAGATGTTGATAGATTAAAGAAAAAGTGAGTTGGTGGAATGATAAAGGAATGGAGCAAGGAAACCAGGGAAGTCGACTGACAAAGGATGGAAGAGTGTGGGGAGGAGTCAAATGGGTCGCTGGGTGAAGTGGAACGGAAGGCTGTATGGCGCAGCGGTATGATGTCGCCTTCAAAAATAAGGAATGGAGTGGTAAGTGAAAGGGAATGCAAGGGAATTATATACTAAAATGTATGATGATGATGAGGATATGTCGAAGAAGTGCCTACGTCAGGAGAGGAATATCTCGCTGGCGAGTACTGAATGATAATGGGAGAATGAAAGCAGTATGTATAATGAATGAGAAAGTCTGGAAAGAAATATTTCGCAGACGAGCTGTGTAGAAGTATGTAAGTGTTAATGTAATATGAATGATGATGTTACGTGGAGAAAAGAAGTAGCGATGAAAGTAATGTCACTGCAGCAGTACTCAAGACGAAGGCAATACGACTACAGGTAGCTGTGTATTCTGAGTAGCGTGTACTAGCGATGATATGCGACGAAAAACTGCTGGCTCTGGTCAATACCCCTGAAGTATAGTTGGTAGGCAAGCAGCGTGGATAAGGCGATGTTACCAGACAGTGCAGTATTTTGGCGAAGTGAGGATGAGATGTAATGGTTGATTTAAATGAACGAAGGTGCACTGACTGTAATGGCGTGATGTGTGCTCCACGTGGCCAGACGGGGTCGCCTGTGTAGAACCAGGAACTTCCGGTGCTATGACGATGGCGATGACGTGGCAATGACTTGATGACGTGTTGTGCCCGTTTAGACCGGAGTCCGCACGACCACATATGCATTTTACCAATAATCAGTCAGCACGAGAGTCAAAATATCCCGGAGCGCCAGATGGGTTAAAGCAAATCGCAAAAACGACATCAAATTTAAAAAAATGCTTTACTGATTTTTGGCTCAATGCAACAATAAGGATAGAAGGAGATTTAATTGGGAGTAACACATCCTGTAAAATTATCTCAGTTTATTTTGAAGTTAAAATTGACTGCAAAGATGCTCAAAGCAGCATCATCCACGTGTGGCGATCCACACTCTTATTTACACACAATATACAGAAATTTTCCAAACACATTTGACAATCTTTTTGAAAACACAAGTCCGATTAATAGTCCTGTAGACTGTGTTCCAAAATTATTAATATTTAATTCCAGTTCAAAGTTAATTGTCTATACTGGAAATATCGTAGATCACTGTTTGAATATTTACATGATATTAACACTCGTAGAATAAATGTTCATAGAATTTTTAAACTTTCACTTGTTTTTCCAGTTTCAAAAATACATTGTCGAAAAAATATTATCATCATCGAAGCAACACAAATTATTTACATATATTAATAACATCTGAAAAGTATTTGACCTTGAGCATAGCATCGAAGAACTGTGCGAAGCACAACAACAATTAATTGTTCTTCTGACATTAAACATTCGAGAAGTGACTCGATTATGAACTTCAAGTTCCTAACAAAATATATGATTTCTGAATCATCAACTTGATCAATAAATTGTTGAACCATTCAACTATTTGATTTTCCACTTGGAATCATTATTATAAAAATATTTATATTCATGGCCATTTTTACCAACTTTTACAACTTGCAATTCTTCGACAGAATGCGGAAATTAGAATTGTAGTTTTATAATGAATTCATTTAGTTCATGGCACTAGGATTGAAAACATCCTTCAAATTATTCGTGGTTAAAGAATTATTTTTAATTGGCAGTGGCCCATTCTATTATTTGTGTAAGAACACAATATTACAACAACAACGGCAAAGGTCTTCCTCTGAAGAAGAATAAACTACTATCATGACAAATCCGGGTTCTAGCAAAATCAAAGTCTAAATGGAATTCGTAAACAAGGTTGAAATAAGAACTGATGGTTTTAAAGAAATAACCTTCGGGTCATTCATACGACGAAATGTGTAGTTCCAATACTCCTACTATAAACCTGAGCCATCGAACCTGCTATTTGATTGATGCTCGAAAAAACCTCTTCATTCCTGCGACTTAAACATGCGCACCTGGGAATGGCATTTCAACTACTCCACACACATAAATTTTCTTCCCAAAATGTATACAATAAATCAAGCCTCTGCTTGTTATCAACACTGGAAGATTAATAAACTTACAAGTTTATTTTATTTTACCATTCAGTTCAACCCGTGAATTTACCATACTTATGAAAATCTTTATTTCACTTTCGAGTGTATTTACGTCATGATTTTATATAAATACAAAAATATCCTATTTGATACAAATATCATTTGCTTCCCGTTTCATGCCTCTCCGTGTTATCTGAAAAATATACTTTACTCATTGCAAATATCAACTGTTCAACCAGAACTGAAATGTTGGTTGAATGCGGGCTTGCGCTAACCACTCTCCTTCGGAAAATCTCCTGTTCCAAACTAGAAATGATTAAACTACTTCACAGGCTCTTTCTCAATACATATGATTATTAGAAAATATAATATCCAAGAATTATTTAGAAAAAATATGAAAATTATTATTATTATATTTTTAGTGGATTATTATTATTATTATTATTTGTTATATATTTAATTAGCATCTCATTATGTGAGAATCCACATGTTCGAATCTTCGAATATGGAAAAAATATCCATTCCTCAACAAAAATAAATTATTAACTTTTACAGTTACATCGGCTGATTACCGTGATTTCCCAAAAATATGAAAAATTCAAATAAATGCTCGAAATGCTCGGTCATCGATCCTAAACTGTTCTGAGTGCTGAAAATACTCAGAATAACTCTAATAAGTCTTGCGTAAATCATTGCAAGATTTAAATACGAAGAAAAAAATGTGTTGGTCATCTGCAGAAAAATAGTTTGTTCCAATTAGCTAGGCATAATATAATTCAAATGTGGCTTACATTTCTTGATGGTCTTGAAGCGTAGTAAACCTGGTCTGTACCAGATTTATCCATAGACATGCCCTATCGGACAAGCACGTATAATCCTTGTATCGGCCGCCATCATATACCCACAATCCGTCTAGTCAGACATAGTGGTAGTATCTTTTGACGTTTGAATAAACTGTGGTTCCATTTTAATATGGGCTTCTATCAAAGCCATAACAGTTTGTTTAAATGGGGTCAGATCTAAGTGATCTCTTCTTAGATATGTCAGTTGTAACGTAACTCACTGTAATCTTATCAGTACAAGAAAAACACTGACAGTCTAAGCAATTAACGGCTGTTCTGAAGATCGTTCCCTGGGCATGGTTTGTTATATCACCATCTACCATGCGCTAAGCAACTTGTAGTTTCCCTTGCGTAGACTAATGAACGCCACCGTTATAGACTAGTCTTCAGTGTACTGACAGATCGAAGTGGTTAACTAGTTACAAAATAATGAAAACTGACTGCAATGGATTTAAACATCCAAGTATTAAGTTATTACTGGACTGTGACAAAGTACTAATTTCTAGACAAAGTCTAGCATATGTCCTTGTAGAAATATAAATATTTCCACCAATGTCTGTAGAAAAATCAATCACCTCAGTGATTCTCCTCACCAGAAACTTACTAAGTTCCAACTCGTAGCGCAGCACTTTTCGTGACTATCACGACTTTGAAAAGAACTTCTGCGTAGATCCGGCAACCATGTGCCTTGGCTCAGCGTAGATGCAACTTGCTCGCCAAGTGCTTGTGTTAGAATGAGCTGAAGTTGCTTCGGCCAGCTGGTTTTTATTCAAAACTGCCAGGGTCACGCGTCATCACGTTGTAATCTAGAAATCCTCATATCTCTGGTATCCCTGGTCCGATTTACTCGATACTAATTGCATTCTCTTTCATTTGGCCGTGCCAGCAATCTGATCCCATTCTCAAGTCTCTACTCCATGGTTAACTATTTAATCAATAAATAGCCTCGACCTCTGCTATTACTCGCTACGTCACTTGACATCCAAGTATCGGTAAATTATTTCCAAATGCTTCGAGAAGCAATGTAGCGCGATATTCAAATATCTCAACTTTCAAAAGCGGCTACAGCCTTTCTCTTGATATCTAGGTGTCTGAATCTTGGAATACCCATTCCTAGAGTTGGGCACAGTGTGTCTTGAAGACGTAGATACTATTCGTGATTTATTCGGCGAGAATGACGTTCCTCTGAATATAGTCAGAAAATAAGATGGAAATTATAATAACAGTGGTGCACTTTTAAGTCCCTAATACATATAATAATTACATCCTCAAAATAAGAGCGGTAGCGATAACATATACAGCGCCATTACATGATATGTTTTGGTTCGCACAGGTTCGCACGGCAGCGAGTCCCTCATTTGTTTCCATGGAAACTTATACAAGGAGATTGTTTCTATTGATGAAAACTAGTATTAAGTATCTGTAAACTTCTAGGAACACACGACAAGGCATGTCACGCCATCTCTCAGCGGAACAGAGCTACTAAATTAAGAAATAAAAAGCATCGAAGAATCGACTCTGCCGTTACAGAAATCGGAAAACCGTCGATCCATCGACGCTTGCAGGTTCTAAGGCTAGACACGGCCATTTATTTCCTCACTGAGTCAGAACAGCGAGTAGAATCTTTCACAGTATCCAGTAGCTTCCATATAATCACAGCCATGAATCACCGACCAGTGTGTGTGCACGAGGCACGGAGGAGTCATATTTCAAGAAGGTGAAGGCGTGAGACTTTTCTAATTATGAGGAACACTAATTGCAAGCTCAAGCCAGGAGGTGAAATAACTCTTCCCTTCTTTAATATTCCCGTCCGGCATTAACACTCGTGTTTCTCTGAATCCCCAACATTCTACAGGGAGAGGAGAGGGCTACTTCTTGAAATAAACAATGTTGGAATAGTTCCAACATTAGAGAGTAGTGTGCGCCAAGGATACATACTACTGTATACTCAGGCCTTGAGAATTCAACCTAGGTATGAGGAACTAATGGTGAAATACTTAACTCATCTAAGTACGCAGAAGATACGGGGCTCCTTATTAACGATCACTTGAATACACAACAGACATGTGTGTTGCCTACCACCTACAATAGAGCCGCGAGAAGTTCTTGCTCGCTAATTCGTCTATCTCAGGCCCCTGTGCCTTGATCTTTTCTGACCTTTTGTTTCTAAGAATGTCACGGTGTCTCAGACGCTAGCACGGGAGACTACGCAGCCTATGGTCTGGGGTTCAAATCTCGAGCTTGACTCTATTTCTTTTTTCTTATTGGTCCATTGTCAGGCAAATAACAATATTATTACTAAAAATTGCTCAACAGTTTGTCTTCTTTTCTTTTACGAACACTGTTGATTTTTGTAATAGTTATATCAAGCAGTAAAGTATTAGTACGCCACGTTTATTTCTGGTAGTAACTCTTACTTAAATAAAATCCGTGTATTTTCTAGGGCCACTTTGCCGTTAAATTTAAAAAAAGTATCGCATGGAAGATCAAAAATGGCTGTCCAACTCATCCTTGTTACATCTTGATTTGACCGATGCATCTTTTTAACCCAGAAATCAATTGCCTCCCAACAAAAGTGATTGTAAATATGTTCAAACCATAGGTTTAGCCCAAATGCTACCGTCCACGACTCCTAGCTGTGAACTTGGCTACTAATAGATACCAACGCAACCAGAGCCTAGTGACGAACCTAAAAATTTTGATTCACACAAGTTTAGTTAGTGGAAGGTTCTTTTACATGCCATAAATCTATGACATGGGGCCATCCGGCTTTTCTTCCCCTCCGAAGGAAAATTAAGAAAAAAAAAGGAAGAGAAAGTAATAGAAAAAGAGAAGAGAAGGAAACAGAAAAAGAGAAAGAGGGAGAGAAAGACAGAGAAAAGCGAAAGAGAAAAAGAACACGGGAAAGGGAAAGAAAGAAAGAAAGAAAGAAAGAAAGGACACCAAACTCTAGAAGATACACCCACAGCTCTCGTGCATATTAGTTTATAATTCTATAGTACTCGTACTGGAGTTTAGGGCAATAGTAGCTACACCTTCATACATTAGTTTGGGGGAGGATCGTCATTTCTAAGTTTTGCAACATATCGTATTATACCTAGGTACAGTATAATACGCAAAGGTGTATGTTTCACAAAACTCAAGCTCCTAAACCAGAGGGAGTTAGAAGGTGTGGTTTGTACCAAAATCTTCCAAATCGTCTCCATAGTACAGGAAAAAATCCTGCATACCATTATAGGCGATTTGCATACGACTGTTTATGTTCGACGATAATTATAACTATTTTATGTTCGAACATACATATTCATAAATATCTGTCGAGATTTCGTCAGTTTTATGTACTGAACAGAGCGCATGGGACGTAGAGAATACCTTGTATTTGACCATGGCCTCCTCAAATACCCCACTATGACACTAGCTACGCAGTGAAATTTAAAATAGAAGTCAGATGCGATGCTAGCCTTACCTAATTGGTCACACAACTGTTTCTTGAGCTCTGATTGGTGGGAGAAACTGTTTCATAATGAAAAATAGTGCTATAATGAGCCTCATTATAGTACAGTTTTCTGACATATAATATTTACGTTTCGACATTTTTTATAATTTCCCCTAAATCAGGAGCCTTGGTAGCGATTACTTTATTCTAGATTTTGTGTGAAATTAGAGCAAGGGAATTTGAAGTCTTCTATTACTGATGGTCCAGTCTTGAACTATTAAAAAAGATTCGTGGGCAATGGATTGAAATCACCTGCTTTAGATGGTATATTCCAAAGTAAATTAAAAAAGAGAAAACGAACCCAGCTCAGGTGTCCCTCAGAATCTCCAATTTTGAAAATTCCCAGACGCAATATCTTATAGGAAAATTTGTAAGTCCATAGGAGAGAAAGCATCACTAAGTAGAGGGTAGTCCCTGGCAAGGGTGGGGTAGACAGGGCTCCTTAGCCACAGTGAAGGCAACCTGTCTAGGGGTGACAACCCCGAATAATAAGCCTCTCAAGCTAACAACTTGAGCAGTACCTTGGACAGTGACTCGTCGCTGCCCCATGAAGAATGATCTTCAACTGAGCATGGAGGAAAATTTCGCTAAATGCACTACCCCAGGTGGTAACCAATCCACCGTTGCCCATGGCAACGTTAGCGGACCTTCGGATTCTGGGGAGTCCGCACTAACATGCTTTAAGGATGAGTCGGAGCATCCTGAAATTCCTGGACGTAAACTCAGATCAAGACGGCAAAGTTTCTTCGCAACATTTAACGCCAATTCACTGCTCAAAGTGGGTAAACTGAAACATCTGACAGACTCACTAACACGACATAACATAGTACTGACAGCAGTACAGGAAACCAGATTCACTGATGACCATGCCCTTGAATCCCAAGGGTACAGAATCCTCAAAGGAAAAGTCGGTCAGCGAGTAATGAAGAACGTACCCCACTTAGGTACAGGATTTATAATCAGCCATAAGATACTGGATTCAGTCATCGACTTTAGTTCTCCAAGCAGTCGTGTATCTATCCTCTCTCTCAAATGTGCTAACAAGGGCTACACTTTAGTCAATGTACACGCCCCAACCAACCAGGACAACAAGCGCAACCCAGACAGAACTGACAAATTCTGGGAAGACCTAGAAGATATTCTCTCTAAAATCCCAGACCGACATACCACCATACTGCTTGGTGACTTCAATGCCCAGTTAGGAAGGGAGAAAAAATACAGAAACATAGTGGGCAACTATCCAGCGCATAAACGAACTAATCGCAATGGAGAACGATTGGTGGAACTGTGCAGGGCTTTCGACTTGGTTATGAAGTCTACAGCATTTAAACATCTGCCAAGAAAGCAAAAGACTTGGATCTCTCCTAACATCAACCTGGGTGAATTCCAGATAGATCATGTGGCCATCTCAAGAAAATCCCAAAAGGAAATACAAAACGTGAAGGTATTAAGAAGCGCCAATCTGGACTCAGACCACTACCTCTCAAAGATCAAACTGCGACTCCAACCTAGAAACAATAGATTACACAGAACCTCCAAGATGGTCAGATTTGATATAGAGCGACTTAAGAACAATCAAGAAGTCAGTCGAAGACTGAACAGTGCAGATCTTAACAACTGGGACCAACTGAAAGAAGCTCTTGTCAAGACGGCTAGTGAACTTGCTCCCCTCACTAGAAGAAAGAAACATCCGTGGTGGACTGAAGACTGTGACAACACAATAGCTCAAAGACAGACAGCCTGGATGAAATGGAACTCTAAAAAGACTAAGGAAAATTGGGAGAACTACTTGGAACAAAGGAAGCTTACAACCAAGATAATCCGAGGAACCAAACGGGCCTTCACACGCAACCAACTAACCCAAATCGAAGAGAACTTCGCTAAAAATAACACCAGAGACTTTTACAAAACATTCAAGCAGTCACTCGGAAAATACACTCCACCAAGTCTCCACTTCAAAGACTCACAGGGCAAACTGGCTTTTAACGACAAGGACAACTGTCGCCTCTTAGCTCAGTACTTTAAGAACTTGCTCAACTGTGATCCACCCAGCGAAGACTTTGACTACATACAAAAGTAGTAAGTGTTTGTTAGACTCTAAATATTGCATCATCATGACCAGAAATTGCGTAATCCTGATGACGTCATGGGATGACGTCATGGGTCCTTAGAGCGAGCACGTGGTCCAGGAGCGAGCATGTGCAGTGCACGTGTTAGCGTGGGAAGAGGTTGACCCTTTGGCTTGTTTGTGCGATGGTGATAAAAAGTTAATGGGTGTTGACGTCATGGAGGATGTTTATTAGGATGCTAACTGTCATCTGACACCCATGCGAGTGTGAGCACCAAAACAAAAGGTTATTCGCGGGTAGTGGGGTAGTGTATGTTCTCTTGCAAGTCGCGTGTGTGCTTGAATACGTATGGCTATGTTGGGAAATGTTTGGTGGCGGGCGAGGACTAGGGTTGAGTGAGGGTTCGTTTAAATGCTATTTTTCCCGCTCTATTTGATGGTGAGGTAATTTTTTAAAATGGGTGGAATTTGGAAACGCAATTTGAGGTAAACGTGCTTTTTTGACATTTTGGCGAATTTAATGAGCTTGTAAGGCTAGAACGATGCATATAGGGTGTCGTAGGACTTGTGGTGAACCACCCCTTGCTATGGACGGGAGTATATCCACCCCAAAATAAATCTACCCTTACCCGGAGGTTAAGTAGTGGTTATTTTTGTATGCATGCGCACTTGAGGGTTTTTGTAAGAGAGCGGAATTTTTAAAAGATTCTTTATAGATGAGGCTTTTTAAAAAATTTATTAAAAAAACAAAAAACTAATAGGTCATTCGATTTTTAGTATCTCGCTAACCAATAATGCGATGTAAACATATGGGGTGTCATAGGACTCGTAGTGAATTCTCCTTTTGTATGAATGAGGTATGTCAACCCCCAAAATAAAAACTACCCTTACCTGGGGTGAAAGAGCAATTTTTGTATGTATGCACACCGGTGGCTTTTGTCAAAAGGGTCTAACTACACATTTGTTAATATTTTCTGAACCCAGGATGGGATTTTCCCATAGGCAGTATCCTAGCACTTGGGGTGACACCTCGTTTTTGAAAGTATCATTCATTTATTTTCTTGTCAAAAGGGCCTAACTACACTTTTGTTAATATCTCGTGAACCAATCATGCTAGGGACTTGTATGAGGGGTCCTAGCACTTGGGGCGACGTCCCCCTTTATGGGGTGAAACTACCCCCCCAAAATTGAAAACTCAATATCTTGGAAACTATGAACCCTAAAATTAGGCGTTATAGCTTTAAAAATAGGTGATGACATAGGCTTTTACCTGGATTGGTCATTTCACCCCTAAAACAGTAAATAGTCATGTTATGGGGAAAAAACGTGTTAAACACCTAAAAATGATAAATGAAACTAAGATCTTTTGTTTTTGATGAAAAATAGCAGGGGGGGGGGTGAAAACTACCCCCAAATTGAAAAATCGATACCTTGGAAACTAAGAACCGTAAAATTATGTGTAATAGCTTAAAAAATTCGTTGTGACATAGGCTTTTACCCGGATAGATGATGTCACCCCTAAAACAGTAAATAGTGATTTTACAGTGGGGAAAAAGGTCTTAAACGGGTAAAAATGATAATTGAACCTAAGATCTTTTGTTTTTGATGAAAAATAGCAGGGGGGGTGAAAACTACCCCCAAATTGAAAAATCGATACCTTGGAAACTAAGAACCGTAAAATTATGTGTAATAGCTTAAAAAATTCGTTGTGACATAGGCTTTTACCCGGATAGATGATGTCACCCCTAAAACAGTAAATAGTGATTTTACAGTGGGGAAAAAGGTTTTAAACGGGTAAAAATGATAATTGAACCTAAGATCTTTTGTTTTTGATGAAAAATAGCAGGGGGGTGAAAACTACCCCAAAATTGAAAAATCGATACCTTGGAAACTAAGAACCGTAAAATTATGTGTAATAGCTTAAAAAATTCGTTGTGACATAGGCTTTTACCCGGATAGATGATGTCACCCCTAAAACAGTAAATAGTGATTTTACAGTGGGGAAAAAGGTCTTAAACGGGTAAAAATGATAATTGAACCTAAGATCTTTTGTTTTTGATGAAAAATAGCAGGGGGGTGAAAACTACCCCAAAATTGAAAAATCGATACCTTGGAAACTAAGAACCGTAAAATTATGTGTAATAGCTTAAAAAATTCGTTGTGACATAGGCTTTTACCCGGATAGATGATGTCACCCCTAAAACAGTAAATAGTGATTTTACAGTGGGGAAAAAGGTTTTAAACGGGTAAAAATGATAATTGAACCTAAGATCTTTTGTTTTTGATGAAAAATAGCAGGGGGGTGAAAACTACCCCAAAATTGAAAAATCGATACCTTGGAAACTAAGAACCGTAAAATTATGTGTAATAGCTTAAAAAATTCGTTGTGACATAGGCTTTTACCCGGATAGATGATGTCACCCCTAAAACAGTAAATAGTGATTTTACAGTGGGGAAAAAGGTCTTAAACGGGTAAAAATGATAATTGAACCTAAGATCTTTTGTTTTTGATGAAAAATAGCAGGGGGGTGAAAACTACCCCGTATATGAAAGGAGTGTAGACTTATTGATGTTGCAGATTGGAAACAGTGAAAGTTATCACTTTTGTTTAATTAGAAATCTTGCTCGCCTTGTGCGTTCAAGCATCACTAGCACTCAGAGAAGGATTTATATATGTAGACGTTGTTTGTCATATTATCTTCTTGAGGATGAGTTAAATGTTCACTTTGCAGACTGTAAACAGTTTCCTGTTGCAAAAAGCATAATGCCGACTGATGAACAAAGATTTGTTAATTTTACAGAATTCCGAGTTAAAGATACAGTTCCATTTATAATATATGCAGACACTGAATGCGTTTTGTCTCCAATTTCCTCCTGTTTTCCAAATAGTGACATTCATAACTCTACTTTAACACATAAACATATTCCTTACAGCATTTCTTTATACCTTCATTGTAATTTCGATAGTGAATTGTGCAGTTTCAAGCTCTTTAGGGGAAATAATTGCATTGAATTGTTTGTAAAGGAACTTTATAGTATTGTGGATAAACTTCAAACATATTACTTATCGGTTAAGCCAATGTTAAAGATGACCGAAAATGAAGAAAGATTATTTTTGTCAAGTAAAATGTGTCACATTTGCGAGAAACCGATTGCAGTTAATGAACTCAAAGTACGCGATCATTGTCACTTAACTGGAAAATATAGAGGAAGCGCACACAATAGTTGTAATTTAAATTACAAAGTAACAAAGGTTTTGCCTATAGCATTTCATAATCTAACCGCCTATGATGGACATTTTATAATTAAAGAAATTTGCGAGAAACGTGATGGAGAGGTGTTACATAATCCTGGTCATATAAAATTGTTAGCGATGAATATGGAACGTTACAAAGGGTTTACAAAGTATGTACGGGCTAAGAATGGATTCATTCAGTTAAGATTTTTCGATACATATAATTTCTTGTCCTGTTCACTAGATCAATGTTCATCTTCGTTAAGCGAAGATTCAAAGCAAATAACACAACGTTATTTTAATGATGATGCACAGTTTCGACTTACTGCGAGAAAAGGTGTGTTTCCCTATGAATACGTCACGAGTATGGATGTTCTTAACGAAACTAAATTACCTGAAATATCCAAGTTTTATAGCAGCCTTAATGATCAAACAATATCGAATGAAGAGTATGAGTTTGCTCAATCGGTGTGGGAAACGTTTTCCTGTCAAACATTAGGAGAATACGCAGATTTGTATTTAAAAGTTGACACACTTCTTTTGGCGGATGTCTTTGAAAATTTTAGATCGAATGGCATGGAAACTTATGGCATTGATGCAGCTCATTTTTACACTGCTCCATCTATGTCTTGGTGTGCTATGAAAAAGATAACCAACGTTCAACTTGAATTGCTTCAAGATATTGATATGTTACACTTTTTTGAACGATCTATTCGAGGAGGAAATGTTCAGTGTATAACACGACATGCGATTGCTAATAATAAGTATATGAAAACTTATGATGAGAAAAAGCAAGAGTCCTACATAATGTACTTTGACGTTAATAATTTGTATGGATATGCGATGATGGAATATCTTCCAACGGGTGGCTTTAAATGGATTGCAAATGTTGAAGGCTTTGATGTTTTAACTATTGATGATACTTCAGAAATTGGATATATTTTGGAAGTAGATTTGACTTATCCTCAAGAGTTACATGACAAACATTCAGATTACCCTCTATGTCCAGAAAAGTTGACAAAGCTAATGGCTACCCTAGATAATAAAGAACGTTATGTTTTGCATTATAGATTGTTAAAGCAATGTATTCAACTAGGAATGAAATTAGATCGTATTCACAGAATAATTGAATTCAATCAGAGCCAATGGCTAAAACCATATATTGATGTGAACACAGAGAAACGAAAACAAGCCAAAAATGATTTTGAAAAGAATTTTTATAAATTGATGAATAATGCAATTTTTGGTCGTTCACTGATGAATGTGAGGAAGTTAAGGGACATCAAATGGGTCACCAAATGGCATGGAGCTCGTGGTGGTAGGTCTTTAATAGCTAAGGCTAATTTTAAACATAGAATTATATTCGATGAACAATGTATGGTCATCGAGATGAGTAGACTAAAGATTTTTCACAATCAACCAGTATATGTTGGTGCATCTATATTAGATTTGTCTAAATGTAAAATGAATGACTTTCATTACAATGTTATTTTAGCAAATCCTGAATCAAATGTGAGGTTGTTATACACAGACACCGATAGTTTTATGTATATATTCTATTATGATATTTATGAGTTCATGAAACAACATTCAAATTTGTTTGATACTGGAAACTATGAAACAAACAATCCTTTTGGCATTGTGAGACAAAATAAAGGTGAAATTGGTTTAATGAAAGATGAAAATGCTGGAAGGATTGTTGAAGAATTTGTGGGGTTACGACCCAAAATGTATGCAATAAAATTGTGTGATGAAATGAATAGCTTGTGTAAGGCTAAAGGCATTAAGAAGAGTGTGAGTAAAAGTATGAATATTGATGAGTATCGAAAGTGTCTTTATAACAGAGAAAAAGTCAACAAAGTTCAAGTTTGTATAATTTCAAAATCTCATTCTGTATTTACTGTTCGGCAAAATAAGTTGGCAATTTCATCAAACGAAGATAAAAGACACATAACTGAAAACGGAATTGATACTTTACCGTTTGGTCATTTTTCTCTGAAAAATGATTAGAAACAAATTGAGATTAAAGCAGTTCATCTCACTTACTTTATTTCTTTCACACACACACTTTTATGCTGGTAATAATACTAATTTTTGTGTGTTCCTTTGCTTATGAAATCCTAGACTAGGAGTTCCACATTCGACATGATAGCGGAGTTTCATCTCCCATAAACTCGTCTCTGAGGTGGGTGCCAGAAAAGGCATCCAGCTGTAAAAACCACACCCTCACATAGACTTTCATAACTTCTTACGTTGAGGTTCATAACACTACGTTGATTGATTTATCGGTTTCCTTTTCACAATTCCTGTCTATACATTCCTCTTGAAGGTTGCAAGATGCTTGCAAGGTTCCTAAAATGCAATTAAATTTAATAAATACCTTAAGATGGTTTGATTTGTTTAATGATATGGTGTTAATAGTATTTTTAGGTTTTGACTGGCTTTGCATTAAGAATTGACTAACCAAACATGAGTTACCTATCAGGGAAACATTTTGGCCACTATGTTGGCTATTGACCAGTGAGTTTAGCTGTTTATCATTTTTTTAAATCATAAACAACAGAGGGTTAAACGTATAGATAAACCGTGTGACCATGTTTGTTAAACAAGACATTATACCAGAGACAATTAGAATACTTATGTAGAGTTTACCAAAAATAATGTTGTGTAACAGTAAATGCTAGTCAACAGTTATACACTTCTAAAAAAAATCATCATACAATACCTGAGAGCTCTTCTAAAATTATTGATGTGTAACATGATTCCACTAACTTGCTATGTATTTTTTGGCTTGGGGGTGATTTTCAAGAAATGCAAATGGAACTGAAATGCAATACAAACAATGAGCGTGCCTGGTGGCTGAGATTGATACCACGACGTACTGTCGGTTATGTAGCTATGTGGAATGTATATCAAATATGGTTTACTTCAAGGTCTGGAGATCCCTACAATTCCTACAATAAATGATCTTGAAATGGTCATCCTATGGTGTGAAAATATTTATTAGGTATATATATTTACTGAAAACAATTATGATTTATTAAATGTTTATATGTTTACAGTATTGTTATTTAATGTAAGCACTTGAGGCACTACCGACCAATGGGAAGCAAAAAGTGGGAGCATATATGGGATGAAATGTGGGAGCAAAGCAAATATAAAAAGTGGGAGCAAATATGCTAACTTGAATTGTGTATATACTTTACTTTCAACTATCTTGAATTGTGTATATACTTTTGCCGGCATATTTGTTGACATATTTGTTAGCATATTTGCTCCCACTTTTTATATTTGCTTTGCTCCCACATTTCATCCCATATATGCTCCCACTTTTTGCTTCCCATTGGTCGGTAGTGCCTCAAGTGCTTACATTAAATAACAATACTGTAAACATATAAACATTTAATAAATCATAATTGTTTTCAGTAAATATATATACCTAATAAATATTTTCACACCATAGGATGACCATTTCAAGATCATTTATTGTAGGAATTGTAGGGATCTCCAGACCTTGAAGTAAACCATATTTGATATACATTCCACATAGCTACATAACCGACAGTACGTCGTGGTATCAATCTCAGCCACCAGGCACGCTCATTGTTTGTATTGCATTTCAGTTCCATTTGCATTTCTTGAAAATCACCCCCAAGCCAAAAAATACATAGCAAGTTAGTGGAATCATGTTACACATCAATAATTTTAGAAGAGCTCTCAGGTATTGTATGATGATTTTTTTTAGAAGTGTATAACTGTTGACTAGCATTTACTGTTACACAACATTATTTTTGGTAAACTCTACATAAGTATTCTAATTGTCTCTGGTATAATGTCTTGTTTAACAAACATGGTCACACGGTTTATCTATACGTTTAACCCTCTGTTGTTTATGATTTTAAAAAATGATAAACAGCTAAACTCACTGGTCAATAGCCAACATAGTGGCCAAAATGTTTCCCTGATAGGTAACTCATGTTTGGTTAGTCAATTCTTAATGCAAAGCCAGTCAAAACCTAAAAATACTATTAACACCATATCATTAAACAAATCAAACCATCTTAAGGTATTTATTAAATTTAATTGCATTTTAGGAACCTTGCAAGCATCTTGCAACCTTCAAGAGGAATGTATAGACAGGAATTGTGAAAAGGAAACCGATAAATCAATCAACGTAGTGTTATGAACCTCAACGTAAGAAGTTATGAAAGTCTATGTGAGGGTGTGGTTTTTACAGCTGGATGCCTTTTCTGGCACCCACCTCAGAGACGAGTTTATGGGAGATGAAACTCCGCTATCATGTCGAATGTGGAACTCCTAGTCTAGGATTTCATAAGCAAAGGAACACACAAAAATTAGTATTATTACCAGCATAAAAGTGTGTGTGTGAAAGAAATAAAGTAAGTGAGATGAACTGCTTTAATCTCAATTTGTTTCTAATCATTTTTCAGAGAAAAATGACCAAACGGTAAAGTATCAATTCCGTTTTCAGTTATGTGTCTTTTATCTTCGTTTGATGAAATTGCCAACTTATTTTGCCGAACAGTAAATACAGAATGAGATTTTGAAATTATACAAACTTGAACTTTGTTGACTTTTTCTCTGTTATAAAGACACTTTCGATACTCATCAATATTCATACTTTTACTCACACTCTTCTTAATGCCTTTAGCCTTACACAAGCTATTCATTTCATCACACAATTTTATTGCATACATTTTGGGTCGTAACCCCACAAATTCTTCAACAATCCTTCCAGCATTTTCATCTTTCATTAAACCAATTTCACCTTTATTTTGTCTCACAATGCCAAAAGGATTGTTTGTTTCATAGTTTCCAGTATCAAACAAATTTGAATGTTGTTTCATGAACTCATAAATATCATAATAGAATATATACATAAAACTATCGGTGTCTGTGTATAACAACCTCACATTTGATTCAGGATTTGCTAAAATAACATTGTAATGAAAGTCATTCATTTTACATTTAGACAAATCTAATATAGATGCACCAACATATACTGGTTGATTGTGAAAAATCTTTAGTCTACTCATCTCGATGACCATACATTGTTCATCGAATATAATTCTATGTTTAAAATTAGCCTTAGCTATTAAAGACCTACCACCACGAGCTCCATGCCATTTGGTGACCCATTTGATGTCCCTTAACTTCCTCACATTCATCAGTGAACGACCAAAAATTGCATTATTCATCAATTTATAAAAATTCTTTTCAAAATCATTTTTGGCTTGTTTTCGTTTCTCTGTGTTCACATCAATATATGGTTTTAGCCATTGGCTCTGATTGAATTCAATTATTCTGTGAATACGATCTAATTTCATTCCTAGTTGAATACATTGCTTTAACAATCTATAATGCAAAACATAACGTTCTTTATTATCTAGGGTAGCCATTAGCTTTGTCAACTTTTCTGGACATAGAGGGTAATCTGAATGTTTGTCATGTAACTCTTGAGGATAAGTCAAATCTACTTCCAAAATATATCCAATTTCTGAAGTATCATCAATAGTTAAAACATCAAAGCCTTCAACATTTGCAATCCATTTAAAGCCACCCGTTGGAAGATATTCCATCATCGCATATCCATACAAATTATTAACGTCAAAGTACATTATGTAGGACTCTTGCTTTTTCTCATCATAAGTTTTCATATACTTATTATTAGCAATCGCATGTCGTGTTATACACTGAACATTTCCTCCTCGAATAGATCGTTCAAAAAAGTGTAACATATCAATATCTTGAAGCAATTCAAGTTGAACGTTGGTTATCTTTTTCATAGCACACCAAGACATAGATGGAGCAGTGTAAAAATGAGCTGCATCAATGCCATAAGTTTCCATGCCATTCGATCTAAAATTTTCAAAGACATCCGCCAAAAGAAGTGTGTCAACTTTTAAATACAAATCTGCGTATTCTCCTAATGTTTGACAGGAAAACGTTTCCCACACCGATTGAGCAAACTCATACTCTTCATTCGATATTGTTTGATCATTAAGGCTGCTATAAAACTTGGATATTTCAGGTAATTTAGTTTCGTTAAGAACATCCATACTCGTGACGTATTCATAGGGAAACACACCTTTTCTCGCAGTAAGTCGAAACTGTGCATCATCATTAAAATAACGTTGTGTTATTTGCTTTGAATCTTCGCTTAACGAAGATGAACATTGATCTAGTGAACAGGACAAGAAATTATATGTATCGAAAAATCTTAACTGAATGAATCCATTCTTAGCCCGTACATACTTTGTAAACCCTTTGTAACGTTCCATATTCATCGCTAACAATTTTATATGACCAGGATTATGTAACACCTCTCCATCACGTTTCTCGCAAATTTCTTTAATTATAAAATGTCCATCATAGGCGGTTAGATTATGAAATGCTATAGGCAAAACCTTTGTTACTTTGTAATTTAAATTACAACTATTGTGTGCGCTTCCTCTATATTTTCCAGTTAAGTGACAATGATCGCGTACTTTGAGTTCATTAACTGCAATCGGTTTCTCGCAAATGTGACACATTTTACTTGACAAAAATAATCTTTCTTCATTTTCGGTCATCTTTAACATTGGCTTAACCGATAAGTAATATGTTTGAAGTTTATCCACAATACTATAAAGTTCCTTTACAAACAATTCAATGCAATTATTTCCCCTAAAGAGCTTGAAACTGCACAATTCACTATCGAAATTACAATGAAGGTATAAAGAAATGCTGTAAGGAATATGTTTATGTGTTAAAGTAGAGTTATGAATGTCACTATTTGGAAAACAGGAGGAAATTGGAGACAAAACGCATTCAGTGTCTGCATATATTATAAATGGAACTGTATCTTTAACTCGGAATTCTGTAAAATTAACAAATCTTTGTTCATCAGTCGGCATTATGCTTTTTGCAACAGGAAACTGTTTACAGTCTGCAAAGTGAACATTTAACTCATCCTCAAGAAGATAATATGACAAACAACGTCTACATATATAAATCCTTCTCTGAGTGCTAGTGATGCTTGAACGCACAAGGCGAGCAAGATTTCTAATTAAACAAAAGTGATAACTTTCACTGTTTCCAATCTGCAACATCAATAAGTCTACACTCCTTTCATATACGGGGTAGTTTTCACCCCCCTGCTATTTTTCATCAAAAACAAAAGATCTTAGGTTCAATTATCATTTTTACCCGTTTAAGACCTTTTTCCCCACTGTAAAATCACTATTTACTGTTTTAGGGGTGACATCATCTATCCGGGTAAAAGCCTATGTCACAACGAATTTTTTAAGCTATTACACATAATTTTACGGTTCTTAGTTTCCAAGGTATCGATTTTTCAATTTTGGGGTAGTTTTCACCCCCCTGCTATTTTTCATCAAAAACAAAAGATCTTAGGATCAATTATCATTTTTACCCGTTTAAGACCTTTTTCCCCACTGTAAAATCACTATTTACTGTTTTAGGGGTGACATCATCTATCCGGGTAAAAGCCTATGTCACAACGAATTTTTTAAGCTATTACACATAATTTTACGGTTCTTAGTTTCCAAGGTATCGATTTTTCAATTTTGGGGTAGTTTTCACCCCCCTGCTATTTTTCATCAAAAACAAAAGATCTTAGGTTCAATTATCATTTTTACCCGTTTAAGACCTTTTTCCCCACTGTAAAATCACTATTTACTGTTTTAGGGGTGACATCATCTATCCGGGTAAAAGCCTATGTCACAACGAATTTTTTAAGCTATTACACATAATTTTACGGTTCTTAGTTTCCAAGGTATCGATTTTTCAATTTTGGGGTAGTTTTCACCCCCCTGCTATTTTTCATCAAAAACAAAAGATCTTAGGTTCAATTATCATTTTTACCCGTTTAAAACCTTTTTCCCCACTGTAAAATCACTATTTACTGTTTTAGGGGTGACATCATCTATCCGGGTAAAAGCCTATGTCACAACGAATTTTTTAAGCTATTACACATAATTTTACGGTTCTTAGTTTCCAAGGTATCGATTTTTCAATTTGGGGGTAGTTTTCACCCCCCCTGCTATTTTTCATCAAAAACAAAAGATCTTAGGTTCAATTATCATTTTTACCCGTTTAAGACCTTTTTCCCCACTGTAAAATCACTATTTACTGTTTTAGGGGTGACATCATCTATCCGGGTAAAAGCCTATGTCACAACGAATTTTTTAAGCTATTACACATAATTTTACGGTTCTTAGTTTCCAAGGTATCGATTTTTCAATTTGGGGGTAGTTTTCACCCCCCCCCCCTGCTATTTTTCATCAAAAACAAAAGATCTTAGTTTCATTTATCATTTTTAGGTGTTTAACACGTTTTTTCCCCATAACATGACTATTTACTGTTTTAGGGGTGAAATGACCAATCCAGGTAAAAGCCTATGTCATCACCTATTTTTAAAGCTATAACGCCTAATTTTAGGGTTCATAGTTTCCAAGATATTGAGTTTTCAATTTTGGGGGGGTAGTTTCACCCCATAAAGGGGGACGTCGCCCCAAGTGCTAGGACCCCTCATACAAGTCCCTAGCATGATTGGTTCACGAGATATTAACAAAAGTGTAGTTAGGCCCTTTTGACAAGAAAATAAATGAATGATACTTTCAAAAACGAGGTGTCACCCCAAGTGCTAGGATACTGCCTATGGGAAAATCCCATCCTGGGTTCAGAAAATATTAACAAATGTGTAGTTAGACCCTTTTGACAAAAGCCACCGGTGTGCATACATACAAAAATTGCTCTTTCACCCCAGGTAAGGGTAGTTTTTATTTTGGGGGTTGACATACCTCATTCATACAAAAGGAGAATTCACTACGAGTCCTATGACACCCCATATGTTTACATCGCATTATTGGTTAGCGAGATACTAAAAATCGAATGACCTATTAGTTTTTTGTTTTTTTAATAAATTTTTTAAAAAGCCTCATCTATAAAGAATCTTTTAAAAATTCCGCTCTCTTACAAAAACCCTCAAGTGCGCATGCATACAAAAATAACCACTACTTAACCTCCGGGTAAGGGTAGATTTATTTTGGGGTGGATATACTCCCGTCCATAGCAAGGGGTGGTTCACCACAAGTCCTACGACACCCTATATGCATCGTTCTAGCCTTACAAGCTCATTAAATTCGCCAAAATGTCAAAAAAGCACGTTTACCTCAAATTGCGTTTCCAAATTCCACCCATTTTAAAAAATTACCTCACCATCAAATAGAGCGGGAAAAATAGCATTTAAACGAACCCTCACTCAACCCTAGTCCTCGCCCGCCACCAAACATTTCCCAACATAGCCATACGTATTCAAGCACACACGCGACTTGCAAGAGAACATACACTACCCCACTACCCGCGAATAACCTTTTGTTTTGGTGCTCACACTCGCATGGGTGTCAGATGACAGTTAGCATCCTAATAAACATCCTCCATGACGTCAACACCCATTAACTTTTTATCACCATCGCACAAACAAGCCAAAGGGTCAACCTCTTCCCACGCTAACACGTGCACTGCACATGCTCGCTCCTGGACCACGTGCTCGCTCTAAGGACCCATGACGTCATCCCATGACGTCATCAGGATTACGCAATTTCTGGTCATGATGATGCAATATTTAGAGTCTAACAAACACTTACTACTTACAAACAACACCAAACCCGGACTCGCTGCCTCCTTCACTGGAAGAAGTTCGTGAAATCATTCAACTTTTTAAGAACAACAAGGCAGCTGGAGAGGACTCCATTGTTGGTGAACTCTGGAAATGTGCTGGAAGCAATGCTGTGTGCAAACTCACCGAGATCATACAGAACATCTGGGAAACAGAGAAATTACCACCTGACTGGACCTCAGCTCTGATCCATCCCCTCCACAAGAAAGGAGATTTTACTGACCTAAACAACTACCGTGGGATTTCTCTCGTCCCGGTAACATACAAGATTTTCTCCAAGGCATTACTAACACGGGCAGAAAGTCAACTGGACAGTCAACTCGGAGAATATCAGGGAGGCTTCAGGAAGGGCCGATCCTGTGCTGAACAGATCCTCAACCTGAAAACTGTACTTGCATACTCCAAATTGAGAAACCGCAAGGTGGTTGTCACCTTTGTTGATTTTAGGAAAGCCTACGACTCTGTTGATAGGGAAACACTTAATAGAATTCTCCAAGAACTAGGGTTAGACAACAAAACCCGCAAACTCATTCTAGAAACCTTGACCAATACCCATTCCAAGGTTAAATTTAGAGGCGAGGTCTCAGCAAGCTTCGAGATAAAAACAGGGGTGAGACAAGGGGATGGACTTTCTCCACTTCTTTTCAACTGTGTCCTTGAAAAGGTTGTGAGAGAATGGCGCAAGGAACTGACCAATATGGGTGTCCAGAGTGGGATATACCTGGGGCGTAGGAAGGAAGGACTGGTTGTAGATTGCCTGGCCTTTGCTGACGACATGGCACTTATTGCCGATTCTCTGGATACAGCAACAATGCAGGTCAATTGCCTCAGAAGACAGGCAGCCAAAGTGGGTCTTCAAGTGTCGCTGGAAAAAACAGAATTCTTCACCAACATCAAAGAAGCTAACAGAGAGATGCTACTAGAACAGGGAAAAATCAAGAGGATTGAGAAATTTAAGTATCTCGGCGAATGGATTGAACCCAACTTATCAGAAAGAGAATCATTATCCATGAGAGTCAACAAGCTGGAACTGGCTTATCGACTGACAAAGAACATCTACAACAAGAAATGCCTGTCACGCAACCTGAAACTGAAGCACTACACCTCAGTCATACGACCAGAAGCCCTGTATGCCATGGAGTGTCTCTCATTGAACCGAAGTGGTCTGATGGAGAAAATGGAAGTCAGAGAGAGGAGAATTCTCAGGAAGATCCTAGGTCCGGTAAAGGAAGATGAGGAATAACGTAGGCGGCACAATTCCGAGCTCTACGAACATATAGAAAGGCTCTCTGACTGTGCTAGGAAAAGGAGAGTAGCATTCTATGGTCATGTGGCAAGATTGCCTCCCAAAAGACTGACCAATAGGCTGTTCACTTTCTGGCAGAACAAGAAGGTTCGTACCACTTGGCTGACAGAAACTGAGAAAGACATTAATGAACTGGGAATATCAGATCTTCAAGACAGGCAATCTGTGAGACATGCCCTGAAGGAAGTCCATGGATTTCAGGAAAAACCCCGGAAGAAAGGTACCCCTTGGACAGATGAAAGGAAGGAGTTACACCGGCAGAAAATGCGACAACACTGGGCAAAGATCAAAGCTCAACAGTTGAACAAGCGTGGTCCAAAGTAGGCCCATTCGAAACAAGAAGAAGAAAATGATTTTTATTAAAAATGTATGACTGATTTTCATTCTTTGTTGAAGTCTAATAATTTACAGTCCTCTGTAATTGAACAAAGAATTCCTAGTTAGTTATTGTTTAAAGGGGAGGAACTACGAGGTCATCTGCCCCTCCTTACACAGATTAAAGTATACGAATTTGGAATGGAATTTAAAATTTAGAGGTGGACACCTACATTGGAAAAGACCTAAATATAATAAAACAAGAAATTAAATAAAACTAATAATTATAAAAGATTGTCCTGATGTAATAATCATAAACCGAAACAAAATACACAAAGTTCATTCATTTAAGTATTTAAATGAATTGATAACTATCAATAACAATGGAAAATAGCTTAGAGGTCCAAGCAAAGAAAATGAACGTAGCATTTCAG
Source organism: Meconema thalassinum (assembly GCA_946902985.2). NCBI lineage: Eukaryota > Metazoa > Arthropoda > Insecta > Orthoptera > Tettigoniidae > Meconema > Meconema thalassinum. The sequence continues at coordinate 296,357,846 of OX336396.1, read as the reverse complement.
ATCACCAGAAATGTATACAAGAAGAAGGCATTATCATGGGGACACTAAAATTAAACATTGCAATTCTGTGGTGAGCCCTGAAGCACTCTTTGGAGCTGAATCATTAAAGTTAATGCGGAAAGGTGACATAAACAAAATCATGCTCATGGAAAGAAGATTGGTTCGATGAATCCTTGGCCCAAGGAAAACAGATACAGGCTATATACCCATGTGGAGAACATCATCCACACCAAGCGCAAACGACGGATGTCAATTCCTGGGCATTTAAACAGAATAAATAATAACAGGCTAAGAAAAATATGTAATAAAATTTTAATACTTAAAGTTTAAGATCTCAAGGAAGCCGACATTGACATTTCAGATACATATAATAGGAATTTATTTCGGGACAAAATTAAAAAAGTGATCTTCAGGGAGGAACACGAAAGACAACGAAAGCAGCCACGGAACAGCTCCGAAAGCAGAGATCAGAGAAGATGAAGCGAATGTGGGCAGAGAAAAAAAAAGACATGTGGCAAGATTTGAAGTATTGATTTTACGTGCTCTGTAATAGAGCTATTCGATTTAATAAATAATTGTGTGTATGTCTACCCCTTATTATTCCCGTTTTCCAACGGGGTCGGCGATGAGATGCGATGGAAGACTTTGTGGCGATTGTTTTTACGGCCGGATGCCCTTCCTGACGCCAACCTCATGAGAGGAGTTAATGAGAGATGAAATGAATGATGGTGAATGAAACTGGGCAAGGATGTGGAAGGAAGCGGCCGTGGCCTGTCAGAAGGTACCGTCCCAGCATTTGCCTGGTGTTGAAAATGGGAAACCACGGAAAACCATTTCAAGGACGGCCGACGGTGGGGCTCGAACCCATGCGTCTACCGAGTCAGCAGAGAGCTTGGCCCCATGGCCTAATGCTGCGCTTTAGCCAGCGTAGCCACTACTGTCGGTTCGATTTAATAAATAATAATACATAAAAATAAACAAAAATTACGGAAAAGCAAAAATTCATCATTCAAAAACGAACAACAGGTAACCTCTTTTAAACATATAAATGACGTACAAATCATTAGGATCGTGTTAAAAGACCCAGTAGATGAAGACCCTAAAAGTAGAATTTTGTGATTTGGTTGTTTGTGACGCGATTGAAGTTCCATATTCACATGGTGGTGTCGCACAATCCATCACAGGGGGAGAAAGACAGACACACAGACAGACAAGGGCGTGATTGATGAACACAATCGCAAAAGATGATTTCTCTTTCACGGGCTCCTAAAGCCAAGCCCATTAGAAGCAATCACTTCGAAAGAATCTGCACAAGAAAGAATGATTCTTGGCGCCATGTCAAACATACCACATGATAGATGGAATGTTCTTCCTTTTTACGAGCATGTAGTGCCATTACAATAGTCATTTATTTGTCCTCGTTGCTTTCTGGGTACAGTTCCAAAGGTCCTGGGTTCGATTCCAAGCTTTGTCGAGGAATTGAATTCTAGTCTGCCATTGGATCGGGGTACACACAGCTGCTATTCGAGAAATGGTTTTCCAATTCTAATCTAGGGAAATGTTTGTATGGTTTCTATCCGAATGTCACAGTCGACTCTTTTCCAAATACTAGCCTCAATTACAAATACACACACCACTACAGACAATACAATAACATAGGTCATCATACATATCCTACACACGCCAAAGTACACGGGGCTGAAATGACCCAAGCCTCTAAATGAAACAAAAACAACAACATTATTTAGTCAGCTACACAATTGTCCTCACGAGGTTGAGTGCACCCCGCTCCAGCCCTCAGACCAGAATTAAATATCTTGGCAGAGCCGGGAATCAAACCTGGAGCTTCGCGGTGTCAGCCAAGAATGCTAGCCGCTACGTAACTGTGGAATAGTCTTTCACATTGTGCGTTTTAAATAAATACTAATATTAATACAATTAATAGAAGATGACACAACGATGAACTGTGGAGAAAATAACGGACAACATTCACAAAAGAAGACTCTCCTTTTATGGCCATTTAACACGAATTAACTCCGGAAGATTGTCCAATCGAATCTGTGCCTACTTTGTGGGAAAGAAAACCAAAGGGATCTGGTTTACAGAGGTGGAAAAAGACCTACAAGAACTGGGGATATCACATGAGGACATCTTGGAACGTGACTCTTTGAAGAAGAAACTCGTGGAGATACAGAGTTTTCAGCCAGAACCCATATTGAAAACCGGCAAGAAGTGGACCGAAGAACGAAGGGAAGCTCACCGAAGAAGAATGCGCGAATACTGGGCCAATGTGAAAGAACGAGGGAAAAGGCAGTTGAAATAACGCGGTCCATAGAAGACTGAAACGATTATTTAAAAAAGTACAATTTACAGCCTCGATGCATATTTGGTCAACTGCTCCGTGTAGTTGGGTGTGTGTTGAACACTTCTGCTAACCGTTTCTGTGCTGAGTGTGGTAGTGTGACTGTACTAGAGGCAAATGAGGTAGGTTCCCCAGGACTTGAAGTAAGGTACTATCTCAGCATTAGCCTGTAGTAGTGCGTGTAACTGTACTACAGGCAGGGATGAGTTAGATGCCCCAGGACTTGTAGTAAGGTACTATCCCAGCATTAGCCTGTAGTAGTGTGTGTAACTGTACTACAGGCAGGGATGAGTTAGGTGCCCCAGGACTTGCAGTAAGGTACTATCCCAGCATTAGCCTGTAATAGTGTGTGTAACTGCACTACAGGCAGGGATTAGTTAGGTGCCCCAAGACTTGAAGTAAGGTACTATCCCAGCATTAGCCTGTAATAGTGTGTGTAACTGTACTATAGGCAGTGATGAGTTAGGTGCCACAGGACTTGCAGTAAGGTACTATCCCAGCATTAGTCTGTAATAGTGTGTGTAACTGTACTACGGGCAGTGATGAGTTAGGTGCCACAGGACTTGCAGTAAGGTACTATCCCAGCATTAGCCTGTAATAGTGTGTGTAACTGTACTACAGGCAGTGATGAGTTAGGTGCCACAGGACTTGCAGTAAGGTACTATCCCAGCATTAGCCTGTAATAGTGTGTGTAACTGTACTAGAGGCAGGGATGAGATTTGAAGTCAGCTAACATTTCCTCGGCATTTTCCTTGCAATTGAAAATGCAAATAAAATGAAATGGTGTTGTTGCTTCTCTGCCGGTGATCCCCCGACTGTACAAGCTTTGGCGGTGATCCCCCGACTGTACAAGCTCTGGCGGTGATCCCCCGACTGTACAAGCTCTGCCGGTGATCCCCCGACTGTACAAGCTTTGGCGGTGATCCCCCGACTGTACAAGCTTTAGCGGTGATCCCCCGACTGTACAAGCTTTGGCGGTGATCCCCCGACTGTACAAGCTTTGGCGGTGATCCCCCGACTGTACAAGCTTTGGCGGTGATCCCCCGACTGTACAAGCTTTGGCGGTGATCCCCCGACTGTACAAGCTTTGGCGGTGATCCCCCGACTGTACAAGCTTTGGCGGTGATCCCCCGACTGTACAAGCTTTGGCGGTGATCCCCCGACTGTACAAGCTTTGGCGGTGATCCCCCGACTTTACAAGCTTTGGCGGTGATCCCCCGACTGTACAAGCTTTGGCGGTGATCCCCCGACTGTACAAGCTTTGGCGGTGATCCCCCGACTGTACAAGCTTTGGCGGTGATCCCCCGACCGTACAAGCTTTGGCGGTGATCCCCCGACTTTACAAGCTTTGGCGGTGATCCCCCGACTGTACAAGCTTTGGCGGTGATCCCCCGACTGTACAAGCTTTGGCGGTGATCCCCCGACTGTACAAGCTTTGGCGGTGATCCCCCGACTGTACAAGCTCTGCCGGTGATCCCCCGACTGTACAAGCTTTGGCGGTGATCCCCCGACTGTACAAGCTTTGGCGGTGATCCCCCGACTGTACAAGCTTTGCCGGTGATCCCCCGACTGTACAAGCTTTGGCGGTGATCCCCCGACTGTACAAGCTTTGGCGGTGATCCCCCGACTTTACAAGGTTTGGCGGTGATCCCCCGACTTTACAAGCTTTGGCGGTGATCCCCCGACTTTACAAGCTTTGGCGGTGATCCCCCGACTGTACAAGCTTTGGCGGTGATCCCCCGACTGTACAAGCTTTGGCGGTGATCCCCCGACTGTACAAGCTTTGGTGGTGATCCCCCGACTGTGCAAGCTTTGGCGGTGATCCCCCGACTGTACAAGCTTTGGCGGTGATCCCCCGACTGTACAAGCTTTGGCGGTGATCCCACGACTGTACAAGCTTTGGCGGTGATCCCCCGACTGTACAAGCTCTGCCGGTGATCCCCCGACTGTACAAGCTCTGCCGGTGATCCCCCGACTGTACAAGCTCTGCCGGTGATCCCCCGACTGTGCAAGCTTTGGCGGTGATCCCCCGACTGTACAAGCTTTGGCGGTGATCCCCCGACTGTACAAGCTTTGGCGGTGATCCCCCGACTGTACAAGCTTTGGCGGTGATCCCCCGACTGTACAAGCTTTGGCGGTGATCCCCCGACTGTACAAGCTTTGGCGGTGATCCCCCGACTTTACAAGCTTTGGCGGTGATCCCCCGACTTTACAAGCTTTGGCGGTGATCCCCCGACTGTACAAGCTTTGGCGGTGATCCCCCGACTGTACAAGCTTTGGCGGTGATCCCCCGACTGTACAAGCTTTGGCGGTGATCCCCCGACTGTACAAGCTCTGCCGGTGATCCCCCGACTGTACAAGCTTTGGCGGTGATCCCCCGACTGTACAAGCTTTGGCGGTGATCCCCCGACTGTACAAGCTTTGCCGGTGATCCCCCGACTGTACAAGCTTTGGCGGTGATCCCCCGACTGTACAAGCTTTGGCGGTGATCCCCCGACTTTACAAGGTTTGGCGGTGATCCCCCGACTTTACAAGCTTTGGCGGTGATCCCCCGACTTTACAAGCATTGGCGGTGATCCCCCGACTGTACAAGCTTTGGCGGTGATCCCCCGACTGTACAAGCTTTGGTGGTGATCCCCCGACTGTACAAGCTTTGGCGGTGATCCCCCGACTGTACAAGCATTGGCGGTGATCCCCCGACTTTACAAGCTTTGGCGGTGATCCCCCGACTTTACAAGCTTTGGCGGTGATCCCCCGACTTTACAAGCTTTGGCGGTGATCCCCCGACTGTAAAAGCTTTGGCGGTGATCCCCCGACTTTACAAGCTCTGCCGGTGATCCCCCGACTTTGGCGGTGCACTTCAACAGGAGGTAATAGTTATGACACCACTTGACCTCCTTAGATCCACTACAAAAGGACAACATATTTTCCGAGCAGTAGTCTATCTATTTACTGCGCTGGGTATATGACACACTAACTGAATACACATTTGAGGCTTATACCTGCCTGTTTCAAGGAATAGCATTCATACAAATGCATTAAAGTTTCTTTTTTCAAGTTTCCTTGCAATATTAAGCAAGGAAAAATAATTACCGTATAGCGATTGTAAGTAATTTTTAATTTCAGTTGTTTCATAAGATTTTATTGATTCCATTATGTGTAAATTACTAGCTTTAACGCAATAATAATAATAATAATAATAATAATAATAATAATAATAATAACGGCAAAGTACGACATTATAAAACAGTTATTCTGCCAGTAGCAGCATATGCCGCTGAAACAATATTAATCGATGGTCATTCCAAAATTAGGGAACTGGAAAAGCGTTAGCGAAATATTCTCCGGAAGATCTATGGAGCAATCAACAGAAACGGCATTTGGATGAAGAGACCTAGTACAGAACCCTGTCAAAAGACCAATACGATAACAGACGAAATTAGAAAACGCAGAGCCAAATTTTACACTCACATACACAGGATGGCCACCTCCAGATTGCCAAAGAAACCACTTGGCATCAATCATAACACGGAGTAAATGCGGCACAGAAAGGCTTAAAGAGGTACAGAGAGACTAACAAGTAATCAATATAGAACATTTCGAAAACCAAACTCAGTGCCAGTCATTACGACAATCTGGACGGATGAGAGGAAGAGGGAGCATTCCGCGAGAATGGAGAGATTTTGGAAGGAGCGGAGGAGACACACCTCCAAATGACATCATGTTATCAAGTTTAATCGCTCTCCTGTGGGGGAATTTCCTCTTAAATAAGAATAATGTAAGGTGCGTTCAAAACGTAACGAGCCGAAGGCTGGAATGCGCAAACCGGTGACTACATCGGCTAATCGTGGCGTGTGTAACGAGGTGTGGTTCCGACCAGAGCGTGGAAGGTCACAGCCCGTCGCTAGAGGGCACGCGTGCACGCCACGTGACGATACAAAGTCAACAGCAGCTCGCATCAATCATCCAACGCTGCCAGTCGTATTGCAAACAGTGACATGGAGGTGTCAACCGAGGAGCAAAGAGGTGTTGTTCGGTTTCTGACAGCGGAAGGAGTAGGGGGAACGGACATTCATCGCCGAATGTCACAAGTGTACGGCGAACACTGCATGTCCCTTGCAAGGGTCAAGGCGTGGCACAAGCGCTTCAGGGAAGGACGGGTGTCGTTAGCCGATGATGCCCGGTCTGGGGCACCCCCCTGCATTACCGATGTCAACGTCCAGCTGGTTGATGCACTCATTACCCAGGACCGCCGAGTGACAGAGAATACCATAGTCACCATGGCCACTCCACGACAATGCACGACCTCATACGGCCAACACAGTCGCGGCACTCCAGCAGAAATTCAAATGGGAGGTTCTAGGACACCCTCCATACAGTCCAGACCGATCTCCCTGTGATTACGCCATGTTTGGTCCCCTGAAAAGGGCTCTGGGCCAACGATTCACCTCGGACACCGACGTCCAGCTGTACGTGCGGAACTGGTTCACATCGCAGCCCATGTAATTTTATGAGACAGCCATTCACCGCTTCGTGTCACAGTGGGAGAAGTGCCTCAACAGCCAGGGCCAATACTTCTAACATACAGGTACTGGTTTCTGTAATTATGCCTCCGGCTCGTTGCTTTTTGAACGCACCTTATAATATAATTTATGTAAATATATATTAACTTCAGTATTTAGACATTTTCATGAATTTAAAAAAAAGTTGTTTAAAAGAATGGGCATGATGAAACGAAACTACCTATGGGCTTTGCAATTACACATAGGGGGTAATATAAACAGTTTTTCTGTAGAAAGATGGTTGCGTATCAGTGTTATCGATCATGTGTCTTCAGTGCGCTCTTAGAGTGGACCACTATTGTGTGTTGAGGCCAGGTAGCTAGCACACGTTCATTAGATTACCGTACCGCTTCACGAGGAAGATTCACGACCGCTCCAGTCAGCCTCCCACGGGAATTCCTCTCAGCGCTGAGAACATGCTACAGTACGGGCTGTTACGTTGGCAGCCCTCATTAGAAACTGCTGATTGTACAGCGACCTTAACTTGTCACGCACGGCTGTCGACGTAGGCGTATTGCGGGCGTTCTCAAGCTGGTGCTCCCCTGAGATCCATTCCTCAATTCAAGTTCTGTTGCACGAACAGGAATATTATAGTATTTATGTTCGATGAAGTCGATATGTAAATATTACGGTATGTCAGAAAACAGTTTCATAATGGGGGTCATTTAAGTACTACTTTTCATTATAAAACAGTTTTTCCAACCAATCAGAGCTCAATATTTTCATTCATTGACCAATTAGGTAAGGATAGTTTCTGACATGCACTCAAAATCCAACATGATTTGAAAGTTGACAATGTAGCCTATATTGGATCAACCATTGTACTTACAATGCATAAACAAACCGGGCAATATTGCAAAAGAAATAGCACTGTACCTTAATATCCTCAACTCCAATTTCTACACATTCGTAAGATTTCGCCAACAATTTTAGTGAATACTCTTGACCTAAACACACTAGAACGACATGGAGGAACCAGGCGTATGCATTAGTTCCAAGGAAATTATAATCCAGCTCTCTGTTCAGTAAATGTATTTCTTACGCGAAACATTTCCGCCAGATGTCATAACTGTTCTATTTGGGACTCAATTGATTTGCCTTCCGTTGACATTCTATACGCATCGAATTTGAAGAACACCTTATTGATAATACCATACATTGTAATTTAAAAGCGTTTGTAACAACCTATTTTGTGTTATCTGTTGGTGCTGCTTCAGAATAAACAATGTTTCAAAGCTTTGCGATTCGTTATTGGGTAGAGAGCAAATACTAAGCCCACACAATTCCCAAGAAGAGAAATTCAACCGACAGAATCTCGAGAGATATTTATAAATATGTATGTTAGAACATATAATCTATATATATATATAAATGAATGCTGTTCGTTAGTCTCGCTTAAACTCGAGAACGGCTGGACCGATTTGGCTAATTTTGGTCTTGAATTATTTGTGGAAGTCCAGAGAAGGTTTAACAGGTGAATAAATATGAAAGTTGTAGCGCACGAGTAGATTCAACAAATGAGCGGCGACGGCCGAAGCGTTTCAACAAAGTCCTGTATGCGTTCACATACCATTCGTCCGATAACGATGAAACTTGGGTGAGAGGTTGTGTACACTACAGGCAAGGTTTCTGTCTTAGTAAATTCATGTTATAATAGGTAGCGCAAGAGTAAATTCAACAAATGAGCGACGACGAGCGAAGCGTTTCAACTAAGTCCCGTATGCGTTCATATACTATTCGTCTAATAGTGATGAAACTTGGGTGAGATGTTGTGTACACTTCATGGAAGGTTTCTGATTGAGTAAATCCACTTAACAATAGGTAGCGCACGAGTAGATTCAACAAATGAGCGACGACGGGCGAAGCGTTTCAAAAAAGTCCTGTATGTGTTCACATACCATTCGTCCGATAGCGATGAAACTTGGGTGAGAGGTTGTTTACACTACAGACAATGTGTCTGGCTTAGTAAGTCCATGTTATAATAGGTAGCGCACGAGTAGATTCAACAAATGAGCGACGACGAGCGAAGCGTTTCAACAAAGTCCCGCATGCCTTCATATACTATTCGTCTGATAGGGATGAAACTTGGGTGAGGTGTTGTGTACACCCCAGGGAAGGTTTATGGTTTAGTATATCGACTTAACAATAGGTAGCGCATGATTAGATTCAACAAATGAGCGTAGACGGCCGAAGCGTTTCAACAAAGTCCTGTATGGGTTCACATACCTTTCGTCCGATAGCGATGAAACTTGGGTGAGAGGTTGTGTACACTACAGGCAAGGTTTCTGGCTTAGTAAATCCATGTTATAATAGGTAGCGTACGAGTAGATTCAACAAATGAGCGACGTCGAGCGAAGCGGTTGAACTAAGCCCCGTATGCGTTCGTATACTATTCGCTGATAGTGATGAAACTTGGGTGAGATGTTATGTACACTTCATGGAAGGTTTCTGGCTTAGTAAATCCACTTAAAAATAGGTAGCGCACGAGTAGATTCAACAAATGTGCGACGACGGGTGAAGCGTTTCAACAAAGTCCTGTATGCGTTCACATACCATTCGTCCGATAGCGATAAAACTTGGGTGAGAGGTTGTGTAAACTACAGGCAAGGTGTCTGGCTTAGTAAATCCATGTTATAACAGGTAGCGCACGAGTAGATTCAACAAATGAGCGACGACGAGCGAAGCATTTCAACATAGTCCCATATGCCTTCATATACTGTTTTTCTGATAGTGATGAAACTGGGCTGAGATGTTGTGTACACCTCAGGGAAGGTTTCTAATTAGTAAATCGACTTAACAATAGGTAGCAGACGATTAGATTCAAAAATTGAGCAACGACGGCTGAAGCGTTTCAATAAAGTCCTGTATGCGTTCATATAGCATTCGTCCGATAGCGTTGAAACTTAGGTGAAAGGTTGTGTACACTACGGGCAAGGTTTGTCTCTTAGTAAATCCATATTATAATAGGTAGCACACGAGTAGATTCAACAAATGGGCGACGACGAGTGAAGCGTTTTAACAAAGTCCCGTATGCGTTCATATACTATTCGTCTGATAGTGATGAAACTTGGGTGAGATGTTGTGTACACTTCAGGGAAGGTGTCTGACTTAGTAAATCCACTTAACAGTAGGTAGCGCACGAGTAGATTCAACAAATGAGCGACGACGGGCGAAGCGTTTCAACAAAATCCTGTATGCGTTCACATACCATTCGTCCGATAGCGATGAAACTAGGGTGAGAGGTTGTGTACACTACAGGTAAGGTTTCTGTCATAGTCCCGTATACGTTCATATACCATTCGTCTGATAGCGACTAAACTTGGGTGAGTTGTTGTGTACACTCCAGGGGAAGTTTCAGGCTTAGTTAATCCATTTTACAATAGGTAGCGTTCAAGTAGATTCATCATACGAGCGAAGGTGCGCGAAGCTTTCAACAAAGTCCCGTATGCGTTCATATACCATTTGTCCGAAAGTGATGAAACTTGGGTGAGATGTCGTGTACACTTCAGGGAAGGTTTCTGACTTAGTACATCCACTTTACAAATGGTATCGCACAAGTAGATTCAACAAATGAGTAACGGCGTGCGTATCGTTTTTAAAAAATCCGTATGCGTTCATATACCATTCATGTGATTGCAATGAAATTTGGAGAAATGTTGTTTCCACTCCCGGAAAGATTTCTGATTTAGTAAATCCATTTTACAATTGGAAGCGCACGATTTGATTCAATTAATGAGCGACAGCGCGTGAATCGTTTCAACAAAGTCCCGTATACGTTCATATAACATTCATCCGATTATCATAAAACTTTGCGGAGTTGAGCACAGTCCTGCGAAGGTGTATGAATTAGTCAATCCATTTTTCTATGGGTGGCGCACAAGTAGATTCAACAAATGAATGTCGTCGCGGGAATCGTTTAAGCAAAAACCCGTATGCGTTCATATGCCATTCATCCGATTGCGATGAAACTTTCATGAGTTGTTGTGTACACCCCAGGGAAGGTTTTCACATATACATCCATTTTACAATAGGTAGCGTACGAGTATATTCAACAAATGTGCGACAATGGCCGAAGCGTTTTAACAAAGTCCTGTATGCGTTCACATACCATTCGACCGATAGCGATGAAACTTGGGTGAGAGGTTGTGTACACTACAGGCAAGGTTTCTGGATTAGTAAATTCATGTTATAATAGGTAGCGCACGAGTAAATTCAACAAATGAGCGACGACGAGCGAAGCGTTTCAACTAAGTCCCGTATGCGTTCATATACTATTCGTCTGATAGTGATGGCACTTGGGTGAGATGTTGTGTACACTTCATGGAAGGTTTCTGGCTTCGTAAATCCACTTAACAATAGGTAGCGCACGAGTAGATTCAACAAATGTGCGATAACGGGCGAAGTGTTTCAACAAAGTCCTGTATGCGTTCACATACCATTCGTCCGATAGCGATGAAACTTGGGTGAGAGGTTGTGTACACTACAGGCATGGTGTCTGGCTTAGTAAATCCATGTTATAATAGGTAGCGCAGGAGTAGATTCAACAAATGAGCGACGACGAGCGAAGAGTTACAACAAAGTCCCGTATGCCTTCAAATACTATTCGTCTGATAGTGATGAAACTTGGGTCAGATGTTGTGTACACCTCAGGGAAGGTTTCTGGTTTAGTAAATCGACTTAACAATAGGTAGCGCACGAGTAGATTCAACAAATGTGCGACGACGGGCGAAGCGTTTCAACAAAGTCCTGTATGCGTTCACATACAATTCGTCCGATAACGATGAAACTTGGGAGAGAGGTTATGTACACTACAGGCAAGGTTTCTGTCTTAGTAGATCCATGTCATGATAGGCAGCGCACGAGTAGATTCTACAAATGAGCGACGGCGCTCAAATCGTTTCAACAAAGTCCCGTATGCGTTCATATACCTTTCATTTCATTGCGATGAAAATTTGGTGAGTTGTTGAGCACGCTCCCATGATTTTTTTGAGATAGTAAATCAATTTTACAATAGTTTCGAGGTGGTTAACGGAAAAAGAAAATCAATATTGGGAATCCAAAAGTACTTCAACATACAAAGTTATAATGCCAAAACTTTCTTTGATTGGCATTGCAACACATGTCGGATAGGCCTACAGCTAGTAAAGTTATAATTATCATCGAACATAAACAATCGTATGCAACTCGCCTATAATGGTAATTAAGACAATCGTATGGAAATTATAAAACTCACTTCGATCGTTTTATAAACATACTCGTGTCTTAATTATTGCCATTATTGGCTCGTTGCATAATGTACTATTTCAGTACAAATTTTGACAGTCAGATGTGTTATCAGTTTGTGAAAATATAAATGATTTAAATAATTGCACATCCCTAATTTATGAGGAACACAAAATATGCTAATTCCACTCAATGAGTCATGCAATCAGTTGTAGCATGCCTGGTGAGCGCTGAATCCCTAGCTATTTCAGCACTTGTGTGGAAGAAAGAGATAGAGAAAGGAAAGAGTGGCGTATGCCTGTTCAATTGTGTTTTGGATAAGGTCATCAAAGAATGGGAAGGAGTACTCGCAGAAAACGATAGGGTACATTGCTGTCAACTGCTTAGCATTCGCTGATGATCTTGTGCTGCTGTCAGAGGACATCGAATCAGCTATAATGCAAGTTCACACTTAGGAAGAAATAGCGGGCAAAACCGGCCTTGAGATATCGTTTGAAAAGACCCATTTCATGACCAACATTAAAGAAGCCCGAGATACATATAGCCTGGATTCATCGACTTGCGCGAGAATATACGTACATATGAGCCCAGTTTGAGCTATGGGCATTTTTAGCCTACTTATCACATTTTGCAAAAATGAGGAAAAAGTAGACTTATGAGATCGGGCAAATGTGTGTCTGTCTGTCTGTCTATCCTTCTGTCTGTCTGTCTGTCTATCCTTCTGTCTGTCTGTCTGTCTGTCTGGCTGTGTGTGTGTGTGTGTGTGTGTGTGTGTGTGTGTGTGTGTGTGTGTGTGTGTGTGTCCTATCAACTCCTAAACGGCTGCAGTAATCGAAACAAAATTTGGTAAGAGTTAAGATCTATACCTGAATATATCACGGCCATATTTGAAAATGATATCAGTGCTACAAACTGCTGAAAAATCACAATTGAAATTTGAGCTCCATGTTGGATATCTTGGAAGGCATGAATGTGAGCTATTTCTAAATTGGCACACGTATAGATAATAAAAAGTCCTCTCGGCACGCCGGAAGGCGGAGGTAGATTTCACCGGACAAACTTGGGGATAGGCGAAAATAGGCAGAATATGCTGATTTTCGTAGAAGGATCAGACCTCATTTATTGCGAGAAGGTATTTTATAATTGGAGATTAATTAACTTTGTTTTTCGTCATTTTATGCTTATTTTAAACATTTTATTGTCTTATGGGAACGGTAACCTTCTTGTCATTTGGGGTCCATTTTTAGCCTATTTTCAATTTTGAAAAAATAGGCTTATGAGATCACCTTTTGTCCGTGTGTGTGTGCGTGTGTGTGTGTGTGTGTGTGAGGTGTGTGTGTGCCCCCCCCCCCCTAATAAAATCTAAACGGCTCGAGCGATTTCAATGAAACTCGGTAAGTTCATAGCACTATTCCCGGCGACCTCGACCGTGCCCTTCAAATTTTGTTACGTCTCATCAATCCAACATGGCGGCAGTGCGAAATATTTCACTTGCATTCAATATCTTCGAAACTATTACCGATATCGCCCTGAAATTGTGTACGGTGATAAAGGGTACTACTAGAAGTTCACCTATGAGACTTTCAAACACCTGGTGACTACAAAACCAACATGGCGGTCAAGCGAAATTGAGACTTCTAAATAGACATTTCTCGCGATTTAACTATCCCAACGTAATGAAACTTGGTACAGCAAATCTTTATACACATTGATATGCACTGGAGTCTACTTTAGTTCAATTGTTTACATAACCTCAAAATGGCGGCTGTGCGAAATATTTCACTGGCATTCTATATCTCCGAAACTATTACAGATATCATCATGCAATTTTGTACGGTGATAAAGGGTACTGATACAAGTTTACCTATGTATATTTCATTAACATGTAAAGTGCAAAACGAACATGGCGACTAAGCGAATTTGAAATATTTTAATAGACTTTTCTCGTGATTTAACTCTCTGAGCGCAGTGAAATGTGGTACAGTAAATGATTTAGCAGATTGTAATGAACTGCCATCTAATTTAATTCAATTGTTTACATAACCTCAAGATGGCGGCTGTGTAAGTTTTTATTCTTGTGTCGTAATCATGCGATCGAAGTGAAAGTTTGAATAATGAAGCTAGGCAATAATTTTCCTTGAATGGTACATAACTCTATTGCCTATACATATAACAATCCTAAATGGCGAGCTTCCGAAATATTTAGATGGTTCTCAATATCTATGAATCTTTTACAGCAACCAAACTGATATTTTTATGTTCATAGAGACTATGAACATATGTTCACCTATAGGACTTTCAGTAACCTGGTGAGCACAAATCCAACATGGCGGCGACGCGAAGTATAGATATTTAAAAGGACGTTTCTCGCGAATTAACTATCCGAGTGCCGTGAAACGTTGCACGTTAAATGATTATACAAATGTTGATCCACTGGCATGTAATTTATTTCAATTGTTTACATAATCTTAAGATGGCTGGTGTGCGTACTTTTAAAATCTCGTTTTTACTTCTTGTGTTCTAATCATGCGATTGAAGTTTGAATACCACACGTACACAATAATCTTAATGTAATAGTACAAAAATAAAAATCCATCCTGGCGACCATATGAAATATTTAGACGGTTCTCAATATCTACGAATCTGTTACAGCAATTAAACTGAAATTTTGTATGTTGATAGAGACAATTAACATGAGCAGGATATATGAAAATAGGCTGAACAGTTCTTCACGGAACTACTTGTTATACTTGTGGTCACACTGTCCTCATGCAAGGTTTCGACGCTGATGTGTAACTATGTAACGGTCTGTTACTTCTTCACGCAAAATTATATCTCCCGCAGAGATTTTGGTTGGTTCCTCAGTTTAGGGGCTGCGACAACGCGGTCATGTAACCCCGTGTACTTTGGGATGGCTGTATTAGTCTGTAATTCAGGTAAGGACTGCAGACGGTCAATTTCAAGCAGTAGTTCCTAATGTTGCTACCAGGTACTACCGTCAGCGACACCTAGCTGTGAACTTGGCTACTAGATGCCACCGCAACCAGCAACTCGCAACGAACGTTGGAACTTCCCCTCCAAAGGAAAGCATACTGAGGGATTTTTAGCGCTCTTAGAAAATCCGACGACTTCGGCCGGCTTTGAACTCGCGACCTTCGGCATAGACATTCAGCATGCTACCAGCTACGTCACCGAAGCCGCTTCACACTTAGTCAGATGGAAATCTGAATCTGATCTCGTGCAAGTGCGTTATCTTGGCAACGTCTGATGGCTCATCCCTCATCAATTTAGTAGTGTTGCCATGGCAACCACTGATAGCTCTTGCCATTTTCTTATAATTCCGAAATTATTTTTCATATCCCTTGGCATAATGGTGGGTCATATCAAAAATTCTTTCAGACAATAGTTTTAGGTAATTATTAGGGGAATATTGTCCATTTTGTACGGTTTTGATATTGTGCCTATTAAGAGAGAGATGATTAATGTTTCCCGAAAAACCCACTTTTTCCCACCCCTTTGGTCAATGGTTGGTGCTATAAAAAAACTCTTCAAACATAAATTGTTGGGCGTTATCCGACACATAGCATGAACGTTGAACGGATTCGATATTTCACATATTAAGAGAGTTATAGCAATATTTCACTTTTTCGAAAAAAAGCCCCCCATTTTCACCCCCTTCGACCGATTTAGCCCAGTAACGAACTCGACCGAGATGTTATAGGTATACATATTCGGTAAAAAAATCAAAGTGATTGGTGCAAAATTACGGCAGTTATCGTGTCCACAATAAACTGATATACATACATATATACCTATATATTATATATAACTTTTGAACTGACGGTGGTTTTGGGGTCTGGGGGATGTGAAACGCGAAGATATGTCGAAATTTTCCGGAAGTCGAAACATGGTACCCATTGCAATAGTTAGCTTTCTAATGAAATCTACCTCTGGTTGGTTCCTCAGTTTAGGGTCTGCGACAATGCAGTCATCTAACCCCGTGTACTTTGGGTGAGTGTAGAATCTGTCTGATAAACGGTGTGAATTGTAATGGCTGTATTAGTCTTAATTCAGGTAAGGACTGCAGACGGTCAATTTCAAGCAGTAGTTCCTAATGTTGCTACCAGGTACTACCGTCAACGACACCTAGCTGTGAACTTGGCTACTAGATGCCACCCCAACCGGCAACTCGTAACGAACGTTGGAACTTCCTCTCCAAAGGAAAGCATACTGAGGGATTTTAGCGCTCTTAGAAAATCCGACGACTTCGGCCGGCTTTGAAACCGCGACATTGGGCATAGACATTCAGCATGCTACCAGTTACGTCACCGAAGCCGCTTCCCACTTAGTCAGGCGGCTTCGGTGGCGTAGTCAGTAGCATGCTGAGCTTCTATGCCCAAGATAACGGGTTCAAACCCGGCCGAAGCCGTCAGATTTTTTAAGAGCGTTAAAAATCCCTCAGTATGCCTTCCTTCGGAGGGGAATTAAAGCCGGCGGTCCCATGTCATAGATTTATGGCATGTTAAAGATCCTTCCACTAATTGCACCTGTGTGAAGCTAAATTGGATAGGTTAAGAATGTAAACAACGCTCTTAGGTTTCTATGTTCGTTGCCAAGAGCCGACTGCGGCGGCGTCTAGTAGCTCAGTTCTGAACTTGGCCTAGTAGTCGTTGACAGTGGCGCTTTGCGGCAAAAGTAGGAACTATCTGAAAAATTCTTAGTTGCAGTACTTAAATTAACAAACAGATAACACACACTAATACAGTCATCACAATTAACACCGGTTATCAGACAGATTCTACACACACCCAAAGTACACGAGGCTACATGACCGCGTTGTCGCAGCCCCTAAACTTAAGAACCAACCAACCACTTAGTCAGATGGAAATACTGAATCTGATCTCGTGCAAGTGCGTTGTCATGGCAACGTCTGATGGCTCATGCCTCATCAATTTAGTAGTGTTGCCATGGCAACCTCTGATAGCTCTTGGCATTTTCTTATAATTCCGAAATCATTTTTCTCGTCCCTTGGCATAATGGTGGGTCATATCAAAAATTCTTTCAGACAAAAGTTTTAGGTAATTATTAGGGGAATATTGTCCATTTTGTACGGTTTTGATATTTTGCCTATTAAGAGAGATATGATTAATGTTTCCAGAAAAACCCACTTTTTCCCAACCCATTGGTCAATGGTTGGTGCTATAAAAAAACTCTTCAAACATAAATTTTTGGGCTTTATCCGACACATAGTATGAACGTTGAACGGATTCGATATTTCACATATTAAGAGAGTTATAGCAATATTTCACTTTTTCGAAAAAAAAAGCCCCCCATTTTCACCCCCTTCGACCGATTTAGCCCAGTAACTAACTCGACCGAGATGTTATAGGTATACATATTCGGTAAAAAAAAATCAAAGTGATTGGTGCAAAATTACGGCAGTTATCGTGTCCACAATAAACTGATATACATACATATATACCTATATATTATATATAACTTTTGAACTGACGGTGGTTTTGGGGTCTGGGGGATGTGAAACGCGAAGATATGTCGAAATTTTCCGGAAGTCGAAACATGGTACCCATTGCAATAGTTAGCTTTCTAATGAAATCTACCTCTGGTTATTTCCTCAGTTTAGGGTCTGCGACAATGCGGTCATCTAACCCCGTGTACTTTGGGTGAGTGTAGAATCTGTCTGATAAACGGTGTGAATTGTAATGGCTGTATTAGTCTTAATTCAGGTAAGGACTGCAGACGGTCAATTTCAAGCAGTAGTTCCTAATGTTGCTACCAGGTACTACCGTCAACGACACCTAGCTGTGAACTTGGCTACTAGATGCCACCCCAACCGGCAACTCGTAACGAACGTTGGAACTTCCTCTCCAAAGGAAAGCATACTGAGGGATTTTAGCGCTCTTAGAAAATCCGACGACTTCGGCCGGCTTTGAAACCGCGACATTGGGCATAGACATTCAGCATGCTACCAGTTACGTCACCGAAGCCGCTTCCCACTTAGTCAGGCGGCTTCGGTGGCGTAGTCAGTAGCATGCTGAGCTTCTATGCCCAAGATAACGGGTTCAAACCCGGCCGAAGCCGTCAGATTTTTTATGAGCGTTAAAAATCCCTCAGTATGCCTTCCTTCGGAGGGGAATTAAAGCCGGCGGTCCCATGTCATAGATTTATGGCATGTTAAAGATCCTTCCACTAATTGCACCTGTGTGAAGCTAAATTGGATAGGTTAAGAATGTAAACAACGCTCTTAGGTTTCTATGTTCGTTGCCAAGAGCCGACTGCGGCGGCGTCTAGTAGCTCAGTTCTGAACTTGGCCTAGTAGTCGTTGACAGTGGCGCTTTGCGGCAAAAGTAGGAACTATCTGAAAAATTCTTAGTTGCAGTACTTAAATTAACAAACAGATAACACACACTAATACAGTCATCACAATTAACACCGGTTATCAGACAGATTCTACACACACCCAAAGTACACGAGGCTACATGACCGCGTTGTCGCAGCCCCTAAACTTAAGAACCAACCAACCACTTAGTCAGATGGAAATACTGAATCTGATCTCGTGCAAGTGCGTTGTCATGGCAATGTCTGATGGCTCATGCCTCATCAATTTAGTAGTGTTGCCATGGCAACCTCTGATAGCTCTTGGCATTTTCTTATAATTCCGAAATCATTTTTCTCGTCCCTTGGCATAATGGTGGGTCATATCAAAAATTCTTTCAGACAAAAGTTTTAGGTAATTATTAGGGGAATATTGTCCATTTTGTACGGTTTTGATATTTTGCCTATTAAGAGAGATATGATTAATGTTTCCAGAAAAACCCACTTTTTCCCAACCCATTGGTCAATGGTTGGTGCTATAAAAAACTCTTCAAACATAAATTTTTGGGCTTTATCCGACACATAGTATGAACGTTGAACGGATTCGATATTTCACATATTAAGAGAGTTATAGCAATATTTCACTTTTTCGAAAAAAAGCCCCCCATTTTCACCCCCTTCGACCGATTTAGCCCAGTAACTAACTCGACCGAGATGTTATAGGTATACATATTCGGTAAAAAAATCAAAGTGATTGGTGCAAAATTACGGCAGTTATCGTGTCCACAATAAACTGATATACATACATATATACCTATATCTTTATATATATAATTCTTCGACACGTGTGTATGTGACTGAACTCCTCCTAAACGACTGAACCGATTTTGATGGAATATGGTATGTATATTAGGGTGGGTCCATGTATGGTTTAGATTCACAATATGACCCGGTAGGTGGAATGAACACAATTTTAGAACCACAATTTACTCACAATTTTAGAACCACAATATACAGTCAAAAACAGTCGTCATGGAAACAACTAGCCTTGGCCTTGGAGAAAGCTGAAGTCTTTGGACGGTTTGTCTCTGCACGTTAGAGCCACCTGGTCGCAACCTGTGCAACTACCGCCATTACAAACACTCCGCCCGTGGCGAAAAGTTGTGTTTTATACCACAGGTGGCAGTAATGTCGAATTCTACTGTTTGTCTCTGGACGTTAGAGCGTTTCAAAGTCCCGTATGCGTTCATATACCATTCATCCGATTGCCATGAAACTTGGGTGATATGTTGAGTGAGCTCCAGAGAAGGTGTTTGGCTTAGTGAATCCATTTTACAATAGATAGCGCACGAATAGATTCAACAAATGAGCGACGACGCGCGAAGCGTTTCAAAAAGGTCCCGTATGCGTTCAAATACCATTCGTCTGATAGCGATGAAACTTGGGTGAGAAGTTGTGTACACTCCAGGGATGGCTTCTGGCTTAGTAAATCAATTTCACATTAGGTAGCGCACAACTAGATTCAACAAATGGGTGACGACGCGCGAAGCGTTTCAACAAAGTCCCGTATAAGTTTATATTCCATTCATAGATTGAGATGAAACTTGGATGAGTTGTTGTGTACACTTAAGTGAAGGCTTCAAACTTAGTAATCCATTTCTCTGGAGGTTGCGCACGAGTAGATTCAACAAATGAGCGGCGACGTGCGAAGCGTTTCAACAAAGTCCCGTATGCGTTCAAATACCATTCGTCCGATAGCGATGAAACTTGGGTGAGATGTTGCGCACACTTACGTGAGGGTTTCTAACTTAGTAAATCCATTTTACAATAGGTAGCTCACGAGTAGATTCAACAAATGAGCAACGACGCGCGAACTTTTAATCAAAGTCCCGTACGCGTTCATATACCATTCATCCGATTGCAATGAAACTTGGGTGAGATGTTGTGTACACTTACATGAGGGTTTCTAACTTAGTAAATATATTTCACAGGAGGTTTCGCACGAGTAGATTCAACAAATGAGCGACGACGCACGAAGCGTTTCAATAAGGTCCCGTATGCGTTCAAATACCATTCGTCCGATTACGATGAAACTTGGGTGAGATGTTGTGTACACCCTACGGAAGGTTTCTGGCCAGATAAATCTTTTTAACAATAGGTAGCGCACGAGTAGATTCAACAAATGTGTGACGGCACGCGAATCATTTCAACAAAGTACCGTATGCGGCCATATACCATTTATCAGATTGCGATGAAACTTTGGTGAATAGTTGTGTACACTCCAGGAAATGTTTCTGTCTTAGTAACTCCAGTTTTTAATAAGTAGCGCCCGAGTAGATTCAACAAATGAGCGACAGCGCGCGAATCGTTTCCACAATGTCCCGTATGCGGTCATATATCATTCATCCGATTGCGATCAAACCTTGGTGAATCATTGAGTACACGCCAGAGAAGGTTTCAGGCATAGTAAATCTACTTTACAATAGGTAGTGCATGAGTAGATTCAACAAATGGGTGACGGCAGGCGAATCGTTTATAGAAAATCACTTATGCGTTCATATGTCATTCATCCGATTCCGATGAAACTTTGCTGAGTTGTTGTGTACACGCCAGGGAAGGTGTTCAACTTGGTAAATCCATTTTACAATATTGGTAGCGCACGAGTAGATGTAACAAGTGAGTGACGACGCGCGAAGCGTTCCAACAAAATCCTGTATGCGTTCATATACTATTCATCGATTTGATGAGTTGTTGTGTACACTTACGTGAAGCTTTCTAACTTAGTAAATCCATTTCACAGTTGCTAGAGCACGAGTAGGTTCAACAAATGAGTGACAGCGCACGAATCATTTAAACCAAATCCCGTATGCGTTAAATGCCATTTATCCGTTTGCGATGAAACTTTGGAGAGTTGTTGTGCACGCTCCAACGAATGATTCTAAATTAGTTAATTCAATTCACTATATTTTAGAGGCAGTTAACAGAAATTGAAAAAAAATATTGTGTATCCAAAAGCACTTCAAGAAACAAAGTTACAACACTTTCTTTGATTGGCAGGACAACGTCTGCCGGGTCAGCTTGTATTATATATAACTTTTGAACTGACGGTGGTTTTGGGGTCTGGGGGATGTGAAACGCGAAGATATGTCGAAATTTTCCGGAAGTCGAAACATGGTACCCATTGCAATAGTTAGCTTTCTAATGAAATCTACCTCTGGTTGGTTCCTCAGTTTAGGGTCTGCGACAATGCGGTCATCTAACCCCGTGTACTTTGGGTGAGTGTAGAATCTGTCTGATAAACGGTGTGAATTGTAATGGCTGTATTAGTCTTAATTCAGGTAAGGACTGCAGACGGTCAATTTCAAGCAGTAGTTCCTAATGTTGCTACCAGGTACTACCGTCAACGACACCTAGCTGTGAACTTGGCTACTAGATGCCACCCCAACCGGCAACTCGTAACGAACGTTGGAACTTCCTCTCCAAAGGAAAGCATACTGAGGGATTTTAGCGCTCTTAGAAAATCCGACGACTTCGGCCGGCTTTGAAACCGCGACATTGGGCATAGACATTCAGCATGCTACCAGTTACGTCACCGAAGCCGCTTCCCACTTAGTCAGGCGGCTTCGGTGGCGTAGTCAGTAGCATGCTGAGCTTCTATGCCCAAGATAACGGGTTCAAACCCGGCCGAAGCCGTCAGATTTTTTAAGAGCGTTAAAAATCCCTCAGTATGCCTTCCTTCGGAGGGGAATTAAAGCCGGCGGTCCCATGTCATAGATTTATGGCATGTTAAAGATCCTTCCACTAATTGCACCTGTGTGAAGCTAAATTGGATAGGTTAAGAATGTAAACAACGCTCTTAGGTTTCTATGTTCGTTGCCAAGAGCCGACTGCGGCGGCGTCTAGTAGCTCAGTTCTGAACTTGGCCTAGTAGTCGTTGACAGTGGCGCTTTGCGGCAAAAGTAGGAACTATCTGAAAAATTCTTAGTTGCAGTACTTAAATTAACAAACAAATAACACACACTAATACAGTCATCACAATTAACACCGGTTATCAGACAGATTCTACACACACCCAAAGTACACGAGGCTACATGACCGCGTTGTCGCAGCCCCTAAACTTAAGAACCAACCAACCACTTAGTCAGATGGAAATACTGAATCTGATCTCGTGCAAGTGCGTTGTCATGGCAACGTCTGATGGCTCATGCCTCATCAATTTAGTAGTGTTGCCATGGCAACCTCTGATAGCTCTTGGCATTTTCTTATAATTCCGAAATCATTTTTCTCGTCCCTTGGCATAATGGTGGGTCATATCAAAAATTCTTTCAGACAAAAGTTTTAGGTAATTATTAGGGGAATATTGTCCATTTTGTACGGTTTTGATATTTTGCCTATTAAGAGAGATATGATTAATGTTTCCAGAAAAACCCACTTTTTCCCAACCCATTGGTCAATGGTTGGTGCTATAAAAAACTCTTCAAACATAAATTTTTGGGCTTTATCCGACACATAGTATGAACGTTGAACGGATTCGATATTTCACATATTAAGAGAGTTATAGCAATATTTCACTTTTTCGAAAAAAAGCCCCCCATTTTCACCCCCTTCGACCGATTTAGCCCAGTAACTAACTCGACCGAGATGTTATAGGTATACATATTCGGTAAAAAAAAATCAAAGTGATTGGTGCAAAATTACGGCAGTTATCGTGTCCACAATAAACTGATATACATACATATATACCTATATATTATATATAACTTTTGAACTGACGGTGGTTTTGGGGTCTGGGGGATGTGAAACGCGAAGATATGTCGAAATTTTCCGGAAGTCGAAACATGGTACCCATTGCAATAGTTAGCTTTCTAATGAAATCTACCTCTGGTTGGTTCCTCAGTTTAGGGTCTGCGACAATGCGGTCATCTAACCCCGTGTACTTTGGGTGAGTGTAGAATCTGTCTGATAAACGGTGTGAATTGTAATGGCTGTATTAGTCTTAATTCAGGTAAGGACTGCAGACGGTCAATTTCAAGCAGTAGTTCCTAATGTTGCTACCAGGTACTACCGTCAACGACACCTAGCTGTGAACTTGGCTACTAGATGCCACCCCAACCGGCAACTCGTAACGAACGTTGGAACTTCCTCTCCAAAGGAAAGCATACTGAGGGATTTTAGCGCTCTTAGAAAATCCGACGACTTCGGCCGGCTTTGAAACCGCGACATTGGGCATAGACATTCAGCATGCTACCAGTTACGTCACCGAAGCCGCTTCCCACTTAGTCAGGCGGCTTCGGTGGCGTAGTCAGTAGCATGCTGAGCTTCTATGCCCAAGATAACGGGTTCAAACCCGGCCGAAGCCGTCAGATTTTTTAAGAGCGTTAAAAATCCCTCAGTATGCCTTCCTTCGGAGGGGAATTAAAGCCGGCGGTCCCATGTCATAGATTTATGGCATGTTAAAGATCCTTCCACTAATTGCACCTGTGTGAAGCTAAATTGGATAGGTTAAGAATGTAAACAACGCTCTTAGGTTTCTATGTTCGTTGCCAAGAGCCGACTGCGGCGGCGTCTAGTAGCTCAGTTCTGAACTTGGCCTAGTAGTCGTTGACAGTGGCGCTTTGCGGCAAAAGTAGGAACTATCTGAAAAATTCTTAGTTGCAGTACTTAAATTAACAAACAGATAACACACACTAATACAGTCATCACAATTAACACCGGTTATCAGACAGATTCTACACACACCCAAAGTACACGAGGCTACATGACCGCGTTGTCGCAGCCCCTAAACTTAAGAACCAACCAACCACTTAGTCAGATGGAAATACTGAATCTGATCTCGTGCAAGTGCGTTGTCATGGCAACGTCTGATGGCTCATGCCTCATCAATTTAGTAGTGTTGCCATGGCAACCTCTGATAGCTCTTGGCATTTTCTTATAATTCCGAAATCATTTTTCTCGTCCCTTGGCATAATGGTGGGTCATATCAAAAATTCTTTCAGACAAAAGTTTTAGGTAATTATTAGGGGAATATTGTCCATTTTGTACGGTTTTGATATTTTGCCTATTAAGAGAGATATGATTAATGTTTCCAGAAAAACCCACTTTTTCCCAACCCATTGGTCAATGGTTGGTGCTATAAAAAACTCTTCAAACATAAATTTTTGGGCTTTATCCGACACATAGTATGAACGTTGAACGGATTCGATATTTCACATATTAAGAGAGTTATAGCAATATTTCACTTTTTCGAAAAAAAGCCCCCCATTTTCACCCCCTTCGACCGATTTAGCCCAGTAACTAACTCGACCGAGATGTTATAGGTATACATATTCGGTAAAAAAATCAAAGTGATTGGTGCAAAATTACGGCAGTTATCGTGTCCACAATAAACTGATATACATACATATATACCTATATCTTTATATATATAATTCTTCGACACGTGTGTATGTGACTGAACTCCTCCTAAACGACTGAACCGATTTTGATGGAATTTGGTATGTATATTAGGGTGGGTCCATGTATGGTTTAGATTCACAATATGACCCGGTAGGTGGAATGAACACAATTTTAGAACCACAATTTACTCACAATTTTAGAACCACAATATACAGTCAAAAACAGTCGTCATGGAAACAACTAGCCTTGGCCTTGGAGAAAGCTGAAGTCTTTGGACGGTTTGTCTCTGCACGTTAGAGCCACCTGGTCGCAACCTGTGCAACTACCGCCATTACAAACACTCCGCCCGTGGCGAAAAGTTGTGTTTTATACCACAGGTGGCAGTAATGTCGAATTCTACTGTTTGTCTCTGGACGTTAGAGCGTTTCAAAGTCCCGTATGCGTTCATATACCATTCATCCGATTGCCATGAAACTTGGGTGATATGTTGAGTGAGCTCCAGAGAAGGTGTTTGGCTTAGTGAATCCATTTTACAATAGATAGCGCACGAATAGATTCAACAAATGAGCGACGACGCGCGAAGCGTTTCAAAAAGGTCCCGTATGCGTTCAAATACCATTCGTCTGATAGCGATGAAACTTGGGTGAGAAGTTGTGTACACTCCAGGGATGGCTTCTGGCTTAGTAAATCAATTTCACATTAGGTAGCGCACGACTAGATTCAACAAATGGGTGACGACGCGCGAAGCGTTTCAACAAAGTCCCGTATAAGTTTATATTCCATTCATAGATTGAGATGAAACTTGGATGAGTTGTTGTGTACACTTAAGTGAAGGCTTCAAACTTAGTAATCCATTTCTCTGGAGGTTGCGCACGAGTAGATTCAACAAATGAGCGGCGACGTGCGAAGCGTTTCAACAAAGTCCCGTATGCGTTCAAATACCATTCGTCCGATAGCGATGAAACTTGGGTGAGATGTTGCGCACACTTACGTGAGGGTTTCTAACTTAGTAAATCCATTTTACAATAGGTAGCTCACGAGTAGATTCAACAAATGAGCAACGACGCGCGAACTTTTAATCAAAGTCCCGTATGCGTTCATATACCATTCATCCGATTGCAATGAAACTTGGGTGAGATGTTGTGTACACTTACGTGAGGGTTTCTAACTTAGTAAATATATTTCACAGGAGGTTTCGCACGAGTAGATTCAACAAATGAGCGACGACGCACGAAGCGTTTCAATAAGGTCCCGTATGCGTTCAAATACCATTCGTCCGATTACGATGAAACTTGGGTGAGATGTTGTGTACACCCTACGGAAGGTTTCTGGCCAGATAAATCTTTTTAACAATAGGTAGCGCACGAGTAGATTCAACAAATGTGTGACGGCACGCGAATCATTTCAACAAAGTACCGTATGCGGCCATATACCATTTATCAGATTGCGATGAAACTTTGGTGAATAGTTGTGTACACTCCAGGAAATGTTTCTGTCTTAGTAATTCCAGTTTTTAATAAGTAGCGCCCGAGTAGATTCAACAAATGAGCGACAGCGCGCGAATCGTTTCCACAATGTCCCGTATGCGGTCATATATCATTCATCCGATTGCGATCAAACCTTGGTGAATCATTGAGTACACGCCAGAGAAGGTTTCAGGCATAGTAAATCTACTTTACAATAGGTAGTGCATGAGTAGATTCAACAAATGGGTGACGGCAGGCGAATCGTTTATAGAAAATCACTTATGCGTTCATATGTCATTCATCCGATTCCGATGAAACTTTGCTGAGTTGTTGTGTACACGCCAGGGAAGGTGTTCAACTTGGTAAATCCATTTTACAATATTGGTAGCGCACGAGTAGATGTAACAAGTGAGTGACGACGCGCGAAGCGTTCCAACAAAATCCTGTATGCGTTCATATTGTGCCCATTTAGCAAGAAATATGCCAATCACAGTATACCAGCGTAGCTCAATTCGGGATTTCGGGGCAGTGGTAAGTTCCCCCACTCTGTGACTCACATATTTTGGATTAATTAGAGGATACACTTGCAAAAATAACAACAAAATCAACTCCTATTTAAACACATTTAATTAATAAAATTAATGGCGCTACAAACATCTTACAATTTAATTACTGACCCAAATATCAACTGCTTGTTCCAAATGAACAAGGGATTACAAAATAAAATAAACAAATATTGTATTCAAAACCTGTGGTTTCCACATAAACCATCAATTCTTACTTAGTCTCACTTCCATAAAGCACTAACATTAAGTTTACATAACTCCGAGCTCTTTGGCTCCATGCATTTACATTATTACGGTGTCATTCTTGTACACCTCAAACACTAGCTTTTATATTTTCTTATTTCTCAAAAACAAATATATAATTATATTTAAAATCTATGTTAATTATCTAATTCAATGTTTTTGGGCATGTCCACACATTCAGTTGTTATCATCTCTCTTTATTTCACAAATATATTAAGGTAATCAGAAAATCAATTGTGTACTCCAGAGCGTGAAGGTACTTGACACAGTCAAAAAACTATAGTTACTCCCGAACTCAGTTGCCTTCAATCAACTCGTGGAATCCCACGTCCTTACATTCTTACAATAGGGATTGTTATTTATCTCTTATGTCTTAATAGACCATTATCATATAAGAAACTACGATCTGAACCGGCAAACGAAATATCCCTCTTTAAGGACCTCGGTTCAACGCCCGGGTCGTTTACAACTTTAAACACTCCTGGTGTATTCATTTCTCTTTTCAACAGTTTACGAGACGGTCTCTGTTCCCCTCGCTTTAAAAGAGCTAGTCTCTACTACAAGGGGTGCGATTTATGACATCTTAGGGTGGCGGAGCCATCCTGTCTGACCCAACATTAGTAGCTTATTTTCAAGGCTTTCAAAACAAACCTTTCCATTCTATCCAGTTCTGAGGAGACCGGGCTTTATTGTACCGTAACATTCAAACAACTATTCTTTGGTTCACAGACCATTTTCATATCCTTGGCATTTATTAATTATGAGAGGGTCCTCATTGATTGGGAAGATTAAATACACATACGACGACGGAGAATTTCAGGGGCTTTTATCATAAGAAGATCCTGCATTCGAATCTCTTCAGGTGCCTCGGGAACTAATCCCGTACAGAGGACTTATCCAAAATGCGATTTAGAGTCGGCCGTGGCCCATATGACATACGCTCAATAATACCATATATTAGCTCCCTTTTTAAATACATACACAATGCCTCGTGATACTAATGTCACAAAATAGAGGACTTACACAATTATCAATTCACTGCAATCAACTACCCTCCATAAATAATGTACCAAGTATTTCACCACTACGCGTTCCTAGCGTGACACTTTAATATTATATCTGCGCTCATTATGCGCTATGCATTATTTTAAGCCGAAAATGTCTTCCCAAGAACTGGTAAATCTCTTTAGTAACAATTCATATTATTTTAATTCACATATTAATCTTTCTGTGGTCGATAAATCGCTCCCTGTTTTAAAATGTTCCATTGAACCTCATCTTTTACACATACGTTAAGGCTTAACGTTCTTATGTTCATATCAATTTATTTGATTTTTATTTAACATTTCCATATTTAATTATTATTATTATTATCTTTATTCTTTATACAAGCTCAAAAGCTATTTCTTTCATATCTCAACTTTACTTTATTTCAATGTCTTTTATGATAATTAAATGATATTTCGCTTGCTCTTATGACATTTGTTAAATACATTAACCCTTTATTCACCTATTTCCTCTACGGAATTTATTCTTTACATAATTATTCATAATTTCTCTATTTATTTATTATTGTTCAGACCGTATTCTTGATTATTCATTATTCATTCATTAAAACACATCCCTTTCACTCAAAACTCCGGTGAGTTGCACACAATCAATTTCTGACACCAAAATAAAAATGAATTTTGTACTTACATATTTTCAGATCATCCCATGATCTTAAATCTGGTGCGGTGTTTCATTTTTAGGGCCCACTTTGGACTTTTTACACCATATTGAAGGTATTCATCTTACGTAAAAACACTTTTTGACCTATATCTAGAACACTTAATATTGACGACATTTTTATATACTAGTGTGTCCCTTTTGAACACATAATAACACTAAAAATATTATCTAACACACAATCTTGATTATTTTACACTTCACAATTACTCGATCACTAGGCCGTACTTCTGAGCCTATCACACGTGATCTTCTTTAATTCCCGTCTCCAAGGGTGAGATTTATCTGATGTCGGCTTCCTATTCTGAAGAAATGCGAAAGTCCTGAAACATCTACTGTTCCCTGGAGTTCAATTCTGCTATTCCTATCCTGGATAACTGGCTATTATCTAGCTTGAACGGCTTCTCTGTCGATCTGTCTATTGATCCTAACGAGAGTCTATATGGATCGAGGTCTCCTCTAAGACCTATAGATTTAGTTTCTAGCAGCTAGCACTTCTTGATTCTAGTACTATTAGAATTGTTCGCCTGATATCTGGAGCTAATGTTTATAGTCTCCTATTCTATTTATTGGAACTGTTTTAACGCTCCTACGTTCGAACCTTATTCTGTTCTTCCTTTTTAGGTTGCTTCAATTTAAATAACAGTTTATCTGTCTGGTACGATACTTCCGTACGTTATGATCTGTTCGTTCGAACATATAACGACCTATCGCCTTTAAGTCCGACGTTCGCAGCCTGCTCTGACTATATCTTGCGAATTTTCACTTTAACTTGTATACAGTCGGGCCTAAATCCTATAATTAGGATTTTCCTAATACTTCACTGCGGCGATACTTTAAAATCTCGCCTTGAATGCTCCTTATGGAGGCAAGCAAGTCGTTACTACTGTGACGCCTGTGGCTATCGGATCTTGCTTCGGCGGTGTTAAACAGCGTTTCTCCCCTCAAGGAGTACTGGTAGCTGTTATCGATGTAACGCAGAGTTACGTCCCCTCACGGACTGTCGGAATGATTACTTCTACGTCGTGGAGCAGCACTTCCCCTCACGGAATGCTCGTAGGACCGCATGCGATGTGACACAGTCACGTGCCCTCTGGCTGTCTGAATACTGCATGCGATGTGACGTGATACAGCGTTACGTCCCCTCACGGGCTCTCAGAATAACTGCATGTGCTGATATAACTTCACGTCCTCCTGGACGGATTCGTGATGCGTGATGCGTGGCGATACCCCTCGGGCCGTTCGAATACTGCATGATTGGCTTGGAAACGCCCGAAGCTTTATACTGTTTTACTACAAAAAAATAAGACTCAAGCCTTTCCTGTGGTCAACTTCTAAAATAATGGTTCCACAAATATGAAAATTATACCTTCCGAAAGCTCGTCTTCTCAATGTCAAATGATCTTATTGCACCTAAGAATCGATCGTGCAATTCGGAGATATTAATTAATTTCTCGTCCTCAATTGTGTGGGTGTTGCATTCTTTTTGCTCTCTCCCCTCCACAGAGGCTTAGGTAATTCCCCTCTGACGTAGTCTTACGTCGGCAGTTTATTTCTGCACAATTATTACATGGTTTCTTTATACTGAAAAATCTCTCATTCAAAATGATTCACTGTGCTGTGCTTGTTTACTCATTATTATGCTCGTAAACGTGTTAATTTTAATTATTCCTCTTCTGGTGCATATGCGACGTTGTCAATTTCCAGCCACGTCAGCTTGAATTCCGATTCAGGCTTCTCTTTCTATCACGGTGGAAGATTCCACTCAGTTATTAATACTCGTGACCAGCCCTCTCTGGCATGTCGAGTGGGGTGATCTCATCTAAGGAGCATCTGTCCCTAGTCGCTTGCACAATGTTAAGCTATATTCCTGGCTTAAAATCTCTCTCCGTTCCTTTAAGAAACTATACTTTTCTTTCATTTCTTCCTTACGGACATGGGTTCGATCGTCATGGACCCGATGGCCCAAGGGTTCAATATACTATTCATCGATTTGATGAGTTGTTGTGTACACTTACGTGAAGCTTTCTAACTTAGTAAATCCATTTCACAGTTGCTAGAGCACGAGTAGGTTCAACAAATGAGTGACAGTGCACGAATCATTTAAACCAAATCCCGTATGCGTTAAATGCCATTTATCCGTTTGCGATGAAACTTTGGAGAGTTGTTGTGCACGCTCCAACGAATGATTCTAAATTAGTTAATTCAATTCACTATATTTTAGAGGCAGTTAACAGAAATTGAAAAAAAAATATTGTGTATCCAAAAGCACTTCAAGAAACAAAGTTACAACACTTTCTTTGATTGGCAGGACAACGTCTGCCGGGTCAGCTTGTATTATATATAACTTTTGAACTGACGGTGGTTTTGGGGTCTGGGGGATGTGAAACGCGAAGATATGTCGAAATTTTCCGGAAGTCGAAACATGGTACCCATTGCAATAGTTAGCTTTCTAATGAAATCTACCTCTGGTTGGTTCCTCAGTTTAGGGTCTGCGACAATGCGGTCATCTAACCCCGTGTACTTTGGGTGAGTGTAGAATCTGTCTGATAAACGGTGTGAATTGTAATGGCTGTATTAGTCTTAATTCAGGTAAGGACTGCAGACGGTCAATTTCAAGCAGTAGTTCCTAATGTTGCTACCAGGTACTACCGTCAACGACACCTAGCTGTGAACTTGGCTACTAGATGCCACCCCAACCGGCAACTCGTAACGAACGTTGGAACTTCCTCTCCAAAGGAAAGCATACTGAGGGATTTTAGCGCTCTTAGAAAATCCGACGACTTCGGCCGGCTTTGAAACCGCGACATTGGGCATAGACATTCAGCATGCTACCAGTTACGTCACCGAAGCCGCTTCCCACTTAGTCAGGCGGCTTCGGTGGCGTAGTCAGTAGCATGCTGAGCTTCTATGCCCAAGATAACGGGTTCAAACCCGGCCGAAGCCGTCAGATTTTTTAAGAGCGTTAAAAATCCCTCAGTATGCCTTCCTTCGGAGGGGAATTAAAGCCGGCGGTCCCATGTCATAGATTTATGGCATGTTAAAGATCCTTCCACTAATTGCACCTGTGTGAAGCTAAATTGGATAGGTTAAGAATGTAAACAACGCTTTTAGGTTTCTATGTTCGTTGCCAAGAGCCGACTGCGGCGGCGTCTAGTAGCTCAGTTCTGAACTTGGCCTAGTAGTCGTTGACAGTGGCGCTTTGCGGCAAAAGTAGGAACTATCTGAAAAATTCTTAGTTGCAGTACTTAAATTAACAAACAGATAACACACACTAATACAGTCATCACAATTAACACCGGTTATCAGACAGATTCTACACACACCCAAAGTACACGAGGCTACATGACCGCGTTGTCGCAGCCCCTAAACTTAAGAACCAACCAACCACTTAGTCAGATGGAAATACTGAATCTGATCTCGTGCAAGTGCGTTGTCATGGCAACGTCTGATGGCTCATGCCTCATCAATTTAGTAGTGTTGCCATGGCAACCTCTGATAGCTCTTGGCATTTTCTTATAATTCCGAAATCATTTTTCTCGTCCCTTGGCATAATGGTGGGTCATATCAAAAATTCTTTCAGACAAAAGTTTTAGGTAATTATTAGGGGAATATTGTCCATTTTGTACGGTTTTGATATTTTGCCTATTAAGAGAGATATGATTAATGTTTCCAGAAAAACCCACTTTTTCCCAACCCATTGGTCAATGGTTGGTGCTATAAAAAACTCTTCAAACATAAAGTTTTGGGCTTTATCCGACACATAGTATGAACGTTGAACGGATTCGATATTTCACATATTAAGAGAGTTATAGCAATATTTCACTTTTTCGAAAAAAAAAAAGCCCCCCATTTTCACCCCTTTCGACCGATTTAGCCCAGTAACGAACTCGACCGAGATGTTATAGGTATACATATTCGGTAAAAAATTCAAAGTGATTGGTGCAAAATTACGGCAGTTATCGTGTCCACAAGAAACTGATATATATATATATATATATATAAACTTTTGAACTGACGGTGGTTTTGGGGTCTGGGGGATGTGAAACGCGAAGATATGTCGAAATTTTCCGGAAGTCGAAACATGGGACCCATTGCAATAGTTAGCTTTCTAATGAAATCTACCTAATATTGCCGTTTAATTTCCAGGAGGCCATACATGGCAGTGTTGCCAAAATGATTATAAGCCTGCTGATAGGTCCAAATTTTAAATGCATATAACTTATGCACTTATGCACACGTATAGTACCTGACATTCTATATTAATGTGGAGTAACGTATATACGTCAGTGCTACCAACATGATTCTAAGCCTGCTGAGATGTCCAAATTTAAATACATGTAACTTCTATACTATCATTTGGATTTCAACCAAATTTCGTGTGTGCTATGTGTACCATAACAGATATGACTATGCCGATTCTTAAGAGTAACCAGGGCTGCCAACTCTTAATAAAACTGTCTCTATTTTTGTTACCCTAATATCAATATATCAGAAAGTATGCAAGCCAATAGCTCTAAACTTTGCACACGTATAGTACCTGGCATTCTAGATTAATTTGGAGTAACTAATATAGGCTTACGCCAGTGCTGCCAACATGATTCTAAGCCTGCTGATATGTCCAATTTTAAAATGCATGTTACTTCTCTACTAACTAATGGATTTCATTCAAAATTGACACAACAATAGATCATATTATTTCAGATTATTTCTGACCAATACATGTATGTCATTGTTGCCAACATAATTTTACGCGCGCTGTTAGATCCAATGTTTAACTGCATGTAACGTCCATGCTATCCATTGGACTTCAGCCAAATTTTGTATTCTGTACCTTAAGAGATGGAACTAAGAATATATTCAGTCACCAGGGCTGCCAACTGTAGTTCTCTATTAGACTACATTATGCCAGGTATACAGTATTTCAAACTAATTAGAAATTTCGATATTACCAACTTAATTTCTTCATTATTCTGGATAGATCCATATAGATTAATCATTGGCATGAATCTTACATTTTAAGAAAAGTAGGCTCTTTAGTTCGTCACGGAACGTTTTGTTAAATAAATAAATAAATAAATAAATAAATAAATGTAGGTCTACATATACATATACACCGTGGACAGGTCAACAAGGACTACGTAAATATCACTTCTTTATAGGTCTAGTTTCCTTCTTTCTCTTCCAGAAGTCTTTCATCCTGGTCGACTGCGCAGCTCTTCTTTCAGCAGTCCATTCTCCTCTGTTGAGATTCTTCTTCTCCCCGACAAGACTTTTGAGGCCAATTTTTTTTCTGAACTCTATTTGATTTAGACAATCTTCTTCAGTAATTTTGAATTTTTGAAGTTCTTTCATTTGTTTTGCATAGCCTCCTTGCCCTTTATAGTTCCAGATTTTATCAAAAATTTGTTTGTTTAACCTTGAGCAATCCAAGCGGACCATATGTCCGTAGAACTGAAGTCGCCGTTTTCTGATCATCACTTCAAGGTTGTCGATTTTACTATAAATTTCTGCATTGGATCTCAGTCCTTCCTGTGTTTTCCTAGGACCATAAATCCTTCTTAAAATTCTTCTTTCTATCTTGAGCAAATTCTCCATTCCGGTTATATTTGTAGTTTCCATGCCGTACAAGATGACTGGTCTAACAACTGTATTAAAATGTAGTAATTTTGCATTGATAGACAGGTTCTTTTTATTGTATATATTTTTTGTACAAAAATTTAATCTTTCAAATTTCCCTTTTTGTTCTCAATTGCCAATTTATCCGTCCCATTGCTACTAATTATTTCTCCAAGATATTTAAATCGGTCAGTGACCCTGATGCTCCCATAATTTGTTTTTATCATTTTCTTAGTTTATTTCTGATCACTTGTCATCATCTCTGTTTTTACCAACGAAATCTGTAAGCTCACTTTTTCCGCCGTTTCTATATGTAAATAAATAAATAAATTAATTAATAAATAAATAAATAATACATAAATATAGACCTATTAGTAAATAAATCAATATAGACCAATAATTAAGCAAGTAAATAATTAAAATGTGTAAAATAAATAAATAAATAAATAAATAAATAAATAAATACACACATAAATGAAAGATAAAACTGTAATGCTGCAGGAATGCTGGAAACTGCCTGAAGGGTTTGAGATATGAGAGACAAGGCCGCACGTCATTAGGTGTCCACAAGAGAGGAGACGCCTCGCCGGTAATGATGCTTGGCGTCGCGACGCGTCGGTCCTGTTATTCATCCTCTACGCCATTAAGGTGTCAGACCACACCCGTCAGGCAGGAAGTTTACTGCCACATTCTTCTTCTTTCATTATTATTATTATTATTATTATTTTATTATCGTCATTATGTTGTTTGAAGCCATTTTCAGTGTTGTCTTAGTAAACGAAAGTTTGGTGCTTTTCAGTCGGTCAACACGATTGTACCCAAATGAGATGGGTTATTCCCTAATCCGGAAAAAATTACATGTGATTAATAAATACAATAGGATGACCAGTTTCGGTCGTCAAGCGAGCATCATCAGATCCATTACACTTTGGCTACAAAATGTTTATGTCTGAAAGTATGGGAGAAAATATTTACAATAAGTACACTTCTTTAGTTGCGTTATTAGTTGTGATAGTTCAACTCGTCAATATTTGTTAGTTATAGTCTATGTGATGGGGCAGATGACCTCTTAGTTCCACCCCTTAAAACCTCAATAACTAACTAAAATCTATGTAATGTTTTGTTAGAATACCTTAAAGTGATGATTGACCTCCAAACTTGCCTGTTTAGAGTGAATATGTGATTGTAGGTAAATGGACAACTCAGGTTGTATTGTGCAAGCTACTTATCTGATTAAGTCTTGCGTGTCCTAGTAAGAGCAGTTGTCCTCGTCAGTTTGTGTGTAATATACCCAGCGCAGTAAATAGATACTATTCAGAAAATATGTTGTTCTTTTGTAGTGGATCTGGGAAGGTCTTGGTGTCATAAAATTACTTCCTGTTGAACTGCACCGCCAAAGTATGTAAATTCGGGGGATCACCGGCAGAGAAGCATTGGTTACCTGCAGAGTGCAACAAAACCATTTTATTTTCATTTTCTACACAACCATATTGACTACTTCACCAAACATCTTTATCCAGACCAATAGTTTTGGCATATTATTTTTTCACATAATTACAATATTACCTATGAGGAAAGAATTCATGATGAGAATTAATAAATGTAAAACAAAAATATTGGAATGCAGTCGAAAGAAATCAGATGGATGTTGAATTGCCAGGTGAACAGCAAAAGGAAGAAGTTACTTGGGAAGCAAAATAACCAGTGATGGACGAAGCAAAGAGGATATAAAAAGTAGATTAGCACAGCCAAGGAAAGCATTTCTACAGAAAAGGAATCTGTTGACATCGAATATAGATTTAGTTATTGGGAAGTCATTTTTGAAAGCCTTTGTTGGAGCGTGGCGCTCTGTGAAAGTGAAACTTGGACTATTGGTGCAGCAGAAAAGAGGAGAATCGAAGCATTTGTAATGTGGTGTTACTGGAGAATTATGACGACCAGAAGGGTAGATAGGGTTACGAATGAAGAGGTATTAAGGCGAGTGGGAGAGGAGAGAGGTTTCTGGCAACTGCTAATGACGAGAAGAGATAGGTTGGTAGGACACGTACTAAGACTCCCAGGAATAGCAAACTTAGTTATAGAAAGAAGGGTCGAGGACAAGAACTGTAGGGGTAGACCAAGGTTAGAATATGTTAAACAGATTGCCTTGGATGTAAGGTGTGGTAGCCACGTGGAGATGAAACGATTAGCTCAGGACAGGGAAGCATGGAGAGCTGCATCAAATCAATCGAAAGACTGAAGACTCATGTCCATTTTCGGTGTACGCAAGTCTTGGGTAGTTAAAAGTTAATATAGCCTATTCTACACTTACAAGTTGTAACTCACCACATTGGATTCTAGAAACAGTGAGTTCCAATTATAAACGGGTTCAGTTTGCGATGGAACACGTGAGTGAGCTTTTATTCACTAGTTCGCAATTGATTATAAAATGCACTTCAATTCGTAAAATTACTGCCCCACGTTTGGATAAATAAAGCACGCACTCCATTATAAACAGCGGAATATTTATTCAGCAACGAAAATATTTTTTACACTCCAGCGAGTTACTTATTTGATGGAGAGCAAATAATTAGAGTTCAATGTCAAATATTTGTTCGCTATCACTTTAATTACAGATGTTAGGGTTGTTGTTGTTTCTCTGTAGCCAGTGGCCATCCGATATTGAGAGGAGCGGTACGGGGCAGGTTCGGGTAATTGTTTGATAATCGAGTAACGGAATAATTGATTAATTGATTAGTACTCACGAGATAAGATGATGATGATAATTGTTGTTTTAAGGGGCCTAACATCTAGATTATCGGCCCCTAATGGTTCGGCTGATCGCGAAGATGATAATGAAAAGTAAACTATAACTAAAACCAACTACTAACTTATATACTAGAAGAAGAAATGGAAAACAAAAGGAGAATAATGCAAATAAAGGACAGGATGAAATGAAATGCCCTCAACCCCTCGAAGAATGCGGATTGAGGGACTTGGAAGGAAGGAGAGCCATGAAAGGCAGATAGGAAAGTGAAAGAGGAGAGGGTCCGCCCCAGAGGTAATGGAGCTCAGGAATCCCTCGGGATCGCCAGCTCCCGAACTCACCAGCCGTGAGCCCTTGAGGCTGTAGCACTATCCAGGGTGCACCAGAAGTGGTGGGGCTACACACACCCTGCCTCCTTGAGGACTTGAGCAGAAGGCAGGAGATAACATGAAAAGAAAAAGAAGGCTGATCCCTCGAAGAATGACGGTATCAGGAAAGATGAGATAAGGGCCAATTAAGGCGGGAAAGTGAAAGACTCCCTAGGCCTCGGATACCGTAATACCGTCGGGGTCGGAAGAGAACAAGAGTTGACCAAGAGAGGTCGACAGTAAAGAAGACGGAAAGGAGCCCGGCACAAGTAAGTGGAAGCTGGGGTCCCGTGGTCGCCAACCCACGTCCCATTAGTCATGAGCACCTGGGGGGGGGGATAGCTGCTTGTTGCAGGATGCTGTCCACCCACACAACTCCAATGACATCATTTTATTCTGTGATTATGCAGAGCTTTTCATTACGCTCAATGACTTTTTGATAGTATTACAGTGTCGATCGATTGTACCACGTGCAGGTCACAACTGCTTGTTTATTCTGTATGCAAAGTCCTTGCTTCCCCAAGGGACCCTAAAGGTCTATTTACACTTAGCAATGGCGTAGCAGTGACGTCACCGGCACGTGATCCCGCCGGCCGTGAACTCACGTGGTATGATCGACATCAGGCAGTGTTTTCTATACCACGGAAAAGGGCGAATCTTGCAGAAGCTGATTTATAAATGATTGCTCTTATTTTGGGTGAAGAGGAGGAGCAACAAGTGAGAAAACGGAAGTGGGTTCATCATGCCTGGAGAAAGAGAAGATAATAGAGAGGAGCCCGGCACAAGTAAGTGGAAGCAATGCCAGACTCAGCTGGGGTCCCGTGGTCGCCAGCCCACGCCCCACTAGATGTGAGGCCCAGGGTGGGGGTCAGTGTTTTAACCTGGCTGGGGTCTGAGCGACCCCGCAAGAAACAAATTATTGAATAAATGTTTTATGTGAAACAATAGGCTTCTCAGATATGTTTATAGTTTAAGAAAATATCTCTCCATACTCAGCGACATTCAGATCTGTCAGCGTAAGTAATCATTCCTGACACATAAATAAATATAGGACAGGGTCATGGAGACCCCAGTGTGGTATTTACGCTTATATTTTCTTGTTGTATCATAATATTCTGTTTCTTATTTATTTATCGTATGGCTTTTAGTGCCGGGAATGTCCGAGGAAATGTTCGGCTCGCCTGAGTCTGTAGCTGCTTCCAGCGGGCCCAGCTTCCAGGGTGAGCTACAAGTTCCGTTCAATTTCAAGTAGGTATCAATGATACCTAGTGGTGAACGTTGGAACTTTGATAGAGCGTTCCAACGAAATCTAACCTAAGAATTTAGCTTCACACAAGTTTAGTCTGTGGAAGGATCTTTTACATGCCATAAATCTATGGCATGGGATCGCCGGCTACTCTGTATACTCCATATATTATTCTTAGAATCCGTGTCCATGTACTTAGGATTGGACAGATGATACAGCACAGGATAAATGCGCAATTGTCCAATAAGTTTTTCATCATTCATCTATGTAAACCTTTGAATTGAGCCAGTGACATGGCTGTGAATTGAGAAAAATATTGGTGGGGACCAACCTGACTGTAGAGCACTGCTAAGTGTACATTGACACAGTTGACACAGTAGTGCTAAGTTTCGCACAACCACTGTGATGGCTTACACTCGCCACTGACCGTGGAGTCTTCAGCCTCCTTGTTCTGAGCTAATTGTTTCATCTCTACATAGCTACCATGTCTTACATCCAGACAATCAGTTTTACATATTCTAACCTTGGAAATTCCTCCCAGTTCAGAGCAGGTAGTGACGAGAGTATCTGCAGGCACACCACTCAAGCAGCTAAGTTCACAATCCGCTCTAACCTGACCATTTAACAGTAATCTAGTTGCGTTGGTTTAATTACTACTGCAACTAAATATTGTGGTGTTTGAAGCCATTTTTTCAGTGTTGCCTTAGTAAACAAGAGTTTAGTGCTTTTCAGTCGGTCAACACGAATGTACCCAAAAGAGCTGGGTTATGCCCTAATCCTGAAATAAATTACATGAGATTAATAAATACACTAGGATGACCAGTTTCGATCGTCAAGCGGTCATCATCAGATCCATTACACTTAGGCTATAAAATCTATGTTTGAAAATTTCAGGATTAGGGCATAACCCAGCTCTTTTGGGTACATTCGTGTTGACCGACTGAAAAGCACTAAACTCTTGCAACTAAATAAGTGTACGTATTGTAAATACCATCACCCATACTTGTAGACATAGATTTAATAGCCTAAGTGTAATGGATCTGATGATGATCGCTTGACGATCGAAACTGGTCATACAAGTGTAATTATTAATCTCATGTACATTTTTTCAGGATTGGGGAAACACACATTACACACTCGTGTTGACTGACTTCTATTGCAATACTCACAAAAACTTAAACTGCTAAGAATGTCTCCACGTCTGGTCAACAGGAAGGAATCCATGTTCCCTAAGTAAACACATTTATAATTTCATAATAGTACATTATGCAACGAACCCATAATGGGGAGCGTGATGGCGCAGTGGCTTAGCTGCTCGTCTTTCACCCGGACGGCCGGGGTTCGAATCCCGATGACAGCGGGGTGGAATTTTCACCTGAAAAATCACGTGGCGTCAGGAAGGGCATCCGGCCTTAAATCCCCGGCCAAAACCAAAATGAGCTTGGTTGGCTCCGGCGACCCCAATTAATAGATAGAATGCAACGAGCCTATAATGGCAATAATTAAGACACGAGTATGTTTATAAAACGAGCGTATGCGAGTTTTATAATTAGCATACGAGTGTCTTAATTACCATTATAGACGAGTTGCATACGACTGTTTATGTTCGACGTTAATTATTATAACTATTTTATGTTCGAACATAAATATTCATAAATATCTGTCGAGATTTCTCCAGTTTTATGTACTGAACAGAGCGCATGAGACGCAGAGAATGCCTTGTATTTGACCATGACCTCCTCGATTACCCTACTATGACACTAGGCCAGGTAGTGAAATTTAGATTAGAAGGCCGTGGAACTCAGCGCATCTAATTATCTAATTGGTCAAACAACTGTTTCTTGGGCTCTGATTCGAGGGAGAAACTGTTTCATAATGAAAAATAGTGTTATAATGAGCCTCGTTATAGTACAGTTTTCTGACATATAATAGTCAGGGTTGAACATAAAAGCATATTAAAACCTTCCAAGAATAACCGGGAAGTATGTGAGCCTTGTTAAACAAGAATAAACCTCTTAAGAAACATAGATATCATTTCAAAGCCCCAACTAAAAATTTTAAATAACTTTTCACGATCATGTGACACCAACGAGCTAACTACTCTGCCCAAATTCATGAGTTAAGTTTCCAGCTTAACGTGTGTACTTAGCTCGTTTTGTTTGTTAAGCTAAGGTCCTTTCAGATTATTTCCGCGCTGAGTAGTATCGTATTCAATAGAAATGCAGAAGACAAACTTGGTAGAATACTTGATATGTATTTAGTTAGAACCTGTATACAGATTGTTACAGAAGCCAGAAGACTTGAAGTTAGTGTCACGCAATCATGACTCAGCGACAGATTGTGGAATAAGAGCTGTTGATTTCTAAAAGCTAAGACTTAAATAATATTATTTCCTGGGCGTGTTCACCTCAACATGCTTAGAAAACGCCCGTAGCTTTAACCAATCATATTCCAGTATTCTCTGGGAAGGAAGCAATGCTTTTAAATGAAGCAGTGGTTGGGACTTGAAATATTATTGATGTTTTGCAAAGGACTTCCTCCTGTTTACAAGGCTTGCCTGCTCACCAGTTACTCTGAGAAACCCCTATTGATATTAAATTCATTTTTACTTAAAGTACATGACATCATTTCCTGTTGACCAGGAAATAAGAACAATAACTCTATCTGACTGTTCCAAGAATGGTTCGGCCAATCCTTATACTGTTACAAGACTCTATGATAGAGTGATTACATTCCTAAAGTTATTCTCAGGACTTGTAGTGACTTTTAACATTGTCTTCATTTCAACAGTAGTAAAGAATAATAATAGTAATAATTCAATAAAAACGTCTGTGCAACAACTTAATGTTCTCACGCAACAAGCAGCTTGACTACATGTGTCACAGTACATCACAAACATCAGTGAATCTCCTTGTACACTGCATTTGGACCAGGGAGAGATCAAGAAAACTGACAGATATAAGTAGCTAGGAGAATGGCTTGAACCGAATCTCTCGGAAGTAAGGGCATTATCAACTCGAGTTTACAAGTTAGAAATGGCTTATCAACTAACCAAGAACACATATAATAAGAAGTGTCTCTCCCGAAAGACTAAAACGAGACACTACCAGGTGGTTATACGTCCTGAAGCCTTATATGCTTAAGAATGTCTAGTATTCAACCGGAAGGGACTCACGGACAAACTCGAAGTACAGGAGAGAAAGATAATGAGGAAGATATTGGCGCCTGTTAAGAAGGGTAATGAATACAGAAGGCGACCTAATCAAGAGCTCTACTCGTATTGTGAAAGAATCACAGATGTTGTTAAGAAACGACGTCTAGCATTTTATGGACACGTCTACAGGATGCATCCTACCAGGTTGACCAATCAGCTCCTCGGTTACTGGCAAAAGCGGAAGACCAAGTCACCATGGTTGTGGGAAGTGAGCAAAGATCAGCAAGAACTTGGAGGGACGGAAAAAGACTTAAAAGACCGGACATCCCTCAGGAAGATGCTTCAGCAATTGAGGTTCCAGGACAAACCACCAAGGAAGAAAACAGGTGCCCTCTGGACACAGGAGAGGAGGGAACAACACAGCCAGAGGATGCGTAACTACTGGGCAAACATCAAATCCCACTCCAAATGTAACAGTTGAACGTCGTGGTCCTTAGATGGCATATACGAAACAACAACAACAACAACAACAACAACAACGAGTAGAAGAAGAATAAGAAGAAGAATAAGGGGATTCACAAGTTTAATCTCTGAGGAAACATAGTCCCTGGTTGGACACCGGGCAAGGTATATAACTCGTGTAATTGACAGGAATGTGCGAAGTGGTGAGGTTTGGGCCGATACTAGGCCTAACATTCCTCAGTCGGTTAATACGTAAGTTCCATTACTTTTACGTATAAACTTTTAACAGTGTTAATTGCCGATAAACCCAAGCTGTTAGTACTGGACTTGCAAACCTGCAGAGTAGCGGCCAGTGGGCATATTTCCTGGAGAGGCACAGCCGGCTGCACTGTGCACAACACAACGGTTCTTGTCAGCTGGTCGATAATTAATTCCGAAATTCCGTCGGCCATACCGCTTATTGCTGAAGTTGTAATAAACCATTATTAACTTTGCATCCACTGTTAACTTCTCCCTCAGGTAAATTATGAAACGAATTGTATTTCTGTCTACGCT
This sequence comes from Meconema thalassinum, assembly GCA_946902985.2. NCBI lineage: Eukaryota > Metazoa > Arthropoda > Insecta > Orthoptera > Tettigoniidae > Meconema > Meconema thalassinum. Next base: position 296,314,817 of record OX336396.1, on the reverse strand, counting down.
CACTAAACACAAGAATGTTAGAGAAGCAACTGTCTGAAGATTCACTCCCTCACTGGTTTACGTAACGGCCCTACATCAGCTGATACCACGGCCACCTCACCTCACCCCTCGTGAGACCAGATGGGTTCGCAGCGATCAAAGAAGTGGTTTTCCGTGGTTTACCACGTATACTGCAGGCAAATACCGCTATGGATCCTAGCTAAAGACCACAGCTCACATACGCACAGTAGTACTGTTATGACAATGGCACAGGTTATCAGACAGTTTCCACACACACACTCAAGTACACGGGCTACATCACTACGGAGTTGTAATGCTCCTAAAACTTGATTCATCAAAAAGACAGCAAAACCACACACACCGTGAGGTGCCATGGTCAGCACAGACCTTTCTGCAATAACTTATTCCTGGAAGATGTTCTTCCTCTCGCAGTTCAGAAGGCAGAGTCGCTACGCATCTTAACAGTGGTCTCACCGAAATATGTGAGAATTCTACTTTGGCTTTTATTGTGAAAAATGTTTCTGACAATTACATTTATTGATGACACCTGTTGATACTATTCTGTTATACTAGCAGACCCGTGCGAGAACTCTCGCATAATGGGTTGTGTGCGCCCCATATGTACAGACTACCCGCCAGGCACTAGTGCTATGCGGGATGTAGGTGACAGAGTTCTCGCAGGGGTTATCGTCTTGTTTATTTGTTTAAAAGCACTTGATAAACAAATAAATATATTTCCGTTGACTTTTCAAGAAATGCAAGATTTGCCCTGTACTATTGAGACGATTTGGAAGATTTTGGTACAAACCACACCTTCTAACTCCCTCTGGTTTAGGAGATTGAGTTTCGTGAAACATACACCTTAGCGTATTATATAATAAGATTCTTGTTCTTCTGTCGATTTTGGCCTACTGTGGACCGCGTTGAACAATCGGCCAATCTCTTCTTCTCCTCCCAGAAACTCTTCATGTGTTCGCTGAGTCTCCTCCTTCTTTCTTCATACCAGATGACCTTGGTTTCTTGAGCTAGATTTTTCCAGAAACCTTTAAATGTATCAACCTTCCTTCGAAAACAGTGATTTGTTGAGAATATCTTCTTGAGTGATGCCAACTTCTTTGAGATCTGCTCGTGTTTCCTCAACCCGTTTTGTAGTAGACTTTAATTTGCTTATGTTATATTCTCTCTTGAATGTACCTGTTTTCACATTATATCAAGTGAGTAAACTGGAAGAATAACAATTTGAATTACAATTCCATTAAAATGGACGTCTTTACAATATCATGTGTTGTTCAGGTGTTATACTAAGCTATTTGTATGTAAATATCATCCTATTACTCTCTTGAATTTCCAAGTAATGTCAACTGGATTTAGCTTGTGAGGTGGACCTGGTTTAAAGTCTATTGAATCTGTTATTTATGAAGTCTATAATTCGAGTTGGATTTGTTGATAATTGCCATTTATTAATTCATGTAGTTCTTGGTTCATGTTACGTTAGAATGTTGTCTCGTCTTGTTGTGGTTTCTGTTGATGTTGTCCTTATATTATTAAAAGAATGTATTTAAACGTGTCCTTTGGCGTTGATTTATGTCGATAAAGTTTCTTTGTTTTCCCAATTCATACTGTATAAATGTTTCTGTAACAACAACTTTTAAAATTCTGAGAATTGGATTTTTAAGACCGCAATGATGAGAGGTTAACCTACACGGCACGCTAAGCCGGCTTTGACTGGTGCAGATCGCGGGCGCGCGTAAACGGTTCAGCCGGTGGTGGCGCGCAATTTCACACTTTTTCCAAACATGTTCAATAATGTGTACTTACAGTGCTTATAGTCGATGCTGAAAATGTCGTCCCTCTCTTGTAACACACACCTGTCATCTTCAGATGAAAGAATGATCAACGATCTCATCTAATTTTTGTTGTCTGTAAACATTTTCATTATTTACGGAGCCAGTTTTCTTGAATCGTTTAGCGAGCCTCCTAATTGTACTGGCATTAGACATACGTCTTACTAGAAATATGATTCTAAATTTTCGTCTTGTTTCAGATAAGTCACTAAACTATATGAGTCAGTGGAGTGGGGTATTGCGAGGTCCGCACCTGGCCAGCCAAATGACGCAATAGTTTGCCGTGGTCCAATCAGCCGGCTGGCCAGGTGCGCAGCGAGTGGAGCTCGCAATACCCCATTCCACTGACTCATATCGTTAGTTCACACGTGTTTTGTCATTCATATGGATGTATATCTGCAAAGCTTAGACGTTAGTGTTGCACGTTTAGTGAGTATTGTGATTACTGTGAACTGAACTTAAACAGTACATAAGAGATGAAATCGAAGCCATCACTGCTATGGAACTTCAGAATGTTGTCTATTCTTTCATCAGAAGATGTCAGGTGTGTGTTACAAGAGAGGGAGGACATTTTCAGCATCTTCTACGAGCACTGTAATTACACATTATTGAACAAGTTTGGTAAAAGTGTAAACGTGCGCGCCACCACCGACTGAACCGTGTAAGCTCACCCGCGATCAGCACCAGTAAAAGACGGCTTAGCTTGCCGTGTTTATCGGGGCGCACAAAGCTAATGATCCTGTACTTGGACTCTACAGGGGACATACCACATGGCGTATTTCCCGTCTGAGCCTATTCTCTTTGGAAGTGGTTTGTTATGATACATGAAGATGACAACACATACTAAGATTTTAGTAATGTAATGTTCATGTTCTAACAGGCAGTGAGAAAACTGCAATCACCTTTTGAAAAATATTTAAAACAACTTTCTCGTTATATCAAATCCCTAAATTACAGCAAAATATCCTGAATGTAAAGCAGATTGCCTCGGATGTAGGATGTGGTAGCTATGTAGAGATGAATCGATTAGCTCAGGACAGGGTAGCTTGGACAGCTGCATCAAAACAGTCAAAAGAATGGAGACTCAAAAAACAACAACAACAAGAATGAGGTTAAAGTCTTCATTTCTATATAGTTATTTTTTTAAATCACTTATCCTTCCAGCTCGACTTAATCCACGGACTCTGCGAGGGATCATTCCTCTACCATCGCAAGGACGGTGTCTATAGATACAACTGGGGATGGAGACAGGTGACCCCTAACTGGGGAAGGGAAGGGATTTTGGAAGACACTCAGCCGTAGACCTATTGAAAGGAACCGTCCCGGCATTTGCCTGGTGGTGAAAATGGGAAACCACGAAAACGATTTTCAGGATGGCCGATGTGGGGTTCGAATCCCACACTCTCCCGATGGCAGCGAGGCATGAGGTAACGCGTTAATGCTCTCCGCCACCGTGGCTCATATTAACATTTGTGTAATCTTTAAAATTGTCCCTGATATATATTTTTTTTCAATAACTTCTAACCCTCCCATGATGGTACACCCTCTGTCTGAAAAGTTCGGTGAATGGGCTATATTACGAACGGATTGTTGGCTTACCTGAAACAGCCGTCCTTCGAAGTAATTCCCGTGGATGGTTATGCACTTCTGAGAACGACTGAACAAGTCCTGTGAACTCCTGTCATAGACTTCTTTAGGAATAGCCTTCAGTTGGAGTCGTCAAAACTCTAAATTGAATGCAAGAGAAGCATGAATTTATGCAACCTGCCTTGCACACCTGATAGACGGGTGGCAGTGATAAGGGTGAATTTATGCAACCTAACGTGCACACCTTTCGACGGGTGGCAGTGAGAAGGGTGAATGTTTCGTGGAATGGAATGGTCCTGAAAACCATCGTAATGGGTGACGAGACCTGGTGCCTGAGGTACGACCTCAAAGTATGGAGTATCAGGGTCCAGGGTCGCCGTAAAGCCCGGAAGGGCCGGGGGTTTTCGGACATTTTGGACATCCAGCGTAATGTGACGACCCAACTGAAGGCTATCCCTCAGGAAGACTATGCCAGGACTTGTACAGCCGTTCTAAGAAGTGCATAACCATCCACGGGGATTACTTCGAAGGATAGTAACGGCTGTTTCAGGTAAGCCAACAATCCGTTCGTAATATAGACCCATTCACCGAACTTTTCAGACAGAGGGTGTACTTATGAATTTCATCCATACGTCTTTTTGATGGACAACGTTTCTCTCTCTTACCTTTCCTTGCGTGTTATAGGCAATCACGTCTCTCTGCAGCCCAAAACCGCTATTGGTAATCCAAATGTTAGAATCACAAAACCCTTTCCATAAACAAGAAGAATCGAACAGTGCCCCTCCCACAGAACATGCAGTATAATGGAGAGGTTATCTGGGTTCGGATCCGCGCAGGAATGGTCCACACATCAAAGTGAATGAACGCACAGCAATTGATTTATTAATGGAACGGAACAATAAGAGGGCTCGCATTTTAAAATTAATTATGCATTTGAACTGATGCCGGAAATGGTCGCGCGGGATAAATGGTGCATAATAGAAGCAATTACCCGGAATAAAACCATAACTCTAATTCTATCAGCCATTCCATTATCACAATGCCAGCATTACTTTCTGTGGCTCTTCCTACTGAAGAAAACACCCATAATATACATCCTTATTAATCACACTTACAGGAACTCTAGTATTAAATCAGAATCAAAATCTGCAAAATCAAACCGCAACACAATGATATCTATGAAGCTAAGCTAAGCAACATAGGGCGTGGTCAGAACGTAGATGATAATAATAATAATAATAATGTTTTACGTCCCTTTTAACTTCTCTGGCTTTTAAAGACGCCTGGGTGCGGGAATTTTGCCCCAAAGGTGATCGTTAACGCGCCAGTAAATCTACTGACACGGCTCCCTCGCATTTGCGCACCCTAAAATACCAACTGATTGCGCCAGGATACGAACCTGCAACCCTGGGACCAGCAAGCGAGAACGTTACCGCTGAGCCACGCAGCCAGCTGGAGAACGTAGATGGATGACCGGTTCTAGGCGACCACGTACTATTGGTGGGGAAAGGAAAGACGCAGCGGAAAGGAATTCTCCGCCCTACTGCAAGCAAAACCGGGTTCAGGTCGCCTCTTCGGATGACCTAACCTGCCTACGAGGTGAAAAACTTGCATTATTATCTTCTAGTACACCCATGCAAACTTTCGTTTTTTGCCGTAAAAACACTGAAACGTGAGCATAAATCTCAATCTCAAAAGAGACAAGTTGGTATTGGAAACTTATTTATTTAACTAAAAATTAATCACAAAGCAAATTCGGGCCTACATTATTAGACAAATATTGAGACACGGACATGTTTTATGAAATTTCAGAGTACACGATGTTGGGCGTAACAATGGAGTCTGTGGTTAATTGGCTCCCCTGGTGAATGAAAGTGACATTTCAGAAACTTATTTTAATTAAGCCGCATTTATTATTAGGCATGCAAACAAACCTGGATAGAACCACCACTTTCTGCAAATACTGCGGGTGCTGAAACCTCGCGTTTGGATACAAGACGCCGGTCGATCTAGAGGCCAGCCTCATCCATTACTGCGCAACACTACAGAAATTACGGCGTGCAGTTATCGCGAAACACCCGGGAAAACTGTGACAAGGGGTGCAGCTTGCTTCATGATAACGCACGTCCCCATACCGCAAAGTTAGAAACGCAGGAGGTATACCATCTCAAGTGGGAGACACTTGAGTATCCGCCCTACAGTCATGATCTCTCCCTATGCGATTATCACGCCTTCGGTCCCTTAAAAAGGCCTTGATGGGTCATCGATTCCTGTCGGACGAGGATGTGCAGCAGGCGGTAACGGCCTTCTTGCCGCAGCAGGACACTTGTGTTTTACCACACGGGGATCTTCAGCACGCGCGTCGGTGCAATGCTCACGGCGATTTTTAGCCTAATTTTATTTTATGAAAAAATAGGCTTATGAGATCACCTTTTGTCCGTGTGTGTATATGTATATGTGTGTGCGTTCATGTGTGTGTGTCTGTCCCCTAATAATTTCTAAACGGCTGGAGCGATTTCAATGGAACTCTGAAGGTCTTAGTTCTATTTCGGCCGACCCCGACCGTGCCTTTTAAATTTTATTACGTCTCACCAATCCAACATGGTGGCTGTGCGAAATATTTCACCGGCATTCTATATCTCCGAAACTATTACTCTTATCACCCTGAAATTTTGCACTGTGTTAAAGGGCACGACTAAACGTTCACCTATGTGACTTTCAAAAACGTCCTAATTACAAAACGATCATGGCGGTCAAGCAAAATTGAAACATTTAAATAGACTTTTCTCGCGAGTTAACCATCCGAACGCAGTGAAACTTGCTACAGAAAATGGCTATACAAATTGCAATACACTGACATCTAATTTAGTTCAATTGTTTACATAACCTCTAGATGGCGGGTGTGCGAAATTTTAAAATTAAGTTTTTATTTCTTGTGTTCTAATCATGCGATCGAAATCAACGTTTGAATAATGAACGTACACAATAATCCTCATATATTAGAACATAACTCTATGACCTACATATATTTAAATCCAGCATGGCTACCATCCAAAATATTTAGATGTTTCTCGATGTATTAATCTCTGACAGGATTATAAAACTGAAAACTAAAATACACATAAGTTCACCTATTGGACGTTCAATAATAACCTGGTGAGCACAAATCCAACATGGCGGCAACGCGAAATTTAACTATTAAAACGGACGTTTCTCCCGATTTAACCATCCGAGCGCAGTGAAACTTCGTACGGTAAATGCTTATGTAAATTTTAATCCACTGGCGTCTAATTCATTTTAATGATTTTCATAACGACAAGATAGCGACTGAGCAAAATTTCAAAATCTCGTTTTTATTTCTTGTGTCGTAATCAAGTGATTGAAGTTTCAATAGAACAGCTATACAATAATCTTCATGTAATAGTACATAACTATAAGGCCTATATATAAAAAACCAACATGGTGACCATCCGAAATATTTAGACGGGTTTCAATATCTGCGAATTTATTACAACAATCACACTGAAAATGTGAGGATGTAACTAAATAGGCTGTATAGTTCTTCACAGAACTACTTGTCTTGTAGGCCGTCAAACGGAAAGTCATTCATCGCGCCTTATATACAAGCCCTGTTCCTATGGTTAAGAGCCCTGCGCGGATAAAGAAAACGTTATTCGCACGACTGTTACCTGCAGCCCCCAGGGGCTCACATCTAGTGTGACGTGGGTTGGCGACCACGGGGCCCCAGCTGAGTCCGACATTGTGTCCACTTACTTATGCCGGGCTCCTCTCCGTCAACTTTCCTGTCGACCTCTCTTGGTCAACTCTTGTTCTCTTCCGACCCTGACGGTGTTAGGGTATCCAAGGCCTAGGGAGTCTCTTCTTTTCCTGCCTTAATTGGTCCTTGTCTCATCTGTCCTGACACCCTCCTTCTGCGAGGAGTCAGCCTTCTTTTTCTTTTCATGTTATTTCCTGCCTTCTGCTCAAGGCCCTCAAGGAGGCGGGTGTATGTAGCCCCACCATTTCTGGTGCACCCTGGCTAGTGCTACACCCTCAAGGGCTCACGGCTGGTGAGTTCGGGAGTTGTCGACCCCGAGGGATTTTGAGCTGGCTCCGGTTTTCCCTCTTTTTCCATTACCTCTGGGGCGGACATCTACTCTTTCACTTTCCTATCGGCCTTCCTTCCAAGTCCCTCAATCCACATTTTTTGAGGGTTGAGGGCATTTATTTTCCTCCTGTCCTTTATTTGCCTTATTGTCTTTTTTGTTTTGTTTTGTTTTTCATTTCTTCTTCTAGTATATAAGATAGTAGTTAGTTTTAGTTATAGCTTCCATTTCATTATCATCTTCACGATCACCCGAACCATTAGGGGCCGATTACCTAGATGTTAGGCGCCTTAAACAATAATTATCATCATCATCATGTTTTCTGCATCCACCTCGCATCCGCACATTTGTTATTCGAATCTACTGGCAATACAATAATATTTCAATTAGATAAATTATTCAAGCCATCCGACACAAAGGCTGACATAACGGGTAGACATACAATCTGAAAACACAGGAGCAAGTAGTTCCCTTGGCCTTTGTATGTCATTGCTATGTTTAAAATGAATGTTACACAGCCAGAATTGTAACCCTTTCCTGTTCGGAGTGTTAATTGTGCTTAATGACATAATTTGAATGAGATAAAACAAAAATCATCATTTTACATTTGTCATGAAAAGAAGAAAACATAACAGTAAACATCCGGGTCGTAGTAATGTTATTCAACAAGTTGGGATTGTATTCTAAAAACTATCCGCAAATTTATTCCAAACATTATCCGCTATCCGCACAGCCATGCAAACTATATCCGCATGGCGAAACATGTTGCGGATATCCGCTCATAGGGTTGCTAGACGTTCCGTTTTAATCTTTAACGGAAAGCCAAATATTCCGTTTTTTAGCCTATAGGCTTATGAGATCAACTTTTGTCCATGTGTCTGTCTGTGTGTCCGTGTGTGATAGTGTGTGTCCCCTCTAATAACTTCTAAACGGCTGGAGCGATTTCAATCAAACTCGGTAAGTTCATAGCACTATTCCAGATGACCCCGACCGTGCCCTACAAATTTTGTTACGTCTCACCAATCCAACATGGAGGCTGTGCGAATTATTTCACCAGCATTCAATATATCCGAAACTATTACCGATATCACCTTCGAATATTTTACGGTGATAAAGGGACTTACTAAAAGTTCACCTATGTGACTTTGGAAAACCTGGTAACTACAAAACGAACATGGTGGTCAAGCGAAGTTGCGACTCTTAAATAGACGTTTCTCGCGATTTAACCAACCAAACGCAATAAAACTTGGTACAGTATATATTTATACACATTGTAATGCACAGACATCTAACTTCGTTCAATTGTTTACATAACCTCAAGATGGTGGCTGTGCGAAATATTTCGAAGGAATTTTATATCTCTGAAACTATTAGCGGTATCACCCTGAAATTTTGTACGGAGATAAGAGGCACTACTGAAAGTTCATCTATAAGACTTTCAAAAACCGTTTAACTACAAAACGAATATGGTGGCCAAGCGAAGTTGCAAATTTTAAATAGACCTTTCTCGCGATTTGATGATCCAAACGCAATGAAATGTGGTACAGGAAATGTTTATACACATTGTAATGCACTGGTATCTAATTTAGTTCAGTTGTTTACATAACCTCAAGATGGCGGCTGTGCGAATTTTAAAATTAAGTTTTTATTTCTTGTGTCGTAATCAAGCGATCGAAGTGAAAGTTTGAATAATGAACCTACGCAATAATTTTCCTTTAATGGTACGTGACTCTATGGCCTATACATTTAACAATCCAACATGGCAACCATGTGAAATATTTAGATGGATCTCAATATCTTCGAATATATTACAGCAATCAAACTGAAATGTTGTATGTTGATAGAGGTAATTAACATAAGTAGGATGTATGAAAATAGTCTGTATAGTTCTTCACGGAACTACTTGTTGGGTAATATATTCAATTTCGCACCAATTTTCAAATGTCCCGCTTGAGCAATCCATGCTTGACGTGATTGGCGATTGTTGTTAGTGACGACAAATAGCATCGGCACCGGCACGCCGGCCGCGTTGCTTCACTTTACTGAGTGGTAGGGTACAGGTGCAAGTTTGAGAGAGAAAATGATTTCTATGTCTGTGTCAGGTAGATGGGTAGATGTTATAGATTTATTAGGGGCAACAAAATTAAGGAATACCTTAGTCTTTGTGAAGTTAATACTCAGTATTTTCCCTTCCAATGCTTTTACGGAGAGTTTTTTCTGTCATGAATATCAAATGCAGAGATGATAGAAACAGAAGCTCCATTAGTTTGATAAAACAAGAATTGTTCACATGTTTCAATTATGACGAAAATTGTAGTGAATTTTATCAGAAGGTTCTTACAAATAAAACAAGAAGTTCCGTTAAGAACTATACAGCCTACTTTTCATGCCAATGATTATTCTACAGAATATGAACCTATCTAGAATAATGACGAAATTAAGTTGCTAATATCGAAATTTCCAATTAGTTCGAAATACTGTATACCTGGCATAATGTATCCTAATAGAGCACTACAGTTGGCAGCCCTGATGACTGAATATATTCTTAGTTCCATCTCTTAAGGTACAAAATACAAAATTTGGTTGAAGTCCAATGAATCGCATGGACGTTACATGCAGTTAAACATTGGATCTAACAGCGCGCGTAAAATCATGTTGGCAACAATGTCATGCATGTATTGGTCAGAAATAATCTGAAATAATATAATCTATTGTTGTGCCAATTTTGAATGAAATCCATTAGTTAGTATAGAAGTTACATGCATTTTAAAATTGGACCTATCAGCAGGCCTAGTATCATGTTGGCAGCACTGACGTATATTAGTTACTCCAAACTCGTCTAGAATGCCAGGTACTATACGTGTGCAAATTTTAGAGCTATTGGCTTGCATACTTTCTGATATATTGATATTAGGGTAACAACAAGTAGTTCCGTGAAGAACTATACAGCCTATTTTCATATATCTTACTTATGTTAATTGCCTCTATCAACATACAAAATTTCAGTTTGATTGCTGTAATAGATTCGTAGATATTGAGAACTGACGAAATATTTCGGATGGTCACCATGTTGGATTTTATATATGTAGGTCCTAGAGTTATGTACTGTTACATGAAGATTATTGTGTACGTGTAGCATTCAAACTTCAATCGCATGATTAGGACACAAGAAGTAAAAACGAGATTTTAAAATTTCGCACAGCTGCCATCTTGTGGTTATGGTTACAATTGAAATAAATTAGACGCCAGTGGATTAACATTCGCTATAAGGATTTACTGTACCAAGTTTCACTGCACTCGGATGGTTAAATTGCGAGAAACGTTCATGTGAATATTTATACTTCCCGTCGCCGCCATGTTGGATTTGTGATCACCAGGTTATTTAAAGTCCTATAGGCGAACTTAAGTTTATAGCCCCTATGAATAGAAAATAATTCAGTTTGATTGCTATAATAGATTCGTAGATATTCAGAGCCGTCTAAATATTTCGGATGGTCGCCATGTTGGATTGTTAAATGTATAGGCCATAGAGTCATGTACCATTAAAGGAAAATTATTGCGTAGGTTCATTATTCAAACCTGCACTTCAATCGCATGATTACGACACAAGAAATAAAAACTTAATTTTAAAATTCGCACAGCCACCATCTTGAGGTTATGTAAACAATTGAACTAAATTAGATACCAGTGCATTACAATGTGTATAAACATTTCCTGTACCAGATTTCATTGCGTTTGGAACATTAAATCGCGAGAAAGGTCTATTTTAAATTTTCAAATTCGCTTGGCCGCCATGTTCGTTTTGTAGTTAACCGGTTTTTGAAAGTCTTATAGGTGGACTTCCAGTAGTGCCCTTTATCTCCGTACAAAATTTTAGTGAGATACCGCTAATAGTTTCAGAGATATAGAATGCCGGTGAAATATTTCGCACATCCACCATCTTGTGATTATGCAAACAATTGAACGAAGTTAGATGTCGGTGCATTACAATGTATATAAACATATACTGTACCAAGTTTCATTGCGTTTGGTTGGTCAAATCACGAGAAACGTCTATTTAAATGTCGCAAATTCGCTTGCCCTCCATGTTGGTTTTGTAGTAACCAGGTTTTCAAAAGTCACATAAGTGAACTTATAGTAGTTCCCTCAATCACCATAGAAAATGTCAGGGTAATATCGGTAATAGTTTCGGAGATATTGAATGCTGGTGAAATATTTGGCACAGCCGCCATGTTGGATTGGTGAGTCGTAACAAAATTTGAAGGGCACGGTCGAGGTCGCCGGGAATAGTGCTATGAACTTTCCGAGTTTCATTGAAATCGCTCCTGCCGTTTAGATTTTATTAGGGGGGGACACACACACGAATCACACACACACACACACACACACACGCACACACACACGGACAAAAGGTGATCTCATAAGCCTATTTTTTCAAAATTGAAAATAGGCTAAAAATAGGGACAGCACATATTAACAGTTGGCAGCCCTGGTTGCTCCTTAGAATACGCATAGTCATATCTGTTATGGTACACATAACACATACGAAATTTGGTTGAAATCCAAATGATAGTATGGAAGTTGCATGTATTTAAAGTTGGACCTGTCAGCAGGCTTAGAATCATGTTGGTAGCACTGACGTATATAAGTTACTCCAAATTAATATAGAATGTCAGGTACTATACGTGTGCATAGTTTAAAGCTGTCGGCTTGCATACTTTCTGATATATTGGTATTTGGATAAAATAAATTAGGAGCATTTATTAACAGTTGGCAGCCCTGTTAGGTCTTAAGAATACGCTCAGTCATATCTGGTTATGTACACATACAACATACGAAATTTGGTTGAATTCCAATTGATAGTGTAGAAGTTATATGCATTTAAAAATTGGACCTATCAGGAGGCTTATAATCATTTTGGCAACACTGCCATGTTTGGCCTCCTGGAAATTAAACTGAAATATTATGATCTGTACGTGTGCCAATTTTGAAACAGCTCCCATTCATACTTTCCAAGATATCCAACATGGAGCTCAAATTTCAATTGCGATTTTTTAGCAGTTGGTAGCACTGACATCATTTTCAAATATGGCCGTGAGATATTCAGGTGTAGATCTTTACTCCTACCAAATTTTGTTTCGATTGCTGCAGCCGTTTAGGAGTTGATAGGGGGGGACACACACACACAGCCAGACAGACAGACAGAAGGACAGACAGACAGACAGACAGACAGACACACATTTGCCCGATCTCATAAGTCTACTTTTTCCTCATTTTTGCAAAATGTGAAAAGTAGGCTAAAAATCCTTGCAAAGGGTCGTTCAAATGAAAAGCATTTGTAAGTTGCTGGTGTCATGGGCCTATGTATATGATATGTCAGCAATATCTAGTTTTAATTGTGTGTATTTGATTATGTAATGCTTATTTAATACATACGTGTATTATTTATTACAACACTTAACAACCTTGATTTTAAAAAAATATTTTGGGGCGTGTGTTCCGTTTTTCCATTCTTGAAATCTGGCAATCCTATCCGTGCAGGGCTGTACCTATGGTATGTAGAGCTCTTAAGCTCTAAGCGTACCCGTGCTAATAAAATCAATCAACCTTGCTCGTGTGTCTTCTAATGTGATGTGTCTGTCTGTCTGTCCACAGGGACGCACTGAGCCGCATTGATAAGCAAGATCCTGACTATCCTGATCACGAGTTGACGCTGCTACAGAATCTCACTCATCTCCTGAGACACGCGTTCAGCAGCCAGTTCGTGTTCCCCGTGTTGGGGCACCAGGATCCACTCCCGCCCAGACACGACAAGTATCACGGCTTCTCCAAGATGTGGCGCACTTGGCTGCCTTCTGAGGCCCTGCCCACCTTCGAGAAAGGTCAGTACAATGTAACCCTCCCTGTGTCACTGAAATATGTTGTTAGAGTGATCATTTTTAAGGGAAAATTTTAAGACATGCTTAATTCCTTTTTTTCTTCTTTTATATTGTTTAGAAAGCCTTTTAAAAATAGGAAAACAGTCAAAATAGAATCATTCCTGGGAAACTACGAAATTTACACCGAAGAAAGCAGGCACACCTTGGTATACTGCACCCGTGTATATGTATCGCCAGTGCTCTCATTTGGATCACGTGACGGTAAACCCTCAATTTCTTCAAAGCTGTCTTCAAAATCATTGTCCGATTCATCCATATTCCTTGAACTCGCAGCCATATTTTTATCTTACGAGCCCGCCATTTAATTATTTGCATTGTATATCAGATGTTACTTTAAAACTCAAGTATCTATCAACGGATTCTTAAAATAATATGTAAATTATATGATTCACATAGTCGTTTCTGTTTTCAGGTGCATTCGTAAAGGTTGTCTTATACCTTCCTCCCTACTATCGTAGGTAAATGAAAACCTATGATCGCCTACAAAATATTCCGTACGCGACCCGCTAGAGCGGAAGTTACGGCGAGGAATATACCGTAAACGACACACAAGGCAAAGGTATTAGTGAGGAATATTCCGGAAAATACACTGTAAGAGTTAAATGGTATGGATCATTCAACTCAAGATGAGAACCGGTCATGTCACACTTGATAGGATAATAGCATAAGATTCGAGTAGGACGTGTGGTGCAACTGACACTTCGATCCTAAAGTCCTCAGCAAAGAAATATAATTCTCGTCTGAGGATGTGATAGGGGAACCCTTAGCCTCGTGAGGTAAAACTCAGAAGAGGTGGTTTCGATTCTTACCTCGACCATCCTCGAAGTAAAATTGAAATGTCTGACCCATCGGGGATTCAAACCCGCGTCCTGGTGCTTTGTACAGGGTGATCACAAAGTCTCATTACCACTTATGTATTACATAAAATGTTATTGAATTGTTGTTGGTGTTGCTGTACATCAAAATCATGGCTGATAAGTCCATTTACCCCATGGAATTGGGAGTTCTATACTCGACTTAACAAAACATATGAGGAAGGATTTGATTTTTAAGGAATGCAGAACATTATGGGGGTTCATTAAACAGAGGGTTGTTGCTTCACGTTACGAGACAGCTGACGATCTTAAGGTTGCTGTTTGACGTGCATTTGCCTGTGACCACGCCAGGAATATTGAGGCTTGTACATCATAGAAGGAGAAGAATCATACTCTGTTATGAAAACGATGGTGGATACACTCTGGAATAAATAATAAAGAATAGTCAAACCACCTCAAAGTTGTCCTCTGCCATGATCCCACATTAATACAATACAATTCGTTCATCTATGAATATGTCGACATGCGGTAGGGGGTAATGGAACTTTGTGATCACCCTGTACTGTTACTCATTACCTCTGAGCTAATGGGGAGGTACTTTGGTTCTCACTTAGCAATAATGCATCTGTGATGCGAGCTTATCATATTGAATGTTGCTAGCTGTGAAGCTACCTAAAGATTCCTGAAATTATATATTCACCACCCCAGCAATGCCAACTCGGCTATTAGGTCGTGTGTCGGAGAAAGTGCATTGACACATGGGAGCTGGTGAGGAGATTAGAGAGAGAGAGAGCCTAACTGTCTCTAAAGTCTATTCGTCGAGTGGAGACAATGCCCCTGGCGACCCGGACAGGGAAACACGCTCTGCCGGACAGGGGTAGCCAAGAAGCTCCGATATCATTAGTCATGCCAGTGATGGACGAAGCAAAGAGGATATAAAAAGTAGTTTGGCTCAGGCGAGGAAAGCGCTTCTACAAAAAAGGAATCTGCTGACATCGAATATAGATTTAGGTATTAGGAATTCATTTTTGAAAGTGTGGCACTCTATGGAAGTGAAACTTGGACTATTGGTGCAGCAGAAAAGAGGAGAATTGAAGCGTTTGAAATGTGGTGCTACAGGAGAATGATGAAAATCAGACGGGTAGATAGGGTTACAAACGAAGAGGTATTAAGACGAGTAGGAGAGGAGAGATGTTTCTGGCGACTGCTAATGAAGAGAAGAGATAGGTTGGTAGGACACATACTAAGACACCCAGGAATAGCATACTTAGTTATGGAAGGAAGAGTCGAGGACAAGAACTGTAGGGGTAGACCAAGGTTAGAATATGTTAAACAGATTGCCTCAGATTTAGGGTGTGGCAGCTATGTAGAGATTAAACGATTAGTTCAGGACAGGGAGGCATGGAGAGCTGTATCAAACCAGTCAAAAGACTGAAGACTCAAACAACAACAGCCCTAGAAAAGACAAGACTTGCTGCAGTTAGTGCTGTGCTGCACTCTATACTGTTGCCTGTCATAAGCAGTTAAGAACTTATTAATTAATTAAATACATAAACGAACAATAAATAAACCACGCTGTAGCATGTAACCGCTTCACATGTTGGCTATACACAGCACTGAAGTTGGTGTATGTTCAACAGGCACAGAGCTATGCGCCCCTTGCGGGCAGCCCTGCAATCACGCGTACAACTGTGTTTACTTCCACTATCTCGACTCGGCGAACAGACTTTAGTGTGGAATATGCTGCACGTGTGTGGGACCCACACCTACCACATGAGTTGGAAGGGTACATAATGTATTGGGGATCCACTCTTGAACGAGCAGTGTGCGTGAAATGATTCATAATTTAGCTTGGGAAAGTTGGTCTCAAAGACATTATACCGTAGAGCAAATTGGGGGTATGTTCTTAGCTTATAAAGGATTAAATGTTTGGGATGATATTCGTAAACGAATGCCAATAAAATTGGCCTTAAGATATCATTTGAAAAAACAGAAATCATGCCACAAAAACCAACACCATTAAAGGAAATACAAATTAATGATACAAAAATTAAAATTGTAACACCATTCAAATATCTAGGAGAGCTAATAACAAACAAATTAAATGAGAAAGCATCGATTCAAATAAGAACCAACAAGTTATCTAGGGCACAAAAATAACATGGGAAACTTACAAAACAAAATGCTTATCAATTAATGCAAACATTAAACATTACAATACAGTCATAAAACCGCAAGCCACATATACAGCAGAAACATTATTCCATCTAAATGAACATTCTAAAACCGACAGATTACAGAAGATCGAAAGGTGAATTGGAAGAACTTGTATCAATAAAAGTTATAAAAAAGATGGGCAATGGCGAATAATACCTAACAATATGGTGTATAACAACCTAGAACCCATAACTGATACCATGCGAAAGAAAAGACGAGGATTCTTTGGGCACATCATGAGAATGCCAGATTCATTTCTTCTAAAACAACTAGTAGAGTGCAATCTTGCTTCAAAAAACACAACAACTGGAAACCGATGGTTAAAAGAAATCAGAAAGGACTTAAAAGAAATTGGCCTAACAGAAGATGCTACAAATAAGAAAAGTTTAACTACAGCACTTTAAAAATATGACTTTTCATTTTCCAATCATAAGAGAGGAAATTCCATCATGAATATGTTCCGCCTAAGGAAGGCCAAGAAGATTAATACGAATGAAGAAGTACTGGGAGGACCGCAAGGCTCGTACAGTTCCTACAAGTCGACGAACTAATGGTTGGATCAAGTGATCCTTTGTGGTCACAAAAGGCGAAGAAGAAGAAGAAACGCATGCTAATACTGAGGGTATATAGAGCAAAATTAATCTAAGTCAATGGAGCACTTTCGGGACAAGTCGTAGTGATGGGAACAGAAACAGAATAACCGATTGCTACAGAATATTGTCAGCCTTATGCCTGAAAAACCTACTGGCCTTAAGTTAGGAGCCATCCCGGCAGTTGCCTGGAGTAGAAGTGGGAAACCACGGAAAACCACTTCCAAGACGGCTGAGAAAATCGAACCCTCATTTTTACCTCAGTTTTACCTCACGAGGTTGAGTGTACCCCACTCCAACCCTCAGATCAGAGTCGGGAATTGAACCCGGACCTCCGGGATGACAGCAAGGAATGCTAGCCACTACACCATGAGGTGGATGTACTGTCGTAAACACTTTATTAGCCATGTTCAGTCAATGGCATTTCGTGCACCTCCCTGTACTTGATCCAACAGATTGCAGGAGGTCCCATTAAGAGCTTTGTATTGCTTACATGGAAGAGAACTCACGCAACTAATGTTGGAGCTAGAGGATTGGTTTCGAAATTCACAATTATGTTTTCAGAAAATTTGAAATCAATTGTTCAAAACTGCAATTACGCTCCTCTCTCTCTCTCTCTCTCTCGCTCTCTGGTGGCTTCGGTGGCGTAGTTGGATGCATGCTGAGCTTCTATGCCCGAGGTCACGGGTTCAAACCCGGCCAAAGTCATCAGACTTTTTAGGAGCGTTAAAAATCCCTCAGTATATCTTCCTCCGGAGGGGAAGTAAAGCCGGTGGTCCCATGTCATAGATTTATGGCATGATAGAACCTTCCACTAATTACACTTGTGTGAAGCTAAATTATAGGTTAGATTTGACTAACGCTCGTAAGTCCCAACGTTCGTCGCCAGGATCCAACTGCGGTGGCATCTAGTAACCAAGTTCACAACTAGTTGTCGTTGATGGTAGCATTTGGTAGCAAAAGTAGGAACTACTTAAAAATTGAATGTCTCCAGACCTTACCTGAATCACTAATAACACTCACTAACACAGCCATCACAATTAACACCAGTTATCAGACAAATTCTACACACACCCGAAGTACACGGGGCTACATGACTGCGTTGTCGCAGCCCCTAAACTGAGGAACCAATCAAGAATTTCTCTCTCTCTCTCTCTCTCTCATGAAAAATCCACAGCCTGCTTCCAGTCTCCGACCGAGTCAGGAATGGAATGAATGAAGCCCCCATCTAAGCGGCGAGGATATGAACTGTGCCGGCTGCCGAGGCCAGACGCACTCCTCTGGGGCAATGATTAAATGAATGACAGATGAAATGAAATGATGGTGGAGAGTGTTGCTGGAATGAAATTTTGACAGGGAAAACCGGAGTACCCGGAGAAAAACCTGTCTGCCTCCGTTTTGTCCAGCACAGATCTCACATGGACTGACCGGGATTTGAACCACGGACCCAGCGGTAGAGGCCGGCGTGCTGCCGCCTAAGCCACGGAAGCTTCTCTCTCTCTCTCTCATACCATACGATAATTAATTATTCGTGCAATCGTTGGTATATCCTGTTCTAAAGTAACTTACTGCTCAGTAGTATATAATGATCTTTCACACACTCTGATTACAAAAATTCAACGTACTCAAAATACCTGTGTTAGATTCATTCTTGACGTTCGTAAAGAGGAGCACATTACACCATATGACATTCATCTGCAGTGGCGTAGATTGCTGGCAATATCATTATTGAGCGTAAATCGCTCCTGTTAGGGCAAAAGGGTAGCCTATAAGCCAAAGGAATATTAAAGCAAAGTTATGACAATTCCCTACCAAAAATTGCATAATTCCTGTTTTGGTATTCATTCGACTTATGCCCTTTTTGCCCTAAAAAATGAAATATTCTTAAACAGAAAGCCCCATCATGTCGTATGGATACAGTCCATGGACGAAGCAACAGATTTGCCGAGTTCACAACGCAGACTCCTCACTATCGTACAATAAATCGTTTATTTGTAGTGCATCACGCATTTATAACAATCTGTATAATCTGTATACGGTACGTATGAGTATTTACGTCGCTCAGTACTCAGGAGACACCTTGGGTAATCATATTAATTGATGGTTACAGGGTTTTTGCAAGCTCATCATGAGATGTAATGCTTAGTTTATTAGGTAACTAGCAACCCGCCCCGGCTCGCCCGGGAACAGTTATGAATGCATTACGTGCTAGCTCGTAAACTGGTGCCTCAGTAATTGAATGGGGATTGTTGGAAGAAATGAAAATGTAAAATCACAGTATAGTGGGCGATGTATTGAAGATAGAGATATGCGCTCACGGACTTTTTTGTAGAACTTTTCATGCCGAACAATTCTTACACTCATAATATTATATATTGATATTTTTACGGTTTGCCCAGTGTAGGGTTAAAAAGCACACGGACACCAGGTTTTTCTTCGACTTTTTCACTGGAATCGTTTCTGCTTGGCTTCCTTTGATCATAAATAAATTATTTTCTACAGAAACCTTCCTCCAGATATCCTTCACAGAATGGTGAAAACCGCATCAAAATCCATTCAGTGCCATTCGAGATTACCCGTGACATCCGGGAATCGGGGACTTGGTTCTATACAGTACTAAGTAGAGATTATTTCAAGTATTATTTCAAGTTATTTGATATAATGCAGTGTAATGCTATGTAATGTATTATAATGTTATTTAATGTAAAAGAACGGACTTCATGCAACAGTCGTATGCATATAATCAATCCTAAAATGAACAATCCATCTGTCTCATTACACAAAGAAAATCACACTTTTATGTTCACCGTAAAAATAGCACGAGTCTATATTTTAAAAGTCAATCATTTTGTTACTGAATATGCATGTAATCATTTGGTCATATTTACATATATTTAAGGTTATATTTGCTTCCATTCCTCGAACATTTTTGCACGAACATCTTAAGACTGTTTCTATGGCGCACTTGATGCTGGGAAGAGTTCACTATGACGCTCTCTGTTGGCAAGCGGACTAATGGCGCGGCTCTGAGCTTTAAAAAGAACGATGTTCGTGCCATCTAGCGAGCCACAAGTAAACCACAACAGCCATCGATTGCTTGTCTGTGTCGGTCTGTAGAATGTGGCGGGTGTCAAACACTGCATAACCTTAATTAACGATGATGTGATGGCAATAGTCAATAGCGCTTTCCATTCCACCGAATACTGATCCCGTTAATATGACATGTTCTCAGTAGGTCGAGAATACCAAAACTAACCTCATATGTCTTCTTGTGCTAAGCAAGCGCAAGCTTGTAGTCTTACGAGACCTTCAATCTTGCGATCATAAGTCACAGGACATCGTTTTTACGAGCATTCGAACCCAGGGGCGTATATACATTTTTTTTTTTCGAGGAGCGGGGGCTGTCTATCCTGGAAAATTGTGAGTATTCTCAGGGGCTTGTCACCGCAAAATACCCAGAAATATCAACCAATATATTAGAGCATATAACTTTGTGTAATTATTTTAGATAAGAGTTAATTGTACAATTCTAAGTTTATATAGCCTACAATTTATTAAGAAGAAAGGTAAAGAGTTTTACAAATTGACAATTTATTTCTCAAAAGTACCATACTGAGGAATTTTCAGTTTTGCCTCAAAAGGCTGAGTGTATCCCGTTCCAGCTTTCAGACCAGAACTAAAATTTCGTGGTAGAGCCGGAAATCAAATTCGAACCTCCAGGGTAGCAGCTAAGAATGCTAGCCACTACACCACGAGGTAGTCTAATTTCAATCTTAATATTGTTTATAACTTAGCCAATAAGTTAAGATTCGGGTACAATCAAATTTACAAATATTTCATGCTTTTACCAAAGCAACACTTTTTTAATTTTTATTGGCTTTTTCGAGGGGGGGGATGGAGCCCCCACTGCTCCCCTGTTTGAACCACCTTGTAAAACTCACGTACATTATTCAGTAATCTAACCTTGGTGAGAGGCAAGCAGCTTGACCCTTTGTCTAAAACACAAACTAACAGAGCTAGGGAAACAAGCAATGCGTTGCACCGAAGAGTAAAGGGAGACTTCAGCAGTAGCAAAGTTGGCTAATTTGGAAAATGGGCTACGTATTGTTGTCAAAAATTAAAGTGGCCTCACTCAACTTCGCCACCATTCGTAGACAGGCAAGGTTACACGTTGTCTGACGTCATCACATATCTCTAGCTACAATGCGTGTTTACTCATAGTGTTTCTGCACAACAGAGATGCATGCGGTTACAGGAGACTGTATCCAAAACTATAAAACTCAGTTAAAGTCTAGGATAGCCTAGGATAGACTTGGGTAGTGCCTTAATTAACAGCCATTATTAGTGATTTCGTTATTGTTTGGTTGGCTCTTAAGTTTAGGGGCTGCGACAACGCGGTCATGTAGCCCCGTGTACTTTGGGTGTGTATAGAATCTGTCTGATAACCGGTGTTAATTGTGATGACTGTAATAGTGTGTGTTATCTGTTTTTTAATTTAAGTACTGCACCTTAGAATTTTTCAAATATTTCCTACTTTTGCCGCCAAGCGCCACCGTCAACGACTACTAGGGCAAGTTCAGAACTTAGCTACTAGACGCCACTGCAGTCGGCTCTTGGTAACGAACGTAGAAACCTAAGAGCGTTCTTTACATTCTTAACCTATCCAATTTAGCTTCACACAGGTGTAATTAGTGGAAGGTTCTTTAACATGCCATAAATCTATGACATGGGACCGCCGCTTTACTTCCCCTCCGAAGGAGGAGGGGGATGGAGCCCCCACTGCTCCCCCTTATATACTCCCCTGTTTGAACCACCTTGTAAACCTCACGTACACAAATCATGTGGCGAATCTCTTATATAAATCAATGAGAGGTAGCGAGTACCGTACATGATGGAATGGACAGTCCTGACCGCCCAACCACTCAAGGCTGGTGGGAAGAAGCTGCACGCTCCAGTCAACATATACGCCCCGCCTCGCTACTACTCTGACTGCTGCAGGGATGCCCAGCTCCTCCAGGCGTCATGCCTGCGTACCAGGATGTCAGGTACGATTTCGGAGTCTTGCATTTCAATCTGGTGGCTGCTTTTCCGCACGTTATCCTCTTATAATACAACGATTGCGTCCACAAAGTTTCAAGATAGGTTTCGACCAGTCTTACCTGTTTACTTGCTTACCACGGTGTGTGAGTGGTTAACTTGTCGGTCTACTAACCTCAAGCTTGCAGGTTCGCTCCTGGCCGTGGTAAGTGATTTTGAAAGGTGGCAAGAATTACGACACGCATGTCATACGATGTTGTGCCGGCCCCGTGGTGTTGGGGTAGCGCGCCTGCCTCTCACCCGGAGGCCCCGAGTTCGATTCCCGGCTCCGTCAGGGATTTTAAAACTGACGTGAGGGTTGGAACGGGGTGCACTCAGCCTCGTGAGGACAATTGCGTAGCTGTCTGACAGTGAGGCAGCGCCCCGATCACGAAAACCAAGATTAAAGGCCGAGGGGACCCGATACGCTGATCACGCGTCACCCCAATATCTGCAGGCCAAATGGCTGGGCAGCGGTCGCTTGGTCGGCCTAGGCCCTTCATGGGCTGTATAGTGCCAGGGGTTATTTTTTTTTGTTTATGTCATACGATGTTGACATGTCAAAGAACCCATTTGAATTCAGTAGGCCGTGTTCATAATGGCAAAATTAATCTCGGGAGATTCCGCCAACACAAAGTTCCTAATTTCTCTACTAGAAAGCACTATAGTGTTCAAGGAGCTTAGATGTCTAACCTCCTTGACTTTCATAGTGCTTCAAGGAACAACGATATTCGACATGCAAGCTACCCTTTAGGTGTCAAATAACAAAGCTTGCACCCGGCACCCGAGGCCATACGATATTATTATAATTATTATTTTTATTACCTGTTACTTCCCTTGAAAGACCGGAATATGACTCGTTTCAATACGTATGAATGTGAACACACATCAGTATAACGTCTACCATTGCCGCTATTACTATTGTTACGGCTGTGAGTTTGTTTCATCGCTCGCCGCGTGAGTCACAACTGCCCCCGGGCTGGGCTGTGTTCTGCCTCAGTGTATTGCGTGCGCCTTAAGGTGGGTATACACTTGCGCGCCGCACACTGCGCGCGGTGCGTGCGTCGCGCGTGTGTTGCTCGTCCAGAATTATTATTTAGACGAACCTCCCGCGATCCATAGGAAACCCACGAACATTCTCTAGTAAGTTTGGAGTGTAGTAAATATAATCATGTCCCCGCCGCACGAGGAAAACCTCGCGATTGCGGTCATGAGTGGTGCAGCTTTTTTAATGGCAAGTTTATGCAAAAAGAAAAAGAAACGACGACGACGTTGGTAGCACACTGACCTGTTTTAAAAAAGGAATGGTGCGGAGCTAATGATAGACTTCAAGTCACAAGAAATAAGCGGCCAGTATAAGAATTTTACTCGATTGTCACCTTCTGAATTTGAGAATCTGCTGCAGAAGATTGGACCCCACATTTCCAAAGAAGATACATATTTCCGCCCTGCGATTTATTTTACTTTTCTCACGTCGGTAGGAAGACAGCAGAGATATCACCTTCTTCTTGCATTGGTCCGCAGATACAGTTTATCCATCTCAGCCCCTATTTCCCTCCAGGCATCTGCTTTTAGTCTAATGGTTTCTTAAAATGATCCTTATGTTGAGGATCCCTCAGAAGATGGATGCTCTTTTGCGATAAGCATCGATCAGTTTTATCACTCCATTATCACCACTCAAAACGCACAAATATTGCAATCAGATGCGCGCGAAAAACAACGAATTTCTCACAATCCCGTCCAAATCTGAACTGCGAACACTCAAAGTGCGCGTGGAAAAAACCGACAGGAGATGGATCGTCGTGCGCCGCGCGCGCGCAGCTTCGAAACCCCGTACTAATCTAGCGAACTTGCTGCGCGCGAGCGGCGCGGCGCGCGAGTGTATACGCACCTTTATGCAACAGGACTACTAGGACAAAGGGATGGTCCAGAATATTCGTGACTCAGCCAGTGAAGGAAACCTCGAGAAGCCGTGAACCCTGGATGGGTCTAGAAGCATTTATTGAGTCACCGGCCTGCTATATAAGAGCGACCTGTCAAACAGTGAGTGAGTTGTGTGTTTTACGAGCTAGTGCGAGCGTTTATCCTGAGCGACAGAAGTTTGGTGACTTGCGAAACCCCTAGTAAAGCCGTTTTTCTTGACAGCGAGAAAGTGAGAAGCATACAGGGGACTGCCTGTGTTTTGAGTGAGTGTGATTTCACTGAGCGACAGAGATATTGTGGTGAAGTGCCGTGCGAGTTACGAAATCCAGTGACATTGTTTCCCAGCTCGTGAACAGCGAAGCAGCGTGTAGCAGTTTATCGTAAGTAACTGTAATTTGTGTACATAGGGAAGAGTTGCATGTAGTTCTGTCAAGGCCACCAGACTCATTAGCGAGAAGATTAACTGTTGACAAGTGAAAGGGGGCAAGAGCTCTCCATAAGCAAGAGACTTGAGGAAACTGGAGTAAGGTTCTAATTGCTTGTATTTGCTGATGAGTAGTGTATCTTTCTGGCCGCAATAAAATTAATTATTTCTTTAAAGGAACAATCTGTGTTGTGCTTTCTACCCACCGTAATCCAGTTAACAAAAGTGCCACTAGGGGGTGGCACGTAACACTATGTTACGGCCTGTCGTAGTTGCTTTACACCACTTACAGTACGTAAGAGTAAACAACAAACAATGTGACCTTTTATGACGTATGACAGGGAGCAAAGGCCTACTAGGCTTTATTTGCTGTATCCTTGCAAGACGCAGTAAGAAATATAATGTATTTTAAAAGTTGATGTCCTACGACTGTAGATTCTTTGACATCACACAAGTCTTGTTTGTGACCCATTTATCTGGAGAACTCTCCTCAAGTTAAACCATAAAGCATGCATTACTTCTGAAGACACACATAAAAGTTGAGCAATATACTTGACGTGGATTGAAATAAAGTTACTGTATGTTATACATAATTCATGGGGTGCACAGAAAGAAGCGATGCGATGCGCTGTGTCAGAAATATCTGAAGAGCTCAAATTAATTTCTTCTGCTTTTCTTTTAAAAATACAGCCGCATTAATGCAAATATATACTGCGGCTTACTTGGACCTCTGGGGTATCGGGCTCCGAGACAGAAGTGAAACAGAATACAGGATGACAATCTCAAATGGGACGTCCTGGGTTCCCGGCCGAGCAAGTCGTTTCTTTCTAAGGGCAGGTTGTACCATATCAGCTCGTAAAGACCGCTAATCTCCAAACACAACTTTATAGACTTCCTGTTTCTGTGCTGTCTATTGACCATCTTGTGGTGTAGTGGCTAGTATTCTGGTTGTCACTTCTGAGGTCTATAGGCCATCTTGTGGTGTAGTGACTAGTATTCTGGTTATCACTTTTGAGGTCTATAGACCACCCATTGTAGAGACTAGCATTTTTGGCTGTCACTGTTGAGGTCTATGGTCTAGTGTTTAGCATTTTTGGCTGTCTCTATAGACCAGTGGTTCTGAACCCGTAGATGTCTGAGGACCACTCAGCCTGAAATTGAATCATGTACGCACCCCCAACCCCCGCCCCCAATATACCCCATCAGTTGTAACCCATCCTCAATAGCACTTACCTTAAAGATATTTCAATTCAAAACCTGATGGTCATCGCCGCGAATACATTCGGACAATTCTCGCCAACGCACATCGTTTTCGAAATCGACATTTATTTGCCTCTTTTTTATACGTGCTGGTGGATCCTTTTCTTCCGCGGACCACTCCCGAGGCACTGGTTAAGAACCATCTCGTGGTCTAGTGTTCAGAATTCTTGGCTGTGTCCCTGATATCCGGGTTTGATTCTGGACTATGACAAGGCATTTAATTCTAGTCTGGGGGCTGGGACGTGAGGGTTCGAAGCCCCCCTTATTGTGAAGTGTTTTCCGTGATTTACTATTTCTACTGTAGGAAATTGTCGGTATAGTACCTAGCTTAAGGCCACGGCTGCCTCCTGTACTATTACTAGACAGCCATCACAATGCCACAGGTTGCCAGGTTACACACCCACACCTAAGCAACAACAAGTTTCAGAGAGACGGGAGGTTCACATGCGATGTTCCCTTTTTGGTCTGTGCTTATTGAATAGCCCTTATAGCAGTGGTGGTTTTCTATTAGGGTTTTCACTAATGTTTCAATGTCCATATTTTTGTATTTATTATTTTGGAATAGCAAAATGTAAAACATATTACAAACGCAACACGTCGCTATATAATATACGAACTGCACGTGCAGCGAGCACAGTAACTGTTATATACTCTGTATTACCATTAATGAGCGCTGACAGCTGTCAAAGCTAGCACGTGGGGATATGCTGCGATGCCACTGAGACAGGTCATGACTCATAACATTCCAAGAGGTTTGTAGGAAGACACAAATACTGGGGAAGTTAGTCCTCCTGCCTGGCGTATAATGACAGTGACGAGTCAAGGCACAGTGAATGAATGATCGTGTGGCCTCCAGAGAGGCCGAGTGCAGGTGGGCGACCTGCGCGTCGTAATTAAGGCCCAGTAGAACACTGAGTCAAACCATGTGCTCACTGCTGTGTCGGCATACATTTCAACACTGCTCGCTGTTGCTATGGACACCATTACCCCTCTCGTCTCCACTCCTCACCTCACCCTTCAAGCGGATGACAGCTTTCACCGTACATTTTTTGTAAATCAGAGTATAGTACAAGATTGCTTGAAATGAGAGCAATGTGGATGAGCAATCAATGGTGAGAGACGACTCGCTTGCTGGCTGAAAATCGCATCACGGAACTCCTGTTGCCATGGTTACCGCTGACTTCCGTTCCTCCTACGGTCTTACTCAATCTCCAAGGCAGGGACGTTCGTGCCATCACATTCCTGTCGCATGAGGCTAGTTGAGCAACGCGGCAGTAGATTCACCACCGTGCCGTGTCGTTTGAAGGTCGATGTTCATGCCTCAATCGGTAACATCTAAAGCAGTAAAAATCATGTTCAAAAATCCTAATAGATTTCAAAATATTTATTTTTAAATCATTGTTGGTTGGTTCCTCAGTTTTGGGACTGCGACAACGCAGTCATGTAGCTCTGTGTACTTTGGGTGTTTGCAGAATCTGTCTGATAACCAGTGTTAATTGTGATGACTCTATTAGTGTGTGTTATCTGTTTTCAATTCAAGTAAGGACTGCAGACATTGAATTTTTTCAAGTAGTTCCTACTTTTGCCGCCAAACGCCACCGTCAACGACTACTAGTTCAGAACTCGGTTACCAGATGCCATCGGAGTCGGCTCCTGACGACGAACGTCGGAACCTAAGAGCGTTTGTCAAATGTTTAACCTATAATTTAGCTTCACACAGGTGCATTTAGTGGAAGGTTCTTTAACATGCCATACATCTATGACATGGGCCGGCTTTACTTCCTCTCGGAAGGAAGGCATACTGAGGGATTTTAACGCTCTTAAATAATCTGACGACTTCGGCCGGTTTTGAACCCGCGATCTTGGGCATAGCAGCTCAGCATGCTAACAACTGCGCCACCGAAGCCTCTAAATCATTGTAATAAGGCAAGTGACGCGGCGATTCAAACGCTTCAATGAAGAACCGCCAATGCCTTAGAGTCTGATAGCTCCAGCTTTCATGAGGAAGTGAGAGGTAGCATGAGAAGCAACATCGAATGATTAATGCTAACAGGACTTGTAAATGTAAGTCTGTGGTTAGTCATCATAACTAAACAGTGGGTATCTACAATCACACGCACGCACACACACACGCGCGAGCTTTGGGAACTAAATTAGGCTCAGCCACGGAACTGACTGTCGCCGAGTGGTCGTCACCCCCCACCCTTCTGTCCCTGTATCAATGGCGACTGTTAATAATGTGTAGGACATACCGGTGAGATGGTGATCACAACAAGGAAGAAGGAAAAAACCACAACGGGAATAACAATTGGTGGGGAACAGCTGAAGAAAGTGGAGAGTTTCAAGTATCTGCGAAGCCTGATACAAGATAATGGAAGAAACGATAGAGAAATAAATTAGCGGGGGAGGCAGGCAGAAGCATTTCGGAGGAGTGTGAGAAGCATGTTATGGAGCAAGGATGTCCCTCAGAACAGCAAAAAGATCATGTATCGGACGTACTATGTCCCTATCCTGACGTATGCCTCGGAGACCTGGGTTATGAAAGGAAGGGAGAAGAGCAAAATAATGACCAGTGAGATGAGGTTCTTGAGAAGCAGTATTGGAGCTACAAAGATGGACAGAATAAGAAATGAGAGGACCAGAGAATTAATGAAGGAGGAACCATTACAGGATGGTATAGAGAACTCTAGACTTAGATGGTATGGACATGTAAAACGAATGGTCTTTATATTTGCTTGGCAAGGACATTCTCGACAGTGACGGCTCAGTTCCCGGCTGCCGCGCGCACGTATGTACGGCAGAATACGGTGCTTAAAATCAATATCAAGCATTTTTACTCACCATGTTTACAGTAGATGCTGAAAACGTTCCCCATCCGCTGCCAAACATAATTTAGCTTCAGTAAGGAAATAACGACGTCTATTTTTAATGTTTACTGAACCTGCACGATTGAATCTCTTTGCCAGTTGTTTTATTGTCCGATTTATAGGAATGGGTCTCCCTGGAAATTTCACTCGAAACTTTTGTCTTGTTCTAGCGCACGATTTCCTGCACTTTGTGGATGTATTGTGCAGATATACACGTTCACGTAACGGATATATCACACAAGGCATTACACAATCACAATATAGTACATTATGCAACGAACCTATAATGGCAATACGAGTTTTATAATTTCCATACGAGTGTCTTAATTACCACTAGCGAACCCGTGCGAGAACCCTCTCATAATGGGTTGTGTGTGTCCCCATGTGTATAGACTACCCGCACGGTTCAGTACTCTGCGGGCTGTAGGCGACAGATTTCTCGCAGGGGCTATCGTCTTGTTTATTTGTTTAAAAGCACTTTAAAAACAAATAAATTATTTCCGTTGACTTTTCAAGAAATGCAAGATTTTTCCTATACTATTGAGACGATTTGCAAGATTTTGGTACAAACCACACCTTCTAACTCCCTCTGGTTTAGGAGCTTGAGTTTTGTGAAACATACACCTTAGTCTTAGCGTATTATACACACATCAAAAAAAGTTTTGCATCACCTCGGTTCCCAGATCTCCGGCATATAGACGTTGACTGTGTATATTGTATCCAAGATACAGTCCCTTTGACTGTTCATAGATGTCACTAAAACTGCTCAAAGATGTAAACAACCATGCATGAGCAGGGCCTATTAGACGGAGGGGGTACGACAGCCGATCAGTTCCAGTCATTCCACCAGGACGAAGGTACGCTGCTCATGTTGTCTGTAGTTCTACCATGCCTAGAAGGTCAATACCGCAGTTCGATCGCGTCCGCATTGTTACTTTGTGTCAAGAAGGGCTCTCAACAAGGGAAGTTTCCAGGCGTCTCAGAGTGAACCAAAGCGATGTTGTTCGGACATGGAGGAGGTACAGAGATACAGGAACTGTCGATGACAGGCCTCGCTCAGGCCGCCCAAGGGCTACTACTGTAGTGGATGACCGCTACTTACGGATTGCCGCTCGGAGGAACCCTGACAGCAATGCCACCATGTTGAATAATGCGTTTCGTTCAGCCACAGGACGTCGTGTTTCAACTCAAACTGTGCGCAATAGGCTGCATGATGCGCAACTTCACTCCCGACGTCCATGGCGAGGTCCAGCTTTGCAACCCCGACACCATGCAGCGCGGTACAGATGGGCCCAACAACATGCTGAATGGACCCCACGGAATTGGCATCACGTTCTCTTCACCGATGAGTGTCGCATATGCCTTCAACCAGACAATCGTCGGAGACGTGTTTGGAGGCACCCTGGTCAGGCTGAACGTCTTAGACACACTGTCCAGCGAGTGCAGCAAGGTGGTGGTTCCCTGATGTTTTGGGGTGGCATTATGTGGGGCCGACGTACGCCACTGGTGGTCATGGAAGGCTCCGAAACGGCTTTACGATACCTGAATGACATCCTCCGACCCATAGTGCAACCATATCGGCAGAATATTGGAGAGGCATTTGTCTTCATGGACGACAATTCTCGACCTCATCGTGCACATCTTGTGAATGCGTTCCTTCAAGATAACGACATCGCTCGACTACAGTGGCCAGCATGTTCGCCAGACATGAACCCTATCGAACATGCCTGGGATATGTTGAAAAGGGCTGTTTATGGACGTCTTGACCCACCAACCACTCTGAGAGATTAACGCCGAATTGTCGTTGAGGAGTGGGACAATTTGTACCAACAGTGTCTTGATGAACTTGTGGATAGTATGCCACGGCGAATACAGGCATGCATCAATGCAAGAGGACGTGCTACTGGGTATTAGAGGTAGTGGTGTGTACTGCAATCTGGACCACAAATGCTGAAAGTCTAGCTGTATGATGGTACAACATGCAATGTGTGGGTCTCATGAGCAATAAAACGAGCTGAAATGTTGTTTGTGTTGATCTCTATTCCCTTTGTATTTAACGGTTCCGGAACTCTTGGAACCGAGGTGATGCAAAACTTTTTTTGATGTGTGTATAATAAGCTTATAGGCGAGTTGCATACGACTGTTTATGTTCGACGATAATTATAACTTTATTATATGTCTTAACATAAATATTCATAAATATTATGGGAGTCAGTTAGTGAACAGGGCGCGCTGGCTTTGCTGACTGAACAGAGTGCATGGGTGGTCAAGGCACTCCGAAAGCAGAGACCATTCACTTTGCTTGCCAACACAGAAATATGTTGAATTTTGAGCGCATGCGCGAAGGTATCCTTACCTAATTGGTCACACAACTGTTTCTTGAGCTCTGATTGGTGGGAGAAACTGTTTCATAATGAAAAATAGTGTTATAATGAGCCTCATTATGATACAGATTTTGACACCGGAATGGTCGAACTCTGCTAATTAGGTTAAACCCAAACAGTCCTGTCAGCTCACGCTAATGGGTTTGGGAAGAGAGTGGGGGTTGGCAACCTCTCCTGAAATGTTGGTTAAGCCATGAGTTGACCGACAGCTGGACCCCATGGAGTTTTCGTAGATATAATCAGTGCAGCTAACATGTTATCCATGTACAGTCAATGAGGTGGAGAATTGAGAATTATAGGAAACTATACATTCCATAAGTTGTCAAAACGGGGCCAAAAGTGGAGGTGTTCAAACAAGGTATATTCTGCCCATTTATTTATAAACGGTTTTACAAGTTGTTACCGTGAACTCCACGAACTGTCAGTGGAAGTAAAGCTTTTGTCTGCAACAGAATACAAACATACATACATTTGGTTCCCACGATATCGTTTCAATGCTCATACTGCTCGTTATAACTTTCATACGATAACATTTTTACGAAGCTACAACATACAAATTAAAATGTGCATATTGATGTGTATAGAAAACTGAAAGGCAGATCTGGAATGACGCCTAAAATTTCTAATGAGTGGTATGAAATACGTGTTTGAGATATCAAGAGTAGAGAGTGAAGATCAGCTCAGGTTGACACATTCCGACAATATGTACTACCACGTCTACTTTGTAGTGGGGGACAGTAAAACACGCCTCAGGCAACTTCCCCTGTTAGGATTTTCCTAATTGACCCCCGTGGAGAGAACTCATTAGCGGAGCTCGGTATCACCCTTTGACACATAATGTTTCCATTCAGACATCCTCGAACATAAAAACACTATACAATACGATATGCAGTACACAGTAGCTTTATAAAACACCCAATTAGCTCGGAGCTCACACGTCTACCGCAGGGAGAGCGTGGAAATACGGCCGCAGACCGCGCGCGCCTACCTGTAGGCTAACAGCGCGTGAAGGTCGGGTGGTATCACCTTGCCAAGCAAAAATAAAGAGCCTGTAGAATAGTTTCGGATTATCTTACAACACCTTTATTTGTTAGTGGTGCTTAAACATTTTGACTTGCACCCATAACTTGAGGGGGCAATGCCCCCTCACCCCTCCGCCATCCCCGTGATTTTCGCCCCTGGACTGTATTACTGTACTGTGTGTATTTGTAATTCAAGTGTGGATTTGGAAAGTAGTGGCCGTGATCTTAGGTTACAGCTTGTAAATAAGTAAAATAATATAGGCTAGTGGTTCTGCAAATGCATTGAATTGCTGAAGTACCAGGTAAATCCCCTGCAGCTCAGTCGGAAGAAGGTAGATCCAATGTCAGTGTCTCAGGTTCAAATCCTCATCATTTTATTTCGTTACATGATATAAGAATATAAGAGGACAAAGCGATCATTTGTAATATTTAATTTGCTACAGAACGGTACCAAAATAAGAAATATAACTTATTAAACAGCATAGTCCAGAAGCTGATTTAAATGCGCATGGTGCAACAGTGGTACTGCGCTCAGGGCTACCAACCTTTGAGATGACACTCAACAAAATAGTTAAATGTTTTTTTTAATGTTGTTATTACTTATATTTGGGGCTTTCCGGCATCGTGGTCGTGTAGCCCCGTGCACTTGGTATGTGGAATTTGTGTGAAAACCTGTGTTATTGTAATGGCTATACTAGTGTGTGATTTGTAAATTGGGGATAGAATTAAGAAGGACACGGTCGTGGCCTTAATTTAGGAATCATCTCAGCATTTGCCTGAAGTAGAAATGGGAAACCACGGAAAACCACTTGCAGTATGGCTGAGGTGAGAATTGAACCCACCTCTTCTCAGTTTAGCCTTATGACGCTGAGTGGACCCCACTCCAGCCCTCGGACGAAAATTAAATTTCTTGGCAGTGCCGAAAATCGAACCCGGCCTCCAGGACAACGGCCAATCAAGTGAACGTTTAAAAAGATGACCACTTCGTGGTGTAGCAGTTAGTTGCCCCGGATGTCCAGGTTCGATTCCCGGCTCTGCCAATAAGTTTTAATTCTGGTGCGAGGACTGGAACGGGGTTGGTTGGTTGGTTCCTCAGTTTAGGGTCTGCGACAACGCGGTTATGTAACCCCGTGTACTTTGGGTGAGTGTAGAATCTGTCTGATAACCGGTGTTAATTGTGATGGCTGTATTAGTGTGTGTTATCTGTTTTTTATTCAAGTAGGGACTGCAGACATTCAATTTTCAAGTTGTTCCTACTTTTGCCACCAAACGCCACCGCCAACGACAACTAGTTGTGAACTTGGTTACCAGATGCCACCGCAGTCTTCTCCTGGTGACGAACGTTGGAAGCTAAGAACGTTAGTCAAATCTAACCTATCATATAGCTTCACACAAGTGTAATTAGTGGAAGGTTCTTTTACATGCCATGAATCTATGACATGGGACCGCCGGCTTTACTCCCCCTCCGAAGGAAGGCATACTAAGGGATCTTTAACGCTCTTCAAAAATCCGATTACTTCGGCCGGGTTTGAACCCGCGACTTTAGACATAGAAGCTCAGCATGCTACCAACTACGCCACTGAAGCCGCCACACGCTCAGCCTCGTGAGGCAAAACTGAGAATAGGAGGGTTCAATTCCCACCTCAACCATACTGGAAGTGGTTTTCTGTGGTCTCCCACTTCTACTCCAGGCAAAAGCTGAAATGGTTCCTAACTTAAGGCCACGGCAGCGCCCTTCTTAATTCTATCCCAATTTACAAATACACACACTAGTACATCCAGCACAATAACAGAGGTTATCACACAAATTACACATACCAAGTACACGGGGCGACACGACCATGATGCCGCAAAGCCCCAAATATAAGTAATAACAATATTTAAATACACATTTAACTATTTTGTTGAGTGTCATCTCAAAGGTTGGTAGCCTTGGGCACAGTACCACGGTTGCACGCTACGCAGTTGAATCCGCTTCTGGACTTTGCTGTTTAATAAGGGAGTTTCCTCAAAGTTATATTTCTTATTTTGGTATCGTTCTGTAGCAAATTAAATAATACAAATGATCGTTTTGTCTTCTTATATTCTTATATCATGTAACGAAATAAAATGATGAGAATTTGAACCTGAGACACTGACATTGGATCTACCTTCTTCCGACTGAGATGCAGGGGATTTACCTGGTACTTCTGCAATTCAATGCAATTCCAGAAACAGTAGCCTAAATTTATTTACAAGCTGTACCCAGCATGTGTTGCAATGCCAATCAAAGAAAGTGTTGGCGTTGTAATGTTGTTTTTTGAAGTGCTTTTGGATAAACAATATCTTTTTCATTTTCCGTTAACTGCCTCTAAACTCTTGTAAAATGGATTTCCTAATTCAGAAACATTCGTGGGAGCGTGCACAACAACTCACCAAATTTTCATCGCAATCGGATGAATGGTGTATGAACGCATATGGGACTTTGTTGAAACGATTCGCTCGCCGTCACTCATTTGTTGAATCTACTCGTGCGCTACCTATTGTAAAATGGATTTACTAAGTCAGAAACATTCCCTGGAGTGAACACAACAACTCACCCAAGTTTCATCGCAATCCGATGAATGGTATATGAACGCAGACTTAACATTGTTGAAAGGATTCTCGCACCGTCACTCATTTTTTGAAACTACTCGCGCGCTACCTGTTGTAAAATTTTACTAAGTCAGAAACCTTCCCTGGATTATCACTATACACAACAACTCACCAAATTTTCATCGCAATCCGATGAATGGTATATGAACGCATAAAGGACACACACACACACACACACATACAAACTATCACATAACATTTATTTTAGCCTATTTTCATTTATGAAAAAATAGGCTTATGAGATCACCTTCTGTCCGTGTGTCTGTGAGCGTCCGTGTGTGTTCCCCCTCCCCCTAATAAAATCTAAACGGCTGAAGCGATTTCAATGAAACTTGGTAAGGTCATAGTACTATTTTGGTCGACCCCGACCGTGCCCTTCAATTTTATTACGTTTCACCGATCCAACATGCTGGCCGTGCGAAATATTTCATGGGCATTCTATATCTCCGAAACTATTACTGATATCACGCTGACATTTTGTACGGTGATAAAGGGCACTACTGAACGTTCACCAATGTGACTTTCAAAAACCTGTTAACTTCAAAACGAACATGGCGGCCAAGTGAAGTTGAAACATTTAAATAGATTTTTCTCGCGATTTTACCATACGAAAGCAGTGAAACTTGGTAGGCCTACAGCAAATGTCTATACACATTGCAATGCAATGACATCTAATTTAATTCAATTGTTTACATAACCTCAAGATGGCTGCTGTGCGAAATTTTAAAATTAAGTTTTTATTTCTTGTGTCCTAATCATGTGATCGAAGTCAACGTCTGAATAATGAACCTACTCAATAATCCTCATCTGATAGTACATAACTCTATGGCCTACATAAGAATTCAGCATGGCAACCATCCGAAATGTTTAGACGGTTTTTAATATCTTCGAATCTATTACAGGAATCAAACTGAAATTTTGTATGTTGATAGAGGCTATGAACATAAGTTCATCTGTAGGACTTTCAATAGCCTGGTGAGTACAAATCCAACATGGCGGCGACTCTAAATATAAATATTTAAATGAGCGTTTCTCGCGATTTAACCATACGAGTGCAGTGAAACTTGGTACGGCATATGCTTATACAAATTTTAAACCACTGGCATCTAATTTATTTCATTTTTTTTTTTCATAACCACAAAATGGCAGCTGTGCGAAATTTTAAAATCTGATTTTTATTCCTTGTGTCCTAATCATGCGACTGAAGTTTAATACTACACCTACACAATAATCTTAGTGTAATAGTACATAACTCTAAAGCCTATATATAAAAATCCAACATGGTGACCATCCGAAAAATTTAGATGGTTCTCAATATCTACGAAGCTATTCAGTAATCAAACTGAAAATGTGTATGTTGATAGAGGCAGTTAACAAGAGTTTAGTGCTTTTCAGTCGGTCAACACGAATGCACCCAAAAGAGATGGGTTATGCCCTAATCCTGAAATCGACCGCACAGCGAGTTCCAGTGAGCACGAAAACTGCGAGTAGCTGTAATACGGAAGACAATCAGATAAGTAGTTAGCCAAAAATTTTATAGTTTAACCATAGTTTACAACCATATAATCTCTCTAAAGTACAATCTCCGGATAGCTATCACCATTTAGCATTTCACCTAACATATATACTGCATTTAGCATACACTGACAATTGCAGTACCAATACTGCAACTAAATAATTGTACATATTGTAAATATTTTCACCTGTATTTCAAACATAGATTTTGTAGCCTAAGTGTAATGGATCTGATGATGATCGCTTGACGATCGAAACTGGTCATCCTAGTGTTTTATTAATCTCATGTAATTTATTTCAGGATTAGGGCATAACCCATCTCTTTTGGGTACATTCGTGTTGACCGACTGAAAAGCACTCAACTCTTGTTTACTAAGGCAACACTGAAAATATGGCTTCAAACACCACAAAGATGCAGTTAACATAAGTAGGATATATGAAAATAGGCTGTATAGTTCTTCTCGGAACTACTTGTTATATAGAGAGATTGAGAATGCCCTGTGCTCCGAATCATGGATAGGCAGAGATTGCGGCAAGAGCAACCATCACCATTTACATGTGATTATTAGTTACAGTGATTCCCTAATAGACTAATACACAAATATTGCCATGTAAGATTAATAGTTCCTGGGGAAATGGCAAATTGAAAGATGCTATATTGGCTTTCATGGCCAGAGAATTAAAACCCAGCAATTTTACTAGGTTTGTGCCGTGTCTTGTCCGCGTCCGGACACGAACAGCCCGCTGATGAGCCAGCTCGGTGTCCTAGGCGAAACATCACACAAGATG
The DNA here is from genome assembly GCA_946902985.2 of Meconema thalassinum. Lineage (NCBI taxonomy): Eukaryota > Metazoa > Arthropoda > Insecta > Orthoptera > Tettigoniidae > Meconema > Meconema thalassinum. Next base: position 296,277,825 of record OX336396.1, on the reverse strand, counting down.
CGGCACAAACCTCGAATAATTGCTGGGTAAATATAAAGCTCAAAATTAACGTGGACAGCGCAGGACATTTGTTTCACATCCATATTGTAGCTTATGTGGCGAACGACAACTGGAGTCACCTGCGATCGAAGGATGAAGGACAACCTAAAGTCAAAGATCTATTCTAATGTTATCCGTCCTGTCGCATTGTACGGATGCGAGTGTTGGCCAATAACAACAGTGACCGAACGTCGCTTGGGCGTTATGGAGACCAAGATGTTGCGATGGACAGCGAGTGTCACCAAATTGGATCATGTTCCCAGTGACAACATCTGGAAACGGTTTGGGGATGCACCAATCAGTGACAAGATGCGGGAGTGCCGTCTGCGTTGGTTTGGGCACGTTCTACGAGCGGAATCGGACACAATAGCAAAGTCTTGCTACAATATACATGTCGTCGGCAAGAGATCTAAGGGCAGACCGAAGCAACGGTGGGATGATACGCTACATGGAGATCTGAAGAACCAACATGGCCCGAGACAGAAACAAATGGCGACAACGTATCCTTATAGCGGACCCTGCCGCTAGGCGGGACAAACGCTAAGGAAGAAGAAGAAGAAGATGAAGAGGAAGAGGAGGAAGAGGAAGAGGAGGAAGAGGAAGAGGAGGAATAGGAGGAAGAGGAGGAGGATGAAGAGGAGGAGGAGGAAGAGGAGGTGGAGCAGGAAGAGGAGGAGGAGCAGGAAGAGGAGGAGGAAGAGGAGGAAGAGGAGGAGGAAGAGGAGGAAGAAGAGGAGTAGGAGGAATAGGAGGAGGAAGAGGAAGAGGAGGAGGAGGAAGAGGAGTAGAAGGAAGAGGAAGAGGAGGTGGAGCAGGAAGAGGAGCAGGAAGAGGAGGAGGAAGAGGAAGAGGAGGAGGAAGAGGAGGAAGAGGAGGAGGAGAAAGAAGAGGAAGAGGAGGAATAGGAGGAGGAAGAGGAAGAGGAGGAGGAGGAAGAGGAGTAGGAGGAAGAGGAAGAGGAGGTGGAGCAGGAAGAGGAGGAGGAGCAGGAAGAGGAGGAGGAAGAGGAGGAGGAGGAAGAGGAGGTGGAGCAGGAAGAGGAGGAGGAGCAGGAAGAGGAGGAGGAAGAGGAGGAGGAAGAGGAGGAAGAGGAGGAGGAGGAAGAAGAAGAGGAAGAGGAGGAGGAGGAAGAGAAGGAGGAAGAGGAGGAGGAGAAAGAAGAGGAAGAGGAGGAATAGGAGGAGGAAGAGGAAGAGGAGGAGGAGGAAGAGGAGTAGGAGGAAGAGGAAGAGGAGGTGGAGCAGGAAGAGGAGGAGGAGCAGGAAGAGGAGGAGGAAGAGGAGGAGGAGGAGGAGGAAGAGGAGGAAGAGGAGGAGGAAGAGGAGGAGGAAGAGGAGGAAGAGGAGGAGGAAGAGGAGGAAGAGAAAGAAGAGGAAGAGGAGGAATAGGAGGAGGAAGAGGAAGAGGAGGAGGAGGAAGAGGAGTAGGAGGAAGAGGAAGAGGAGGTGGAGCAGGAAGAGGAGGAGGAGCAGGAAGAGGAGGAGGAAGAGGAAGAGGAGGTGGAGCAGGAAGAGGAGGAGGAGCAGGAAGAGGAGGAGGAAGAGGAGGAGGAAGAGGAGGAAGAGGAGGAGGAGGAAGAAGAAGAGGAAGAGGAGGAGGAGGAAGAGAAGGAGGAAGAGGAAGAGGAGGAGGAGGAAGAAGAGGAGGAGGAGGAAGAGGAGGAAGAGAAAGAAGAGGAGGAAGAGGAAGAGGAGGAGGAAGGAGAGGAGGAGGAAGAAGAGGAAGAGGAGGAAGGAGGAGGAGGAGAAGAAGAAGAAGAAGAAGAAGAAGAAGAAGAAGAAGAAGATTGCAGCCTATTTACTGTGACTTGATATCCAGCTGTTGTATCTCCTTGAAAACTCTCATAACGCAGCTCTTCTAATTCGTATCACTTTCGCGCATTTAATGGAGCGAAGTTGTTGGACCCCATGAGGTCAAGTAACCTCAACCCTGGTCCATCAACCTTTAAGACTCGTGACGTTGCATTACTTATTAGGCTATCGGACAGCCAAAAGGAGCAGAAGGTAACCACGAAATCAATATGCAGTCCGGGAAGATTAAGACTGATGGCTCGTAATGAACGAGCCTCGTCTCGACTGACGGATATTAATCTAAGATCTTTGAGATGTCACACTCGGTAACGTTGGGTGTAAACTCAACCGATATTGAATATTAAAGGGAAGTGCCTTATATCACATCTAACACGAGATTTGTAGCAGACCGTCCTTTATTCCGTACTATCAGACTCTCTAGCAAATAATAATGAACACTTATGAATGCATTACGTGATGAGCGCTTTCTTCATTTCAATGTCAATGAACCTATATCCGTTTTACGTCTCGGCATGATGGGTTAAAATCACTGACTGGACTATTAATTATATTATCATGGAGATGCATGTGCAACGAATTCTTGTCAGACGTAATTTAAGAATGGCGAGGTGCATGAAACACAAATTCCCCTTCCGTCCAATCTGAACTTGACTGTGTATTTTGCGAAAACGAAAAGTTCACAGGCGAAATGAAGAAAAGCCGAGTTGCATTTCCAGGGAAACTCCAAACACAACCACTCTTTTCTGAAGTCTTAACTCAACACGACCCGACAATTTGCTGCTGGCTGTATCTGATAATAGGCTCGCCCGCTAGCTAGGCTGTAACTGGGTTGATACGCTCGCATCTAGCTAGCTCGTAAACTGTCGCCTCAGTAATTGATTGGAGATTGTTGGAAGAAATGAAAACGTAAAAACACTTACATTGAGCGATGTATTCAAGATAGAGATATGCACTCGCAGACTTTTTGTAGAACTTTTCATGCTGAACAATGCTTACACTCATAGTATATAGATATTTTTAACGGATTGCCCAGCTTAAGCTTAAAAAGCGCTCGGACGCCAGGTTTCTTTTTCGACTTTTTCACTGAAATCGTTACTGCTTGGCTTCCTTTGATCATAAATAAATTATTTTCTACAGAAACTTTCCTCGGGATATTCTTTACAGAATGGTAAAAACCGCATCAAAATCCATCCAGAGGTTCTCGAGTTTACCCGTGACATCCAAGAATCCGGGACTTAGTTTTATACTAAGCAGAGATAATAATCCGTTGGCCTCAGAGCTTTTGAATAGGCGATCCACTCTCCAATTAGAACTCTATGGGCAACCTGTGGATGAGATTCAATTAACTCGGGCTAGCAATCACCAAATGTGACACAGGAAATTTACGACTCGGCGAGCTGGAGATTTTTGCCGCCTTTCATCGGCCGGGAATTGAACCCGCAATCCTGGTCTCTTGAAGCAGACGTTGCGGTGAGGAAGCCAGTCCTCACAATATGTATCTTTGTATTGTGCTGGAAGGACAGAGAGAGTAGGCCTACTCATTGCAGCCAGAGCGGTTGAAATCCTGCTAAAACCGACGCTGGATTGTAGCCCCCCACCCTCCGTCGCATTCCTCGACCAAGGGCTGCCGCTGACCTGTGGAATTCAATTACACATTTCTGGAATTTTTGTTTCTCTTTGAAGATTTTTTTACAGAAACTCACTTCATCCATTGTTTAAGGTTCTTTACTGGACCGCTCTGTGACTGTCTCATTTCCTCTGTGGCCAGGCTAGTTTTACTTGATGGGTCTTAGTTAAGGTAAGAAAGACCCTTCTAGGCACGAAAAAAATAAAAATTATTTTTTTGACTTTTTTTTTGTTATTTACAATTTATAGGACAGGAATTTGTAAAAGAAGATCGAAAAAATATTAAAACTGGTCACTTTATAAGATACAAATGACTATGGTGCACCATGAAAGACAACGCCCACTTTTACGGAGATTTATGTCTGTGTGTATAACTTCTGAACTATTATAGATAGATTTCTGAACTCACTTCTTGTCTGCTCTGTTGAGCGCAGACTTTGTGTTGGTAACAATGACAACTTCCTGCATTGTTTATGTTAGTTAGTTAGTTCGTTATTGTTGTTTTAAGGGGCGGAACTACGAGGTCATCTGCCCCTATTGTTTATGTTACTAATGGTTGCTCAACATCGTCGTAATATCATAATCACTGTGATTTTGCACTGATCTATTGAACAAATAATTTTAAGGGGCGGAACAACAATTATTAACAATAGAATCGGTGATTTGATGAGGGAAGCAAGTCCACTTATTTGCAAATGATAAGTTGAAATACACATTTTTTATTTATTTATTTATATTGTTTTCATTTATTTATTTATTTATTTATTTATTTATTTATTTATTTATTTATTTATTTATTTATTTATTTAAAAGCTAAAGGAATTAGGGGACTAAGGAAGCAAAATAACCAGTTAAATCAAGACAGACAACAACCAGCGATTTAAAAAAATCTTTGAAAAAATGTCTGTCGCGACTTAAATACACCGATCCGTTTTTTGTCTTTCTAAACAAGCAACATTTTCAAAAGCAAGGTATCGTGACACACGCTTGGGCACCACCAGGCAAATGCTGGGATGTTTCCTTTCAACAGATCTACGTCCGACTTCCTTACAAAATACCTTTCCAGCTCCTACACCCCGTTATAGGTCGCCAGCCACGGCCTTCTTGATTGTGGATTCGTTTGAAAGAAACCATTTTCAGTGTTGCCTTAGTAAAGAAAAGTTCATTGCTTTTCAGTCGATCAACACGATTGTACCCAAATGAGATGAGTTGTTCCCTAATCCTGAAAAATAAAAGTCCTCTCGGCACGCCGGAACCGGAAGGCGGAGGTAGATTTCACCGGGCAAACTTGGGGATAGGCGAAAATAAGCAGAATATGCAGGTTTTCGTAGAACGATTAGACCTCATTTATTGCGAGAAAGTATTTTATAATTGGAGCTTAATTAACTTTGTTTTTCGTCATTTTCTGCATATTATAAACATTTTACTGTCTTATGGGGACGGTAAACTTCTTGTCATTTGGGGTCCATTTTTAGCATATTTACAATTTTGAAAAAATAGGCTTATGAGATCACCTTTTGTCCGTGTGTGTGTGCGTGCGTGTGTGTGTGTGTGTGTGTGAGGAGTGTGAGTGTGTGTGTGTCTCCTAATAACTTCTAAACGGCTGGAGCGATTTCAATGAAACTCAGTAAGTTCATAGCACTATTCCGGGCGACCCCGACCGTGCCCTTCAAATTTTGTTACGTCTCACCAATCCAACATGGCGGCTGTGCGAAATATTTCACCAGCATTCAATATCTCCGAAACTGTTTCCGATATCACCCTGGGATTTATTACGGTGATTAAGGGAACTACTAGAAGTTCACCAATGTGACTTTTGAAAATCTGGTATCTACAAAACCAACATGGCAGCCACGCGAATTTGCGACTATTTAACCAACCAAACGTAATAAAACTTGGTACAGTATATGTTTATAAACATTGTAATGCACCGACATCTAACTTCGTTCAATTGTTTACATAACCACAAGATGGTGGATGTGCGAAATATTTCACCGGCATTCTATATCTCTGAAACTATTAGCGATATCATCCTGAAATTTCGTACGGAGATAAAGGGCACTACTGGAAGTTCATCTATAAGACTTTCAAAACCCGGTTAACTATAAAACGAACATGGCGGCCAAGCGAATTTGAAAATTTTAAATAGACCTTTCTCGCGATTTAATGTTCCAAACGCAATGAAATCTGGTATAGGAAATGTCCATACACATAGCAATGCACTGGTATCTAATTTAGTTCAATTGTTTACATAAACTCTAGATGGCGGCTGTGCGAATTTTAAAATTAAGTTTTTATTTCTTGTGTCGTAATCATGCGATCGAAGTGAAAGTTTGAATAATGAACCAACGCAATAATTTTCCTTTAATGGTACATGACTCAATGGCCTATACATTTAACAATCCATCATGGCGACCATCTGAAATATTTAGACGGCTCTGAATATCTACGAATCTATTATAGCAATCAAACTGAATGTTTTATGATTATAGGGGCTATGAACTTAAGTTCACCTATATGGCTTTAAATAACGCGTAGTATAAATATTCACAAGGACGTTTCTCGCAATTTAACCATCCGAGTGCAAACCTTGGTAGAGTAAAACCTTATAACAATGATAATCCAATGGCATCTAATTTATTTCAATTGTTTCCATAACCACAAGATGGCAGCTGTGCGAAATTTTAAAATCTCCTTGTTACTTCTTGTGTCCTAATCATGCGATTGAAGTATGAATGCTACACGTACACAATAATCTTCATGTAACAGTACATAACTCTAAGACCTACATATATAACATCCAACATGGCGACCATCCCAAATATTTAGTCGGTTCTCAATATCTACTAATCTATTACAGCAATCAAACTGAAATTTTGTATGTTGATAGTTGCAGTTAACTTAAGTAGGATATATGAAAATATGCTGTATAGTTCTTCACAGAACTACTTGTTATACTTGCGGTCACACTGTCCTTATGCAAGGTTTCGACTCTGATGTATAACTATGTAACGGTCTGTTACTTCTTCACGCAAAATTATATCTCCCGCAGAGATTTTGGTTGGTTTCTCAGTTTAGGGGCTGCGACAACGCGGTAATGTAACCCCGTTACGTTGGGTGAGTGTAGAATCTGTCTGATAAACGGTGTGAATTGTGATGGCTGTATTAGTCTGTAATTCAGGTAAGGACTGCAAACGGTCAATTTCAAGCAGTAGTTCCTAATGTTGCTACCAGATACTGCCGTCAACGACACCTATCTGTGAACTTGTCTACTAGATGCCACCGCAACCAGCAACTCGCAACGAACGTTGGAATTTCCCCTCCAAAGGAAAGCATACTGAGGGATTTTTAGCGCTCTTAGAAAATCCGATGACTTCGGCCGGCTTTGAACCCGCGACCTTTGGCCTAGAAGTTCAGCATGCTACCAGTTACGTCACCGAAGCCGCTTCACACTTAGTCAGATGAAAATCTGAATCTGATCTCGTGCAAGTGCGTTGCCATGGCAACGTCTGATGCCTCATCCCCCATCAATTTAGTAGTGTTGCCATGGCAACCTCTGATAGCTCTTGGCATTTTCTTATAATTCCGAAATCATTTTTCTCATCCCTTGGCGTAATGGTGGGTCATATCAAATATTCTTTCAGACAAAAGTTTTAGGTTATTATTAGGGAAATATTGTCCATTTTGTACGGTTTTGATATTGTGCCTATTAAGAGAGATATGATTAATGTTTCCCGAAAACCCCACTTTTCCCCACCCCTTTGGTCAATGGTTGGTGCTATAAAAAACTCTTCAAACATAAATTTTTGGGCTTTATCCGACACATAGTATGAACTTTTAACGGATTCGATATTTCACATATTAAGAGAGTTATAGCAATATTTCACTTTTTCGAAAAAAAGCCCCCCATTTTCATCCCCTTTGGAGAAGTATAAATTCTGTCCTAAAACTTCCCCATACGGGAGAACGAAACGCATCAGGCGAAAGCCTGGCCAAAATAACTACTGTGGTCAAGAAAATTAGACTGAAACGGTGCGGGGGTATTGGGCATGCAATACGTGACTAGAAAACCAATATAGGGAGCAATGCATTAACAATTTTTATTCCTAATAATAAATTTATAATGAACAAACAAATTTCACTTAAGTGCTTATTACAGAAATTAACAATTATAAATGTAGCAAAGTGTGAGGGCCTGATTACAGAACCCAGATTATAGAAAGGTCCATGAAAAGCTTGCTTGATTGGAGAAAAGTTGAGCTTAATATATAAAAATGCAGTTTATAAATAGAGAGAACCATAAAAAATAATTAAGAGTGTAATAACTGGTATGATATAAGCTCTTTATAAAATTAAACTTAACTTTGAAGAGAGTTGAAGAGAGTTGAAGAGAGTTGAAGAGCGTTGAAGAGCCAGCTCCTTAAAAAGTTCCAGCTAGCACACGTTGATTTAAAAGTCTTCACGGTTTCCTTGGAAGGAGGCGTACATGGCCTAGAGTTATGTGCACCATCGATAAAATGTCAACTTTCTTTTCTTGCGCAGGAATGACATTTATAGTTTCCAAGAGCTGATCGAGAGATATTTTGAAGGACGATTCCAAATATCCCCTCTAAGATGAAGTTGAAGAGTACAGCGGCTGGCAATTATTCTTGCCATCTTGAGCAATACGTCATGGTGCAGATCTTGTGACGTAACTGCTCGCTAGCGTAGATATCAGCGATGATGTCATGAGAGGTAGCGGTGACCAGCGGGTTGAAGTGATCAGCAGTGGTGAATCAGAAGTGTTGAAGTGGTTCAGAAGTGGCGGTTGATCCGAAGTGCTGAAGAACGCCAGCAAGCGGCGTCTTAAATAGGGACCATAGAACTCTCTCGAAGGTTGGAGATCGCCCGACCAGACAAAGACCTGCCATTGGTCGAACGAAAGTCAGGGTGACGTCAGTCGACACTACTCAGCAGACAGTGGATCAACCAGTAGATGTCTGGTATGGCATGAGTGAGGACGCCTGAGATAGCGAGACTGAAACACTCGAGGTGAGAACTATAATATCTATGAATAAGTGATTGATAACAAGATTATGCATATGGTTTAAGCAATTAACAATTGTAAATAAATAATTACCATTCGGGGATCTCAGTAACAATAAATAAAATTTGACCGACAAATGGGCCAAGCTAAACATTGAAAGTATCACAAAAGTGATCATGCTCCGAGAACTCCGAATGAAAACAAACAAAAGAATCAGTCAAAGCAAAACATGGATAACAGACGAGGAGAAACTAAGACTCGAAAGGCAAAACAGAAATAGCAGAGAGGGGTCTAGTATAACGACCTTTACTAGTTAAAACATCAATATCTCTGACGCGTTTATCACGGCCAAAGTGGCAGTGAATAACTCTACCTAAGTTCCACACGAGAGGCGGAGATGGGTCTCGAAGAAGAACCATGTCCCCCACTCGTACATCTGGTTGAGGAAGCCGCCATTTCTCACGCCTATTTAGCAAGCTGAGATATTCTAACTTCCATCGGCGCCAAAAAGAACAGCGCAAAGATTCTACTTTTCTCCAAAAGATAGGTAAGTTAGGATCACAGCGTCGAACCAGCAAAGGCGGAGAAGCAGCAAGCGAACAGCCAATCAGGAAGTGACTGGGCGTTAAAGGTAAAAGATCCTTAGGATCGTTTGAAAGAGGGGTCAGAGGTCTGGAATTTACAATACCTTCAATTTGAATAATCAAAGAGTTGAATTCCTCATAAGAAAGTATGGTAGGACCAAGAGTTTTCTTAAGCTGTCTTTTAGTAAGTTTGATGCAGGACTCCCATCGGCCCCCATGATGGGGAGCGTAAGGCGGGGTGAAATGCCATTTGAAACCTTTAGAATAGGAAAAGTTGGAAATTTTTTCTTTAGCAGAAGGGGAGCTTAACACTTTTTTCCAGAGATCAGAAGCGCTTACAAAAATTTTTGCATTATCTGAAAAAACTTCAGATGGAACACCCCTTCTAGCAGCAAATCTAGAAAAGGCGTCCAGAAAGTAGGATACAGAAGCGTTCGTAACCAACTCAAGGTGGATAGCTCCCGTCACCATACATACAAATAACGAGATGTAGAGTTTACCTAAGATTTTGCGCTTAGATGAAGAGGGATTGGTCTGATATATGTAAGGACCTGCGTAATCGATCCCAGTAAGAGCAAAGGGCTTACTAGGTTCCGAACGAAATGGAGGTAAATTACCCATAATCTGCGTGGCGGGCCTTGGTTTAACCTTGAAGCAAGGTATACACTTTTTGACAACAGAAGAAACCTCATGAACGCCATTGATGATCCAGTAGAGTTCACGAATTAGACAGAGCAAGGTGCGAGTGCCAGCATGAAGGTGTTTATAATGAAACTTTTTTATTATAAGGGTAGTGATAGGATGCTTTGAAGGAAGGATGATGGGATGCTTTTTCCCATCCTCACAACTAGACATAGCTAATCTTCCACCCACACGTATTATGCCGTCCTGGTCTAGAAAAGGAGTGAGTGGTGAAAGCCTGCTAGACTTGGGTAAATCTTTACCACTTATAAGAGCTTGCTTTTCAGGAGCAAATACTTCCTGCTGAACAAGTAACAAAATCTTGCAAGTAGCAAATTCTAACTCTACTCTGGAAAGAAAGGGTTGAGGCTTCAATGGTTGATCAATTACTAAATATTTCCATCGGAAGATATAAGACACTACACGAATCAATTTATCAAATGAAGAGTATCTATGAAAAAGGCTAGTAGAAGTAGAAGTAAGATGCGACGTGACAGGATCATTACGGGCATCAGGTATTTCTACTGCAGATTGATTAGCTAAGCGAGGCCAGCAAGATGATTCCTGACTTAGCCAAGGAGGACCATTCCAGTACAGGTCTGAAGAAATCAATTTTTTAGGCGTGCAACCACGTGATATTATATCCGCGGGGTTTTCACGGCTAGGAACATGTCTCCATTGTTCAGAATGAGAGACTTCATGAATCTTAGAAACGCGATTTGCCACAAAGGTATTCCAATGAGAAGAAGGCTTGGAAATCCAAGCTAATACAATAGAAGAATCGCTCCAAAAAAATGTGCGGGAAAATTTTAACTTTAAACTGACATTTAGTTTAGTAGCTAATTCTGTTGCCATTAAAGCAGAGCATAATTCTAATCTCGGCAATGATACTGTTTTAAGTGGAGCAACCTTAGATTTAGCGCACACTAAATTAGAAAATCCAGGGAAAGTATCTGAGGAACGTCCTACTATGTATGCACAACAGCCATAAGCTCGTTCTGAACTATCAGAAAATACATGCAGGTCATACTGCTGGTATAAGGGATTCGAAATTAAAGGGCGGGGTATAGAAACCTTGGAGAGATCCAGCAAACTGCTGCGATACTCTAACCATTCTTCTACAAGAGGAAGGGGGAGATTTTCATCCCAGTCTGATTTTAATGACCAAAGCTTTTGCAAGAACATTTTTGCAACAATAACTATAGGAGCAATATATTGCAAAGGATCAAAGATCTTTGCGATTTCTGACAGAACTTGTCTCTTAGTTACAGGGGGAGATTCTGACAGATGTACCTGATAAGAAAAGGTATCAGAGGTAGGACACCAAAAAACACCCAATGCTTTTACGGCTGTTTCATCGGTAGGAATGGCAACAAATTCATCAACTGGGACCTCTGATGAAAATTTTGATATAAATTCAGTGGAATTTGAAGTCCATTTATGGAGCGGAAAACCACCTCCTAGGAGTAGGGATTTCAAATCTTCGCACACAAGGAGCGCTTCAGAAATATTAGGAAAAGAGCACAAGAAATCGTCGACATAAAATGCCGTTTTTAATGACTCAGAGGCCAAAGGATGATACAGATGACCATCTTGCTCGGCTAACATGTGGAGAGACCGAATCGCAAGTAAGGCTGAAGGCTTCAGGCCATATGTCACAGTCTTCAATCTAAATATCTTTATGGGTTTGGAACTCTCATCGCGCCACAATATTCTTTGCAGATCTTGCTGCTCAGAATTTACGAGAATCTGCCGATACATCTGCTTAATATCTGAGATTACAGCAATAGGAAACCTTCGAAAATTAAGCAAAACAGAGGTGAGATCTGTTTGAATCGCGGGACCACATTGCAAAGTATCATTTAAAGAGATTCCATTGGAATCTGGTGATGAGCCATTGAAAACTACTCTTATATTGTCCTGTGTTAAGGAATTTTTCCATACCGGATGATGATTTAAATAAACTATTTCATTTAAAGAATGGTCAATTTCTTCTGATTTAGAAATTACCTCCATGTGATTGGATGATTCGTATTCCTCCTTAAAGGAAGCATACTGAGTTTTGACAGAAGCATCTTGTTTGAACCGATTTTCAATAGCAAATAGTGCCCTAAGTGCTCTGGAATGCGAGCCCGTAATGGCGGGAGGATTGGGAATACGTGGAAGAGTTACTATAAATCTGCCTTCAATATTACGGACAGTGGTTTCCTTATATAACTTTTCACAAATTTCGTTAGAAGAAGAAGAAGAAGAAGAAGAAGTAGCCTGAACATTCTCAAGATCCCAGAACTTGGTTAGCTCTTGGCTCAAATCGGTACCAACAAAATAACAATTCGATACAGTTTGAATAGGATTACGGTATATTTGGCCAGTAGCAATCCAACCAAAATCAGTTTCGCGGAAGAAAACATTAGGAGCGATTTTTACCTTATTGGAATGAAAACATTGCCAAAATACGCTTGAGCTGAAAAGAAGCTCTACGGGTGAAGCTCTGTTGAAATGAGGGTCAGCTAGCTGGACAAAATTCGGGATATTCCAACTTTGAATAGGATAAGAAGTACCAGGAATATTGTTGTCTATATAGACTTGATAATCAAACAATCTAATTGCAACTGCGTACCAAGATTATTAGAGTCCTTAAGATCCACTTTAGCAAAGCTTAAGGATTGTGATTTAGAGCAGTTTATTCCTGTAACCTCTATTGAGGTAGGATGTTTTGGGAGGCCTAACTTTTGTACCAACGATTCATTGATAAAATTGTTGGTAGCGGCATTATCCAATAATCCCCTAACAGATACCCATTTTCCGTGAGAATTTTTCAATAGAACCTGCACGGTAGATAATAAAACCTGGACTTTGCCAAGCGAGGTAGAACTTTGAGCATACGACTGCGCACTATTTTGAGAAGTCTCCGAATTAGACTTGGTATTGGAACTGCTTGGTCCTGATAACCGTGGTCTTTCATGCCTGTGCAAAAGTGAATGGTGTATTGCCCTACAATGAAAGCATAAACGTTGTGAACGGCAATTGTTTAACATATGCGTTCCTGACAAACAGTTGAAACAATGTTTTTTGTTCGTAATGAACTTTCGTCTTTCATCTACTGATAAAGATTTAAATTCATCACAATTGTATAAATTATGCGATTGCTGACACAGACCGCACGTTTGCATTTGGTTAGGTGACCGAGCATCAACAGGAAGAGCCTGTGATCTCAAAATTCTTTGATTAGAACTGCTAATCTTATGTTTTGAGAAGACTTTTGAATCTGAACTACTAGTTTTTTGATTAGCTATGGCGGAAAAGACTTGGCTTCTGGCCTTCAAAAAGTTAATAATCGCCTCATAAGTGCATTGCAAATTCTGGGAAAGTTCTGTTTCCCAGGCTTTTAATGTATTTGCATCCAATCTTGCAGAAATGAGGTGAACTAGAAATAAATCCCAGTGATTTACAGGTTGGTTTAAATTGGACAATGCTCTGACGTGTAACTCTGCGGTGTCAATCAACTTACGAAGTGATAAACTGTTATCTGCTTGCACGTTAGGTAACTCGAATAAGCTTTGTATATGGCGTTGAATAGATAAACGAATGTTCCCATATCTATCCTTAAGAAGATTCAGAGCAACTTCATAATTATCACTGGTCAAAGAAAGTGCTTGAATCAGGTTAAGTGCGTTGCCTTGAACTGCCAGACGCAAGTAGTGAAATTTTTGTATTACTGGTATATAAGTATTCTCATGTACTAAAGAATTGAATAATTCAAAAAATGGTTCCCATTCTATGTCTTTACCAGTAAATTTGGGTATTTCTAATTTGGGTAATATAATGCGTGAAGAAGATGTAGAAGATGCTGCAGAAGTTTGATCTTCTTGTTTTTCTTTTAAAGTTAAAGCCCTAATAAGCTATTTAGCTTCAGCAAATCCCTGATAGTATAATTTTTCAACTTCCAACCTATCACTTTGCTGGTCCGGATGCTGAGTTTCTATACTGCATTGTATCTCATCATATTTCTCAAAGGCTTGTTCATAATTCTTAAGCCTCTGCGAAATTATGTCAAGATTATGCTCTTGGGGTTCGAGTTCCGTTAAGAAAGAACGAAACCGTGTGAGCTTGCCCTTACAAGAGGCTCTGGAGTTGCTAAGTTTTTCATCAAGGTTAGGCATATTACAAGTTGTTTGTTACTCACGTCAATATTGTGACTTCGAGTACTGGAAGTCAGAGGATGACAGCTTGCTATGTAGTAAGGTTTAGTCTGATGCGGAAGAAACCGGCTTAGCTTACGTTTCTCTCCTCTGCCGCACATGCGCCTTAAGCTGAAACGTACAATGTGAATTAGTGTTGAAACACAATGAACAAAAATTGTTAATGCAAAATTCACAATATTAAACTTGTAGAGGGATCCAGGGTGCAACAGATAAGTTTCTCCCGGGTTTCGGCACCAAAACTTATGGAGAAGTATAAATTCTGTCCTAAAACTTCCCCATACGGGAGAACGAAACGCATCAGGCGAAAGCCTGGCCAAAATAACTACTGTGGTCAAGAAAATTAGACTGAAACGGTGCGGGGGTATTGGGCATGCAATACGTGACTAGAAAACCAATATAGGGAGCAATGCATTAACAATTTTTATTCCTAATAATAAATTTATAATGAACAAACAAATTTCACTTAAGTGCTTATTACAGAAATTAACAATTATAAATGTAGCAAAGTGTGAGGGCCTGATTACAGAACCCAGATTATAGAAAGGTCCATGAAAAGCTTGCTTGATTGGAGAAAAGTTGAGCTTAATATATAAAAATGCAGTTTATAAAAAGAGAGAACCATAAAAAATAATTAAGAGTGTAATAACTGGTATGATATAAGCTCTTTATAAAATTAAACTTATCTTTGAAGAGAGTTGAAGAGAGTTGAAGAGAGTTGAAGAGCGTTGAAAAGCCAGCTCCTTAAAAAGTTCCAGCTAGCACACATTGATTTAAAAGTCTTCACGGTTTTCTTGGAAGGAGGCGTACATGGCCTAGAGTTATGTGCACCATCGATAAAATGTCAACTTTCTTTTCTTGCGCAGGAATGACATTTATAGTTTCCAAGAGCTGATCCAGAGATATTTTGAAGGACGATTCCAAATATCCCCTCTAAGATGAAGTTGAAGAGTACAGCGGCTGGCAATTATTCTTGCCATCTTGAGCAATACGTCATGGTGCAGATCTTGTGACGTAACTGCTCGCTAGCGTAGAAATCAGCGATGGTGTCATGAGAGGTAGCGGTGACCAGCGGGTTGAAGTGATCAGCAGTGGTGAATCAGAAGTGTTGAAGTGGTTCAGAAGTGGCGGTTGATCCGAAGTGCTGAAGAACGCCAGCAAGCGGCGTCTTAAATAGGGACCATAGAACTCTCTCGAAGGTTGGAGATCGCCCGACCAGACAAAGACCTGCCATTGGTCGAACGAAAGTCAGGGTGACGTCAGTCGACACTACTCAGCAGACAGTGGATCAACCAGTAGATGTCTGGTATGGCATGAGTGAGGACGCCTGAGATAGCGAGACTGAAACACTCGAGGTGAGAACTATAATATCTATGAATAAGTGATTGATAACAAGATTATGCATATGGTTTAAGCAATTAACAATTGTAAATAAATAATTACCATTCGGGGATCTCAGTAACAATAAATAAAATTTGACCGACAAATGGGCCAAGCTAAACATTGAAAGTATCACAAAAGTGATCACCCTTCGACCGATTTAGCCCAGTAACGAACTCGACTGAGATTTTATAGGTATACATATTCGGTAAAGAATTCAAAGTGATTGGTGCAAAATTACGGCAGTTATCGTGTCCACAAGAAACTGATATACATATATATATACATACATAAATTATATATAAACTTTTGAACTGACGGTGGTTTTGGGATCTGGGGGATGAGAAACGCGAAGGTATGTCGAAATTTTCCGGAAGTCGAAACATGGTACCCATTGCAAAGTTAGCTTTCTAAAGAAATCTACCTAAAATACATGCGATTTTTTTTGTCGTGTAGCCTCCTGAGAGGCCGAGTGCAGGTCTTTCTAGTCGACGCCCGTGGGCGACCTGCGCGTCGGGATGAGAGATGGAATGGATGCAGATGAATGAAACTGGGCAAGGATGTGGAAGGAAGCGACCGTGGCCTCTCAGAAGGTACCGTTCCAGCATTTTCCTGGTGTTGAAAATGGGTAACCACGGAAAACCATTTCAAGGACGGCCGACGGTGGGGCTCGAACCCACGCGTCTACCGAGTCAGCAGAGAGCTTGGCCCTATGACCTAACGCTGCGCTTTGGACAGCGTAGCCACTGCTGTCGGTATGAGATTAATAAATACACTTGGACGACCAGTTTCGATCGTCAAGCGATCATCATCAGATCCATTACACTTAGGCTATAAAATCTATGTCTGAAGGTATGGGTGTAAATGTTTACAATATATACACTTATTTAGTTGCAGTATTAGTTGAGATAATGCTACTCGTCAATATTTGTTAGTTGTGGTCTATGTGATCGTTTTGTTGAGATACTGGAAGTGGTGATTGACCTCCGGAATTTGCTTCTTTGGAGTGAATATGTGGTTGTTGTAAATTCAGATTGTATTGTACAGGCTACTTATCTGGTTGATTCTTGCGCCGTCCTGTTGAGAGCAGTTAACATGGTCACTGTCTGCAAATATTAAACCCAGCAAAAGTCGTCGGATTTTTAAGAGTGTTAAAAATCCCTCAGTATGCCTTCCTTCGGAGGGGAAGTAAAGCCGGCGGTCCCATGTCATAGATTTATGGCATGTAAAAGAACTTTCGAATAATTACACTTGTGTGAAGCTAAATTATAGGTTAGATTTGACTAACGCTCTTAGGTTCCAACGTTCGTCGCCAGGAGCCGACTGCGGTGGCATCTAGTAACCAAATTCAGAACTCGTTGTTGACGGTGGCGTTTGGTAGCAAAATTTGGAACCACTTTAAAAATTGAATGTCTGCAGTCCTTACTTGAATTAAAACAGATAACACACACTAATACAGCCATCACAATTAACACCGTTTATCAGACAGATTCTACACACACCCAAAGTGCACGGGGCTACATGACCGCGTTGTCGCAGCCCATTAACTGATGAACCAACTAACCAATCATACTAGTAGTAGTACTCGTATTCGCCCGGTGTTTTTTTTTAATTTGTTTTATGGATCATAATGAATACTACTACTGAACGGACATAAACTCATAGAAAGGAATATTTTAAAAATAACAGTTGAGGAAGTCTTGTGGTGGTGATAACCAGGCTGCGGGGTCTTAGTACGTGTGCAATGAAGTTAGAACGCACCGTACTATAGGGCACGTGGAAGCTCCTCCTGCGACCTTCGGGTGTACCGATGAACACTTGTGACGTACCGCGGATAACTGGACTGATCGCATGGTTCGTCGTCCGTTGTGGACGGGCTGGCAGTTCATAGGGCGTGTATATTCTCAAGTCCGTGCGATACTAATCTGATGCACTGTTAACGTACTAAGACCCCGCAGCCTGGTGATAATTAGAAAAATGGACGTAATGTCCAGGTCATTTTCCCATAATTATATTGATAATAACGAACATGTAACTTGCTAACGAATTGTTAAGATTGATTAGAAAGAGGAGTAAGTGAAACAAAAGACACTGTCTATATCTCATTGGCTGTAAGGAAAGTAGAGAGCAATCGTCTTTTGCCGCATAGCGATGTACGAAAATTGGAGCACATCTGAAATCTTCGCCTGTCCCGAGCTCCTGAGGGTGCAATAGTGTCATTCTTCTCAACATAGCGCTGTTCGTTATTTTGTTCGTGTGCCAAACGGCCTAAATCTAGGGAATGGACAGGGCTGTCCAAATAATTTTTAAGCAGCTTAAGATGTAACTATTCCGCACCAGAACGCTGGTAGGGGTGGCGTGATGCAGCCCACATTGCCAGTCAACAATAGACTTATTTAAATATTCTTACAGTTACACCTTAATTCCCAGCATCTCTGGACCTCTAGTAAAACACCGAAAATCCTTCGACACGATTGGTTATAGGGTCTTAAATCGTGGTTTGGGTCCCTTTGTCTGTTATTTACACAAATCTACTCCCTTTCACCAAACTGAACCAAAGTTTAAGTCCCGAGTTTCGTTTCTTCCTTTGCGAGGCTTAAAATGAGCCGAGATTGGTCCTTTTTGACAAATTTGATATTTAGTCTACGTGCCAAACGGCCTAAATCTAGGGAATGGAGAGGGCAGTCCAATTTCAAGTAGACAGTGTTACCTGCAGGGATTCGAATGGTAAGTACGTACAATTTGGTACAGATCGGTGGCTGGTGTAGACCTGTATGTGCTAAAGAGCCTAAATCATGAGAAAGGAAATGGCTGTCCAAAATGTCAAGTAGATAGTGTTACCCGCAGGGTTCCAAATGGTACCGATGTTTTCTTCGACAACAAACCTAACGTGATCCACACTAACACAAGTGGACTACAGAAAAGGAACTTGAACACATCGCGTTAAATTCACAGACCCGCTTACCAGCAAAACCACTGATTGGCGGAAAGTGACAAGGAAGTTCGAGTCTCTCCCAGCCTCAATAACATAGGCGGAATTCCACTGCGATCGAAGAATTTAGGTCTTGTAACCACAAACTGTCAGAATAACATATGAATGCATGAAATGAGAAACAGAATGTGGGATTTTTAAAGGTTTCGCGGATCTATCAACAGCTTCACACTGCCTTATGTTGGCTACAATGGTCACCCACCACTCCCAAACGTCACGGCCGGAGATCCAACAGCTGAACTGTAGTTTTTAGTTTGTAATTCTGACACCACGTAGCAGCACCCAAGTGAGACATTTTTTCAGTGTTCTCTTGAACGGAAGCTCGTATTTGCGATCTGAAAACCACTATGTATGCTAGAGTGCAATAGAATTGATATTAATTCGATGAATTTTCCAAAATGTGAAAAACAAAAAAGTTACTAGCCGAACGAGAACAAGCCCACACACTTTCTCCTCCGGTGTGCCATCGCCGGGTGACCGATCTTAGCCTCCAATAATTATTATAGGAGGCTAAGGACCGATTCGCTGGAAAGGGCGTATAGCCAATTGCTAGCAGAAAATTATATCACAGCCGAAGTTATTTTGAGCACGTCGTGCCAATTCTGGTCAAAACCCTTCCTTTGTAGGTCTAAATCCTGACCTGTTCACAAGCGCAATATTGAATGAAACTTGTGTTAATCTGTGTCTAGTGCCAAACCCGAATTGATGCACTATTCTCTTTTGTTGCAGGCGGCTACTACTCCATTGAGCTGAAGATGATCAAACTGCGCATCGTGATGCTCAACACCAACCTGTTCCGTGAAGAGGGCAACGACCTGGGACAGTGGGACTGGCTCGAACACACACTCCGCAAGTCACACCGCAGCAAAGGACTGGTGAGTCCCGTGTCGTCCCGTCAAGTTGTGTGTCTTTAGTTCCTAGTAAAGCTTTTACTTGTATACCCTATTAATATTATGCTGTATTACTCATATGTTCACCATTTCGTTGGGTACAATTCACCATTTCATCGGCATTTGTTGCAAGATGGAGTGGTGTTCTCTATACTGGTAGGTTGAGGAACGAATGAACTATGGAGCAGGTCTCTAGAATAAATACTTTCTGCATACTGGTCTGCAGATTATGGTGGAGCCCCAGTTTATCGAGGTTGGCCTTCAGCGACTTCGGTATGATGCCTATGGAAGAGATTATGATAGGCAATACAGCGACCAATTCCTGTCAGTACATTTGTCGGGTCTCTTCAGCCAGGGGCTTGTATTTGATCACTTTCTCAGCATAACTGTGCTGGATATTATGCGAGTTATGGACTGCAATGTTTATTAGAAGAGTTTTCTTCTGCACTTTATCAATAAGAATAATGTCTGGCCTGTTTGCTGACATAGGTCTATCTGTTCCAGAGTAGCATGTGTGTATCATTCACCAGAACAGCATCAGGAATGTATTGATAGTAAGGCAGAACATTATTACTTAAGGAGTGCTTCTTTGCCAGGTTCAGGTGGATTATCTTGGCTACTTGGTCATGTCTCTTCAAGTAGTACGTAGATGAAATTCTTGTACAGCCCCCTGTGATATGCTGGATGGTCTCCAATTCGCGATGGCATCTTCTACATTTGTCATCTGGCATGTCTGCCTTAATTATGTATTTTAGGTAGTTCTTTGTTACCACTACTTGATCTTGTATCGCGATCATGAACCCCTCAGTCTCAGGAAATAGATCCGCATTATTACTATTATTATTATTATTATTATTACTATTATTACTAACGACAGCAGTAGCTACGCTCGCTAGGTCACAAGGCCAAGCTTTCTGCGGATTCGGTAGACGTGGATTCAAACCCCGTCATCGGCCGTCCTTAAAATGGTTTGCCGTGGTTTCCCATTTTCATCTCCATTCAAATGCTGGGGCGGTACCTTCTAATAGCCACAGCCGCTTCCTTCCACATCCGTGACCAGTTTCATTCATCTTCATTTCATCTCTCATTAACTCCTCTCATGAGGATGGTGTCAAGAAGGGCATTCGATCTTAAAATCACCCACCAAATCTCATCCCCGATCGCATTAATAAAGGGTGGACATACATTACTATGTTTTTAGTTATTTCTCAAACAATTTGGATGTTTATAAAAGAACTTCGGTGTAGCAAAAGGCACGAAAAGCCTCATCTTCATTAACGTTCTCGCCTGCTGTGCCCGCTCCGACTCGTCTCTGTGTAATGTTGCAGACTCCCCAGAATCCAAATGTCCGCTTGTGCGCAATGGTGCACCTGAGGTATTCACATCACACTTTCCCATGATTGATAGGTCCATGTATTTGAGGTAACTACTACCGTCACCAGTTTACAACCAAATTTGTTAGCCCCGGAGATTCCTTCCAGCCACCCGTAACCTGGGATACAGACACTGACCCAAAGCGCCCAATCTGGGTACAGATGCCTGAGGAATTTTATTTTCTTCGACCAAGATTCCATTCTTGGAGGTAGTTCATCCACCATCTCTGCCGTTGGGAGATTCTTCTCTTCATCCGCCATTGAGACCGTTGACCAGTTTTCACCTAGTAACCCTAGGCAGGGTCCTACCATCCGAAGCCAGATGGACCCAGGTTGTTACTCCTCCCCTCCTCCTCCTCATCACTTGAGAGATGGGACCCCGGGCTTGGGGCCGGCATAGCGGTATTCATTCATTTGTACAGAATCGTATTTTTAAATGTTGTAACTTCGTAACTGGATTCCAGCTCCCGATCAGAACGTTTTTGCGATGTCCCGATTAAAAGTTTAGAACAGTCTCTTACAAAACGTTTTTTGATTTTTTTTCTAAAAATGTTCAAATGATTCCTAAAAATAAACGTTTAAACGTTCAGAGTTTCTTTTTAATGTTGACACTCGTAACCGATTTTTTCATTTAAATTTAATAACTGTTTGTGATGATTTACGCTTTGAATAATTCTGAGGGAAGTGTTGTACTGCGAAGAAGAAATGCACAGTATTTCGGAGTATTTAATACCGCTCAGCTGGTGAAAGGAAAGTTGTTTACTTTATCGACAATAACACCAGTCAATATCATTACGGTAAGTGAGATTAATAAATTAAGGAAACAAACAAGAACACACTAAAGGCTAAATAAACAAATTTAAGCGTAAACTGGTATATAAATGAATGTATCTTTAAAATCATAAAGCGGGTTTCAGGAAATATTTCATTAGGAAACGATTTGTTAAAAAACGTATTATCGTTATTTATTACGAAACGTTTAAATGTTTCTCAAGAAAACTTTTATTTAATCAAACGTTTTACGAAACGCGGTTTGTAAGAAAACGCTAATAGGGAGCTCTAATATAAATATGAAAAATATATTCAAATGTTACATGTTTCTGGGATCTATTTCCCCTTCATCAGACAAATGAAGAATACAAGTATTAAAAATATCTTAAAGAAATAAAATAGCATAAATAAACACAGACATTGTCTTCCTTTGGCAGCGATCAAAACATGTAAGATTAGAATATAATCTTCATATTTGTATTGACATAGCTGGCATCCAGTTATCTTATAATTAAATTATAAGATTCATTTGTCAATACAGCGTGGCTAATACCAGGATGAGAGCTTTCTGCAGTGCTGTCAATCGGAAGATCCTTAAGGTGTGGTATAGTGGTCAATGGAACAATTCCAGTGACCGAGTTTATGATGGGATGTGTCATATCATTACCTTAATCATTTTCTACTTTTGCTTCATTTCTTATTGATCTTCGTGGCATAGGTTTAGGACATATTTCCACAGGGATACTGTTTTCCTCTCAATGAGGACTATGTCTAGTCAGTTCGCATTTTATGATCCTGTCAGTACAGTTTTCAGGTGTGTGCGTGTACTAATGTTGGTATTCCAGACCGAGAAATTCCTGTCAGGAACACATTTAGAAGATTGGTGAACAACTACCGAGGTTTTCAAGAGGTATGAACTTCCGGAAGACGGAGAGGACCTTTGTCTGAAGAACATAAACAGGCACTCGTCGCTGGGGTCAGAGGATACTGGCAGGAAGTCAAAGCCGGAACAAGAACAAGACCTAGACACTAAAGTGAAGATGGTTGTTACCACGCAGTCCATAGAGGCTTCACTCGATGTATATAAAAAGAATTGTGTTTGCTGGCCAATTGTTTGTGCAAATTATTTGGCACATTATTGTGTCTATTCTTCTTTCTTTCTTTCTTTCTTTCTTTCTTCGCCATGCCCGACTGAGGAGCGTGATTGAACTTATTTAGCTGATGGCATTGCCTTTCTCTTCTCCCAAAATCTCTTCATCTTCTCGCTGTGGCTTCTCTTGCGATCTTCTGACCAGGTTTTGTTGGTCATAGTGTTTGGATGGTCTGCAAAGCGATGATTATCAACTAATTCTCTGAACTTAGCTCTGTCTTGTACAATGTCTGCTGTGATGCCTATTTGCTGAAGATCTTTTCCAACTTAAAGCAGCCAGGTGTTTTTAACTTTCATTGACAGGGCAAGGTTAAGAATCCTTTTGGTCAGTCTCTGATTGCCCATCCTGAGGATATGCCCGTAAAATTTCAATCTTCTTTTCGTAAATGTGTCTGAGATTTTCTCCAAGCGCTGGTTGGAGATTTTTTTTTCATCCAAATTCCCCCTGTACAGACTGGTCCAAAAATATTTCTTAGTATTTTCCTTTCTTGCTTTTCCACATCTTTAATTAATGATCTGCCCCCCAATAATCAGCGTTTCAGAAGCATATAGTGCTTCAGGCTTGATTACAGTGTTGTAATGCCGTAATTTTGCATTCTGGATATTGATTATTTTTATTATATCTGTTTCACGTGAGTCTGTAAGTTTTTTGCAGTTTGTGTCTAGTATTATTATTATTATTATTATTATTATTATTATTATTATTATTATTATTATTATTATTATTATTATTATTATTATTATTATTATTATTATAAGTTAATATTAATATATGTTATTACTGTATTATTAATAATAACATAAATATTTATATAATAATAATAATTAATATTAATATGCGTTCATTCTACGTATTAATTTATTTATCTATGTACCTATGTGTCTATTTATTTATTTATCTATTTGTCTATTTATCTATCTATTGATTGATTTATACAGAGTTTTGGCACTTTTGCAAGGTGCAGTGGACTTGATGACAAAGGCGTGCCAAAAGAAATATTGAAAAGAAATATTTTCGAAACAGAATAAAATGTTTAAAACGTATGGAACAAGATGTGTCACGCTATTGTTGTCTCCTAATTTGATTACACCGCCGCGCCACCATCGCTTACGCCATTTATTTTCATTGCAGGTGTACTTGGTAGGCCACGTGCCCCCTGGAGTGGACGAACGGAAGAACGTGCAGTTCACAAATTCCCACAGCTCGTACACGTATCACCCTCAAGTGAACGTTAAGTACCTGGATCTGGTGAGGAACTACGCTGACATCATCATGGGGCAGTTCTTCGGCCATCTCCACTCAGACACTTTTCGAGTTGTATATGGCAACAAGGGTAGGTATTATGAGCTGGAATCCATTATGGCAAGGCAGCTGAAACACAACAAGATGTTCAGTAAAGAACATATAGCCTACTTTCACCCAAATGCATGGGTATAGTTATAACTCTTTGTCCTTTTCAAGGAGTATAGTTGAATGTTGGTTGTAGTAGTTTGTTGAAATACAACGTGCTATATGGATATTATACGTTGATTGATTGAACCCTCACCTGACTTATATATACACACACTATTACAGCCATCACAATAACACACGTTATCAGACAAAATGCAACACTCACCCAAGTGCACGGGGCTAAATGACCATGATGCCCATGCATCTGAAATGAAACAACAACAACAGCTTCCTAACCAAATCCTTCCTCGTATTAAAGTACACACACCAGTAAACCTACAGACATCACAGTGGCACAGGTTATCAGACAACTTCTATACACTACTGCGGAATAATATTCTATTTTAAAATGCTAATATCCTACCGGTCACCTCCTTGAGGACAGTTTACACCACCCTCTGTACGATAACCAGATTTCGTCAGGCTGGAACTCGTTGAATCGTAAGTTACTCTTAGGCTATAATACTTGCATGATTCATACGTTCGCCATATTGAAACTATTTGGCTGATGACCTTGTAGTTTGGGCAAAAGACGCTTCCCACATTAAGGTATATTGTTGCAAAATTTGGTAGAGATTGGATGAACAGGTTAGTCGTAATTTGATTTAAGCTCAGAACATTTGGGTGGGCGCCATTTCTTTTTTGTTTCGATGGCAGCGATATACAACATGAGACTGAGTTGTCCCTTGCTAGTTCGATTTGCACTCATACACGGCCACCATCTTCAAACTATTGGACTGATGACCTTGTAGCATGGTCATAAGACGCTTCCCACAAGAAGGTATGTTGTTGCAAAATTTGGTAGAGATCAGATGATAAGGTTAGACGTAATTTGACTTAACTTTGCACATTTGGGTGGTCGCCATCACGTCTCCGTCAAGATGGCGGAGATATAAAACATGACAGTGAGATGCCCTTTGCTAGTGCTACCTCTTACCAAATTTCGTTCAATTCGGTTCCACCGTGTTTGAATTGATACGCGGGGGGGAAACAGACATCCCAAATCACACATACACTCTCACACACAGACAGACGCACAATTTTTGGCTCTGTGTAGATCTCATAAGTCTACTTTCATTTTTTGCAAAAATCGAAAGTAGGCTAAGAAATGTAAGGCAGAATCACGACTGATGTATCGTAGTACAGCCTTTGATGTCTCGAAAGCACGCATTGTGACTCCGGTTCTAGAGACACTGGGTTCCATTCTTGTTAATAACTATTCTAGGCTCAGTCAAGAAATTTAATTCTGGTCTGTGGGTTGGAACGGGGTACACTCAACCTCGTGAGATGTGGTTTGATTCCCACATAGCCATGCTAGCAGTGATTTCCCACGTCACTCTTGGCGGATGTCGGGATTATGCCTTACTTAGGGCCAAGGCCGCCTCCTACCCAGTTACACTAATACTGCCAATAAGAGAGGTTCCATACACTCCCAAGTATACGAGTCTACATGTCCACCATGTTGCAAAGCCCCCAATTCAATCAATAACAGCAAAAGCTACTACAGTTTCATACATTCGATGAATAGAATGTGATTGAATGGATTCAGCCCAACGTGAAGTAGTGCCGCAGTTCAGCGCACGGTTCAAAACGGATTTAATCGCTTGGGTCGATAGTCATCAAGCCGACTTCTTTTGCTAGGTAGTTAATTTATTTATTTAGGGTATGGCATGGTACATCTACATAATTACAAGCTAAGGAACATATTACACATATTAATTATCATTTACAAGAACAATAAATATTAAGATCAATTTTTATGAGAAGAGACATATTCAGCAGCAAACAAACTTATAAAATGTCCAGGTTTACACGTTAATATTTAAATTTGAAATCGAATCAAGAGCAGGCGTCGTTGCATCATGAAAGCGTTTCAGGTTCCCATAGTACAGTGAGTCCGGGAATGTTCTCCGCAGTGCCTACAAGCGTCTGCGAGAGCTAGCTACAGCAGGTAAGTTGGTAGCACGGCTGCCGCTTGCATCATAACAAATAAACTGTAACCTTTGTACTCACCACAGCCATTCATAACAGATGCTGGAACCATTCACAGTACACCACTCTTTTTCCGTAATCAGTTTGTTTTAATTCATGAACCACGGTAACTTTATAAGGGAACAACTGAAGCTTGTCTCTTACAGCTTTATGTGCTGCCGACTTAGAGATTCCTGTTTGTTGAGCTAATTTTCGTGTTGATTTACTTGGACTACGCAGCATTAGATCGGAGATTTCATCAAGTTCTTCGTCTGTTAAAAGCGTAGGCCTGCCTGTTTCCGGTACATCGTGAACTGAGCCAGTCACACGAAATTTACTTACCAAATCCCGAACGGTGTCACGGTTTGCACACTTTGAATTAAGAAACCGCGCCTAAAATTTTAATTTTACATTTTCTGTAAACCGATCGCCTTCGCGAAAAACGTACTCCACCAACAACAACAAAAATTCTCTCTTCAGTAGTAAACATTACCGCCTGTATACTGTTGCACTCTTCCAATAATCAATCTGAACGCTCGCTTATTGTAATACACACTGAAGACATGCAGGCTCGCTCGCTTATCGCAATACACACTGATAGCCCACACAGGGAAGTCCCGCTTTGAAGGACACAGTGCAGTGCAGCCAACTAAACTCATGACTCAACTATTCGTAGCTGCACATACCCACTGCGGAGAACATTCTTGGGCGCCCTGTAGGTTCGAAGGCTGCAGTCATCCACAATATGCAGGATGGTCTGTCTTTCAAATCCACAGTCGCACTGAGGTGAGGAAGCCCTATTCCACTCTTGTATAAGCTGTCTGTGCAGACCCCATGTCCCGTTGGAATCATGTTGAGTGATTCCCATGTGCTAGGTTGTGACCGAACTGAACTAGCGTGGATGAACACAATCCTGTCCCACCTGGCGCGGCAGAGCAGCTACTGTAGGTGGTCAGGAAGGCACTCTCGTCGAACGGGCTCAATTCGGACATCCCCCAGGAGCTCACATCTAGTGGTACGTGAGTTGGCGACCACGGGACTCCAGCTGAGTCCGGCATTGCTTCCACTTACTTGTACCGACTCCTCTCCGTCTTCTTTCCTGTCGACCTCTCTTGGTCAACTCTTGTTCTCTTCCGACCCCGACGGTGTTAGTGTATCTGAGGCCTAGGGAGTCTTTCACTTTCGCTCCTTAATTGGCCCTTGTCTCATCTTACCTGATCCCTCATTTCTTCTGTTCTCTTCATATCTCCCGCCTTCTGCTCAAAGCCCTCAAGGAGGCAGGGTGTGTGTAGCCCCACCACTTCTGGTGCACTCTGAATTGTGCTACACTCTCAAGAGCTCACGGCTGGTGGGTTCGGAAGTTGGTGACCCCGAGGGATTCCTTAGCTGGGTCCGGTTTTTTTCCCTTTTTCCATTGCCTCTGGGGAACTTCTTCTTCTAGTATGTAAGTCTGTAGTTAGTATTAGTTATAGTTTTCATGCTCATCTCATCTTTCACTATCACTTAAACCATTAGGGGCCGATAACCTAGATGTTAGGCCCCTTAAAACAACAATTATCATCATCATCATCATCGGACAGGCGTGACTCCATCCTACGGTAGTAACTCAACAGCGGATTAGTCAACTTGAGTTTCTCACTAATGTTGTGGTTCCGCACTGAGCCATAATGCATCGAGATGATTCATAACATCAACAACCGAGTGAGTTAGCCGTGGTCGTTACGGCACATCCGGGAGGCGAGGAGGTTCGAATTCCCCCACCTGCAACCTTGAAGATGGTTTTCTGTGGTTTCCCATCTTCCTTCCAGGCAAATGCCGGGGTTGGTCCCTAACAATAGGCCACAGCCGCTACCTTCCAACTCCTCGTCCTTACATTCAACCAGTGCTTGATTTGTAAAAAAAAAAAAAAAAGTGGTTCCTGTACTGTCGGCTACCGGGTGGTGCTGGTGGGAGGGAGGGGGGGCTTTATGAAATATTGAAATATAGAGTTCTAAAAACGATATTTTTATGCTTTTCTGAACACCTTTAAAAATTAATCACTGGGCAAAATAGCAAAATTTTGATTGCAATTTTAAATTAAATTGAGACTGCTGTAGCAACATGTTTCTTACCATAGCCGTTGCCCTATATTAAATTTTAATGTAGGCCAACTAGCCCACCATTGAAATAATGTACATTATTTCATATTTTTTTACGTAATTTAAAAAATTAAATACATTAGGTTTGAAAATACACACATGTTCACCAGCAATCCTTTCTATATCGTGGGGCGTGGTGGCTCAGCGGTCTAGCTGTATGCCTCTCACCAAGGCGGTCCGGGTTCGATTCCCGGTCAATGCATGTGAGATTTTTCAAAGTGAAATGCCATGTCCTGTGGTTCGGATTCCACGTAAAAAGGAGGTCCCGTGGCTCATAATCACAAGATTCACGGTCACGTAAAACTACAATCTTCCTTTCCTTTTTATTTATTGTTTTATAATTTTGTCTTTACAATTTTCTGAAATAATTATTTATTATAAATGGTACAGTACTTAAACATGTTTTACCTCACAGTTTATAAAATTGTCCAAAGTTTAGAAAAGTTTTCATTGTATGTGGCTCCTCTCTCTCTCTCCCTCACCTTGCTGTTAGTATCCAGAGCGGAGTGCCTCCCCTCTCTCTCTCCCTCTCACCTTGCTGTTAGTATCCAGAGCGGAGTGCCTCCCCTCTCTCTCTCTCTCTCTCACCTTGCTGTTAGTATCCAGAGCGGAGTGCCTCCTCTCTCTCTCTCCCTCACCTTGCTGTTAGTATCCAGAGCGGAGTGCCTCCTCTCTCTCTCTCACCTTGCTGTTAGTATTCAGAGCGGAGTGTCTCCCCTCTTTCTCTCCCTCACCTTGCTGTTAGTATCCAGAGCGGAGTGCCTCCTCTCTCTCTCCCTCACCTTGCTGTTAGTATCCAGAGCGGAGTGCCTCCCCTCTCTCTCTCCCTCACCTTGCTGTTAGTATCCAGAGCGGAGTGTCTCCCCTCTCTCTCTCTCTCACCTTGCTGTTAGTATCCAGAGCGGAGTGCCTCCTCTCTCTCTCTCCCTCACCTTGCTGTTAGTATCCAGAGCGGAGTGCCTCCTCTCTCTCTCTCTCTCTCTCTCTCACCTTGCTGTTAGTATCCAGAGCGGAGTGCCTCCTCTCTCTCTCTCCCTCACCTTGCTGTTAGTATCCAGAGAGGAGTGCCTCCTCTCTCTCTCTCCCTCTCACCTTGCTGTTAGTATCCAGAGAGGAGTGCCTCCTCTCTCTCTCTCTCTCTCTCACCTTGCTGATAGTATCCAGAGCGGAGTGCCCCCTCTCTCTCTCTCCCTCACCTTGCTGTTAGTATCCAGAGCGGAGTGCCTCCTCTCTCTCTCTCTCTCACCTTGCTGTTAGTATCCAGAGCGGAGTGCCTCCTCTCTCTCTCTCTCTCTCTCTCACCTTGCTCTTAGTATCCAGAGCGGAGTGCCTCCTCTCTCTCTCTCCCTCACCTTGCTGTTAGTATCCAGAGCGGAGTGCCTCCTCTCTCTCTCTCACCTTGCTGTTAGTATTCAGAGCGGAGTGTCTCCCCTCTTTCTCTCCCTCACCTTGCTGTTAGTATCCAGAGCGGAGTGCCTCCTCTCTCTCTCCCTCACCTTGCTGTTAGTATCCAGAGCGGAGTGCCTCCCCTCTCTCTCTCCCTCACCTTGCTGTTAGTATCCAGAGCGGAGTGCCTCCCCTCTCTCTCTCCCCCTCACCTTGCTGTTAGTATCCAGAGCGGAGTGTCTCCCCTCTCTCTCTCCCCCTCACCTTGCTGTTAGTATCCAGAGCGGAGTGCCTCCCCTCTTTCTCTCTCTCACCTTGCTGTTAGTATCCAGAGCGGAGTGCCTCCCCTCTCTCTCTCTCACCTTGCTGTTAGTATCCAGAGCGGAGTGCCTCCTCTCTCTCTCTCTCTCTCTCTCACCTTACTGTTAGTATCCAGAGCGGAGTGCCTCCCCTCTCTCTCTCCCTCACCTTGCTGTTAGTATCCAGAGCGGAGTGCCTCCCCTCTCTCTCTCCCTCTCACCTTGCTGTTAGTATCCAGAGCGGAGTGCCTCCCCTCTCTCTCTCCCTCACCTTGCTGTTAGTATCCAGAGCGGAGTGCCTCCCCTCTCTCTCTCCCTCTCACCTTGATGTTAGTATCCAGAGCGGAGTGCCTCCCCTCTTTCTCTCTCTCTCACCTTGCTGTTAGTATCCAGAGCGGAGTGCCTCCCCTCTCTCTCTCTCCCTCTCACCTTGCTGTAAGTATCCAGAGCGGAGTGCCTCCCCTCTTTCTCTCTCTCTCACCTTGCTGTTAGTATCAAGAGCGGAGTGCCTCCTCTCCCCCTCTCACCTTGCTATTAGTATCCAGAGCGGAGTGCCTCCTCTCTCTCTCTCTCTCTCTCTCACCTTGCTGTTAGTACCCAGAGCGGAGTGCCTCCTCTCTCTCTCTCCCTCTCACCTTGCTGTTAGTATCCAGAGCGGAGTGCCCCCCTCTCTCTCTCCCTCACCTTGCTGTTAGTATCCAGAGCGGAGTGACTCCTCTCTCTCTCCCTCTCACCTTGCTGTTAGTATCCAGAGCGGAGTGCCTCCTCTCCCCCTCTCACCTTGCTGTTAGTATCCAGAGCGGAGTGCCTCCCCTCTCTCTCTCCCTCACCTTGCTGTTAGTATCCAGAGCGGAGTGCCTCCTCTCTCTCTCCCTCTCACCTTGCTGTTAGTATCCAGAGCGGAGTGCCTCCCCTCTCTCTCTCCCTCTCACCTTGCTGTTAGTATCCAGAGCGGAGTGCCTCCCCTCTCTCTCTCTCCCTCACCTTGCTGTTAGTATCCAGAGCGGAGTGCCTCCCCTCTCTCTCTCCCTCTCACCTTGCTGTTAGTATCCAGAGCGGAGTGCCTCCTCTCTCTCTCTCTCCCTCACCTTGCTGTTAGTATCCAGAGCGGAGTGCCTCCCCTCTCTCTCTCTCTCTCTCCCTCACCTTGCTGTTAGTATCCAGAGCGGAGTGCCTCCCCTCTCTCTCTCCGTCACCTTGCTGTTAGTATTCAGAGCGGAGTGCCTCCTCTCTCTCTCTCCCTCACCTTGCTGTTAGTATTCAGAGCGGAGTGCCTCCCCTCTTTCTCTCTCACTCTCTCTCTCTCCCTCACCTTGCTGTTGGTATCCAGAGCGGAGTGCCTCCCCTCTCTCTCTCCCTCACCTTGCTGTTAGTATTCAGAGCGGAGTGCCTCCCCTCTCTCTCTCTCTCTCCCTCACCTTGCTGTTAGTATCCAGAGCGGAGTTCCTCCCCTCTCTCTCTCCCTCACCTTGCTGTTAGTATTCAGAGCGGAGTGCCTCCCCTCTTTCTCTCCCTCACCTTCCTGTTAGTATCCAGAGCGGAGTGCCTCCCCTCTCTCTCCCTCACCTTGCTGTTAGTATCCAGAGCGGAGTGCCTCCCCTCTCTCTCCCTCACCTTGCTGTTAGTATCCAGAGGGGAGTGCCTCCCCTCTCTCTCTCCCTCACCTTGCTGTTAGTATCCAGAGCGGAGTGCCTCCCCTCTCTCTCTCTCTCTCTCTCTCTCCCTCACCTTGCTGTTAGTATCCAGAGCGGAGTGCCTCCCCTCTCTCTCTCTCCCTCACCTTGCTGTTAGTATCCAGAGCGGAGTGCCTCCCCTCTCTCTCTCCCTCTCACCTTGCTGTTACTATCCAGAGCGGAGTGCCTCCCCTCTCTCTCCCTCACCTTGCTGTTAGTATCCAGAGCGGAGTGCCTCCCCTCTCTCTCTCCCTCACACCTTGCTGTTAGTATCCAGAGCGGAGTGCCTCCTCTCCCCCTCACCTTGCTGTTCGTATCCAGAGCGGAGTGCCTCCCCTATTTCTCTCCCTCTCACCTTGCTGTTAGTATCCAGAGCGGAGTGCCTCCCCTCTCTCTCTCCCTCTCACCTTGCTGTTAGTATCCAGAGCGGAGTGCCTCCCCTCTCTCTCTCCCCCACACCTTGCTGTTAGTATCCAGTGCGGAGTGCCTCCTCTCCCCCTCACCTTGCTGTTAGTATCCAGAGCGGAGTGCCTCCCCTCTTTCTCTCCCTCTCACCTTGCTCTTAGTATCCAGAGCGGAGTGCCTCCCCTCTCTCTCTCTCTCTCCCTCACCTTGCTGTTAGTATCCAGAGCGGAGTGCCTACCCTCTCTCTCCCTCACCTTGCTGTTAGTATCCAGAGCGGAGTGCCTCCCCTCTCTCTCTCTCCCTCACCTTGCTGTTAGTATCCAGAGCGGAGTGCCTCCCCTCTCTCTCTCCCTCTCACCTTGCTGTTAGTATCCAGAGCGGAGTGCCTCCCCTCTCTCTCTCCCTCTCACCTTGCTGTTAGTATCCAGAGCGGAGTGCCGCCTCTCTCTCTCTCTCTCTCACCTTGCTGTTAGTATCAAGAGCGGAGTGCCTCCTCTCTTTCTCTCTCTCTCACCTTTCTGTTAGTATCCAGAGCGGAGTGCCTCCCCACTCTCTCTCCCTCACCTTGCTGTTAGTATCCAGAGCGGAGTGCCTCCCCTCTTTCTCTCCCTCACCTTGCTGTTATTATCCAGAGCGGAGTGCCTCCTCTCTCTCTCCCTCACCTTGCTGTTAGTATCCAGAGCGGAGTGCCTCCCCTCTCTCTCTCCCCCTCACCTTGCTGTTAGTATTCAGAGCGGAGTGCCTCCCCTCTCTCTCTCTCCCTCACCTTGCTGTTAGTATCCAGAGCGGAGTGCCTCCTCTCTCTCTCTCTCTCTCTCCTTGCTGTTAGTATCCAGAGCGGAGTGCCTCCCCTCTTTCTCTCCCTCACCTTGCTGTTAGTATCCAGAGCGGAGTGCCTCCTCTCTCTTTCTCTCTCACCTTGCTGTTAGTATCCAGAGCGGAGTGCCTCTTCTCTCCCTCTCACCTTGCTGTTAGTATCCAGAGCGGAGTGCCGCCTCTCTCTCTCTCTCTCACCTTGCTGTTAGTATCCAGAGCGGAGTGCCTCCTCTCTTTCTCTCTCTCTCACCTTGCTGTTAGTATCCAGAGCGGAGTGCCGCCTCTCTCTCTTTCCCTCACCTTGCTGTTAGTATCCAGAGCGGAGTGCCTCCCCTCTTTCTCTCCCTCTCACCTTGCTGTTAGTATCCAGAGCGGAGTGCCTCCCCTCTCTCTCTCCCTCTCACCTTGCTGTTAGTATCCAGAGCGGAGTGCCTCCCCTCTCTCTCTCCCTCACCTTGCTGTTAGTATCCAGAGCGGAGTGCCTCCCCTCTCTCTCTCCATCTCACCTTCCTGTTAGTATCCAGAGCGGAGTGCCGCCTCTCTCTCTCTCTCTCACCTTGCTGTTAGTATCCAGAACGGAGTGCCTCCCCTCTCTCTCTCTCTCTCTCTCTCACCTTGCTGTTAGTATCCAGAGCGGAGTGCCTCCCCTCTCTCTCTCTCTCTCTCTCCCTCTCACCTTGCTGTTAGTATCCAGAGCGGAGTGCCGCCTCTCTCTCTCTCACCTTGCTGTTAGTATCCAGAGCGGAGTGCCTCCCCTCTCTCTCTCTCTCTCTCTCTCCCTCTCACCTTGCTGTTAGTATCCAGAGCGGAGTGCCTACTCTCTTTCTCTCCCTCTCACCTTGCTGTTAGTATCCAGAGCGGAGTGCCTCCCCTCTCTCTCTCCCTCACTTTGCTGTTAGTATCCAGAACGGAGTGCCTCCCCTCTTTCTCTCCCTCTCACCTTGCTGTTAGTATCCAGAGCGAAGTGCCTCCCCTCTCTCTCTCCCTCTCACCTTGCTGTTAGTATCCAGAGCGGAGTGCCTCCCCTCTCTCTCTCCCTCTCACCTTCCTGTTAGTATCCAGAGCGGAGTGCCTCCCCTCTCTCTCTCTCTCTTTCTCTCCCTCACCTTGCTGTCAGTATCCAGAGCGGAGTGCCTCCCCTCTCTCTCTCTCTCCCTCTCACCTTGCTGTTAGTATCCAGAGCGGAGTGCCTCCCCTCTCTCTCTCTCTCTCTCTCTCTCACCTTGCTGTTAGTATCCAGAGCGGAGTGCCGCCTCTCTCTCTCACCTTGCTGTTAGTATCCAGAGCGGAGTGCCTCCCCTCTCTCTCTCTCTCTCTCACTTTGCTGTTAGTATCCAAAGCGGAGTGCCTCCTCTCTCCCTCTCACCTTGCTGTTAGTATCCAGAGCGGAGTGCCTCCTCTCTCTCTCTCTCTCTCCCTCACCTTGCTGTTAGTATCCAGAGCGGAGTTCCTCCTCTCTCCCTCTCACCTTGCTGTTAGTATCCAGAGCGGAGTGCCTCCTCTCTCTCTCTCTCTCCCTCACCTTGCTGTTAGTATCCAGAGCGGAGTGCCTCCTCTCTCCCTCTCACCTTGCTGTTAGTATCCAGAGCGGAGTGCCTCCCCTCTCCCTCTCACCTTGCTGTTAGTATCCAGAGCGGAGTGCCTCCTCTCTCCCTCTCACCTTGCTGTTAGTATCCAGAGCGGAGTGCCTCCCCTCTCTCTCTCCCTCTCACCTTGCTGTTAGTATCCAGAGCGGAGTGCCTCCCCTCTTTCTCTCTCACCTTGCTGTTAGTATCCAGAGCGGAGTGCCTCCTCTCTCCCTCTCACCTTGCTGTTAGTATCCAGAGCGGAGTGCCTACCCATTCTCTCTCTCCCTCACCTTGCTGTTAGTATCCAGAGCGGAGTGCCTCCCCTATCTCTCTCTCACCTTGCTGTTAGTATCCAGAGCGGAGTGCCTCCTCTCTCCCTCTCACCTTGCTGTTAGTATCCAGAGCGGTGTGCCTCCCCTCTCCCTCTCACCTTGCTGTTAGTATCCAGAGCGGAGTGCCTCCCCTCTCTCTCTCTCTCTCTCCCTCACCTTGGTGTTAGTATCCAGAGCGGAGTGCCTCCTCTCTCCCTCACCTTGCTGTTAGTATCCAGAGCGGAGTGCCTCCTCTCTCCCTCTCACCTTGCTGTTAGTATCCAGAGCGGAGTGCCTCCTCTCTCCCTCTCACCTTGCTGTTAGTATCCAGAGCGGAGTGCCTCCTCTCTCCCTCTCACCTTGCTGTTAGTATCCAGAGCGGAGTGCCTCCTCTCTCCCTCTCACCTTCCTGTTAGTATCCAGAGCGGTGTGCCGCCTCTCTCTCTCTCTCTCTCTCTCACCTTGCTGTTAGTATCCAGAGCGGAGTGCCTCCTCTCTCCCTCTCACCTTGCTGTTAGTATCCAGAGCGGAGTGCCTCTCCTCTCTCTCTCTCTCACCTTGCTGTTAGTATCCAGAGCGGAGTGCCTCCTCTCTCCCTCACCTTGCTGTTAGTATCCAGAGCGGAGTGCCTCCTCTCTCCCTCTCACCTTGCTGTTAGTATCCAGAGCGGAGTGCCTCCTTTCTCTCTCTCCCTCTCACCTTGCTGTTAGTATCCAGAGCGGAGTGCCTCCCCTCTCTCTCTCTCCCTCACCTTGCTGTTAGTATCCAGAGCGGAGTGCCTCCTCTCTCCCTCTCACCTTGCTGTTAGTATCCAGAGCGGAGTGCCTCCTCTCTCCCCCACCTTGCTGTTAGTATCCAGAGCGGAGTGCCTCCTCTCTCCCTCTCACCTTGCTGTTAGTATCCAGAGCGGAGTGCCTCCCCTCTCTCTCTCTCCCTCTCACCTTGCTGTTAGTATCCAGAGCGGAGTGCCTCCCCTCTCTCTCTCTCCCTCACCTTGCTGTTAGTATCCAGAGC
Source organism: Meconema thalassinum (assembly GCA_946902985.2). Lineage (NCBI taxonomy): Eukaryota > Metazoa > Arthropoda > Insecta > Orthoptera > Tettigoniidae > Meconema > Meconema thalassinum. Next base: position 296,242,266 of record OX336396.1, on the reverse strand, counting down.
GGAGTGTCTCCCCTCTCTCTCCCTCTCTCCCTCACCTTGCTGTTAGTATCCAGAGCGGAGTGCCTCCCCTCTCTCTCTCTCTCCCTCACCTTGCTGTTAGTATCCAGAGCGGAGTGCCTCCCCTCTCTCTCTCTCTCTCCCTCTCACCTTGCTGTTAGTATCCAGAGCGGAGTGCCTCCCCTCTCTCTCTCTCTCTCTCTCTCTCACCTTGCTGTTAGTATCCAGAGCGGAGTGCCTCCCCTCTCTCTCCCTCACCTTGCTGTTAGTATCCAGAGCGGAGTGCCTCCTCTCTCTCTCTCTCTCTCTCACCTTGCTGTTAGTATCCAGAGCGGAGTGCCTCCCCTCTCTCTCTCTCTCTCTCTCTCTCTCTCTCTCTCACCTTGCTGTTAGTATCCAGAGCGGAGTGCCTGCCCTCTCTCTCTCTCCCTCACCTTGCTGTTAGTATCCAGAGCGGAGTGCCTCTCCTCTCTCTCTCTCCCTCACCTTGCTGTTAGTATCCAGGGCGGAGTGCCTCCCCTCTCTCTCTCTCCCTCACCTTGCTGTTAGTATCCACAGCGGAGTGCCTCCCCTCTCTCTCCCTCACCTTGCTGTTAGTATCCAGAGCGGAGTGCCTCCCCTCTCTCTCTCTCTCTCTCTCTCTCTCTCACCTTGCTGTTAGTATCCAGAGCGGAGTGCCTCCCCTCTCTCTCCCTCACCTTGCTGTTAGTATCCAGAGCGGAGTGCCTCCTCTCTCTCTCTCTCTCTCCCTCTCACCTTGCTTTTAGTATCCAGAGCGGAGTGCCTCCCCTCTCTCTCTCTCCCTCACCTTGCTGTTAGTATCCAGAGCGGAGTGCCTCCCCTCTCTCTCCCTCTCTCCCTCACCTTGCTGTTAGTATCCAGAGCGGAGTGCCTCCCCTCTCTCTCTCTCTCTCTCCCTCACCTTGCTGTTAGTATCCAGAGCGGAGTGCCTCCCCTCTCTCTCTCTCTCTCTCTCCCTCTCACCTTGCTGTTAGTATCCAGAGCGGAGTGCCTCCCCTCTCTCTCTCTCTCTCTCTCACCTTGCTGTTAGTATCCAGAGCGGAGTGCCTCCCCTCTCTCTCCCTCACCTTGCTGTTAGTATCCAGAGCGGAGTGCCTCCTCTCTCTCTCTCTCTCTCTCCCTCTCACCTCGCTGTTAGTATCCAGAGCGGAGTGCCTCCCCTCTCTCTCTCTCTCTCTCTCTCTCTCACCTTGCTGTTAGTATCCAGAGCGGAGTGCCTCCCCTCTCTCTCTCTCCCTCACCTTGCTGTTAGTATCCAGAGCGGAGTGCCTCCCCTCTCTCTCTCTCCCTCACCTTGCTGTTAGTATCCCGGGCGGAGTGCCTCCCCTCTCTCTCTCTCCCTCACCTTGCTGTTAGTATCCAGAGCGGAGTGCCTCCCCTCTCTCTCCCTCACCTTGCTGTTAGTATCCAGAGCGGAGTGCCTCCCCTCTCTCTCTCTCCCTCACCTTGCTGTTAGTATCCAGAGCGGAGTGCCTCCCCTCTCTCTCTCTCTCTCTCTCTCTCACCTTGCTGTTAGTATCCAGAGCGGAGTGCCTCCCCTCTCTCTCCCTCACCTTGCTGTTAGTATCCAGAGCGGAGTGCCGTCCCCGAAGCAGCCAAGATTCCACGTACTTTGAAGGGTCAAAACGAGTGAGTGATGTGCCATTCAGTCTCAGGAAAAGCAGTTAAGAGACAGTTTGTGTTAACAAAGACGCAAAGAGGTTTCGGTACGGAGTACCGGTACGTACCGTCACAAATCTAGCCCTGCATTCAACCTTTCCTCCCCCAGACAACACTCCATACGCTACGGTACTTGTAGCTCACCCCATGGGTGTCCGCATAGAAGCAGCTACAAAACTGGTGAGCCGAACATGTCCTGGGACACTCCCGGCACTAAAAGCCATACGCTAAAAAAAACATCAACAACTTCAACATAATTTTACACCTATTTATTTTCTTATTTTTTTGGCTTCTATTCATGATTACTAGTCAATTATTTTTAGTGGCTTCGGTGGCGTAGTTGGTAGCATACAGAACTGCTATGGCCAAGATCGCGGGTTCAATCCCGGCCGAAGTCATCGGTTTTATTAAGAGCGTTAAAACCCTTCAGTATGCCTTCCTTCCGCGGGTAAGTAAAGCCGGCGGGGCCATGTCATAGATTTATGGCATGTAAAAGAACCTTCCAATAATTTCAATAGTGTGAAACAAAATGTGTAGGTTTGATTTGATTAATGCTCGTAAGTTCCAACGTTCATCGCCAGGTGCTGGTTGCTATGGCATGTAGTAGCGAAGTTCACAGCTATGTGTCGAGGACGTTAGCATTTGGTATCAAAAGTAGGAACTGCTTGAAATTATCGTCTGCAGTCCTTACTTGAATGAATAACAGATAACACACACTAATACAGTCATTACAATTAATTAACACCGGTTATCAGACAGATTCTACACACATCCTAAGTACACGGGGCTGCATGAGCGCGTTGTCGCAGCCCCTAAACTAAGAAACCAACCAATTTTGTTTTATACCATGTAGAGATAACAAAAGTTCAGCTTTGTATGTTGAAATTTCTGAAAAAAAGGTAAAGTTTATATCTAGAAAAACATTTTTGTAAGAAATTGCAATCAAAGATATTTTAGGTCTTTAAAACATGCCATTACCATAGGATTTCTCTTCTTCCGTTTGAAGCATTAGAATCCATTTTACTGTTGTTCCATGTTCCTTTTCCCCTGCGTTTAACGCGGCCTCTTTCTTTGCATATATCGTCTAATAGAAATAGAAATGTACTTTGGTGGTGCACGATTGTGGGAAAATATAAGGAACGTAGCCTCAGTAGGATGGACCGTTAGAAAGGGAAAGGTCCGTATATTAATATGGCGCAAAATCAACATTTTGAAAATGTTGAATTTTTTGGACCTTCCTGAAACCATTCTTTCGGAGTGCTGCGTACCCATGTCTTCACAGCGACCACGCAGAGGTTTCTTCATGCTCCCGAACAGGTGATAATCACTTAGTGCCAAGTCGGGAGAGTATGGTGGGTATGGCAGCACCGTGAATCCCATTTGATCAATGGCAGCGGTGGTTTCTCGACTAGTGTGGGGGCGGGCATTGTCATGTTGCAGAAGCACACCTTTAGCCCATTTTTCTGGCCACTCAGTTTGAATGGCACGTCGTAAGCGCTTAAGGGTTGCCATATATGCTGCACTGTTAACCGTGGCCCCCAATTCCAGCCAGTCAATAAGGATGATGCCCTTTGTGTCCCAGAACACTGTCGCCATTCTCTTGCCAACTGATGGCACTGTTCGACATTTCTTTGGCGGCGGGCTGCCCCTATGCTTCCATTGCATCGAATGTTGTTTCGTTTGTGGCTCATGGTAATGGAGGCATGTCTCATCACCAGTCACAAGCCGAGCCATGAAGTCGGCTGGATCTTGTCTGGAGAGACCGACACATCGATGGCAAAAGTGCATAATGTTACAAGGAGATTATGTTGAGAAGGTGGACGTAACAACTGACGTGTAATGTACTTCATTTGGGTAGAAAATCATAATGTGTTAAACAATAGAGTGCGCCCTTCGTATATTATGTTACTTCTGTTTATTTACGTTCTAACTTGTAAAAGCATGTAATTCTTTTCTCTGTCACCAAATATAATTTCTGTGTACTGCCCCATCACGAGCCACGGCTCAGGTGCCTGTTTTAAATAAATGAATAAATAAAAATAAATAAGAAAAATCCACTGACGACGAATCCTTGCTATCATACAATAACAGAATCTTAATACTAAATGATTGAATGATATAACACATGAGAAATTTAAAACAATTTGATACGAAATAGACCCTAATCAAATATATACACAAGTCTGCGCTTTACGGGTTGGATCCTAATGTGACCTCCACCTCCTCTCCTTGACGAAACCCTCCATTTACTGAGTGGTGATGTCAAAATGTACTAATGTATTTTTCCCACAGGACACCCCGTCTCCTGGATGTTCATGACACCCTCAGTGACTCCTCATAGGATGTACCACAGCGGGGCCAACAACCCCGGACTGCGACTCTACAAGTTTGACTCCGATACAGGGCAGGTAAGAAGATCTTACTGCTAGAAACCAAAACAGAAAGGGCCGCTAATACGCGAATGAGAATCTTCTTGGTAGGATTAAACTTTACTCGCACGCACTTTGCCTGGCAAAATAATCAAAAATATTCTCAGGTTAGATCGGTGGCATTCGTTCACGTTCGTTCATGTGATTTACTGTAGGCTATATTGTGATCAATAGTTCACGATCATCAACTGTATATATTTAAAACACAAAGGTGATTTTTGTTACCGCGATTTACTTCGTAATGCATTCTAACGAGAGCTCTTGGCATGCAGATTTGCAGTGTCTTTTAAAGGAAAATATATGTTTGGGTATATTTTTAAATTATTAAAGAAAAATGTAATATTCCTCGCTCCCGCACTTGCGCACAATGGCTCTTTTCCACGAGAGAAATCGTGGATCCCGCCGCGTCTTACTGAGATCTTTGTTTTTGAGAATTAAAAAGGGGGGAAATATTGTTTTGGCTCTATGGCTCAAACTTTTATAGTAAGTATATGGGGATTCAAATCACTTAATGGGCAGAGGGCTTCGACTTGATTTAACATCCTCCGAAAAAACACTTCAATTTTCCTATTTCTAATTCGCTTGGCGTACTTTATCCCAATCAATAAAACTCAAGGGAAAACTCAAGAACGTGTAGCTCTCTATTTGCCTCATCAAGGTTTCAGCCATGGCCAGTTATATGTTGCGAAGACGATCTTTCGACGCCCTTAAAGTTTCAACAGTGTCGAAATGTAATCGTTCCAAAAATGCATACTGTATAAGAGAATCCTTAAGTAAATATTTTCCCATTGACCGTCATGTTTTGACGGGTATCAACTAGTAAAGAATTTAATTGCCGTACTTTATCTGAATAATTACAATCCAAAAGTTAACGTGTAATATTCTTACTTACCGAAGTGTTTACGAACAGACGTTTGAGAGTGATTCGGCGCTGGGGAAAGGTTCCCTCTTTAAACTGGGTAAGACTTACCATAGCCGCATTGGTGTACTTACACCTCCCGGAACAGCAGGAGATTCGTGTTCGAATCCACTCATGTACCTTGTTATTTAATATATGTTGCTACCGCCGTCATTACTCCTACAAAAGCTAAATACTCATGTACTTAGCCAATTCACACAATTTTGATGGTTATCAAGAGTTGTGAATCTGATATTAATGGTTCCGGCGTTCACAAAGTCGAATAAGTTGTTCAGGAAAACAACATTCCTTGTCTATTGTTGGGTTGCTACCATTCGATATGGAGTCTAAACAGGGAATTCTTTAATCAAATTGCTTGTTTAAATACCGTATAGGAATCGCATTATAATAACAAATTTAAAAACAAAAATACATTTGAAAAAAAATGACGTTTTTATTGTAAGCCCTCGTCAGGAAATACTAATTTACCGTAAGTGACGTATCGAATGCCTGATTCTCAGCAACAACAAAAAATGAGAAATGCAGGTGTTAGGAAAAAAAAGAACGAAGAATTGTAAGAAAAATATTGGGGCCAGAAAAGAGAGCAGACGGCTTATAGTGACTTGTACAGTCAGGCGGAGAAACTTATGGGCACATTACGTAAGAGAAGGATGAACAACAGTAGGTTGACCAAAAGATATTCATTTACATTTCCAAGTTGATGTCCACCACAAAATGGGTTGAAGAAACAAGAAAGCAGCTCCAAGAAGTTGGAATTAATACTAAACAGAGCAGGGTTTCGAGGCAAGGTTCATAAATTAAGAATAGCGTACCTCAAAACCCAAGGCCATCTGGTCTGAAGATAGAAGGAGGAGACTTAGCGACCGCATGAAGAAATTGTGGGAGGAGAAAAAGAGGTTGGCCAATTGTTTACCGCGGTCCACAATTGGCAACTCAAACTAACACTTGGGGCGCTGCGGTCGGTCTGGATAAGTAGGGTTTAAAATACTCAATAACACGCGTTTGATATGGAACACTTTTTTATTTTTCGGTTATAATCAGTAAATGTGGTCTCTAAAGTAATGACAGTGTTATTTTTAATTGTATATATGTATAACTGTGCGATACACGTGATCTAATTTGTGTGTTCCACTGGATTTTTTGGTGTCATTTGCATATTATCAAGCATTAGTTTTTATGGTTGATGTAGATCAGCTGATTCAAATTTACACAGGGCTACACTTCGGACATTATTTCGGTACTATTATGCGCAATATAATGTAAATGTCGATCCTGAGTCAACGCCGAGGACATTCAAATAGAGAAATACGGTACATAAACAAATAAATAACACACCGAAGCTGTGCTACTTTTATCATTCCGAGACTAGCATCCACGCAAACCAGATTCCACTGTTCCAAGCCCCGACTTATATCGTGAATTGATGTCAAACTGATGATCCGCCAGCCTTTCCGCCAAGCCTACACCTCGTAATCGCTAAGTTCTTCGATATTCGAGCTATTCCACTATCAGTAATATAGGCCTAATTTGCCTCCCCGTGGGCACTGTAGAATGAGTGATTCCGCTACCATTCAAATATTCAACACCAAACCCACCTTTTAACCATCCAAATCAAGCAATTCCTGTCGCCCCACGAGTTTTAATACAAGTTAAACTCATCCCTTCTCCCTACCAAGCAGCTAATAATTAATTATTTAATTAATTATTCAAGTAACTTCAATCTTACCAGCGCGCCCATCGTAACAGCTGTTTTTAAACTGAATAACCCTCGCTGGCTTTACGTCGCAGGTCTTCTGTCTGTCTACCTCGACAAGTGTTAGATCCTTCCCGGGGTGGAAAGGTATTATTATTAGGTATTATGTATCATCACATTTCGGCTATTGCTATTTGCATCTTTTGGAAAGTGATGAAAAGGTATATCCGCAGCCCTCTTTTACATCGACTTACAGCCGTAAACTGAGCAATACACTTTGCTTTTACTCATTTTTCACTCTATCAACGAGTAAAACTTATTACTTATGTATAAAGACACGAACAATTTACCACGATCTGTTTACCAATACAAGAAACCATATACAAACAGTCACCACGTGACAAATGTACCCTACTTGGTAAGTTTCTCATTTTTACCGCTAGATGTCATATCAGATAGCTGGAGTTGCCAATAGGCTAAAATCGACAGGAGAAGAGAAGGCGAAATGTTTTAAATAACTATTCCGATTTATATTTGATTCACCCTCTTAATACCAATCCGTCGTAAAATTTACATTAGTAATGCCACTGTTCATTTTCATAGGTTAAGGTTAGTAGCATGGCCACCTCTTGCTAGTGAGCCATTGCAGGGAATATAGAGCCTCAGCTAAAGGATTCTTTGTAATGGTCCAGCAGTGAGATAGTAGGGGACCTTGCTCTATGAAGTTCCATATCTAGGTAGATATTCTTTTTATGATTGTCTGTTGTTTTTTATTATTATTAGGAGACTTGATGAGATAGTGAGATGTCTAATAGTATCTTCCTTGGTAGATGGAAGTAAAAGAAGAAAATATATTTGTTTTGAGAAAAAGAATGAGTTACTATGAAAATATATGTTTATAAATTAAAGATTTCCTTTTTGTATTTAACAACCACCACCCCGATATTTAGTACAGTTACAATATGGCATCCCAACGTGGCGCACGAACAATGAAATGAAGGAATATGGTGACTAAGATGAAAGATGAGTAACATACGTGAGTATAGTGCAAGCCAGATTAAGAAAGTGAGGTTCAATCTGTTGTGATAGTAGAAGAAGGATATGGAGTCTATTTTCGTCAAGATGCTCATAGAGCAGATGATGAAGAGTGAAAGGTTGAATCTGGTATAATGTATGTGAGAGAGCTGATTGAGAATAAGGTAGCTGACCTTAACCCCGAAATAGAAGAAAGTAACAGGGCCACCAAAACAAGAATAGACGAACTGATCAAAGAGATTCTAGAAGATAAGATGGCAATGGTCAGCAGGATAGAGAAAGTGGGGGAGATATGTGAAGTATGTGATACTTGAGTAGCTTAAATAAAGGGAAATAACAGAAAACTAAATGAAGAAGTGGAAAAGATTCGGCGAGGTTGTAGAGGTATATATCGGAGAGACCGTAGCAGGCGAAGAAGAGAGAGCAGTTGCGAAGGTAGACACAGAGGTCGCCACCGACGTAACATAAGAGGGCGTTTTGATGAGAATGGAGGAGGTGTATATTGAAGGCGTGATAATGATGACAATAGTACTGGGGAAACTTACCATTCTAGTAGGTACAGAAGAGCAGAAGGAGTTCGTTATGTTAGAGCAAGTATGAGATATACAGCCCAATATTAGAATGAATTTAATAATGCAGAAGCTGATGATGATGACAATGAGCTTAAAAGTATTGATATTTTTGATAAAGTTGATAATAAGAGAAGAGTGAAGTTGGAAGTTACAGATGAGAAGGTTCATATTGTTACGATTGCTAGACAGCTTTGTCGCCCCACGTGTGACTCAGGCCGCCCCAGGCTATCCTCACTGTGTGTTGCCAGCGATTTGCGCAACATTGAAGACACGCAGTACAAAGAGACCGTCTCGAATAGTCGTGGCCCTACTGGTGTTGGAATTCTCGAGAAGGTGTGAACCCTGGTCAATTCTGGAAACATCCATCGAGTCACCAGCCTCGCTATATAAAGCTACCTCACCAGCGAGGGACGAACAGTGTTCTTGAGAGAGTGCGACAGTAATTAGTGACGTGACGTGCGAAATTACGAAACCCAAGTGAGGCTGATTCTCTTGACAGCGAAGGAGTGTAAATCATACGGAGGGACTGTGTATTTGAAGAGTGTGTGTTTTCCAGTGCGACAGAGGTCATTGTGGTGAATTGCGAAACAGTGAGTGACAGACTTAGTGCAGCTATTTCCAGCCAGCGCACGGGGCCACCTCATTAGCGAGAGGATTAACTGCAAGACCGAGTGAAGGGTGAGTCGAGCTCCATACAGGAGGTAGCTTCTGTAAGACAGCTAAGTGTTCCTATCTGCTTATTGTACGGTGTATATTTCTGACCTGCAAGCAATAATGCTAACTTCTCTTTAAAGGAAAAATTGTGTTGTGCTTCACCCACCGTAGTCCAATTAACGAACTTGCCACTAGGGCTAACACGTAGCAATATAGACATTAAATTACGAGAACGAAAGGAAAAGAAACAGGAAAATCATCAAAGGGGTGGGGGGCGTCAGACAGATGAAAATAAGAGAGTGAAGGATCAGAAAAAGGAAAAGAAGATAAAAGGGGGAAAGAGGAAAGAAAAGATAAGAAGAAAAGAACTGTTGAGAAAGATAGGGCAGAGATGGAAAATGAGGAAGGAAAGGAGAGAGAAGCAGGAAGGGAAGGCAAAGAAGAAAAGGAAGAGCAAGGAGGAAGGTAAATAAGTAGGGGGAAATGGAAGAAGATGAAGAATAAAAGGAAGCAGGTGAAGGAAAGAAAAAAGTAGAAGAGAAATGAGAAACGAAAGAGAGAGAAGAAGTTGATAAAGGGGAAGGTAGTGATGCTGAGGATGAAGATAAAGTTCTCAATCTTGATAATTTCATGATTTTGTATCCTGTTAATGATGAAGAACCAGTTTGCAACCAGTCTCGTAATACATTCGATTATAATGTAGTTAATAATTACGGGCATTCTGTTTTGAATGATATGGTTGAAGTGTCACGAGAACCTTCATATGTTCCGAATATAGATTCTGCAGAAAGTGCAGATTCTACAGACGACGATGATAATGATGGGTGTAAAGTGATTAATTTGGATATTGATAGAGATGATTATTTATACATTCGAGATAATAACAACATCGACAAAAGCAGTTCAGATGATGAAAAGTGTGGAGATGGTATGTCTTTATCAAATGAACTCATTCTTCCAGCTCTTCGAGACTTAATATTGAAAAATGGATTTCAGCTTAGTGATGGCTTGGATTCAGAATATTTAGAATATCTTAGAAGTGGCTCTTCAGAAACACCTGCCAGATGTGGACAAGTTAACAACAGTGAAGATATATTCAAACCTAGACCTCTTTTTGGTCAGCGTAAGATTGGAAAGTTTCTTACTTCACGAGTGGAAGAACCAATTGTGAATTGTGTGGGCAAACGACATAGGTTGACTATCGAATCAGATGGCCCTTATGAAGATTATCATGATTTATAATGTGTTTTACTTTGTGTGTGATATTTGTTTAGTGTATGCTTGATATGTTTTGTAATGTATTCTCTGTAGTTTTTTTTATGTATGAGATCCTCACGTGAGAATCACACAGGGGGGCGAATGTCACTATTCATTTTCATAGGTTAAGGTTAGTAGCATGGCCATCTCTTGCTAATGGGCCATTGCAGGGAATATAGAGCCTGAGCTTAAGGATTTTTTGTAATGGTCCAGCAGTGCGGTAGCAGGGGGCCTTGCTCTATGAAGTTCCATATCTAGATAGATATTCTCTTTATGATTGTCTGTTTTTTATTATTATTATTAGGAGACTTGTTGAGATAGTGAGAGGTCTAATAGTACCTTCCTTCGTAGAAGGAAGTAAAAGAAGAAAATCTGTTTGTTTAGAGAAAAAAGAATGAGTTACTATGAAAATATATGTTTATAAAATAAAGATTTCCTTTTTGTATTTAACAACCAACCCCCTCCCCTGGCACTACACAGCCCATGAAGGGCCTAGGCCAACCAAGCGACCGCTGCCCAGCCATTTGGCCTGCAGATATTGGGCTGAAGCATGATCAGCGTGATAGACATCTCGCCAGATTTAAATTCTGGAAACTAGTTGACGAGGGGCAGATGACCTCGAAGTTCCACCCCTTAAAACAACAATATACTAGTAAAATAGTTGACAATCATCAATTGTTAGACCACCCAAACATGGCATCCAACAGAACCTGGGTGGAGGAGCGCAGAAAGAGCCAAAGCGAGAAGATGAAGAGATTTTGGGAAGATAAGAAAGCAAGTACTGCTCTCCTTAGACGGGCATAACGATGTAATAATAATAATAATAATAATAGCTTAGTTACCTCAGCTTTCTTCTTCTTCTTCTTCTTCTTCTTCTTCTTCGTGTTGCGTTTCGGCCGACTAAGGACCGCGTCATTTCAACTGGTTTCTGCGTCGAGCTTTCATGTTCGCCCAGTACTGTCGCATGAATTCTTGATGTTGTTGCTTCCTTTCTTCCGTCCACTTCATGCTTTTTTAAGATTAGGCTTTTCCAGGAAACCACTAAAAGGTGCGACATTGTGTGTGCCATGCATATCATTCATTACGATTTCTTTAAAATTGTATAGTAGCTGAGGAGCACTGCCAAAACCTCAGGCGAAAGGTATCTGGAAGAAACAACATTATTCGCAAGTTGACGGGTACTAATTGGGAAACCCAGCCACAAACCCTTAGAACATCAGCTTTAGCTCTGTGCTACTCTGCGGACGAATTTGCCAGTCCAGTGTGGTATAAATCAGCACACACTAAACAAGTTGACACTGCACTCAACGAAAGCTGCAGAATCATTACTGGTTGCTTGAAGCCTACTACAGTTGAGAAAGTCCACTGCTTAGCAGGTATTGCTCCTAGGGAGATACGCAGGGAGGTAGCAGCGAACAAGGAAAGATTTAAGGCATCCACATCACAAACACACCCACTATTTGGATATTCCCCCGCCCGAACTCGCCTTAAATCTAGGAAAAGCTTCCTTCGGACTACAGTCAGCCTTGAAGTCAGTGCTGACACTGTTAGGGCAAGAATGTGGAAGGAAAGAACTGGTCATCTGTCCGGCTGGATGACCCCAAAAGAAAGCCTTCCTCCGGGCCATATGGAAGGCTGGGCAGCATGGAAGGCGCTCAATAGACTACGGACTGGAGTTGGAAGAACCAAGATGAACCTGCAGAAATGGGGTTTTTCGAGTGACTCTCTCCTCTGTGATTGTGGGGAACTACAGACAGTCAAACATCTTTACCAGTGCCCACTATGTCCAGCAACATGCACAATGGAAGATTTAACACTTGCCAATCCGAATGCTATTGACGTCGCCCGTTACTGGACAAAGAACATGTAATTTGGTTGCGGGCTACCTGGCAGTCAGATGTTTGTGTGGTGTTCAACTGACTTGTATGTCGGTGTCCTTACTTAATATTAGATTTAGAATAGTTTGCCGAGTACTTTGTGTCTTTATTAACCTTATTTGTATTTGATTCTCACTGTTTGCCAAGTATTTTGTGTCTTTATTAACAATCCACTGTACCCTTATCGTTGTTATTATTTGTATTTGATTCTCACTGTTTACCATTTGTGACATATATTTGTGATTGGTGCTCCTGATACGAAAAAAGAAGAATCAAATAGCACGTTCTGTTGATATGTTTCATGTACTAAGAATTACGAATAAGAAAGACAAATAAATTTGCGTGTACATTACTAATTATATTTTCAATTTTCATTTAGTTTTCCCTGAGAAAATGTTTCATAATTATGCATCTTGAGGTTTGCTTTATTTCCTTTAAATTCTTTTAATTTATTTGCGAGAATGTTGTATAATTCTGGTGAGAAATACAGGAAGTTACGTTTTGCTATATTTATCGTAGGTTGATATAAAATTCTCCACCAAGTGGTTATCGTTTGAGATGGAGTGAATTAGGCCATCTGCTCTCCTCTCCAGTCTTTATGTTCCCTTTGCACTGCCACCTAGCAGAGAAACCGGAACTCTATTGGGCGACCTGTGGCTGAAATCGCATTAATGTTGTCTTGTAATCACCAACAAGATGACTTCTACAAGGAAATTTTGATAAATCTCAGTCATTGGTCGCTCTTTCGATTTCACCGTAAGATTAAACTTCCAGTGGAACGTCGCAATTGGAGAATGGATCGCCTCCAATTTTAAAGATGTACACCCTATACTCATCATGTTCCAGATTCTGGACTACGTGCAGTACTACTTGGACCTTACAGCAGCCAATCAGCGGGACACGGCGGAATGGCAGGTGGAATATAACTTCTCTACTTACTACGGTCAGCGTGATGTGTCGCCACAGTCGCTCGACGAGCTGGCCCAGAGTTTCAATGAGCCGGCAGGAGGCAGGTTCTTTGACCGGTGAGTGTTACATTCCTCTGAACACCCTGTATCTGTCTGTCAGCCCAGAGGCTGGTTGGATCACCTAGAAACACTATCGTAGATTATGTTGGTAGAAAACCAAGACTCTGCTATGATGAGACAATGTGTCTTACTAGCAGTCTTCAAAAACATCTCTCCTCTCCCACTCGTCTTAATAGCTCCTGATTTGTTACTCAATCTCCCCATCTGATCTTCATCAACTCCAGTAACATCATATTTCAAAATCTTCTATTCTCCTCTTTTCTACTGCAAAGTACAGATTGAAAGGCTTGGATGATAAGTTGCAGCCTTGCCCTTGCACCTTTCTGAATACCAGCTTCTCTCTCATGTCCTTCCGCTCGAATAACAGCCGTCTGGTTTTTGTACAGATTGAAGATCACCCTCCTATCCCTGTACTTTATTCCATTCCCTTTCAATATGCCAAACAACTTAGTCCAATCAACGTTATCAAAAGCCTTTTCTAAGTCTGCAAATGCCACGAACGTTCTATTATCTTTTCTTATTCTAGCTTCCAAGATCAGCCTAAGACGTAGTGCAGCTTCCTTTCTTCTTATGTTTCTCCTGACACCAAATTGGTCTTTACCCAACTCGGTCTATATCTGTCTTGTCTATATTACCCTGGGCTAATGTTCCAAAGGGCCTAAATATAGGAAAGTGATTGAGCTGTTCAAATACGTAGACTTCTTTCGGGTCGGTTAAACTGTATATTACCGACAGTAGTGGCTACGCTGGCTAAAGCGCAGAGTTAGGCCATGGGGCCAAGCCCTCTGCTGACTCGGTAGACGCGTGGGTTCGAGCCCCACCGTCGGCCGTCCTTGAAATGGTTTTCCGTGGTTTCCCATTTTCAACACCAGGCAAATGCTGGGACGGTACCTTCTGATAGGCCACGGCCGCTTCCTTCCGCATCCTTGCCCAGTTTAATTCATACATCTTCATCCATTCCATCTCTCATCCCGACGCGCAGGTCGCCCACGGGCGTCGACTAGAAAGACCTGCACTCGGCCTCTCAGGAGGTCACACGACAAAAAAAATGTATATTGTAAATATGTACAAGGAACAGGCATACTGACGTTTGCTTTATATTTAACTAGAATCCGACCCGGCTTCGCCCGGGAACAGTTATGAATGCATTACGTGATTAGCGCTTTTCTTTTCCAATGTCAATGAACAACGACCTATATCCGTTTTTCGTCTCGGCATGATGGGTTAAAATCACTGACTGGACTATTAATTATATTATCATGGAGATGCACGTGCAACAAATTCTTGTCAGACGTAATTTACGAATGGCGAGGTGCATGAAACACAAATCCCCCTTCCGTCCAATCTTAACTTGACTGTGAATTTTTCGGAACGAAAAGTTCACAGGCGAAATGAAGAAAAGCCGAGTTGCACTTCCAGGGAAACTCCAAACTCAACCACTCTTCTCAAAAGTTTTTATCATTTCAAATGATCTTGTCGACTTCGTCGTTATCGTTGGGGTCCATCGTTATGCATTACGGACACGGACACGGTGACGGACGTGACGTCATGCAGCCGCGCGGGAAGTGACGTCATGCAGCTGCGCGGGAACGTGACGTCATGCTCACGCGGGGAGCGAGAACCAGACGCTAATGATTATTGGAGTCTGTTGAAAGAGGCCTGGCGTTGAGCGACCTTTTAAAAATCAGAAACTCACTCCACAAATCTGTAAATCAGTATGCTTCCCTTATTTCAGATACACTATTCATTAAACAAACATGTATGGCATAGTCATGACCCCTTCATGAAGTAGGCTAAATCTGGACACTCATACTACATCATTACACTATTCAAATTTACGGCCAAATGATCCTTCTGACAGGGAGGCAAAGGTTTCCGCCGGCTTGCCTGGGATGATGGGCCACAAAACCGCTATCAAAAAGTACACAATTTACGCTTTATTCAACCAAACACATCTCTAATACAAGTACAAGAAACACATTTCTTCCCGTGACCCTTAAAGAGGTGCCCGCGCGGGAAGCCTAAGTTAATGGGTGATGCAGTCTGTTGAAATAGTCATGGGGCTTCGAGCAAAGCGAGAAGCCCTCCTGAGCCTTTCTAACAAGTGTAGCATTTGTTGCATGCGTCATTTGAAATGATACAACGTCTAGTCTTTCAGACTGACTGTGATTTTTTAACTCAACACGACTCAACGGTTTGCTGCTGGCTGTATCTGGGGCAATAGGTTCGCCCGCTAGCTAGGCCGTAACAGGGATGATAGACTCGCCCTTAGCTAGCTCGCAAACCTTCGCCTCAGTAGTTGAATGGACATGGTTGGAAGAAATTTAAACGTATAAACACTTGTAGTGGGTCATGTATTGAAGATAGACATATGTTCTCCCGGACTTTTTGTAGTACTTTTTATGCTGAACAATTCTTACACTCCTAGTATTTAGATATGTTTAACGGTTTGCCCAGCGTGAGCTTACAAAGCGCTCGGACGCCAGGTTTTTTTTTTTTTTTTTTTTCGACTTTTCCACTGAAATCGTTACCGCTCGCTTCCTTTGATCATAAATAAATTATTTTCTACAGAAATCATCCTCGAGATATCCTTTACAGAATGGTGAAAACCGCATCAAAATCCATCCTGTGGTTCTCGAGTTTGCCCGTAACATCCAAGAATCGGTGACTTTGTTTTATACTAAGTAGAGATAGAGATATTGTTAGGTTTCAATTTCAACTACGATACGGAAATACGATAAAATATGAAACCCTGATATCTACTGCTAATGACGAGAAGAGAAAGGTTGGTAGGACACATACTAAGACACCCAGGAATAGCAAACTTAGTTATAGAAGGAAGGGTCGAGGATAAGAACTGTAGGGGTAGACCAAGGTTAGAAGGTGTTAAACAGATTGCCTCGGATGTAGGGTGTGGTAGCTATGTAGAGATGAAATGATCAGCTCAAGACAGGGAAGCATGGAGAGCTTCTATCAAACCAGTCGATAGACTGAAGACTCAAACAGCAACAACGACATCTACTGACTGAAATTTGAAACTTACACTGTGGTATGTTTAGGAGTTCTCCTGAGTAAGATCGCAATTTGCCTGACAGTGGTGGCCTAATGGCAGCATATCTCACAGGGGAGTTTTCTCTCTTGTCTCTCGATCGGCGGTGCGATTTCAAAAGCTTGTCAACACACCCACACAAGGGCGACTGTTGCCGTAATGGCGTCTAAGCCTTGCCAATAGATGCAGGTACACAGCGTCCCTGCACGGAATGCCGACCGCATTGCTGCAACGGCGTAATATCACAACGGGTATTACTTAAAAAACGCATCTCGTACTATGATAGATTGATAGATAGATAGATAGATAGATAGATAGATAGATAGATAGATAGCTTTATATTGGCTGGCAAGATTAGGGCCATTGGGCCCTCTCTTCCACCTAATCAGATTTTACAATTAATACATTATTACATTATTTGCAGAACTTAACAATGGTACGGTACTTAAATCTAACAGGAATACATTTCAGATCCGATCACAATACATATAATGGCGGATAAGCATGGCGTAGGAAAAATTATTGTAATTAGTTAATTATTGCTAAAGTAAGAAAATAATAGGGAAACACAAACACGAATAAAACATAACCTAATGATGATGTGATGATGTTGATGATGGTGATAAGCATCATGGCTGAGTTATTACTATAGCCTAATATTGATTTTGCAATGCGCATTTAAAAGGATGTAAGAAACCATTTAGGTATCTAAACAGAAAATAAATAAAATGTAAATTAGAAACACGAATATAACTCAGCATAAAGATTCAAATATTTGACGTGTTGAGTTCAGCTTTCATTTCTTTTGTGATATGTACAGCTGGCATTGCTGCCTGAAGCTAGACGGGGTTGCTCTTCTGACAGCGCTGCAGGTTGTTCCACAGTCGTGCAGTAGAAACTAGGAAGGAGTTAGTGTAGCGTACCGTGCGGTGTATAGGTATGAGCATGAGTGAATAATTTTGTGACCGTGTACCAAGACTATGTTCGTGTGAGAGGCAGTGAAACTGAGAATGCAGGTAAGCTGGAGAGGAACTTAAGAGTATTTGTCGGAAAAGACGTAAATAACGAAGATCGCGGCGTTGAATTAGTCGTAACCTGCTGAGTTGTTCGTACACAGGGGTGACGTGTCGTAATACCGTAAGTTGCATATGTAGCGTACACAGGAATTTAGTGCTAGTTGGAGTTTGTTTTTAAGAGTAGCAGACAGGTCATTGTATACCACATCGCAATTGTATGTCTACCCCTAATTATTCCCGTTTTTCCAACGGGGTCGGGGATGAGATGCGATGGAAGTCTTTGTGGCGGTGGTTTTTACGGCCGGATGCCCTTCCTGACGCCAACCTCATGAGAGGAGTTAATGAGAGATGAAATGAATTATGGTGAATGAAACTGGGCAAGGATGTGGAAGGAAGCGGCCGTGGCCTGTCAGAAGGTACCGTCCCAGTATTTGCCTGGTGTTGAAAATGGGGAAACCACGGAAAACCATTTCAAGGACGGCCGACGGTGGGGCTCGAACCCACGCGTCTACCGAGTCAGCAGAGAGCTTGGCCCCATGACCTAATGCTGCGCTTTAGCCAGCGTAGCCACTACTGTCGGTGTGTATACCACATCGCAATAATTATCGTTAATGGCATTGTACGAGCAGGTACCCTGTTGAGTTAAAGTTGCGTTGCGATCGTTCCATTTAAAACAAGAAAAGATAGGGCACTTTCCGTTTAATAGGGTAAAATCAGATTTATAGTTCCTTGCTTTTTTTTATGTTTTTGTTTGGTGTATTGAAAATGTAAGCCCATTCTAGTTGTCAACTGGTGAGAGGTGGAATGAGTTCCACAAGTCTAAGATAAAACAATTACAGTCAGTTTGAAAGACTAGACGTTATATCATTTCAAATGACGCAAGCTACAAATGCTACAAATGTTAGAAAGGCTCAGGAGGGCTCTTTCAACAGACTCCATTACCCATTAACTTAGGCTTCCCGCGCGGGCACGTCTTTAAGGGTCACCTTGTATTTGAGTCTGACATCTTTTACAACTCTTTAAGAGTCACCCATTATTTGAATCTGATATATCGCAAACCTCTTTAAGGGTCACCCTGTTTTTGAATTGAATCTAACATACTGTACACCTCGTTAAGTGTCACCCTGTAATTTGCTCTGAAATCCTGCACTCCTCTTTAGGAGGCACCCTGTATTCTTATCTGGCATATTGTATATCTCTTTATGACTCACCCTGTATTGTTATCTGGCATCTTGTACTGTATTTTGCTCTGACATCCTGCACACCTCTTTAGGAGTCACCCTGTATTGTTATCTGGTATCTTGTACTGTATTTTGCTCTGACATCCTCCACACCTCTTTAGGAGGCACCCTGTATTCTTATATGGCATCTTGTATATCTCTTTAGAAGTCACCCTGTATTCTTGTGTTCGCCTCGCTCAAAGCGCCAGGTCGCTCGACGCCAGGCCTCTTTGAACAGACTCCAATAATCATTAT
This sequence comes from Meconema thalassinum, assembly GCA_946902985.2. Classification (NCBI taxonomy): domain Eukaryota; kingdom Metazoa; phylum Arthropoda; class Insecta; order Orthoptera; family Tettigoniidae; genus Meconema; species Meconema thalassinum. The sequence goes on along the minus strand of OX336396.1, from coordinate 296,223,585 downwards.
CGTCTGCTTCTCGCTCCCCGCGTGAGCATGACGTCACGTTCCCGCTCGCTCCCCACGTGAGCATGACGTCACGTTCCCGCTCGCTCCCCGTGTGAGCATGACGTCACGTTCCCGCGCAGCTGCATGACGTCACTTCCCGCGCGGCTGCATAACGTCACGTCCGTCTCCGTGTCCGTGTCCGTGTCCGTGTCCGTAACGCATAACGATGGACGTAATTCATTTACATCCTCCATTTCATTCGCCCTTCACTTTCTCCCTCCCTACTTGCCATTTAGTGATCATTGAGTATATAAATTTGGTATTTGTTATTTTTTGAAGATTTAATATGAAAACGATTTTTTTTCTAAAATAATTTAAAAGCCTGTATCTTGGTTAACTTCGATGTGTTTTTAAAATATACATATCGACCTTTTGGTTTTCAACCTTCTTATAAATCGTGTTGTCATTCCATAGTTGATTTCCATCTGGTCCACTATTTAAACAACGTTAATTCGTTACTTGCTTTCTATCCTCGTCCCTATAATAGTGCCCGTTGGACTCTTGTTTTGGGAACCCTTCTGATCAAGGAATGCCGTTACCCGGCCGTCTTGTCCCTCTTTCGGATTTCTTATCCGATTGCATAAGTCAGGCTGTTCCAAATCCATGAGTTTGAGTATGCGTACTCGTGAGTACTCAGCAGTGATGCTCGGAGCACGGTTGGAGAGGAAGTGGGGGTCATAGCCAACACGTCACTGGTCGAAGGTCATAACACAAGACCATGGGCTTCCATCTAGTGTTGATGTATCCACCGCGCAGTGACGGCAGCCCCCACAGCAGAGCTGTATTGCATGTTGCAGGTTTACTCACGAAAGGTGGCGAGTACTCACCTGCACACGCGAGTACTCAGCAGTGATGCTCGGAGCACGGTTGGAGAGGGAGTGGGGGTCATAGCCAATACGTCACTGGTCGAAGGTCATAACACAAGACCATGGGCTTCCTGCCAGTGTTGATGTATCCACCGCGCAGTGACGGCAGCCCCCACAGCAGAGCTGTATTGCATGTTGCAGGTTTACTCACGAAAGGTGGCGAGTACTCACCTGCTACCTGGCGAGCAACTCGGCTGGAACAGCCTACCATAAATGGATTGGCCGACCGGCTCTGACGATCCCAGGTCGTGGATCCTGTGTCCGACGTACGTAAGTCCAAGGGAGTTGACTGCCGTTTTGTGTCTTCCCTTGTGGACGTGCGTATTCTACCATCTTGTGCAAGGGTCCTCTGATCGAGAGTTACTCCGGTAAAAATATTATTACAGTAAAACCTGCCTAAAGCGGATCGCAATCATTCCGGATTTATTTTTCCGTTTTACAGGTTTCCGGTTTACAAAGGGTTGAGTTTTAATAAGACAAAATACATTACAAAGAAATAGTGTTTTTCCCACTTTAAACAACACAGTTAATTGTTTAGCCGGACGTTTTGTTTTTCTCGTGTTCTTCAATAACTTTAATTTTCTCTAGATGTTGTTGTTGTTGTTGTTGTTTGAGTCTTCAGTCTTTTGACTGGTTTGATGCAGCCCTCCATTCCTCCCTGTCCTGAGCTAATCGTTTCATCTCTACATAGCTACCACACCCTACATCCGAGGCAATCTGTCTAACATATTCTGACCTTGGTCTACCCCTACAGTTCTTGTCCTCGACCTTTCCTTCCATAACTAAGCTTGCTATTCCTGGGTGTCTTAGTGTGTGTCCTACCAACCTATCTCTTCTCTTCAATAGCAGTCGCCAGAAACATCTCTTCTCTCCCACTAGTCTTAATACCTCTTCGTTTGTAACCCTATCTACCCATCTGATCTTCATCATTCTCCTGTAACACCATATTTCAAACGCTTCAATTATCTTCTTTTCTGCTGCACCAATAGTCCAAGTTTCACTTCCATAGAGCGCCACCGCTCCAGACAAAGGCCTTCAAAAATGACTTCCTAATACCTAAATCTATATTCGATGTCAACAGATTAGTTTCCTGTAGAAATGGCTTCCTTGCCTGAGCTAACCTACCTTTTATATCCTCTTTGCTTCGTCCATCACTAGTGTAAGTGATGTTTAGAAGTCATTGTCACTGAATTACAGTACGCAAATAAATGCAGTTCACAATAAAAAGAACACCTTTATAGATTACTCAAGTTCACGTTTTCTTCTATTCGTACTTCTCATGTAAGGAAACTGTGTGTATTACAATAGGGTTGGAGGAAGTAAGGAACATTCCATTCTCTTAGAAATGATGTGAAATGTAGCAAACCTGCTGCATCCTTGAGGAAAAATTAGAGTTAATGTTTCCTAGAACTTTGGTGCAAGTTCAATCACACTCAAAATTTAGTTCATAGGTTTGTATTATTGATGAGATAATCCGTCTTAATCAGGTTATTTACACCTACAGTTCTGGAATTTCTTTCCGTTTCCGCGTTAGGCAGTTTTCCGGTTTACAGTGTCATTCAACATAGGGAATACCTCCGAATTTTGTTTACCGTTTGTCCAGATTTCCGGTATATAAAGGGGCCGTTTTAGGCAGGTTTTACGATATTAGTAGAAGTATTATTAGTATTTAAACATTAATGTGTTAATGTTAAAACAAAACTAACTGATTCGGTAAAAAGAAGGCAATACATTTCCAGTTGAAAAGATCAGGAAAAATATTCGTCAATATCTTATTTAAGATTGGCAGGAAATTTTCAAAACCGAAAATCTATAACGAAAGTGTCGGTTCAATAGAGTAACACAACTCTCTCCCAAGTCTTCCACTGCCATAAAACACTAAAAGTGCAGGTAACTCTCGGTTTACTGACATCGTTATACCTATCTTTTTGACTCATAGAGCAAGTTTCATCAATAGGCTTCTAATGACTATATGCAGATAGTTATAATACTCGTGAAGAAGCGTAAATTTACTTCCACATAGCCTAATTTAACGTGTTGCTAGGTTTGTAATGTACCCGTTATCTGCTGACAAATTTATATTGACTCCAAATCTGTAACTTATTCATACTGAATATGATGGAGGGACAAATATCCATCAAGAGTGAGCCAGAATGGATGCCTCACACAGATGAATTCTCTAACATGTTGGGAATGGAAACCTTTGACCAATTTCGGAGACAACATCAGAATCTGAACTCTGAAAATCCTCAAGAGAGACAATTAAACCATCAAGAGTTTTGCAATGTGTACCTACCATAATTTTTATTTTTATTTTTAAGAAAACTTTTAAAGTGTTTCAGTGTATAAGTGATTTGAGTGTGTTTTTATGTCAACATTTTATTACTGTAACTACAAAGTGATTTCTAAGTGCTGCCAATACACTGTAAGGCTGATGATGATGCCAATGCATATAGGCATCGAAACATGTACCTATGTATATTGTGACATGTGATTACATCACAAAATTTTGAATATAATGTATTGACGAGACGGAACTAGGAAATCTTTCGATTATTATCGTTATACCTAGGTATTATCCAAACTTTAAACGATTTTGATCGTTAATATTTTCAAATGCATATACAGAATAATATAGTTGTTTGTTCTGTTTTACAGGTACCATCGTGCTAATGCAGTACGTCTGCCAACAGCATGTGATGCCAACTGTATCCACAGGCATTACTGCGCCATCACGCGGCTGGACTTCAATGACTTCAGGAGTTGCGTTCAGGCAGCACCCAGCGCGCTAGCAGCAGCGAAAGCTTCCCGCACTTTCAGCTGGAAACATCTCCTGTTGCTGCCACTGTTAGCGCTGTTCTCATTCTGTGCCTCTTGATAACATTCCCGATAGATGGCAGGGTGATCGTCGGTAGTCACGCAAGTTCGTGTAACTACCACAAGAGGAAGAGTGCTCTTTAAATGCTTCTCTCGACTTTGTACCACTAAACGTGTGAAGACTGTTTTTTTTATTATTCTTGGGATACAGCCGAATTTTGTCAAAATTATTATAATGGAATAAGAAATCTGAAGACCAAAATGTGAACCCCGTCCACTTGAAATGAGATGAAACTACAGAATATAGCGAGGTGTCCCTTCTGATTAATACATGGCCTATTTTATAGTAAGATAACAATGGTTTCTTGCAAGCAGAAAATATCAAACCCTGATTATTTTAAAATCATGAACATTTGTAAGATAACAGGAAAATAATATCTGATTAATCCTCTAAGAAATATGATTTGTTTTTTGTGGACCAATGCATTTAATAGGCTGCCTTTTATACTATAGATAAATTTGATTTAACGTCTACTATAATTCACAATTTCTAATCAACTTAATTGACATGCTGTTGTTAGTTTTATGTGAAACTTGATCTGAACTTTTATCATGACTCATCCTTGCCAAAGCGGACCCCACTTCGTTAATTCAAACTGTTTCTGAAGTATTTGGAGTGGATTGGCTTCGCATAGGCTAAGTATAACCGAACTTGTGAATTTTAAAACTGTAACCCAGAAATGTCTCGTTCGCTTTCACTACTGTGAGTATAAGATTGGTGTGCACAATAAAACTGTATTTTAAAAGAGCATTTAGGACTCTTTCTTCTGTGCGATTAGCTTCCCGCAAACAGTGCAGTCCTTACAGCCCTTGTGTTAATCAGCCTATTGACAGGCCTACGTTAATTAGCTTATCATTCTGAGTACTATTACTATTATTATTATTATTACGTAATTCCGCCACGGTTTGTTCTGAATTTTTTTTTTTTTTTTTTTTTGCATGAACAACAAGATCATTAATATTGCAGGTCGATGGAATAAGTAAGATTGAATTTCACAAAAGGAAACCAATTAAGATTAATTTATAACTTAAAGAACTTAAAATATAGTTTTATCGTGTGATATTTATAGACTACAGTACGGTTCAAAGAAGAAAGAGAAACAATACAGTATGATTCTCATATCTGCGAGTATACCTACTTATAGTCAATGTTCCGGGAAAGAAGGAATTCAAAAATAGGTGAGAAAATTCGGGTTTAACATTTGGAAGAGGTATTAAGCAGAATGATCCAGACGCCTATCCACCAATTCAAGAAAAGAAAGGAAGGATACATGTAAATTAGCATAGTAACTTACTGTATTTGCGTATATTTTTGTGACATTACAGGAATGGAGAAAATATTTTACAATACCTTAATAATTATTTCTAACGTAGTCACACTCACTATGTAATATGTTTGGAAAATATGTATGTCCGTGAAATTACTGAACATTGGAGCTCAGGGTTGATTTAGACCAGAATGGCGTTCCGATTCGTGTAAAGAAATAAAATATATTACCGATACGCTGGCAAAAAGAAACGTTTTACAGCCTATCCCAATTATTGGGGGTCGTAGGAGACAGTCTAGTTCGGTTTCCATTTTGGTGGTGTTTGTGATTATTGTTCAAAACGGTGGAATACCGAGATCAGCTGTCTCTAACTCGTTTTGTATTGGTCAGTGTTATAAGGCGGAATATATTCCTGTCATCGCGGCATTTCAAAGCAAAAATCAACCCCAAATTCGAAAAGCCTACATCGAATCCACTGTGTATGCCTAATCTGGTCATTAAAATTGCATTGACAGCATAGCATGTACCTATTCAGTATACCCCAATTCAAAAAATATTCGCATGAGAAATATTTATCTCGAATGTATCTAAATTTTTACCGAGAAGCAACGATTAGCTAAAATGCAACTCTTTGAGAGTTTTCTATGATGTTCAATGAAATTATAAGCTACAAAATATAAACAATTCTCTAAACGACTAAGTTAATCTGCAGATAATTATGAAATTGAAAATGAATCGGGTGATGGACGATAGTTACCGGTAATAAATTGTACATTTATTTTAAAAATATATGTGAGACTGACTTTAAAATAACTTCAAAAATAAAGTTCTACTTCATATTTGTGGTTGTGCAATGAACTACGAGTTATCAGCACGTTTAACTCAGATTGAAATTCGGATTGGTGAAGATTTCAGCAAAAAATTAATGGGCTCAGGAATGTCCATGTTAATTCTCAATTTTGTATTTTGCCTTGCTCTCAGAAACTAGTCATAGGAATGAATTGACTTTTTCAAGGAGGCCTTCTCCTTACTTTAACACTAACCTTTTGAAAATAATATTGTATTTTTTTATTTTTCAGGATTTAAAACAATGGCGCAATTCTAACAGCATTTTCATGTCAAAATTAATTTAAATTTAGAAAAACAACTGATTGTGAGTTAAAATATAAGAAACATAAGAAGGCAACACTTCTAAAATGTTTAGCTTTAAATGTTGAAAGGTTCCGGAAAAAGGTAAATTTTATATCAAAAATAAAGGTTAGCGAGAAACAGGATTCAAAATTCTGCTAGTTGAGGAAAAATTGACATCCTTGGTTTCAGGTCGGAGAATGGTCGTTTTGCTTTCTTTAAAATGTCTATTGCGGCTTCGGTGGCGTAGTTGGTAGCATGCTGAGCTTCTAGGCCTGTGCCCAAGATCACGGGTTCAAACCCGGCTGAAGTCGTCGGATGTTTTAAGAGCGTTAAAAATCCCTCAGTATGCCTTCCTTCGGAGGGGAAGTAAAGCCGGCGGTCCCATGTCATAGATTTATGGCATGTAAAAGAAACCTTCCACTAACTACACTTGTGTGAAGCTAAGTTTGCAGGTTAGAATTGATAACGCTCTATTAGTTCCAATGTTCGCCGCCAGGTGCTGACTTCAATGCCATCTGGTAGGCAAGTCCGCTAGCTAGGAGTCGTGGACGGTAGCATTTGGTAGCAAAAGTATGAACTACTTGAAATTACTGTCTGCAGTCCTTACTTGAATTATAAACAGATAACACACACTAATATAGTCATCACAATTAACACCGGTTATCAGACAAATTCTACACACACCCAATGTACACGGGGCTACATGACCACGTTGTCACAGCCCCTAAACTAAGGAACCAACCAAAATGTATATTGCCTAATAGAGAGAGGGAAGCGGGCGGATTAAATATCTACATCAGTGGGTTTATTCATCGGACGCACAGGAACGTAGCCGTACGAATGAGCTATGAAGAAAGCAATTATACCGTTAGAAAGCTAATGGTCCGTAGCTTATTGTGTCGCAAAACTGAAATTTCGAATATTTTGAAGATTGAATCATACACTGTGTGCCACATTACATGAGATCCTGTACTTCATCTACGCCTGCGGAATAAGCAGGTTGGTTTTCCTGGTATTCGATCAAATATATCGCTTTTATTCGATTCAGCAGTCTATTACAGACTTTGACACTCGCAGCTAATACGTAAGACGAAGCAGTGTGTTACAGACTTTGACACTGACAGCTGGTACATAAGACGAAGCAGTCTATTGTAGACTTTGACACCCACGGCTGGTACATAAGACGAAGCAGTCTATTGTAGACTTTGACACCCACAGCTGGTACTTAAGATGAAACAGGTAGATGATTTGTCATTTCCACTTCACTATTAAATCTTTGCTGCGCTATTCAATTATTGTATTACATACTGTATATTGATACACGCCTACGGTTGAAACCTTATTTCCTTCAAATTATTAAGTTCCAAGTATTGTGCTAACAATGGTTTGTCTGCTTGATATTGTTCATAATTAGATCTCAACTCAGCATGCCACATAACAGTGTCATTTCTTAATTTCCCTCACGATTATACTATTAATACCATGTTTTGATTAATATGCCCTGATCTACGTAAATTGTACAGTATCTTAATTCTCCTTTCAATAATATGTAACCTCATGTAGTTGATATCAGTACCACCCACTTACACAACCCAAAAGCGATATCACGAACCTGGTATCTATACAGATTGACACAATAAAGCTAAATATCGGCTTAAATCGTTTCAAAATTTGTTTGTGATGTATGATCTATAACTATGACTCAAAACGGTGTTTACCACAATTGCGAGAGCAACGAACAGATTTTCTTTCCTTTTTATGTAGGCAACGGTATCTTAATTTTCGAAAAATGTTAGAGTGGCAAAATCTTGAAGGACTCTAATTCGCTAATACTGAAAAAGTCCCGAGAATATATCCGGAGTATTCTATGCTTATGATAAACTCTACCTAAACCATTTTCAGCAATACCTTTAGGATCTAAGACAGTCGATGAAGACCTGAATGAAACATGCACCAACGATTGAATAGATATTCAAAAATGTGAATAGATGTTCCTAATTTTTTACTGATAGACGTTATATTTTAAAAGTTATCTAACTTATTGGGACCGGATTCTTAGGTTTTTAGCTATTTGTTTCCTTACTTCTAAATACAAAAATACTGTAATACGTTTCCAAATCACACTCAAAAGAGCCATATTCGTGAATTCTGTAGTACCTAAAAAAAACTAAATGATATGCGACTACCTAAAAATACCTATTTGCAGTTTTGTTCCATTTATTGTAGTATATTTTGAATGTAAAGTCACAAATTTTTAAAAGTAAACCTGAAGAAAGTTCTAGCTCTAGTTAATCGAGAAAATCTCTACCTGTCCGAAATTTCAAATATTCTCAGCACTTTCCAGCTTATATCTTACTCTTTTGTTATTTAATGTCAGGAAAGTGGGAATAAATCTCTTATTATTTCCAAGAATTCTATATTCTAAGTAAACAAAGTTAATTAAACGGGCTAGAGTGTGAAAATCACCTCTGACATCCTTAATTAACATATTTATGGAGAGCAAATATTGCCTAAAAGTGTGAAGTTCACGGTGATAATTTGATGACGTATCATTATATAAAATATTTACACTTTCGTTGCAATCAGATTTTCTACTAATCCTAGGCATTCATTTTAAGCTTTGCGCAGTCTGTGTCAACTTTTGCTACACTTTGAAAATAAATCCTATTTAAAAGCCTATTCTACCTTTAAAAAAAACTTAAAAAACAACAATATTTTATGATTTTGAAAACCTAAAATGACAATTATTAAAACCAAAGAATGCGGTCCCTAGAAATTATTACCGTATTATTAATACTATTATTATTATTATTACTAGTATTATTTAGGACTTTATATTTTTGTTTTCTTTGGTGAGAGCTATTGAAAGTCACGGATGTGATTGTAGAATGTTAGAAATACAGTAAAGAGGAAACTTGACAAACCCTAAAAGGAACAGCGACCCAATACACCACAAGTTGCCACGGTGTGACAACTATAAACCATGATGCGCTTTGCGCAACTCATAGACCACAAGTATCAAACAAACCACTGAAAATACTCACACATTATGATACCCCATTGTCCGCTGTTAGGGACTCAATCAAAAATCACAAGATTTGTAATACAAAAACACTAGTATTTTATCAGAACAAAGAAATTAATAGCATTGTAAACCTATTACTATCTACCATTTTAAACTAGCACTATTCACTTCAGTTCCTTGACCGCTAGAGATGAACAGAAGCCGTCCTGATATAGTATATTCCATAAACTATCCATTATATTTGCACTGCTATTTCTTACGAGGGGCGGTCAGTAAATATGTCACAAAGTGATGTGTGCTGTGAATAGTTGGTTTCAAATGGTGTGGAAAGGTGGCTGCACATGCCACCATCGTAAATTTGAAAGTTAGTTGAAATTTTGTCTGTAAGGTTCTGGCATAAAAAAACAGTTGTTAAAATGAAATAACTACAGAACTTTGATCAGAACATCAGACTCTCTCCAGTCACTAACAGCAAAAGCAGTGCGTCCAGGAGTAGGTGTGAAATGGACTCAGGAGCGGAAGGACGTTCACAGTGCCATGATGAAGGAATAAGATTAAAGCTGCCATAGATAAGAATCACGTGGTCCACAGCCGGCCCAAACGGAACAAAAACAAAATGTGATTTTACGAGCAGACTGGGTGACTCGTCACTTAGTTGCCAGAAAGTATGACCATCATTTATGAGCATGTGCTTTGTGTGTACGGTGATCATCAGTCATTTACTCGTATGAGGTGTAGGGCTAAGAAGGTGTTACGTTGGCTGAAATCTGCATATTGGTGAAGTGTCGGGATGAATGTATCAGCTGAGGAAAGAGGCATGTAGACATGTTTAAATTAAGTACGGTTTAAATTAATGACTCCAGTCATCGCCGTCTGCTATAGAAGTGCCTAGTGCCCTGAAAATAGTGCCTGGTACTGTCGTTCTGGTGAGCGAAGGTGAAGCGTCTGCATCCCGAGACTCATAGAATGCTTGAGCTACCGACGGGGAGAGAAGGTTCTTCTCGTGTTGGACAAAACTGTACCTCGCGAGTTTCATTGTAGAGGGTAACCATAAACGTGTGGCTATCTAACGGCACGTTTGACTACAGTCAAGTTAGTGTAGCACAGATACATTAGTCTATGTTTCGTTTGAACGTACCCTGTTCTGAATGATTGGACGCGAAGACTTATATGATTGTGAAATGAATAGGCTACCAATGACAGAAGTGCGTTTGATGTTTGCTGCCGCATTGATAGATGGCGGCACATTACGTAACGCCTGTAATGTGTCAGTGTTTGTGTCTGTCTATGTGAGATTGATCCCCGAGATCTTACCTCAACGGATTATTTTCTTGTTGAGCTATGTGTAGTGAGTGACCCAGCAGAAATTGAGGCGATGCATCGCCATTTCAGACTTGGAAAATAATACTAAACGTGTTGCAACAGATCGAGAATTCATTTGTTGTGTCGCGTCACTTACAAAACCATGAATGTTGCTATTTCATTTTCAGGAAAGTGTACGGGCTTTGTGCATGTAGTTGTAAACTATTCAAACTCGTCATACCCCCCTTTGAATGTTGAATGCATGATTTTCAATGTTGTATGAAGTTCTACTTATATACTGTACATTAATGGCATATTTACTGACTTTCCTTCATCTATTGTGGAATTTGAAGTCCATGAAAGCATATTGAAGATGAAGAAAGAGTACTAGCTGATTATTTGCTGGAAGTAACCTTGTCTAACATAGCTGATAACTTACTCGACCAAACTGCACTGTAAGTGGTCAATGGATGTTTGTGTAAGCTCTATGTGCATCATTCTCAAACGCTAAGTACTGCATGTACATCGTCTGTGTGTGTTTGATTATTTTTATTCCGACAGGATATTGATAACATAGTTTTACAATATTGAATATGTTTGCTAAGATGGAAGATAATTTCCTGTAAATACAGAAAGGTCTATATTATACTCTGATGCCAGTTAACTTACTTGTTCATTTCTGTATATCTCTACTTGTCAAGTTGCCAGATTCAAATTGTTTATAAAGGAAATGTGTGATTTCTGTAAGTGAAAAATTAATGTTTGTCTAAAATTACAAAGCAGCTGCAAATAAATATTTACTAAATATGTGTCTGTATTGTTTCTGTTGTGTGAAGTCCTGTTCGGTAGCGATGGCCGCTGGCTATCGTGAACAAAAGAATAACATAGCGCAAAACTAGGAGTATTTTGGAATGTAAATTATGTGATGTTAATAAATTGTGTTGCTAAGAACCTTTTCCTTTCTGACGCTCTAGGTGCGTATTCATACCTGAGCCCATGTTTACAACAACAGGTTGAAACCAAGCAATAAAGAGCAGCAGTGGCGGCTCCAGGCCTTGCGGGGCCCTGGGCGATATGATAAGGTGGGGCCCACAACAATAGGAAATAAAAGAATATCAAATCAAATGGAAAGTAGTTTTGTAATAATAATAAAACAGAGAATAGTTACAATATTTTGAATACACTGCAGTACATTTTTAGCCTACTTTTCACATTTTGCAAAAATGAGGAAAAAGTAGACTTATGAGATCGGGCAAATGTGTGTCTGTCTGTCTGTCTGTCTGTCTGTCTGTCTGGCTGGCTGTGTGTGTGTCCCCCCCCCCCCTATCAACTCCTAAACGGCTGCAGCAATCGAAACAAAATTTGGTAGGAGTAAAGATCTATACCTGAATATCTCACGGCCATATTTGAAAATGATGTCAGTGCTACCAACTGCTAAAAAATCGCAATTGAAATTTGAGCTCCATGTTGGATATCTTGGAAAGTATGAATGGGAGCTATTTCAAAATTGGCACACGTACAGATCATAATATTTCAGTTTAATTTCCAGGAGGCCAAACATGGCAGTGTTGCCAAAATGATTATAAGCCTCCTGATAGGTCCAATTTTTAAATGCATATAACTTCTACACTATCAAGCGGAATTCAACTAAATTTCGTATGTTGTATGTGTACATAACCAGATATGACTGAGCGTATTCTTAAGACCTACCAGGGCTGTCAACTGTTAATAAATGCTCCTAATTTATTTTATCCAAATACCAATATATCAGAAAGTATGCAAGCCGACAGCTTTAAACTATGTACACGTATAGTACCTGACATTCTATATTAATTTGGAGTAACTTATATACGTCAGTGCTACCAACATGATTCTAAGCCTGCTGACAGGTCCAACTTTAAATACATGTAACTTCCATACTATCATTTGGATTTCAACCAAATTTCGTATGTGCTATGTGTACCATAACAGATATGACTATGCGTATTCTAAGGAGCAACCAGGGCTGCCAACTGTTAATATGTGCTGTCCCTATTTTTGTTACCCTAATATCAATATATCAGAAAGTATGCAAGCCAATAGCTCTAAACTTTGCACACGTATAGTACCTGGCATTCTAGACGAATTTGGAGTAACTAATATACGTCAGTGCTGCCAACATGATTCTAAGCCTGCTGATAGGTCCAATTTTAAAATGCATGTAACTTCTATACTAACTAATGGATTTCATTCAAAATTGGCACAACAATAGATCATATTATTTCAGATTATTTGTGACCAATACATGCATGACATTGTTGCCAACCTGATTTTACGCGCGCTGTTAGATCCAATGTTTAACTGCATGTAACGTCCATGCTATCCAGTGGACTTCAACCAAATTTTGTATTTAGTACCGTAAGAGACGGAACTAAGAATATATTCAGTCATCAGGGCTGCCAACTGTAGTGCTCTATTAGGATACATTATGCCAGGTATACAGTATTTCGAACTAATTGGAAATTTCGATATTAGCAACTTAATTTCGTCATTATTCTAGATAGGTTCATATTCTGTAGAATAATCATTGGCATGAAAAGTAGGCTGTATAGTTCTTAACGGAACTTCTTGTTTTATAATATGAAAGAAACCTCTAAGTCGACTTGGTCCGGCTCCATGGCTAATTTGTTAGCGTGCTAGGCTTTGGCCTGGAGGGCCCCGGGTTCGATTCCCGGCTGGGCCTTCAGGGATTTTAATCTCCCGGGGTTAATTCCCGTGGTCCGGGGATTGGGTGTGTGTGACGTCTTCATCATCACTTGATCCTCATTACGATGCGTAGGTCGCCCACGGGCGTCAACTAGAAAAAGACCTGCACTCGGCCTCTCAGGAGGCCACACGAAAAGAAAAAAGTCCCCTTGAAGAAGGTTTTGTAAACTATGAAATATTCTTCCCGCTGAAGTCTTCTATTATTTCACTGAAATCTAAACTTGCTAAACGGTCAAGGGAGGTCATAGCTGCACTGAGGAAAAAAATAGTTTGAAAAGTATAATTAATTAAAATTAATTAATTAAATTTTTAAAAAATCCCTGGCGCGGGGCCCTGGGCAGTCGCCCTCCCATAGATCCGCCCCTGAAGAGCAGTTTAATATGAATGGGGCTATGAAAGGTTTGCAATGATTTCTCTAGACATTCCGAACAAGAGGAACGACGAGAATCCGACGTACTTATTTTAATGGAAGATTGAAAAAGAAGTAGAATATGGCACCTTTTAGCTGAAGAAGGGTCTAATTAGAGCCCGAAACATGTACGCTACTATAACTTGTAAAACATACGGTGGCAACGAGGCGGAAACTTTTTAATATTTTATTCATTTTGAATAAATTAACATTGTAATTAGCCTATACGGATCAAAAGAAAGCATCAAGGTTGTCATGTCAAGTTGTATCACAACTGCAGCATCAACTCTCCCAACCCTCCAGCAACCAGCGTTCTCCTTTGGACAAGGTATAGAGACACTTACGTTAATTATACGCCAAATCAATGCTAACAGAAAACACACTTAAATGTCTACAATTTATAGATTATTTGAAGTGTACATGTTTCGAAACAACAATGGTTTCTTCTTCAGCACAATTAAGAGTAAAACTTCTCCTAAAATAAACCTAAATTAAAAAATGGATATCCTTACAATTCGTTTTTAAGAGAATAATTTGGAAAAAAACATTAAAAAATACCTATGAAAATTTTTAAATAATCTTTGAAAATATATATGAAATATTGATTTTTAATTACATGGTTAATCTTCTGAAAAATATATCTATGAAATTTTTTGTAAATATTCCTCTTCTGAATAAAATTATTAGTTATTATGGTTCCGCTGAAAATCAACAGTAACTTAAAAATAATAAACTAGTAGAGCCTCAATGTAGTTGTACAACGGAGTCATATCTCTGGAACTGATACAATCTTAGATCCTACTAAGTGCAACAAGTCTATATTTCGATGTTCATTCAGTTCTTATAGATTAACTTGTTGCTATTCTTGTTACTGTTCTTATTGATTCTCCTGTTAATGGCAATGCATATCAGTAACCTATAAATATTTTTATATGATGTTCATATGAGCCAGTACGCAGCGGCATCTCGAATCTCGAAAATATTACATCAGAGCATCAGATCGTTATCTCGTCGCTATGCCTTCTGTCTCGCATGCCAACTATTTATGATATTTATTGTATGATTATTTAATACATACTCAAAAATATTTATAGGTTTTTATTGCTAAACATGCGATCATACATCCTTATTTAGTTGAAAGATTTTCGAAACATGTACACTTCAAATAGTCTATAAATTGGAGACATTTAAGTGTGTTTTCTGTTAGTATTGATTTGGCGTGTACTTAACATAAGTGTTTCTTAGTTATTCTATCAGTACGGATCCAAACAATTTGCTTTTATGGCAAATATCTTTGCTTATTAAGGTATTATTGCGTCTGAAAAAAAGGTCTATTCGCCGAGTCGAGACAGTGCATGTAAATACTTACACGTGATCACTTGACTGCCCGGACAGGGAAACACGCTCAGTTCACGTGATCGGCACAGTCGGATGATTCGAGATAGTTTATCATGCCGTTGCCGTGGAAAGACTAGTCTTTACTACGGCCCGAGTTAACTATTTACCTCCCCCAGGGGCTCACATCTAGTGGGACGTGGGTTGGCGACCATGGGACCCCAGATGAGTCCGGCATTGCTTCCACTTACTTGTGCCGGCCTCCTCTCCGTCTTCTTTCCTGTCGACCTCCCTTGGTCAACTCTTGTTCTTTTCCGACCCCGACGGTATTAGGTTATCAGAGGCCTAGGGAGTCTTTCACTTTCCCGCCTTAATTGGCCCTTGTCTCATCTTTCCTGATCCCTCCTTCTTCGAGGGGTCAGACCTCTTGTTTTCTTTTCATTATATTTCCTTTTCTCTTTAAGATTCCCGCACTGTTTTTGTTAATTGGCTCCCCGTGTAGCTAAATTCCCTTCAGCGATTATTTTTATCTACACTACATTTTGTAGGTATTTTAATCTACGATGCATTTTGTAAGTTTTTCGATCTAAATTGCATTTTGTAAAGATTAACAATCTAAATTGCTTTTTAGTAAGTCTTTCAATGTAGGAGCAGGACATTTTAGTGAGTATTTTGAATTTCAATTGCATTTCGTAATTATTTTCAACCTAGGCCGCATTTCGCAAGAATTTTAAATCTAAATTGCATTTTGTATGGTGGGCATTTTGCAAGTATTTTGATTCTCAATTGCATTTAGTGGGTATTTTCCATCTAAATTGCATTTTGTAAGTATTTTGAATTTCAATTGTACTTTGTGCGTATTATGAATCTGAACCGGCCTTTTTCAATCTAAATTGCATTGTTTATTATCAATTTCAATTGTATTTTGTAAGTATTTTGAACCTCAATTGCTTTTTGTACGTATTTTCGATCTCATTTGCATTTTGTAAGTATTTTGAATTTCAATTGCATTTTGTAAGTATTTCGACTCTACATTGCATTTTGTACGTATTTTGAACCTAGCCTACATTTTGTGCGTATTTTTCAATATATTCCTTTTGTGAGTATTTTCGTTCTAAATTCCCTTTTGTAAGTATTACCGCTCTCCATTTTGTGAGTAGTTTCAATCTGAGTTCCTTTTTGTAAGTATTTTCCGTCTCACTTGATTTTCGTTCTGGTTTCCATTTCATTGTCATTTTCGCTATCACCCAGACCATTAGGGGCCGATAACCTAGATGTTAGGCCCCTTAAAACAACAATTATCATCATCATCATCATCATCATAACTGTTTGCAGTTATTTTCTTTCTATTGTATAGTAACGAATATTATTGTCAATATATGGTAAACTACAGCACACAATGCGAAACATTGCATTACTCTCACGGTAATGTAGTACAGTATATTGCGATAGATACGGTTTTCAGTAGACTGTGTCTGGCCAGCTGCTACTAGCATGGTTGACATTTATAAATAGGTGGTCTTCATTTTCCTCGATAATGTCTTCAAGTTCCCATATTCCCTCAGCAGGGTACAATACGGGTGTTATTAGTCCTGCTGAGTCAGTAGAGCTTGACATTGCGTCTACAACGAAACAACGACTGTATAAAACCCGCGTACACACGGTCAAAATTAATTCTTGCCTATACTAAGCAGTTTAGAACTAACCACATCATTACTTAATTAAATACATAAACTAACAATGAGCAATAAAGTCATAGCTCCGAATAAAAATAGAAATCAGACTGTACAATGCAAACGATAATTTAAGCTTCACACGTAAGCTCTACTCAGCACTGAAGTCGGCGTACGTTCAACAGCCACAACTGTACGCACCCCTTGAGGGCAGCCCTGCGCACAGCTGTGTTTACTTCCACTGTCTTCACTCGGCGAACATACTTTTTTTAATGTGTAACATCTATCCACTCGGTATCTGGATATTTTTGTGGCACTCGGTAGCTGGACATTTTTGTGGGAGTGATTTTGGAAAAGGGACGGAAGTGCAACGGAAACAATGAACGCGCGCGGTGGCGGAGATCGGTACAACGACGTACTGTAGGCCATGTGACTATGTGGAATGTAAATCGCATACGGTTTACCTCAAGGTTTGGAGGCCCCATTAAAAAATTCCTACAATAAATCATATTCAAGTTGTCGTTCTTTGGTGTGAAAATATTCATTATATCATATTTGCTGAAAAGAATTACGATTTATTAAACCTTCATACTTATGCTGTATTCTTATTTAATGTAAGCACTCCCCTCGAGTGCTATATCGCATCAACAAACACTGGAAACAACGTAGGAATTCAGTATATTAACGCAGACTACTAACAATAATTGAAACTTCGTTGGTCTAAACGTCTCACTGGGAGAAACGCATTTGATATACCTACTGCACACCAATTTATAATCGCGCCTATACTTGGCAGTGCGCTGTATCGGCAAAAAGAGGCCATTTTCAACAACACCACTGGCATGGGTTCACTAACTAGCCGGTATAAAGCGCAGCTCGCATCAAGTAGGTAGTGGATTGCTCCCGCATACAGTTGCAAATACAGTGGCGGAAAAATTAATAGCAACTCAGTGAGTTTCCTCTTTATATTAAGTTATTATTTTCATGTTTCAGTGTGACGGGTGTTTCCTAATGAATACCATCCGAATATTTCTTGAAAACCTGTATAATTACCACTCTATTGCAAGGTAACACATTACATTTATGTTGTTTACATGACATTTTGTGTAGGTTTTGTAAATTGAAAGCACAAGAGGAAACTTTTGCATTTTACGTGTTAGTGTGTATTTTGCCAGCAGATGGCAGTAAATGCTCCTGGAAGTTTTATTCATTGTCTACAGATGTCACTGTTGTGCATACAGTTGCTAATTTCTACTTCCTGTTGTGCAATCCTACTTCTTGTCTATTATATAACCCTTTGAATGATCATTCGACATTTCTCGTGATTACCTGTTGAGTTTTGTGATTGAGGGATTTTGATCAACAGATTCTAATTCAGAAATGGGTAGAAAATGTGATATAACACCAAGAAAGGCTACACAGATTGTGACTTTGAGTGAATGTGGTAAAACTAATAGTGAAATTGCTGAATTTGTGGATGTGCATAAAAGTACATTGAGATACAGGTTCGTAATTTTCGAGATAGGGGTGATGTTATGGGTGGTAGAGTGGGAAAATGTGGCAGAAAACCGAAAACTTCACCCAGATGTGACAATGTTTTACGTCGATTATGTTTGGGAGACAGATTTGCTACCTCGGAAGAACTTGCAGAGAAATGGAGGAAAACTTCTGGGGTTAATGTTTGTTTTAGAACTGTAAGGAACAGATGGCGAAAATTTTATTTGGTTTCTAAGAAGCCGGTCAATAAACCAATGCTCACCAAACAACAATGTATGAAGTGTGTACAGTGGGCTAAAAAACATCAGCGCTGTTCAGCCGAACAGTGGCGTAAATTTAGTGATGAATCAAAAATCAACATTGGTGAAAGTGATGGGGGTTGTAGTGTGTTCAAGAAAGCTAGTGAAGCACTGAATCCAGCCTGTACTATGAAAACTGTTAAGTTCCCAACTAGTTTTATGCTTTGGGGGTTTTTCTCATTCAACGGTGTTGGGCGTATCCATGTCATAGAATCTATCGTTTAATGGAGCCATGTACAAGACAATTTTGGAGAAGATGATGTCGCCGTCAGGACGGGATTTATTTCCAGGACAACCATTCATTTCCAAGTCGATTCAGCACCCTGCCATCGTGCAAAAGTGGTCAAAGACTTCCTAACTAAGCAGGAAAATGCCACAGCATTGTATTGGCCTGTCAATTCACTAGATCTAAATCCCAAAGAAAATTTTTGGATGATATTGATAGAAGAAATTAAGAGAAAGGAGGCCCAGAACACAACTGCAATTGATCGAGGCAATTGTAAATATAAGGTATCAGGGAATACCCGTTGAAACTCTCCAAAATATAGTAGATTTCATGACAAGAAGGTGCCAAGAAGTTGTGAGGTCAAAAGCCTGGATTAGAGTTGAAATAAAACAAGATTTCATAATATGTATGGATTGTAGTACCTTGTGCATACCTGTCTAAATGAATCATTAAATAGCTTAATACAAAGTAAAAAAGCACTGAGTTGCTATTAATTTTTCCGGCACTGTATATGGCACTACTGCAGATGAATTGGAGAACTTTATTTTAATTAAATATATATTTTCTATTGCAAAATCCACAATATAACGCTCAATTGTATAACGCCTCAGCACTCAAAACATTATTTATTGTAAGCACTCGAGGTACTGTCGCGGGCCCCGTTGTGTTGGGGTAGCGCACCTGCCTCTCACCCGAGGCCCCGGGTTCGATTCCAGGCTCCGTCAAGGATTTTAAAACTGACGTGAGAGTTGGAACGGGGTCCACTCACACTCGTGAGGAAAATTGAGTAGCAGTCTGACAGTGAGGCAGCGCCCCGATCACGAAAACCAAAATTAACGGCCGAGGGGACCCGATGCGCTGATCACGCGTCACCCCAATATCTGCAGGCCAAAAGACTGGGCAGCGGTCGCTTGGTCCGCTGTATAGTGCCAGGGGTTGACTTTTTTGTTGTTGACTCGACATACTGTCGGCCAAAATACAGCAATGTGTAATGTATATAGCATACGGTGTAATTCAAGGTTTGGAGGTCCCATTAAAGAAATTCATACAATAAATCATCCTCAAGTTGTCCTTCTTTGGTGTGAAAATATTCATTAGATCATATTTGCTGAAAGGATTTGGCACAGGAGTTTTACAAGTAGCGCGCGGTGGCTGAGATTGGTACAACATCGAACTGTTGGCCATGTGGCTATGTGGAATGTAAATCGCATACGGCTTACCTCAAGGTTTGGAGGCCCCATTACAGATATTCCTACAATAAATCATCTTCAAACTGTCGTTCTTTGGTGTGAAAATATTCATTATTTCATATTTGCTGAAAACAATTATAATTTATTAAATCTTACTACTTTTGCTGTATTCTTATTTAATGTAAGCACTCGAGGTACTGTCGGCCAAAATACAGCACTAGACTATTATATCATATTTGCTGAAAGGATTTGTCACTGGAGTTTTAGAAGAGTTATTGCAGAAATAATAGTAACGAGAACTTACCGATGGTAATAACACGAAGGAATCCTTGATGTTTGCTGGGACAAGGTAGCACTATGAGTTCATTCTTTAAAAAATGCGAGTAAGTAATATGGAATTATTCGAATAACATGTCAGATGTTACACATCATACGCGACTACTGTAAGGCTCGTTTTTTTTTTTTTTTTTTTTTTTTTTTTTTTTTTTTTTTTTAGTCCGAGATGTAAGCGGGCTTTCGGCCAATCCCGAGTGACAGATGGAATGGCCCTTCGCCTGCTATCGGCAAACCTCGCATTAGCTCGGTTTCCCCCCATTGCAGAGTGGGCCAGATACCTAATCTGACGGGCCAAAAATATTTTTTTGTAGAGATTGCATTTCTTCCGTGATAATTTTGTTAAAACTAATAAATTTAATTATTAACAACCCTTTGTAAAGGATATTTTAAAATCACATTGGAATAGCCCGATACACTTCGTTTGAACATCCTTCTAGGTCTAGTTTTTTCTGCACATATGTTATTGTTGGAGAGCGCTTGCCACAAGGTTCGGATACTCCAAGCTGGTTGCCGAGAGCGCTGGCATAGCCTGATCTCAATGGATTGCAAGGCAGTGTGTAGATCGTGTGTCTACACTCTGTGGAAAACAAACTCTACCATCTCCAATGATTGTGGTGGGCTTAGAGTACATGTAATATTGTTAGAATGTAGGCTATGTCAAATAAAAGCACTCAAGTGTTACATTTAATCGATCGTTGTTATTTATAATAAGCTGCTAATTCATCAGGTTATGAGGCCCAGTCTACGGTAAACTGCGCGTAAGTGGATTAAAAGTCTGTTTAACGATCGTGTGCTTTGAGTGTGTGCGATTACAAGATGGCTCAAGAAAGTGTCAAGTTGAATATTCCAATGTTAAATGGTGGAAATTTTATATTTTGAAAAACAAAGTTGCGAGCCGTATTAGTGCGTGATGATTTGTGGGAAGTTGTCAGTGAACCAAAGCCTGAAGTAATTAACGCGGTGTGGCAGAAGAAAAATAACAAAGCCTTAGCGTACATTACATTGAGTGTTGAGGACAGTCAACTCATTCATTTTGCACACTTGAACGATGCGTGTGATGCATGGCAGGCTCTCTCGAGAAAGTACGAGAGATCCACGTTCGGAAGCAGGTTATATTTACGACGTAAACTGTACGGCATACATTATCGTGGTGGACCAATGAGCAGTCACATCGACGCAATTATGGAAGTAGTGGGTTTGCTGCTTGGATCTGGTAGGCCACTAGAAAACGACGAGATTGTTGCGGTTTTGCTGGTGAGTCTTCCAGAATCTTATTCAGGGCTTGTCACAGCGCTCGAGGGCCGTGACGAGGCAGATTTAACGGTGGAATATGTAACTGGGAAAATGCTTGACGAATACCAAAGGTGTGCCGAAGCTGGTGTGCCTGAAAATTGTGATTCAGAGGTTGCACTACAGTCGGCGGTCGCAGACTCAAGTAAGGTTAGTCGTGCTCATCAAACTGGAACAACTAAAAATTCAAGCGGGAAACCAAATACGGGTGGCAAAGAGACACGGGCATGTTACTTCTGTAATAAACTTGGCCATTTAAAAGCAGATTGCTATCGATTCAAGAAAAGTCAACAGCAGGGTCAGCAGGTTCAGAATCGGCAAGATCATCGGTTGAGGTTAAGGTATGCAACACACAGAACTATGCCACATTTAGGGCACTGGATCAACAACATGCTGCAAGTAGGCCTACTGGCGGATGGTGCATAGATTCCGGGGCAACCAGTCATATGACGAATGATAGGCAATTTTTCATGTCTATTCGTGACACAAGTGCTACAGTCTTTCTTGCTGATGGTTCATCCGTGGTAGCTGCTGGAATCGGAGATGGACAATTTTACTGTGAGGTACCAGGCGGGCACCTCCAAGAAGTACTGTTGAAAAATGTGCTGTTTATTCCACAATTGGATGATAGTCTACTTTCGGTGAGGCGCATAACAGAGCAAGGTCACCGAGTAACGTTCGAGAATGACACGTGCAGCATCTACAAAGAACATCAGGTCATCGCAGAAGCAAGGAACGATGGGAATTTATTCAGACTTCAGACTGTGGTACCAAGTTCGTCAGTTCATGTGGCGAGAGAAGCTGTATGCCTACACCAGTGGCATCGTCGATTGGGACATCGGGATCCGGTTGCAATCCAGCGTCTGATCAATGAGGAATTGGCTACAGGAATCCAAGTGTCGAAATGTTCGGAGAAGGTGGTATGCGAAGACTGCATCAAGGGAAAACTAACAGAAGCAAAATTTTCTGAGAGTACATCCAGAGAGAAGGAGCCCATGCGACTCATTCATTCTGATCTTTGTGGGCCCATGCAGACTGCAACGCCAAGTGGAAATAGGTATTTTCTATCACTCATTGACGATTACTCCCGTTTTACTGTGGTAAGGCTGGTAAAATCCAAAGATGAGGTGGCAGGCGTCGTAGAAGAATACATTGCTGCAATGCATAGGCCTACTAGATTTGGAAGGAAGCCGATTGCCATTCGTACAGACAATGGCAAAGAATACGTTTCACAAAAACTGGAGAACTTTCTGCGGAAGGAGGGGATCCAACATCAGCTCAGAGTCCCCTACACTCCACAACAAAACGGTGTAGCAGAGAGGAAGAATCGGTCATTGACAGAATCTGCTAAGTGCATGTTGTTGGATGCTGATCTGAACAACCGCTTCTGGGGAGAAGCAGTTTTGACCGCAGCTTATTTGCAGAATCGATCAACGAGCTGGAGTATCAACAAAACTCCAGTTGAATTGTTTACAGGTGTGAAGCCAGATCTGGGTCATTTACGTGTGTTTGGATCGAAGGTCTATTCGCTTGTACCCAATCAAAAGCGAAAGAAATGGGACAACAAAGCAATAGAGGGCGTCCTGATTGGCTATGATGGAAATACCAAAGGATATCGGATTCTAGATCCAAAGACAGCCAAGGTTTGGATCAGCAGATCGGTGCGGGTAATTGAGAGTGTTGCCAGACATCCAGCTTCGGTAGGCAGTGCACCGAAAGAAGGGGTTAATGAAATCACACCGCAGCATGTAGGGACATTGGAACATGTTTCGACACAGACGGAATCAGCTGACAACTCAACACTGAATCCCAGAGGTAACAACACGGTGACTTTCAACAAAGGAGAGACTGTAAGCAGCATAGGAGATGAATGAGAGACTGAACCAGAAACTCCACGATTTCCACAAAAAGTTTCTGAACGGCCAAATAAGGGTATACCAGCAAAGAAGCTAACGTACAAGGTGCAGACGAATCACACCAGAGAGCCAGCCTCATGGAACGAAATGCTCAAAATGTCACCTCGTGAGCAAAAGTTGTGGACTGCTGCTGCGGAAGAAGAAATAAGCTGTCTCAATCAACATTGTGTGTGGGAATTAACGGAGCTTCCACCAGGGAAGAAGACTCTTTCTTGTAAGTGGGTATTTAAGGCAAAATTGGATGGTAACGGTCAGATCCACACTTACAAGGCCCGATTGGTAGCCAGAGGATTTTCTCAACGATATCGTGAGGATTACGATGAAACTTTTGCGCCAGTGGTGAAGCATGACACTATTCGAGTCTTATTCAATGTAGCTGCACAGAGGGGACTTCACGTTCGGCATCTTGATGTGAGAAGTGCTTATTTGAACGGTGAATTAAAAGAGGAACTATATATGGAACAGCCACAGGGTTTTGAGGAACCCGGTCAAGAGAGCAAAGTTATGAAATTGCGGAAAAGTCTCTATGGTTTAAAGCAATCGGCACACGTTTGGAACAAGACAGCTACAGAGACATTATCCAAGTTAGGCTTTCAACAAGGAAATGCAGATCAGTGTCTTTATTCAAGAAAGGAAGTAGATGGAAGCATTACTTACATTCTGTTGTATGTCGATGATCTGCTGGTAGCCGGTCAGTCTGCAAAATTAACTGATAAAGTTGGTACAGAATTGCAGAATTATTTTGACATCAAAGACTTGGGTGATGTTAGTTACTATCTGGGAATTCAAGTGGAACGACAGGAAAATGGAACATTTTTGCTAAATCAAAAGGCAAAGATCGCAGCATTGTTGGAGGATCATGGCTTATCGGAGCCAAAACCAGCTGTGACTCCAATGGAAACCAATTTCTTGTCTGGTGAAGTGACTGCAAGTGCAGAGTTACCAAATAACACTCTGTACAGGAAAGTCATAGGGTCTCTACTATACATAGCCACAGTATCCAGACCAGACATCGCAGTCGCAGTGAGTCTACTTAGTCTTCGAGTGGAGAAGCCTACTCAACAGGACTGGAATGCTGTAAAACGAGTGATGCGGTATCTCGCATTTACAATACACAAGACACTTCGTTTATCTTCAACTAAAGACACAGAGCTCAAATGTTATGTGGATGCTGACTGGGCTGGTGACAAGACCAACAGGAAATCTACAAGTGGTTATGTTTTCTTTCTTGGCGAAGGAGTTGTAGCATGGTCAAGCCGGAAGCAAACGTCAGTTGCCATGTCGTCTACCGAGGCAGAATACATTGCAGCATCATTTGCCAGTCGGGAGCTGCTGTGGCTCAGACAATTACTTATGGACACGAGTTTACCGCTTGTTGGTCCAACAACCATGTATGAAGATAACCAAGGTTGTATTAAATTAATTGAATCAAATCGGTTTGGGGCTCGCACCAAACACATTGATGTATGTCATCACCAGCTTCGGGATCTTCGAGAAAAGGACATCATAGAAGTGCTGTATTGTCCATCCAACAAGATGCTGGCTGATGTATTCACGAAGCCTTTGGCTAGAGAACCATTCCAGAACATTGTGGAACAACTGGGTCTACAATGATGCGAACCTATGACAGCGAGAAGGGGTGTTGGAGAGCGCTTGCACGGCCGACTGAATCGAGCTGCGCTCTATACCGGCCTTGACATTCCCAGTTAGAGCCCATGTATAACATGTAATTGAAAAGTTTCTACTCGTTGCCGGTAGAGCGCACTCCCCTCCCATTATAGGCGCGATAAGGAATATGCTGTACAGTACGTATATTAAATGTGTAATCTCAAGAACCACTGGATGGATTTTGATGCTGCTTTCACCATTCTGTAAAGGTGATCTCGAGGAAGATTTGTGTACAAAATAATTTATTTATGACCAAAGGGAGCCAAGCAGTAACGATTTCAGTGAAAAGGTCGAAAAAATAGCCTGGCCTCCGTGCGCTTTTTAAGCTTACGCTGGGCAAACCGTTAAAAATATCATTATATTATGAGTGTAAGAATTGTTCAGCGTGAGAAATTCTACAAAAAAGTCCGTGAGAGCATATCTCTATCTTCGATACATCGCCCACTATAAGTGTTTTTAGTTTGGACGGAAGGGGGTTTTGTGTATCTTGCACCTCGCCATTCTTAAATTACGTCTGACAGGAATTCCTTGCACATTCGGGGCGGGTTGCTAGTGACACTATATAATTATTATCATTATAATTTCCGCATTATCAAAATTAAAATTATATCACAAAATAAAATAGCGTGCTAATAAATCTAAGAGAAATTAGACATACATTGCACCTTCTTCGGGTACAAGGTCACTACTCCAGCACCGTCTCATCAAAAGGATAGAGAGAATGAAAACTACAGCCGGGAACAAGTAGCAGCCAATCGTGTGTTGTGTTTTGTGCTAAGATATATTTCGACAAATTATCAGATACCGTGTGCCTTCTTTTTCACGAAGCAGCTGTCAGGACGGGACTTACATAAACTCCTGCTGGACGTTATTCTCGAGGTTGAACAATGCGGTTTCATAATTATAATAACTGTCTCTGATAATCACAAAACTAACACAATGATGAGGCATTTAGGGGGAGGGAATTAGCAACCAATGGTCAATCACCCATACGACGAGTCTAGGAATGTATTCCCTAGTTTTGATCATTGTCACATTCTAAAAAAAACATTAGAACGCAGTTTCTGTAACGAGAGATAACTGATGGTACTGGAATAATTTCAAGGAAATACTTGTCATTACTATACACGATGCAAAAGTGTGAGATCGTCAAACCGGTCACACCTCACTAAAAACATATCGAACCCACTAAATTTGAAAAAATGAATGTTCGGCGTGCCAAGGAAGTGTTCTCGTCAGAAGTCATTGGTGCCATTCGTACACTGAAAGAAAATATAGGTATGCACCCGGAAGCGTACACATTCATGGACGCAGAAGCAACCACATTTTTTTTTTGAAAAACGTTAATAAATGGTTCGCTATGCATGACGTAAGCATCACATATCATATTCAGTCTAGAAATCCAGATAAAGGGCATTTTTTTCTCATTAAATGTCAGTCGCCTAAACTGGCTAGAGAAATATTTTCTTTCTTACCTTGAAACTTTGAAAGCTGCTAGTAACGCTGCTAGAAAGGACTTCCTGAGTTCTGAGACTTACGAAGCTACCTATACAATTAATCACGGATTCAACTGTCCAGTGCATAAGGTATCTTCTAAAATTGGGTAGAGGAAAGTCGCCAAATATGGGGAGTTTTTTTTTATAGGGCTCGCATTAGACATAAGAAGGAACGGAATAATTTTGGTTTTCTCACCAATATAAACCTCAGGCGATATATTATGTATATTAAAAATATGGGCACGTTTGATGTTGTAATACCCTCTGATATTATTGTTAACTTTAAAAGTGCATTTTCCCCATATTTGGCAACCGGGTTTCGTAATATGGGGAGGTAAGAAACCTCACGGTTTTTATTTATAATAGGTACCCTACTAATTAAAGCATTAATTCTGATAATTTTTTTCGGTGTGGCCTCCTGAGAGGCCGAGTGCAGGTCTTTCTAGCCGACGCCCGTGGGCGACCTGCGCATCAGGATGAGAGATGGAATGGATGAAGATGAATGAAACTGGGCAAGGATGTGGAAGGAAGCGCCGTGGTCTGTTAGAAGGTACCGTCCCACCATTTGCCTGGTGTTGAAAAATGGGAAACCATGGAAAATCACTTCAAGGACTGCCGACGGTGGGGCTCGAACCCACGCGTCTACCGAGTCAGCAGAGAGCTTGGCCCCATGGCCTAACGCTGCGCTTTAGCCAGCGTAGCCACTACTGTCGGTAATTCTGACAATGTAATGAAATCATGAACACAAATAGTACAAACATACAAAAATGAACAGTTATGAATGTGCAAGGAATTCCTGTCAGACGTAATTTAAGAATGGCGAGATGCAAGCCAAATCCCCCTCCCGTCCAAACTAAAAACACTTATAGTGGGCGATGTATCGAAGATAGAGATATGCTCACACGGACTTTTTTGTACAATTTTTCATGCTGAACAATTCTTACACTCATAGTATATTGATATTTTTAACGGTTTGTCCAGCGTTAGCTTAAAAAGCGCACGGACGTCAAGTTCTTTCTTCGACCTATTCACTGAAATCTAAAATCGTTACTGCTTGGCTCCCTTTGATCATAAATAAATTATTTTCTACAGAAATCTTCCTCGATATTACCTGTACAGAATGGTGAAAGCCGCATCAAAATCCATCCAGTGGTTCTCGAGATTACCTGTGATATCCAAGAATCGGGGACTTTGTTTTACACTAAGTAGAGATAAGTCTTAGTCGTGCAATGCTTGGTGAAGAGCGCTGTGTGAGCAGTTGAGTAACTAACAAGATTTCATGAAAAAGGTCTCATTGTCTAGGCCGGTATGAGCGCATTCAGTCGGCCGTGGCGCTTGCCACAAGGTTCGGATACTCCAAGCTGGTTGCCGAGAGCGCTGGCATAGCCTGATCTCAAGGCAGTGTGTAGATCGTGTGTCTACACTCTGTGGAAAACAAACTCTACCATCTCCAATGATTGTGGTGGGCTTAGAGTACATGTAATATTGTTAGAATGTAGGCTATGTCAAATAAAAGCACTCAAGTGTTACATTTAATCGATCGTTGTTATTTATAATAAGCTGCTAATTCATCAGTTATCAGTGAGGTAACCGTCCGTTTTTTGCTTTTGCTTCAGCACCTCTTACAAATCCCTACGCGTCAAGATAGTGCGAGTCCCCTGCTGGTGTGTCTCTGGAATCAATAATCATTTTCTACTGTAAGAGCAATAAACTCCAATATCCGTTACTTGCCACATAAAGTCAAATATTATCCCTAAATAATGGCATAAAAATCATGGTGCAATATTGAACATAATTTTGTGAAAACCGTGCAGTCAGCTGGCATCTGAGGGTGCGCAAATACGAGGGAGCCGTGTCAGTAGATTTACTGGCACGTTAAAGATCCCCGTCGGAGCAAAATTTCGGCATCCCAGCGTCTCTAAAAGCCCGAGTAGTTAAAAGGGACGTAAAACCAATAACATTATTATTATTTTTATAAACCTTGGTAAAACTGAAAACATGTTTCACGTCACGTCTTAACTGAATAAAGAAATTCTATGTCAAATCAATTACCAGCAATAAAGAGCATACCGGTACCTGAAGGATTGCATTCCATTCGTGGTTCAGCTGTCAAGTGTGATCATAGTTTTGTGAGTGTTCCGATTATATTTTTCCTATGAAAGAATATGGAATGTAATCCTTCAGGTATGCTCTTTATTGCTGGTATAATTATATTTTAATTGATTTGACATAGAATGTCCTTATTCAGTTAAAGACGTGACGTGAAACATTCGTTTGTATTCAATAAGTTACCAACAATGTAACCTTACCCTTTGTCCCCCACCACTACAAACGTGGTGAATACAGTCCTCTTGATATTCATTGGGTGATATGAATAAAACAGAGTATACACTCAAAACTCATGCTCATGCTCGAAGTTTATACTCAGTTTTATTCATATCACCCATAAGTTACCAACAATGCTGCCGAGCGGTTGGTCTGCTTCCTTGGTGACGGTGACCTGGATCTGGCGTTACGTCTTTTGGTATCTGCGTTCGTCTCTTTAGCTGGTGTTGTCACAGGTTTCTTTTTCTTAGGATCCGTCTTAACTTCTGTGAAGTGCTGTACCACACTCGGTTGCGCCCGGGTGTTTCTAGGTGTCTGTTTGCCGATTGTAGTGACATTGTGCATGCTCCGATGAACATCTCAAGCGGGCCACTGGGGGTGGCTGCAGGAATAGAATATGAAGCTGCTGACTTGTAACCTTACCCTTTGTCCCCCCCACCATTACAAACGTGGTGAATACCGGTATAGTCCTCTTAACAATCAATAAGTTACTAACTGTTACGTTTTCTTAGGTTCCTACGTTCGTCGTCAGGAGCCGACTGCGGTGGCATCTGGTAACTAATTTCTGAACTAGTTGGTCGGTGACGGTGGCGTTTGGCGGCAAAAGTAGTAACTACTTGAAAATTGATCGTCTGCAGTCCTTACTTGAATTAAAACAGATATACACACTAATAAGACTCCGTGGCTTAGGCGGCAGCACGCTTGCCTCTCACCGCTGGGTCCGTGGTTCAAATCCCAGTCACTGGACAAAACGGAGGCAGACAGGTTTTTCTCCGGGTACTCCGGTTTTCCCTGTCACAATTTCATTCCAGCAACACTTTCCACTATCATTTCATTTCATCTGTCATTCATTTAATCATTGCCCCAGAGGAGTGCGACAGGCTTCGGCAGCTGGCACACTTTATATCCTCTCCGCTAGATGGGGGCTTCATTCATTCCATTCCTGACCCGGCCGGAGACTGGAAGCAGGCTGTAGATTTTCATTTTTCATACACACTAATACAGTCATCACAATTAACACAGGTTATCAGATTCTACACACACCCAAAGTACACGGGGCTACATGACCGCGTTGTCGCAGCCCCTAAACTGAGGAACCAACCAACCAACTGTTACCTTACCCTTTGTCCTCCACCACTACAAACCACTAGGCTGACTGCACACCGTTCCAGCCCTCAGACTAGAATTCAATTTCTTGCCAGTGAAAAATCTTGCATAAGTTGGAAATTTGAAAATTAACCCAATTCATATTACAGAACAGCTATCCTAGCAAAATCTCCTAGGGATCTCCAGTACAATATGAATATCTGGAACCAATATGATGATGATGATGATGATGATAATTGTTGTTTTAAGGGCCCAAACATCGAAGTTATCGTCCCCTAATGGTTTGGATGATAGTGGAAATGAATGTAACTGTGTGAACAATCCTATGCAAATAATACGACGATTTCAAGCCAATTTATACGATTCCAGTTAACCTACGAGGTTGACCTTGCTCAGTTAATTTTACCAGAGCCAGAATGAATGATCAAACATTTACTAGCACAATAAGAATTCTTATTTCTCCATGTACACTACGTCACGCTGTTATTAATTTTTTATTACCTTAATTACCAATCGGTAGTCGGGCTCCAAAACCATTTACTTTGTCAATACTGTAATTTTCTGTAATTTTTCTAGGGTTTGATACTCTTGTTGGTTTTTTAAAGTAATTATATGTGGTGAGGGGCAGATGACCTTGAGGTTCCATCCCTTAAAATATCAATGACCACCTCCATCAGTAGCAGGGCTGTCAACCTCTCGCTGTTTGCGCGGACATTCAACTTTTAATAATACCCCGCATTTAACACAAAGTGTGCAAAGAGAGGAGAAGGGTTTTTAGTGTAATTAATTTGATAATAATAACAGATTATCCAGTCACTCAAGAAAAAGAAGGCATCAAATGAGGACTCGATAATAGCCGAATTGTGGAAGTATGCTGGTAAAAGAATGATTGATAAATTGACTGACATTACCGGTATCAAGGAGATTTGGGAAACTGAGAAACTTCCACGTGACTGGAATTTTGCCCATATTCATCCCCTGCATATGAAAGGTGACAAAACGGATGTTAACAACTACCGCGGCATTTCCCTCCTACTGATAATTTACAAAATTATCTTAAAAACTCTGCAGATTACGGCAGAACAACAACTTGATCCACAATTGGGAGAATACCAAGGAGGGTTCATGAAAGAGCGCTCATGTGCCGAGCAAATTATGAATCTGAAATCTATCCTTTCCTAATCTGAAGCAAAGGAACAAGAAATTGTGGTGACCTTCGTCGACTTCAAGAAGGCCTATGACTCGATTGAGAGAATGGCTCTTATTCAAATTCTAAAGGAATTTGGATTGGATAATAAAACCAGGGCAATCATTCAACAGACCTTAGGTGACACAACCTCCAGAGTCAAGTTCAAAGGAGAAATTTCAGAAACTTAAGAAATTAAGACAGAAGTTATGCAGGGAGATGGGCTCTCACCGCTGCTCTTCAGCTACTGTATACACTTGAAAACGTCATCCACGAGTGGCGCAAAGAAATGAACGATGGGGTTCAAAATGGAGCAAGACTGGGTTGCAAAAACGTGAACGTTTCTATTGATTGCCTCGCTTTTACAGACGATCTTCTGATCGTGTTATCCGCTTTATAAGTGAGAGTGAGTTAGGGCCAGCAATCTAAATTTTCCAGTGAACATTGACTCAACGACTTGTTCGTTTTTGAATGATAATGTTTTGTTTTTTCCGTAATTTTTGTTTATTTTTGTGATTTTTATATTTTATTTAATTGTTTGTTTTTGTTTTATTGATTTTTGGTCTTTTTAGATTTGGATGTCCACCTCAAAATTTTGAATTCAATTCAAGGTTTGTACTCCTTGATCTGTGTTGGGAGGGGCAGATGACCTCGTGGTTCCGCCCCTTGAAACAACAATAACTAACTATAACAGACGATCTTGCAATTTTCTCCGATTATTTAGGCATGACCTCAAAACAAATTAGCCAGCTACAGGTACAGGCAACAAAAGCTGGTCTCCAGATATCTTTGGAGAAAACACAGCTCATAACCAATATCAATTCAGCACCAAGAGAGCTAAAAGTAAGTAAGTGTTTCCTTTTTGGCGAGGCGTTGCCGCCCAACCATACCTTCAATTCTCGAAAAAGGTGAAAATCATTCAGTGCTGGTTTGAACTAAACGGCAGATGGTCCAAAACTTCACACTTGAATTTTTTGAAGTCTATCGTAACGTTGGCACAGTAGCTTGCATGTCGAATTTCGTCGTTCCTTTGAACGCTATGAAAGTCAAGGAGGTTAGATATCTAAATTCCTTGACACTACAGCGCTTTCAAGTAGAGAATGGAGGAACTTTGTGTTGGCGGAAAATCCCGAGATTAATTTTGCCATTGAACACGGCCTACTGAATTCAAATGGGTTCTTTAACATGCCAACAACGTATGACATGAGAGTCGTGATTTTTGTCGCCTTTCAAATATCACTTACCACGGCCAGGAGCGAACCTGCAATCTTGGGGTTGGTAGTCCGACACTAACCACTCACCCACCGTGGCAAGCTATTGGAGCTGGTGTAACGATACGACAAATGTTTCAATCGTTTTGACGATTATGTTGAGACATAAGAATAAAACAAGCAAACATTTAGTAGTAAAATCCGTTGGTATGGCAATCTGTAATTTTTATACAGTCCATCGGAACTTGAAAGAACAGCAGCTCTCGTATACACAGTACGTGCTAATGAGTCTGTTAACACACGGTTGTCGAATTTATACATCATTGAATACCATTGGACTGAGCTGGAATAGAACCCACAATATTGAGTTTTGTGCCTCTCAGCCCGACCGTCTCGTTCAGGAGGAAGTGAGTGAGAAAACAGGAGTCATTGCCCGAGCAGACTTCCCACTGAGCAACGCTCAGGCCAGAGATCGATAGTTTATTAGTCCCGACTGACTCAACACGCTTGTCCGGCTTCCTGATAGTCGTGGCAGGATACTGTGACATCAACACCTATTATAATTTCCATTTTTTAATACACTACTTGGCCAGGTTTCACGATCTTTTTTTTTTCCAAAACATCGCCCCAGGGTTCTATTGAACTTATCAGCTGGTGTGGTACACCTCAATAGCACATGGTGAGAAGGCTCTAGTGTTATATTATTATTATCAGATGATGTGATACACCTCACTACTACATTTGCACTGCTCTTGGTTCATTAGAAACTTACAGTGACTTGGTGAGGTGTCTCTGATGAGACCAATAGAACACTAGAACATTCCCAGCATGTAATATTAGTAATTCTGGCATGAAGGCATAAATATGCCTTTGAAAAGTGGGAACCTGGTGCTCTAAGTGAGCTCCTTATGCCTCTTAATTTAATTATTTTTTGTTTCTGTTATGTTTATTTAGTTGCTTTTTTTTTAATATAGCCTAATCTTGCACCTTGCTAATACTTTAAGATCAGCTACGGTACAGTATAGGATAGTTTTTTGTTTTCATTTCATAATTTTGGACATATGAGTCGTGTAACTACCGTGGGACAACGCAGTGGCGTACGCAGGATTTCCTTCTGGGGGGGGGAGGGGTCATTAATATAATAGGGTAATTGTGTACATTACAGGGACAGATGACCTTGCTGTTCCGCCCCTTAAAACGACAGTCATCATCATAATTAAAATGATACTTTGATTAATATTCATAAAAAACAACAATTAAATAACCGCTCTCTTTGCATGAAAAATATTTTAAGTCTCATTTTTTCGACACAATAAAAAATTGAAAAGAAATTCTAAGAAATATGGAAAACAGTAAGTAAATATTGAGGCTGAAACGATACAGTGGTATCATTATGACCATAGTGACGTGGTTGCTTAAAATATTGATATTAGGCCTATGTGAGAGAAAAATAATGTTTTGCTCTCCATGTTCCCACTGCAATTACTATTGACTCTCAAAATCTGCCATCTTGATTATTTTATTTGAATCATTAATTGGAATAAATTGCAGAAACTCCTCTTTTACTGAATTATCTTAAGGAAACGGGCACACACAATTAAAGCAACCCGAAGCGACGTGAAAAGAGTTACCGATCGCACACTTCAACAGCAAAACTGATCCATGGGCAGCTCCAACACTGCGAGTAGAGTGCAGGGCATTTACTAATTGAGGAACTTGACCACACCTAAAGTATATACGGGAGTTAAGACGCCTAACGAGCGATGCCGTAAAACAGGTGATAGATGGGACAATATATAGATTCAAGTAAAGGAATATCTCAGGGGGGGGGGCAACCCTGCCCCCCCCCCCCCGTCGGTACGCCACTGGGGACAAGGTGTTGTAGTCTATTGGTGTTACAGCAGCAGCTTCAGTCATTTAATAGGAATACTACTAATAATATTTTAAAAGAAATAAGTTGTTATAATAAATATGTTAAGTGAAGGTAGAAATACCGCTAGTGGGCTGTTTTTCGTAGTTAAAATAGTTTAAAACCTGTAGTAGATTGTTTTTAAGTAAATAAGTGGATAATAATAATAATAATAAGCCTCGCTGGGGTAATGAGTAATTTTTAAAGGATGTAGGGTAATGAATTAGGATTGTAGATGTAGGAGTGCCGTGATTGCTTGTAACTTGAATGGATTGGTGTAACGGGATGTGAGCTGCTCTGTGATTGGCTGGTGGTTTAGGTCTGTTTTGGGGTATTTGTAGATAGTAATTTTACTGTTTTTTGTTGAAGTGCACTATACCAACTGATGATCCCAATTAGCATGAGGATAGGGAACATGTATTCATTCAGCCAGTGAGTTGAGTAATTTTGCAACAAGAAACTTGGCAGCTATTTTAAGTTATTCTGAGCCCGATGAGCAGGTACAGTACCGGTATGTCAACAGTTCTCAGATGTGAAATGTGTCGGTTAACAACTTTTTAAAGGGACTACTCTAGTGCTTTCATGGAATTTCAACGAACTGTCATTCTAACCATATTGTCTTCAGGTTCAGGGTTATGAATTGAAAACACTATTAATTTCTCACATGGAGTATAATGCTTTCGCATCCTTGGCTATCAGCAGTTTGGCGCGAAGATCTTGCAGTGGGAGGACCCACGTGATCTTCGAATCTTGGCCAAGCTTTCAATCTTCTTCTGACTTGCTCATTTTGGCACGTGTCGCTATGCTACTGCTTAGCCTACTTCTTACGACGAGTTGCCATGTAACTACCAATGACATATCGGCGATTGTACGACTTACTTATCGAAGCGCGTGTCGTTACGCTACTCTGTTATTGTCGGCGTGCTGATTACAACTGGTCATTGTCACCGCGTGTATCATTAGTACCGGTATCACTTTATTCTGAGTAATATTGAATATTATTAGCCTGCTCTGTGTGAGTCACTACGAAGTATTCAGTATGAGATATTGTAGTCGGTACATGTATGGGAGGAGGGCGGGGGGGGGGGGGGTAATCTCAGGCAAGGGCGTCATTTGTGGCATCTGAAAAATGGGGACCTGGTGCTCGAGATTGTGCTCCTTTTCCCCCGTAATTTATTAATTTTTGTATGAAGTCTAAGTATATTAATTTGAGTGATTTTTGTTTGACGTGGATGCACGCCCACTGTTTAGAATTCATATTTCATACAGTGAGCGTAAAATGGCGTAATTGTTTGGGTGGCTTGTACGTGAAGTTGAGATTACCCTCCCTTTATTTGAGCCATGGCCTAGATAGCTTCGTGGGCAAGTGAGTCTATCCAGTATTTTAGACCGCCCACTTAGCCAACCATCTAGTTTAATTGTGCAGTAGTGAAACATCAGCAGCAGCATTCCAGGGCTGGTAGCGTGAAGCAAGAAGTTGCCAAGTGAGGCTTAAAACGGTTGCCAATACGATGTTATTTCGCTTAGTGTACTCCCATAGTTGTACCAGGTGTAATTGTTGGTAATTTGTCTTTGGGGTCCCTTATCAGGTGTGTAATTGTAGTGTATGTAATGTTATTTTGTAGCTAGTAGTAAGTCATAGGAGCGAAATAGCTCTGCATTCGCTACTAGCTACGTTGAGTGGGGACTGTAGAGAATGGAGCGCTATGATTGGATGTTGTGTTAGTGTCATTTGTGTGAGAATGGGTGGCGTGAATATAGTTTTTTACTGATTTTATGAATAATGAGGGGTAAAAGTATTCTATCTACGTGATTAGAGCAAGTGTTATAAGTACAAATCATATCAGCGAATGAAGTTAACTAAAGTATTTTACAACGAAGTCAGTTACGGTATTTGTAACTGGGCTTGTAAGATAAATGATGAGAAGTCTCATGTTGAGCAGGAAGTTGGGGAGAATTCGTATCCCCAAACTTCCAGGGCATCCGGTAGGATTGGAGAAAGCGCACCGAGGATGGCCAACATGCCAACTTGAAGGAGCCATAGTCAGGGTAAAGGAATCATAACATCCGTCTTCCAGATCTTCGATATGGTATCATGAAAAGTTTCGACACCTCAATGAGCACACAGTTATAAACACTAGGCTTGGTCATTAGGTTAATGGCACATTTACTACATTGTATAGAATTGATTTAGAATGTACACATCCAATCTACCGTGTTATCACTAGTGCTAATATTTAAATTCTGATGTGGTGGTAAGACAAATGGTTGGTGTATACAGTCGAGTAGCCTAAGCTTTATTGCCTTAGGCTAGGGATCGATGGTCTACCAAATAAAATGTATCATCTGTATAAATGATTGGCGACCAGCAATAATTCAAATTCAATTAATTAAAGTTTGTTGTTTGAGTCTTCTGTCTTTTAACCTTATGTGCTGAAGTGCTGCAGTATATTGTTTTATTTTAAAATACATTACTTTAATAATATTATCTACAATCAAATACAGGGCATAAAAAGAGACGTCCGCCAAGAATAGGACATATACCAATTCCCCTCACTAGTCGTTCGCTCAATCCGCGCCCGGCACTGGCTGTGTAGATCGCAGCTCAGCGAGAATGTCTACGTTTATGGGAGATATGGAACTGCGCCCATAATCAGTGGTATTTCCAGATCCTTTTAATTAGGCCGATTGAACTGCGCCCATAGTCAAGTCGGCTGTTAGCCCAAGGTCGGTTTAGGGGGAAGTGACGGACTGTCTCCCACCACTAGCGTCTGCACTGCTGAGAATAAGAGGTAGTCCTCCGTCCCGATAAGCAGCTGTACTACGGGTCTCTGGGAGTGGCAGCTAATCACACTAACCACTACACCACAGAGGCGAATAATAATGATAATAATAATAATGAAAATCCACAGCCTTTTTCCAGTCATTGGACCAGGTCAGGGTTGGAATGAATGAAGCCTATCTAGCGGATAGGCATTGTGCCGGCTTCCGAAGCCTGTCGCACTCCTCTGGGACAATGATTAATGAATGACAGATGAAATGAAATGATAA
Organism: Meconema thalassinum; assembly: GCA_946902985.2. Classification (NCBI taxonomy): domain Eukaryota; kingdom Metazoa; phylum Arthropoda; class Insecta; order Orthoptera; family Tettigoniidae; genus Meconema; species Meconema thalassinum. The sequence goes on along the minus strand of OX336396.1, from coordinate 296,186,208 downwards.
TGGAGAGTGTTGCTGGAATGAAAGATGACAGGGAAAACCGGAGAAAACCCTGTCCCGCCTCCGCTTTGCCCAGCACAAATCTCATATGGAGTGACAAGGATTTGAAGCACGGAACCCAGCGGTGAGGGGCCGGCGCGCTGCTGCCTAAGCCACGGAGGCTACACTAATAATAATAATAATACAACTCTCTCTAATCCACCATAAATAACTACCCCTTTAGTTTTGTTATACAATAAAAAAAAATATAATAACCTTCTACATGGTAAGATTACCTCAAACTAGATTATTACACATTTGCAATAACAAAACAATTTTTAAAATACGGTTAGGTTGTCGACAACATCCCTATGTAGCCTACCAGTTAATGCTAATATTGCTAGAACAAAAATTAAATATTAGTCAGTTTTGAAAACTGTACCTGTTTTATGTATCCCAGGCCAACACTAATCTCTTGTCCGCAATCTGGACAGGGTATATTTAGTTGTTCGCAATCTGGACGGTTTTTGACTTGTTCGCAATCAAGACACAACCGATTTGAAATGAGTCACTTCAAACTCACACCACTCGACACAACATAATTCGGTAGAGGAGTGGAGGGAGGGAAGCTACCTGACCGCTCTCAATGGGCGCAGTTCCACTGCATCACAAGGAATTCAAAAGGTTCAACTATCTTGCGAAACACTTATTAATTCGTTCCGGGACCACATGTGCACAATATAGTGAATGATTTGTGGGATGTTAAAGAACGTGTATAGGTATCTGCATCCAAACTAGATGTTAAAACTCCACCGGTAAGGTTTTGTATTGCATTTTAAAAAGACCTATTTGAAACGGTTCAATATACGTAGATTTTACTGAAGAGTGAAGACTTCGCAGTTTCTGCCATTGTTCAAGTGCTTAGACAGGGTAAGCTTTGTGCTTAGTGGCAATGGGAAGCTCCCAGATATTAATTGATGGCTATTATGATTTCCGTAATACTAATGGATATTTGAGGCCTTGATATCGCCAGACTCAGAAATGAAGATTGTTGTAGCGAATTTTATGCCATCGTAATATAATTTACTTAATCTTTAATCAGCTGCACATCTATATAGAAGGCCCAATCAGAAAGAATAACCCCGAATGCTCCTCAGGACTTGCTCACCTGATGAGTTAAAACTGAGCAATTCCCTGCAAAGCAGGAGGCCATAGCCCTTATGGGATTTGTAAGGCTATTTATGTATGTATTTATTTATTTAAAATATCGTAATGAATAGCAATAGCAATATTACAAATACGCTGCTGTCATAAAGCAAAAATGTTCAGAGCGAAACGACAACAAGTAATTGTTTCCGTGATATTTAGCTATTTACATTTCCTGTAGAATAAGTTTCAAGGTACAAGAAACACAACGCCTTCTACAATAAGTTTTTCAACCTCTGTCAAATTGATTGTTTTATTGTTAGCCGCAACGTATTGCTTAACTTGAACCCAGCGCGAAACTGAATGGAATTAATAATGGTTCGCCTGATGCTCGATATTTTTACCCTCCCTTTCAAATAAATCCCTTGTTAGGCCCCTTAAAACAACAATTATCATCATCATCAAATAAATCCCGCGTGGTGATAATCATTTTCCTTCCTTGGCTTCGAATAGCTACACCTCGACCAGGTCTTAACAATTCCCGAACTTGATGTATCCTCGGTCTACCTCTACGAGAAGTCATTCTTTAAATCGTCACCACTCGCAAGGAAAAAGAAAGCTAACCTTACCTATAGTTAAGCCATCATTACTTCCGACTTGACGTTTCAGTGCTAGACTAGAGTTTCGTTCGCTAAATCGCGGCATCGCGAACGAAACTCGACTTGTCCTGATATATCGATTTGAATGGCTGCCTGTGATTGGCTACTTAAAGTGATTTTCCTTCTCACCGCTAGATAATTCCAGGGTAACACTGAAACGTCAAGTCGGAAGTAATGATGGCTTTACTATAACCTAATTTATGACCGAGGACATGTTCGGCTCGCCAGAGGCTGTAGCTGCTTCAAGCTACAAGTTCCGTTCAATTCCAAGTAGTTCCAACTTTCGCCACCAGATGTCACTGATACCTAGTTATGAACGTTGGAACTTTGATAGAGCGTTCCAACGAAATCTAACCTAGAAATTTAGCTTCACTCAAGTTTAGTCAGTGGAAGGATCTTTTACATGCCATAAATCTAGGACATGGGACCGCCAGCTTTACTTCCCCTCCGAAGGACGGCATACTGAAGGATTTAACGCTCTTCAAAAATCCGACGACTTCGGCCGGATTTGAACCCGTTAGCTTGGGCACAGCAGTTCAGCATGCTACCAACTATGCCACTGAAGCCGCTCTAGCCTATGAACACGAACCTAAGCTTAAACTGACACTAACACTGGTACATAAATAAATAACGGACACTAATGAATCATAAGTATAAAGTATAAATAAGTATAAATCCTACACGAAAAAGTAATTAACTAATTACATCAAAACAACAGATTATGAAACGCAGCAAGGTGAGTGTGCACTCGAGGCAACTAAACAAACGACTGGTCGGCGACAATAACGTGACCAAATAGAATCATTCAAATTGGCAGCGCTGTATGGTTTCCATGGCAACAAGCATTGCGTGCGATCTAGTCGTCAACTGTTTTAGCCCAGTAGCGCCGAACTGTCAGATTCCAACTCTGGAAAATACACCTATCGACTCTGCAGTAACATTTTAGAGGGAATCGCTCAAAGCAAACGGGGGGGGGGATAGAGGAAGCTATCAGCTGTTCCCACCAGAAGGCATTTCAACACTACCAACTTACTTTTGAGTGTTACTGCGTGAATGTTTCTAAATATTGTTATTATTTAGAGGGGGGGGGTTACAGCACACAACTGATTTTCTACACCAACCGCCAACAGTGGTTGTCGTGTCGGACTACCAACCCCAAGCTTGGAGGTTCGCTCCTGGCCATGGTAAGTCATTTTTGAAAGGAGACAAAAATCACGACACGCATATCATACATTGTTGTTATATTAAAGAACCCATTTTAATTCAGTAGGCCGTGTTCATAATGGCAAAATTAATCTCGGGATTTTCCGCCAATACAAAAGTTTCTCCTTTCTCTGCTAGAAAGCGCTATAGTGTCAAGGAGCTTAGATATCTAATCTCCTTGACTCTCATAGCACTCCAAGGGACAACAAAATTCGACATGCAAGCTGTCCTCTGGGTGTCAAATAACAAACCATCCACCCGGCACCGAGGCCATACGGTATTATTATTATTATTATTATTAGTGGAAGGTTCTTTTACATGCCATAAATCTTTGACATGGGCCCGCCGGCTCCGAAGGAAGGCATACTGAGGGATTTTAACGCTCTTAAAAAATCCGACGACTTTGGCCGGGTTTGAACCCGCGACCTTGGGCATAGAAGCTCAGCATGCTACCGACTACGCCACCGAAACCACAATTGTTTAAGACTACTTTCCTTATTCTTTCCCTCAACCTTGCATCCTTTTAGAAAACCCACAATTTCTATTTTTCTTATTATTATTCACTAATTTTCTCTCTAGGGTCTTAGTTTCTTCTTTATTACACAATAGACATAAAAAGAACAAAGAAAACAGAACGGCAGTTGTCGTATCGGAGCATTCCTCGTCCTAACCCCAAAATTGACGCCTTTTCCTCAGCTAGCGGAAAATTCTTTGGCTCCAGTATCTAATTGAAATTTCTTAATATAAAGATTCACATTTTTCCGCAACATTTTAACTTAATCTGACCATTTTAGAAGTAATTCCTCCTTATTTGTGTTTTATTTTATCACTGACATGTATAGCCAACTTTTCTCATTTTGCATAAAATAGGGAAAAGTCGACTTATGAGATCGATCCGGGAAAATGTGTGTCTGTCTGCCCCTCCCCATATCAACTCGTAAACGCCTGCATCTATCGAAACCAAATTTGGTTTAAGTCAAGATCTATACTTGAATATCTCACGGCCATATTTTAAACTGACGTCAGTGCTACTAACTGCTGAAAAATCGCAATTGAAATTTGAGCTCTATGTTCGATATCCCAAAGGTTATGAATGCGAACTGTTCCAAAATTGGCACACATACAGATAATAACATTACACTTTAATTTTCATGAGCCCATACATGCCAGTGTTGCCAACATGATTCTAAGCCTGTTCAACATCTATATTATCGATTGGATTTCTACCAAATTTCGTATATAACTTACTATGTGAACTACAACAGATATGACTGTGCGTATTTTTAAGAGCCACCAAGGCTGTCAACTGTTAATAAATGCTCTCTTCATTTGTTTAATCCTTAATGTCAATATATCAGAAAGGATGCAAGCCATCAGCTCTAAACTTTGCTCACGTGTAGTACCTGACATTCTAGTTTAATTTGGAGTAACTAATATACCTCAGTGCTGCCTACATGGTTCTAAGCTTTCTGATAGGTTCAATTTTTAATTACATATAACTTCTGTTGGCTCGCATAATTTCTGATATATTGATATTAGGGTTAAATCATAGAGAGAGCATTTTCTAACAGTTGGCAGCCCTACTGGCTCTTAAAAATACGCACAGTCATATCTGTTGTAGTACACATAGTATATACGAAATTTGGTTGAGATCCCCAATCGATAATATAGGAGTTACATGCATTTAAACATTGAACAGGTTTAGAATTATGTTGGCAACACTAGCATGAATGGGCTCCTGAAAATTAAAGTGTAATGTTATTATCTATATGTGTGCCAATTTTGGAACAGTTCGCATTCATAACTTCTGAGATATCCAACATAGAGCTTAAATTTGAATTGCGATTTTACAGCAGTTGGTAGCACTGACTTCAATTTCAAATATGGCCGTGAGATATTCAGGTATAGATATTTACTCATACCAAATTTGGTTTTGATAACTGCAGCCGTTTAGGAGTTGGTAGGGGGGAGGAGCACACAGACAGACAGACAGTCAGAAGGACAGACAGACGGACAGACACACATTTTCCCGGATCGATCTCATAAGTCTATTTTTTCGTCATTTTTGCAATTAGTTCCTGAGAAAATGGCACAGCAAAAGTTGAAAATTAACATGGACATAGGGCATTCCGGGTCCCCTTAAATGGAAGAACAACAAATACTTATCCAGCTGTACATACGAGATATTCCTTAAGATTAGCATAAAAAATATCTGATAGATTTGGCGGGAGTAATATAAAATACACGCTGGTGGGCTCCATTGGCTGGAATTCAACAACTAGCACACCACGTTGCCAGCGCGAGTTCATTCTACTATTATGCAGATCAGGCATGTGCAACTTGGGACACAAGGTGGGCCACCACACAGGCGTCGTCGGCCATACTTAATAATGCATAATATGTTCACAAGAACGTATTGTAACGTTTCGGGGTGGTTAGCAAACTTGTCCCACTGTTGGGTGCTAAGTTGTAACGTGCCGAACCTAGTGATTGTGAAAGAGTATAGTAAATAGCTCGGGTAATAGGGCGCCAATCTCCAACCGACGGTTGTGAGATAAATGTATACTTATTAAAATGAGACTCTTTAATTTCTATATTGATATGATGCTTCTTCCTTATCGGCTGAAATAATTCCTTTATACAGAACCAGATGGCTGTTATTTTGGTGAAGGTCTCTCCTAGTGACACACTTCTTTATTGGTGTCATGTAGCGGTATCTTTCTAAAAAAGGTTTTGAAGTCTTCTGTTTTTTAGTCATAAAACAATTTATTCTAAAAAACTGTGGAGTCTATTGTTCCGACATATTTTAGAATTATCCTCCTGGTCACCGAGGGTTAACTATATATTTGTTGCTGCAACCTTGGGTCTTCTTCCGGTATCTTCTTAAGCTGTTTATTGCGGTCCAAGTTTCCCTTTAGCGGTGTCTGGTGTGACGTGCCAGCTTGCTGCGCGAACTCAAGAAGTATATTGGGGGAAGGGGGGATTAAATTTAGTATTTGATAGTCCGAGTTGACGTATTTTACAAGGATGGATTAAAATGGGCATATGATTTTATAGTACCCTTCAACACAATTAATCTACTATATAAAGCTCAAATACCACTCACTCACTCACTGACTGACTGACTGATTCATTCATCACGAAATCTCAGAAACTACCGAACGGATTGGAATGAAATTTGGTATGCAGCTTCCTTAAGAGCCGCAAACGCCCACTAAGAAAGGATTTTTGGATATTCAGGTTCTAAAGGGGTGTTAAGGGGGTAGACCTGCATTTCATTGAATAGCAATACCTCCCGATTGGTTTCATTGGGGGATGTGAAACTCGGCATATAAACTCATCATTAAAAATAAAAAGACAAGTGTCTGAGGGCTTTTCGATGTGGTGTATATTATGAGGTGAAAGGGGTGAAAAGTGGGGGTTGAAGGATTCCCAACGGAGCGTGTATCCTTTAAACGACATAGTCCAGGAGTTTGGAACTCAGCGGGAAAAAATCAGCATAAAAAATAAGTAAATAGGTGTTGGACAGTTTTTTCATAAATCCAATTTAAGGGGCCCATGGGGAGGGGTGAAATTATGGGGGGGGGGGGGGCCGTAATATGTCTGAGTGTAAAATTATACATGGCCTATGTTGTAGACAATAACACATTACATCTTTTTTGTCTCTTGCTATTTCATCATACGACGAATACTTACGGAGTTATTAATGATGTTGTACTTTTTGGTCGGAATTTTCTAAGTACCAGGAATGACATAAAAATTGATTCGAATGAAATTTCAAAAAAAAAAAATATTTTTATTATATTTTTCACGTCTTTTAGGGTCCGAAACCAACATGATATTTTGATGTTTTTTTTCGTCCCATGCATTTTTGGTTTCAGGTGATAGACCATGCTTATCTATCTATATAACTAATGTTATAACGGGATTCCAAATGTTATTGCGGGCGAAGCCGCGGGTAACAGCTAGTATAATATATAGGTACTGCCCCCGTAAAATGAATTATTTAGGATGAAAATGGGAATATTTTTAGAGCCCCATGATAAAATTTTACCAAGCAATATCGAGGCTGGAACTTGGCACAAACCAGTCGTGTGGCTACGTTGAGCAGGAGGGAGACTCCGTCACGTGATTCTATTGTGCAATCGAAGGTTCTGGAAACTTACAATCGGCCAACAACAGCGAATAATCCCAGGAATTCGTTAAATATTGTTATAAATTATACGATTGGATATGAGCCAATAAGGAGAAGTCTTAGAGGAGACGGGAGTTCCAGCAACTACATTTTATGGAAAATTATCACATTTAAGCCCCAAGAGAGCGAATTTATGAATGGGTAAAGTGAAGAAAATTATAATAAAATATTGGAGATATTTTATAAGTCGACAGCAGGTCGAAATACGTCAGGTTAAGCAATTTTCTAGTGCCCACTCAAATTTTCGAAGGAACGAAAAATGGCGGCTATATCTGGTGTCTTGGAGGGGAGACGCAAGGCATCGACGCTCTTGTTCCTCAGAAGTTTGAAGCGATCAGACGTGTTTTGCCGGGAGAGCTATAGTCCCGAGTGCATCAGCCGAGTCCGTGAAGGTTGACACGTGGAGACATAGTATTGCGAGGCTGGATGGTGGAGATCGCCGCGCTTGTAAAATGAGTGAAGTTGCGAGGAGTGCATATGGCGCAATAACTTCTAACTAATCGACAATAGGAACATTATTTCAACTACAGTCGATAGTGTAGACCACATAGATGTGTATTATAAACTTTCACCGAATTTGAGGGAAGATTTTAGGAAATACAGGCATTTTTGTAATGCGATAGAAAAGTGTCAGAATCCAGCGCTGAAAAGCATTTTTGTTCGAGACAGACTACAGCGAATGCACAGATTCACGTGAGTAACAGTGATTGATAGCATTACTATTGAGGAACTATATTGTAACACCAGTATGATGACGGTGTATTTTCAACGGATGAACATTATTAAGACTTGTAATATGATTGCAATTATGGACTAAATACGTATGTGCGTCAGGAATACAAGAAGAACGGAGTAGTATATTCAACGATGGAGCTTCGTTAAGGAGATTGTTCAAGACTGTCTACTTTACGAGCAAACATGAGACGTTATGTACAACCACATTCTAGTGCATTATCGTCAGACATGAGCTCGAACTTAACACCAGTGACTACATAACAATATTCATATTCCATCTCAATGAATATTCTGTATACGAGTGAGGTCCATCACTTCCATTTCGAATGTATTTCGGAATATGAAGCTGAGCTTTCTACATTTCTCGTTATTACGATGAATCGATACCATGACGGAGAAAGAAGAGACAAGAAGATTTTCAAGATGTCCAGGGTTTTCCCGGTAACAATGAAGAGGAAGGATGGGAGTCCGCAGTTCGATCCCGGTTGGAGCTTGATGTTTTCCGGAAGAGGGATTCGTTCCTCGCCTGAGGTCGTGAGTTCTTGGAGACGAACTAGGACCCAGCCTAGGTCCTTGAAAGATGGAACAGTATTGTCCAATACTCAACTTGAACTTCCAGAGCTCCAGACAAGGTAGCTGTGTTCATTAAATAGTAGTTAAGAGCATTATTAGTGACATTCTAGAGCAATTCCTTTATCCATATTTCGACACAACCATTATGTATTCCATGTATAGAGAGTTTATTCTTCGAGATCATTTGTAGGGATCGTCTTTCGACGTCTTTAGTATTGTTTGTCTGCAATCCAGTTTCTAGACTGAGATACTTAACTTGTTTAAGGAACTAGTATTCCTGTAATTTCCATTAAGGAACAGTAAATTTATTTTCGACCTTTATGAATTCATTTTGAATTCAGGCGATAGACATTTTCGTCTATGTTACCAATTAAATTATTTCATTAGTTTAATTTGGGCTTCTTATCCGTCGAGAAGCAACATCAAGAAAGAAGAAAGAAATGGTGATATATTGTGAAATATCACAGCATTGTTATGAACTTAGCATCGTATTGGAAAGAAACATTTAACTTGGAAACGATGAAAGTCATTAGAACTCATAGACATTCGTTTAGAATGGAGATAATACGAATCTGACTAACTGTATATTTTATTGAAGAAAGCTATGATCTTTCAGTCAGTTAAAACAATTTGAGAATAGAATCTTCTTGGAAGATTATTATTATCCGACGTTAGGGAAGTCCTAGCTAGATTACCTCGTCGAGATTGATATTTATCGGACCTACAGAAATAACACTTGTAGTTATTTATTCACGATGGGTAATATAATGTCATATTGTAGACATGATATTCCTTCATCTGTGAAAGTGAAACGAGAAGCATGGAGAGACAGTACAGTATTTTATTAAATGTATACGCAACAGTTTGGAGATATCCCAGTATCGTTTTAAAGTAATTGCAAAGAGGTCCTTCACTCTTTGTCCAAAGGTCGTTGGCATGTATATATATAGTGGATTAACAACTGATGTTATTGTTTGTTATACCAGCGGTTGGTTTGGCAACGCTGAGGATTATGCCCTTTTTAATGAATGCCAGTTTTATGAAAGAGACGGCGTTATGCATTAAGCGGCTAAGCGCCAATTTTTTGAAATTGAGTTATTGGCACCATCTAGTGTGTATGGTCTGGAACTACATTCTTTTTTCCATAAGTATGCTATTTTTCTTAATATTAACCGTTAATTTTATAGAAAAGTCTAAGCGCCATTCCCTTTATCTTAGGTAAAGAGTTTTGCATTAATCGGCTATGAGGCGAAACTATGAAGCTATCCTTCGAAACGCAATATTGAGTTCTGCAAGAAACAGCCAAGCGACATGTCATTGTCTCTCACACTTTGTCTGGGTTGTTTCGCTGTACTCTGTACGCTTGCAGAAAGGGATTGATCTAGTTACCTTGGGAATTGACATTGACCAGAAATTCCACGTCAGTCATCACCCCTCTGCCGCTTGACCACCCATGTGATAGTTGATGTCATAATACTCTGCGTTGCAATACCAGACACGTGATTCAGTGCCTGGTCAACTGTAACTTTGGCTTATACAGTTTGGCCACCTCGTTCTCAGACCACATGGCGAGACGAGAACTGTCGATCACATTCACCCAGCTTGGAGAATATTATTTTGCCTCATTTAATCTCGCAGGATAATTTTCTGACTACTCAATGAGTGCGTGTGTGTGTGCATCATGACAAGCAGAGCGCAGAAAATACTTTTGCTGCAGAAGAAGAATAATACTGATGATTCAGAAACTTCACACGTATACAAGGTAGGTATTTAGAAGTCCTTCTTATTTGTAGTACAGTACATAACTCAACTTACCTTGCAATATCCAACGTCATTATTGATATTCATTTACCATGTGTACGTCATTGAACTGATTCAGCCCTACCAAATAGACTTCAGCAGTTGGTTACAAAATTTCCATACAAAGTCCGAAAACATTTCTTTAGCAATTCTTTATTATATTAAATGCACTTGGCGGGTGTAAATTGCATAGCATTTTTTGATATACATACAGGGAATACAAGATAATGACACTAGCACCGTAATGTACCACTCCAGTGAATCAAGCTCAGGCACCTCCAAACAAGACGCTGGTTCGACTGATCTAACCCCTCTTCAAACTGTTAGTGGCAGTAGTTGTTATGATGTGCTGTACTCTTTATCTGAAAATAACACTGCAGCTAAGCTGTTGTCGTATGAGGCAGGTCCAAGTGTAGAACCTATCAACTCTATAGCTGATACTTCGAAACTCCAGCCAACTAATAACAATGAATTTGACCCCCTTTCAACTGTGTTATCAGGAGATGAATATAATGGAACTGCTAACTTACTGCAGAAGCGAATCAATGATAATGTAGAATGCAATGACCAAAACTCTCAGTCGATTGGTAGGCCAAGGAAGGGACGAAAAGGAAAATATCCGGATCAGAGTAGAGAAGAACGAAAGAAGGGATGCCAGGGGAATGAATCTTATATCTGCCAGCAAGGTAAAGTCATTGAACCAAAAGAATTCAGAGACTTTCACTGCCGTTCAGAATGCCATCGAAAAGTTAGTCTAGAAGAGAGGAAGGTAGAGTATGACCGATTTTGGGCCCTGCCTTACGAAGGTAAAGTTTTATACATTGCTAAGAAAGTAATCGTAAACCAAGTGAAGAGGAAGAGGGCAAAAGATGTAAGTAGAAGGGCTTTGACGAGAAGTTACACTCTGGCAGGAGTATAAGTCTGTAAAATGTGCTTTGTCCAGACCCTAAGAACATCAGGGGATCGCATTAACAACTATCTTAAGAAAGCCAACGAGCTACAAGGAATTATTAAGGATAACACAGGTAAATCAGGAGGTTATAACAGAATAACTGATAGTAAGATGGCTGAAATTATCGAGCACATTAATAAATTTCCTAAGTACAAGTCACATTATTGCAGATCAGAAACAAGCACTCTCTTTCTCCCGTCACATGTCACACTTCCAGTTATGTATGACTTATGCATAAAGGAATATTCTCAGCCAGTTTCCCTCTCATGCTATAAGAAAGTATTTTACTCCAGATCCCTGTGACGAAAACCGCTTAAGAAAGACACATGCAACTTTCGTGACTCTACAAATGCTCAAATAAACAATAAAAATGGTGACACTGATGTGCTAAAGATAAAGTTGCTTGCTCATCAGGAGGATGCAGAAAATGCTCGAAGTACAATGAAGCGTGACTTTCAAAAAGCAACCGAAATTAATGGACTGTCGGTGCTTAGCTTTGATATGCAGAGGACACTGCCCCTGCCGAGAATTCCAACAAACAGAATATTCTACAAACGTCAGTTATGGCTGTATGACTGTGGAATTCACAACGCTTCATCGAACAAAGGCTTCTTCTACCTGTGGCTCGAGGGCCAAGCTGGGCGTGGAGCCCAAGAAATGGGCTCTTGTCTAGGAAATTACATCACTGAATATTTAGAAAAAGGCACGGAACAACTTGTACTTTGGTCCGATTCCTGCAGAGGGCAGAATCGGAACATAAAAATGGTCCTAATGCTGAAGTTTGTCATGGAGTTACATCCAACTCTAAAGACCATAAAAATGCGATTTCTGGTTTTCGGGCACAGTTATTTGCCCAATGATGATGATTTCGGAGATATTGAAAGTGCCTTGAAGTTTCATCAAAGACTATATACACCAGAAGATTACAAGGAAGTAATGAGAACTTGCCGAAAGAAGAACAAGCTGGTCGTGAAAGAAATGAAAAGAGAAGATTTTGTGGGCACGGCATTCGTTGAGAAACAAATAATAAGTAGGAAGCTTAGAGCATAAATACAATAGAGGGCTCATTGCCACACTGCACCTGTACTGTGATGTGAAACCAACATCTCGATCAGCTGACTGAAGGGTAATGGCTCAAGACCGACTACAATTGGCTAATGGCGAGTGCTAAGCAACGTCAAGGAATACAAAAGGAGCTCCATATTGGATAATTCTATTATCACTATCCGCAGTTCCCTTCAGTCAGCTGATTGAGATGTTGGTTTCAACAATGTGACGTCATCAGCCATCTATTGAATTTATGGTCTAAGGTAGGAAGAAAGATACCAATGGCAATGGAGTAAGCTGGCTAACAACACGGGAAATTGAAATAAGTAAGGAAAGCCCATGGCTGTTGACTTTAAAACGTACTTTCGCTGACAAAGACGGCCAAGTAATCAATTTGAAGAGGAGAAATAGCGCACGCCAATGTGACCAGAATAACCTCAGTTTTTGCCTTAATGCTCTATGGCCTACGGAAAAGCTACATCAGAGCCAAAATTACAGGATCTCAAAAGTGTCATGCATCTGATACCATCCGATGCCAAGGAGTTCTACGAAGGCCTTCATTCAAATGGAAACAGTTATGACGACATCGAGGGTTTTGGTAGTGAACTCGATTTCTCGATACAAGATGAAACCTAAGACTGTGTCAATTTCCTATTGTGTGGAAAACATTTACATCATAAAGTAGAATGTAACACCAATGTTTATAGCATTAGTTCATTTAGTATAATTAATGCTTTAAGTTTGATTCTGGTATTCAAATGTATCTATGTTTCTATAAGACTATTGAGAATAAAATTGCAATTAAGGACACACGAGTACTCATTGTACGCGTCAAAGTCTCCAGAAACTGGCATTAAAATAAAAATGTATAAAGGGCTAAAATACTAAAAAAAGGTGCTTAGACGGTTTACGCATAACTATCGTGTTCGATAGAATAACGTAACAACAAGCTATTCACCAAAAATGGCGCTTAGCTGTTTTATGCGTAACTAAACTCACAGATAACATAAAGCAGCTAAGTGTCAATTGCTAATAAATCATTTTGTACGGCCCCCGGTATTCGGGCCACGGACTCGCTACAATTACTGTACGGCCCGTAGAACAAATCGCGCTCTCGCAACCGCCGTACTCTGGCAACCATTCGCAAGAATGATTAACCAGGCGGGTAGAATACCCGAGGTGTGGATTTGAGCCTCGTGTTACAAAGGCGTGGGACTGGTTAATGCAATGAGGTGGTAGACACATACTCATGGGTTAGAAAATATATAAATATGAAATGTATTGAAATAATAATGAAAGTACACACCAAATGTGGAAAAGAAAACACTGGCATAACAAATAAATAAGCACTCCTAACAATAACTAGATCCCACGTGGTCTTTGTGAATCTACGGTCACGCATGACGAATCCACTATGTTAGTGCAAAAGAAAACATATTTCTTGATTGCAAGAAATATTAGCCCCAGCAATAGGCTGAAGGTAGGAACACAAGCTAAAAATATAAATATATTCATGGTAACGAAAATTGAAATGCCGGGATGCATTTCGGAGAATCCAAGAGCGGAAGCTCTAAAATACAATAAAAACATGGTAAAACAAACGCCGACGGCAACAAACTAAAGAAATATCAAAGATAAAATAACTGAACACCAAAGGGCTAACCACTACCCTTGAGCTGAAAGCTCCAACACAACGCCTTAACGTGACCGCTGCCCACGTAGGAAACATTGCTCCCGGCTACCTAACCAAGAGGCAATCCGTTGGCAATAGTAGACCACACACAAAGACAATGTACGCATTGTCGTCCTATAATGAATTTGCCCTCCAAAATATAACATCAAACATGGAAAACTAAAACTAGACAATCAGAATCAATTAAATAATAGCACACACGGCCTATGAATAATTTCGATGTAGTTCGATTTAAAAGGAACCTGTCTGAAAAGGCAAGCCGCCATGGCCATGTGCCTAGTAGTCTATTTCAGTTCAAATAAGTGTCTCAAAACGCCTAAATAAATTTATCTTGAAATTGTTGCATTTCTCACATCGACACTGTGAGTTAAGAATCACTTTGTATACCTGAAGAATTCCCATAGTTTATAGAATAAGATCAGACGCTTTACCTTAGTCTGTGGTATGGCCATCAGGCCTAGAATGCCCAAGCTTCGAGAGCTCGGTTGCGGAGCAACCAGTCTGCATCATCGTCGTAAACGTAGTGGGAAGATGCGTGCCACTCCAGCACGCGGGTCGGCGGGCGGCAAGTGTGTCGCGTGCGCCTTGCGCAGAAATTGGGAGGTAGACGCTACCAACATTAGTAGGTCCCCAAAGTCACACATTGGCCTAGCCAGAAGGCAATTTCAGTTGGCAGGCCTTAGTTAAGTTTATCCACAGTGCAAGTAGATGATGTGGGAGCACACCATTGGTCCATTTGAAATAGCCGGCCCAATAGCGTCAGAGAAGACACCAAGACGTAGTTGCGTCTGGCCGGAACAGTCCACTCGTCGGGGCCGGAACAGTTCATTTTCCGGGGAGAGGGGAGGACGGCAGCAGCGGCGGGACATTCAAATGCGCCAAGCAAAGGGACACAAGGCCTCGCAGAAGGGCCGCCGGGGAGCTGCGGGAGGGGCAGAAACGTGTGCCAGTCTTTAGGGTGGCACACATTTGTTTGCTGTATTTTTGTAATTTAAACGCAATAACTATCAACAATGCATATGGGTAAGGGTTTGTTTGCTTTTAAAACTCAAACTTGGCTAATAGGAGAGAATTTGTGATAGTTAAAATGTCAAAACTTTCAATCACGTTTTTCTCAATATCAGCTTTTGGTGGATAGCTGTTTAATGCATAACGCCGTCCATTTTTGTTAAAATGTTTGTAATTCCGTGTGCAGTTGGCATACGAGGAGTCGTTTAGCGAAGGAGTTTCCGCATTGTAATCAAGTCGTTGCATTGGCAAGACTAATTGGCATGGCATAGGATGTGAGTTGGTAGAACTCCTTTTACTTCATACACGACTTTGGATAAGTGAAGATGGAAGGGTTGTAGCCGAAATTTAAACGAGAAGTCGGATATTGAAGTCTGTTATGTATTACTTTCATTAACCTTTATTAAACCCAATAATGTAAATGCGTTTGTTTTGCCTTAGATGGTTGAACATATCCGACTTATTTTGACTACAAACCAGAATTGAGATTTTGCAGTAGTATTTCTGGAAGATTGTGAGGGTCCCATTAAATTGCGTTTGGCATTAATGCGAGATCGGAGCAGACGCTCTTTTGTAAATAGACATAACATTTTATTCTCATAATAGCTCATGCTATTAAGTGTAATTTAAATTCATTTTGTTATAAAGTTTCATTATTAATATTCAATCAAGGGAATAACGTGTTAGTATTAGGAAGTTATTCAATGTTTTTGCAAAGTGTGTAGAGTATGAAAGTCAATGTGTTTTGAATGCGGTTTACTTACTGTTCAGTGCGTATGGTAACAACTCCGTTGGGATATCACGACGCGAGAGAATGAAAGGAATGGTGTGTAGAAGTTTCATTTATTTCGAATGAAGGGTATATGAATGATTTGCGTTTTTGTTAAGAATAAATGAGATTTTTGTAACGTTGTCTGATAGGCGACAGAAGTGTGTATTTTTTACGGACGAGTGCTGTCGATCGAAGTTCTATTTGAGAACTCGTTTCCGTTCAAGGCCGAGGCATGGCCATAAATGTAAAGACTTGTTGTCACCAGCATTGTATCAATTAATGAATCAGCCGGTAGTGCAGAGATGTAACGGGTCTGGTTATATAACCTATCACGTGACTAAGACACGCGCTGCAGGGTGCAGGTGCACACCGTAAGCGTGGCAAGGGAATGTGAATCACGCCAGTCTCTGTTGATTGTTTTAGCTTGTTGTAAAGGCTTCGGCCAACCCCAAAATTTTATCCCGGTGTACTTGGAATACGGTTTTTCAGTGGCGTAGATGTGAAGAGGTGAGAATGAGTGTGTGTATTTTAGTTATTGTATGAATGTTTAGTTATAGTTTACTCTTGTTATTAAATTGTTTAGTTCTTTGTTAGACGCCGCGTCGGTTGGATTTATTTTAGATATAGAGAGATGACATTGTGAAACCCCCTTTATAGGTCTAGAAGCTGACTACGATATCCCCGACAAAACAAGGTAGGTGCTCTACTTTGAGTTAAGTGTATATATGTGATTCACAGTTTCATCGTATCTGCCGCTGCGTATATTCTTGAGGGTCATGTTGGAGTGGATTCTTGACTAGTATTTAAGCCGGAGCAGTCAGTTTCTACAAATCCAGCTTTGCTTCGGATATCTGACAGACCGCCTCTCGAATATAAGGGTACAGTACATACACTATGGTTGCAATTTCACATAATTTTAGTACACCAGGTTGAATTGTTTTGGGTATGGTGTTGAAACATCACAGTAGTACCCACATCAAAGAAGAAACTCGTTCATCATAAATCAAAATCACAAACACACATACAAGAATACTGTAACGGTAATCAGAATTTTTTTTTATTAAAGAAAATGCATGTGTATTTACTTCCCTGGTTAACGAGAAACTTAGCGACACGCTTACCAATTTCCTGGCGCGATTTACAGCACACGGTCGATCGGGAGATGAAGTAGCGTTAGGGCTTGTCTTAACAGAATTGTCAAGCACAGAGAGAAAATATCCGCGCTGCATTGTCGAGGGATGGAAAATATTTTACTTCAGTTTGACAGATTAGGTAGGAAATACATTTTCAATAACTAATAAGGTGGGCCGGAAGAAAGGCCAGTGGTGACTGCTGATTTTTGTAATGTGTAGGACGTAATATTATAGGCTTAACTTAAGATAATTACTGTATTATAACTGGGCTAAATTGAGATATTAGACTCAGTCTATTATTAATCATTCAGTCGCACAGCGCTATTAAGGACACATTACACAATACAATACAATCGAATACCACTCTAAAGATATGCACACGCTGAAAACAGACTATTTATTCTAATCGCCCGAAATCCTAACCAATAAGCCCGTAGTGTTGGTTTAAATTCAACCAATAGCGAGACTTGAGGATCTCAGTCGACGTCCTCAGAGCGCCATTAAACAGACCAAACCTGCCCCTTCCCCCTCAAGGGCTCCCACACATTTCTAAAGTTATAAGCATGTGCTTTGAGGATGCAAGGCTTCCTTCCTCAGCCTTCTACTCCGGGCGGTGAAGGTCACACTTCACCCATCTAGGGGTGAAATGTAGAACTAGTTACAAGTACTGACAGTGACAGTGAGACAGAGCTTATCGAAAGGGCACGCAACGTAGTCACAAAGACTATTTTACAAAACAATCAAATTAATTTTTTAAAACAGTTACAGCTGACAGGATGATTCTCACGTCCTACATGGAGGAATCGCCACTATGAAAGGGTTCAGCGGGCCGCCGCGCCGCATTATTAATTATTAATATTCATCTTTCAAAGTAATTCGAATCGCACGAAATTCTCCTCAATGTAAATGAAATGCTTTACTATAAGAACAAAGCTTTTTGAGTTTTTACCGGAATTCTCGACACGTGCTATCATAAAACATTTTTTCTGTTAACTGTTAGTAACTGAATATGATCGACTTCTTTCAAACTTAAAGCATAATCATCCGAAATTGAAGATCACTTATTACATGGTAAGTGCAGATATATTTAATTTTTAAATTTATTAATCAAAGCACAAACTAGAGTTACGAGGGTCGTTTCAAAAATCAAGGCAACTATTTTATATATCCCAAATAACCGCATTGAAAACATGGTGTACACAGTGCGGGATGTGACCACCAGATGACGTTTGAGTGCATTGGTATCAAGTATACAACACATGCAAACGTTAGTATCCTAGAGACTGTGTTCCGAGATGGATGTCACTAAAGCTGAACAGTGCGCATACTGGGGAGGAAACGTCCAGGACTTCTCAAGAATGCAATGCTCCTCCATGATAATATAAGATGCGTTCAAAAAGTAACGAGCCGGAGGCTGTAATGCGCAAACCGGTGACGACATGGGCTAATCGTGGCGTGGGTAACGAGGTGTAGTTCCGACCAGAGCGTGGAAGGTCACAGCCCGTCGTTAGAGGGCACGCGTGCACGTCACGTGACGATACAAAGCGAGCAGCAGCATGCATCAATCGTCCAACGCTGCCAGTCGCATTGCAAACAGTGACATGGAGGCGTCAAACGAAGAGCAAAGAGGTGTTGTTCGGTTTCTGACAGCGAAAGGAGTAGGGGAAACGGACATTAATCGCCGAATGTCACAAGTGTTCGGCGAACACTGCATGTCCCTTGCAAGGGTCAAGGCGTGGCACAAGCGCTTCAGGGAAGGACGGGTGTCGTTAGCCGATGATGCCCGGTCTGGGGTACCCCCTTGCATTACCGATGACAACGTCAAGCTGGTTGATGCACTCATTACCCAGGACCGCCGAGTGACAGTGAACGCCATAGCCGCCGTGGTCGGATTGAGCGTCAGAAGTGTGCAAACCATCATGAAGGAACGACTGCACTTGCGCAAAGTTTGTGCCTAATGGGTGCCCCACAGTCTTCAACCACACCAGGAAGCGTGTCGAATGGCCTACTGTCTTGGTCTTGGTTGGACGATTGATGCATGCTGCTAGGAGAAGTGGCCTGGGTGGCAAGCTTCGTAGGGCTGACCAACGTTGTGTGCAGAGCGTATGATGTATTGGTGTGCCCACTAGGGTGCGACATAAGATATTTATTTATTTATCGTATGGCATACATGAAAATTATTTATAACTTGACCGA
Source organism: Meconema thalassinum (assembly GCA_946902985.2). Lineage (NCBI taxonomy): Eukaryota > Metazoa > Arthropoda > Insecta > Orthoptera > Tettigoniidae > Meconema > Meconema thalassinum. The sequence goes on along the minus strand of OX336396.1, from coordinate 296,167,120 downwards.
GGTTAGAAACATAATTAAGTGCCTGTGGTGTCCCTGGGAAGAAGTGGCTGAATTCACCACTGTAAGATGTTTGTGGGCATTCTTGAACTAGGTGCCGAACAGTCTGTCTTTCAGCACCGCACTCGCAACATGATGAAGATATTTTCGTCCAATTGTAGACTACAGGTGATCCCCGCATGCACCGTGAATGGTCCAGATTCTATTTAATTTGACCAGGTCTTTCTAGGCTGAGTGAACCCTGGCACCTTCTCAGTTATGCGAGGCATTAGTGAACTCTCTGGAGGGACAAACGAAATTTCTCCGATTTGAGCTCGGCCAGAACAGTCGTGGTAGTCCACAGCACCACGGCTTTCATTCTGCCTTCGCGCTTGGGTGCTTTTGGGCTGTCTGCGCATCGTTGGCTGTCCTTACTTGGTCTCTAGGCAAGCTATATAAAAGATATAGTGACTCATCTTGGCTTAGTTGAGCTTTTAAGGCGTCCCGCGAGCTGCCCACGGCAGTTCGCTTAACGCGATATAAGCAGCTCCACTTCTCGGCTTGAGGTTATTCTACTGAACTTCAAAACTACAACTACGCTTTGGAAGAACGACAACGTCAGGGGCGCACTCCGACTTGGCTTCCTGGTGTGCTACTGCAGAGGTGTTTGGCTGCTGGGGCGAGCTATTCTCAGGCGCCTTCGGGTGCTCGAGGTAATATCGGGGCGAGCTTCTCTGACCACAATCTACGTTCTGCGTTCTCAGGCTTGGCGCTGCCTACCATCTCTTCGACACTTCAATTAGTCTGAACCGAGCTAAATAATACTTAAGCACAGGTTTAGCACCCAGTGAAAACTATTTCTGTTTATCACCGGTCTTCTCTTGCCATGTCGTGGAGACTAGACACCACTGCATGGGATAGTTGCGTGTGCCCCATGTACTTTGGTGTATGCATAAACCCCTGCTCTAGAACACATTTACTCACCCGTTTAGTGCAATCCTGGTTTAGTTCGGCTCCGATTCGGATTAGTTCGATTCGGTTCCGGTTCGGTTCGGTTCCGATTTGACTTGGTTCCGGTTCGGTTCCAGTTCAGTTCGGTTCCGGTTCGGTTCCGATTCGGGTTCGGTTCCGGTTCGGTTCCAGTTTGATTCGGTTCCGGTTCGGTTCGGTTCCGGTTAGGTAGACCAGACTAGGTTAGCTTGACTAGACTAGGTTGAGCTATGCTCACCAGCTTTATTTGAAAAGCGCGTCATGCAAGTTAGTTAATTAGTTATTGTTGTTTTAAGGGGCGGAACTACGAGGTCATCTGCCCCTCTTAACACAGATTAAAGAATACAAATTTTGAATTGAATTTAAAATTTTGAGGTGGACGTCTAAATTTTAAAAAGACCAAAAAATTAATAAAACAAAAAAAGAAAAATTAAATAAAAATAAAAATTATAAAAATAAACAAAAATTACGGAAAAACAAAAACATTATCATTCAAAAACGAACAAGTCGTTGAGTCAATGTTCACTGGAAAATTTAGATTGCTGGCCCTAACCCACTCTCACTTATAAAGCGGATAACGCGATCAGCAGCCACCGCGTCATCGGCTAATATAAGTTTGAGTGTCGTCTGCAAACCAAGGTTTCTTCGTAAGTCAGCAAGAACCACACACTCGGTGAAAATGTGGGCCACGGTGAAAACGGCTCCACAGGTACAAAGTGGGGGGGTCTTCCCTTCTCATTAGGTACGAGTGGGGGGATCTTGTATGACCTATCCTTAGCCTACACAAAATGACGGACTCTCTCCGGGCCCGGAAGGAGCTCCGCCACACGCGAGTAGTTCCCTTGATCGCTCTCAGTTTACTGGGCAGTGGGTCAGCTAGCCACTGACTCTCTCAAAAAGCCAGAACTTGTAGGCGTAACTGAGAGCGAATATCTCTAGCGGGTACCTCCATTGGTCGAGGTGGTAGTGATACCGCCTCTTTTGCAGCTTGATCTGCTAACTCATTTCCCGCAATTCCCATGTGGCTTGGAAGCCACAGAAAGGTGATTCGAGTGTCAGCGTGGCACAGCCCGGCTAGTAGGTCGTGGATTCGCTGCACTAGGGGGTGTTGCGGGAAACATGTAGCAATTGACTGCAACGAACTCAAAGAGTCGGTACACACGAGAAAGTGGATTCGTGCATCCTGTAATGCAAACTGCAGAGCTTCATAGATGGCAAAGAGCTCCGCAGTAAACACACTACAGGCCTCAGGCAAAGAGATCTTGGTATTTGCACCATCAATAACGTAAGCACTACCCACCTTCTCGTCCACCTTCGAACCATCCGTGTAGAGAATGCCAGCGTCCGGAAATTGGTGAACTATGCTGTGGAACTGCCTCCGGTAAACGGACGCATCCGTGTTCACCTTAGGACCTTGGTGAAGATCTAACCGAATTTTCGGACGCGGGACTTGCCACGGAGGCACCTCGCTAGATGTCCGGATCATACAGGGACCTACAGCCACTCCTATTTCAGTACACGAGCTATCAAGTCTAATACCAACCGGCCGAGTGGCACGAGGCCGGTTGGCGTACCCCTGGTGGTTTTGGGTACCGAAGAGAGCTTGATAGTTCGGGTGTTGCGGCATTTGACGCACATTGGCAGCATATGCTAAAAGCATATGTTGGCGTCTATAATTTAAAGGTGGAACACCCGATTCGGCGAGTAGGCTGGGTATCGGGCTGGTCCGGAAGGCACCGGTAGCCAGCCTAACGCCACTATGGTGGATACTGTCCAGCATTTTCAAGGTTGCCGGCCTTGCTGAACCGTATGCCGCAGAACCATAGTCTAGCCGGCACAGGACGAGGGCTTGGTAGAACCGTAGCAGCACCGCACGGTCAGCCCCCCACGTAGTGCCACTAAGAAACCTGAGCATGTTCAGTTTCCTGAGACATGTCATTTTCAATTGCCGTATATGGTGCTGCCACGTTAACTTGCTGTCAAAATGGAGCCCCAGGAAGCGATAAGTGTCAACCAACGGCAACGCAGCATCCCTGAGATGTAGTTCAGGGTGTAAGTGTAGCCTCCGTAGCCGACAAAAATGGACGACGGAGGTTTTCGCTGCTGAAAAACGAAAGCCCCGGTCGTGAGCCCACCTGTCGACCCGGTTGATAGCTAGCTGCAATTGCCGTTCCACGACTGCCATACTTCCAGAGCTGTAATGCAGAGCTAAATCGTCTACATACAGAGATGGAGATACCGCGGACCCGGCGGCGGCAACAATGTCATTAATGGCAATCGCGAACAAGGTGACACTCAGCACTGAACCCTGAGGAACTCCATTTTCTTGGGTATAGTATTGCGATAATGTCCTACCGAACCTTACACGGAAGAATCGGACGGACATGAAATTCGCAATGAAAGTCGGTAGGTTACCACGGAGTCCCCACTTGTGAAGGGTGGAAAGGATCCCGTAGCGCCATGTGGTGTCGTAGGCTTTCCCGAGGTCAAAGAAAACCGTGACTAGGTGCTGCTTTCGGAAAAAAAAAAGCCTCCTGTATGGCGCTCTCAAGTCGCACCAGATGGTCAGTGGTGGACCTATGAGAGCGAAATCCACATTGGTACTCAGACAGGAGACCTTTCTCCTCCAAGAACCACACCAGTCGACGGTTCACCATCTTTTCGAGCAGCTTACATAGGCCATTTGTCAAACAAATGGGCCTATAGCTGCTTACAAACTTGGGATCCTTTCCAGCCTTAGGAATCGGTACCACGATCCCCTCTCGCCATTGAGATGGAAACTCCCCTTCAATCCACATACGATTGAAGAGGATCAACAGTTTTTTTTAATACTGGATTCGCACAGATGTTTTAACATTTGATTATGTATGTTATCCGGTCCAGGAGCCGTATCCCTGCACACTACAAGCGCACTGCGCAGTTCCCATTCAGAGAATGTTACATTATAGGACTCCGAAGCAGCAGTGGCAAAGGACAAGGGGTGAGTCTCTGCCTCCCGCTTCAGAGTCAGAAATGTAGGATCGTAATTCCCAGAGCAGGATACGTCGGAGAAGTGCGAGCCAATACTATTGGCAATGGCGAGAGGGTCCGTGATGATATCTCCATTGACGGATACTCCGGGTATCGACAGTGATGTCGGGAGTCCGGAGATCTGACGAAGCTTAGTCCACACTTGAAATGAAGGAGTATGCGCCGTCATAGACGACACATACTTTTCCCACTGTACCCGTATTACCTACCAATACCTGTTGAATCCCTGGATAACAGCTGGATCGTAGAACCTGAAAATCCCCGGCTCGAAAAAAAACCCAAGTTCTACCAACAGACACAGGGATAATAGGGCCACTCGAATACCTAACAGGATGTATTAAGACTGACCAAGGCTCAGAGAAAGAAAAGACTAGCTCAAAACACAAGAATTCTTCAAAAGGAAGAAATAATCTCAAAGGTGTGGTAAACCCTAAAATACCCAGCGATGGCCCCCTTAATACACCCTTCCATCACCTCTATAAAGCATCACGCAATAATTAAAACCAAATAATAAATTAGTTTATTGCAAGAATAAACATGACAAGAAATAACAATTTTGTCGATACCACGACCAATCAAAAATATCATTAATTATACTGGATTGACTTTCAGCTATGGAATATGGGAAAGGCTTCCAAAATGAATCACCCATTATCTCAACTAACTTTTAGTTCTTTCAAAAATGAGGTATAATAATAATAATTTTCGATCCCAAAGGATAAGCACACACAAAAAAAAATTATATGAATTGAATAAATTGGATTCATTTCTAATTTCATTAACTTAATGAACATCTTACACAAAAATACCCTGATTATAACCAATAATCTTACACGACATTTTCAATAGCATTATATGGTCTTGTTATTTAACGATGAACTTAATATGGCATATTTACAGAATATACAAATTTATACAAAATTCTAGAATAATTTCGATTATTCTCCTCCCACTGACTTAATGTCACGACATTCACTTCTGCTAAAATTGTTTAATTGTTTCATTTCTAATTTCAGGGTATTTCTGCCGAACAGTTAAGTTAAGAAAAATTTAATCATAGATTCAGCATTAAATAGTTATCGGTGATCCTTGTTAAACATACATGCTATGGCAAAGTCGTTATAATTTTACTGGAAATATTGAACTGGATATCCACTCAAGAGTTTTAATAATAATGCTCAGAAAAATATTAATCTTCACACAGGCATTACTTCACGATAATAACAGCGATAAGGTCACCTATGACAAAATCTTAACCATACTAGGTTAAATACAACGCCTCTCTGGGTTGAAACCTCATTCAATATATTCTTGATTGGCACACGTTACTCAATCTTCAACAAGAAAATTTGCTTCGCAAAGCACTGTATCAAAATACTTAAACACAAGAGCATTATTCCTAATACATGCCTCTTAAAATCTAACATGCACCTATACTTGGAGCCTTACTGTTTTAAATCCACAATTATGAAAATCAGCTGTTTATAATAAAATCCTGAACTCGTGCTCAGGAAAATAATTTGATTCTGTAACAGGTTATTAATAAAGCCTAGTGGATTCCAGAAATACTCCACCTATTTTTAGAAAACTTGCCTTACATTGATGTATTACAATATTCATAGTTCTTAAACGTATGACTTATCCCTGGGATTATCCTCGCAAAATTTGGATGTCGATCAAATACCCTCTTAATCAGGCCCGACGAGAGGGGGGGACAGGCAGGGCTGGTGCCCCGGGGCCCGACCCTCCCAGGGGGCCCGGCGTCCTAGGAGGATGGGCCCGATCTGGCATTGATTTATTATTGCCTTTATGCGACTTGAATTTGCTACTGGCAATCATTTAGTGAGTGCAATGAACTGTCTGTGAACAATGTTACAGGGATTGAAAAACTTATTCTGTCAAGTGGACAATAATTTCCATTACAAAGCGCTTGTGGGAAGAACAACGGTCTCAAAGTGGTCAACTTAGGCGATGGGGCTTCGCTATGTATTGTTGTCAGAATATATCTGAAGACAGAGAGAGCATAGCCGTATTCAGAAATCAAGTCAATTGTATCAGCAAGTTCGATATCTACTCTGGAATAAGCAAGTACCACTAATATCAAAACAAACTCTGTTTTGAACATAATTTGTCCCTATATTGACTTATGGGTTGGAAACATGCACAACTACCAAAAAAGATGACAGCAGACTTCAGGCTTCAGAAATGAAGTTTCTAAGAAGCATGCTTCAAAAACCTAGGAAGGACAAAGTAAGAAATGAGAAGATAGGAGAACAAGCTGGAATAAATCAGTCCCTGAAGGAGACCATAACTAGGGGACGATTGCGATGGTTTGGTCACGTCAAACGTATGACAGAAGGAAGAATTGCAAAACAATGGTTACATACTGAGATTACTGGAAAGAGACCTGTTGGAAGACCTAGGAGGAGATGGATGGACCAAGTGAAGGAAGATATCACATCCAAGGGAATCAACTGGGATGAAGTCTTGAAGGAGCAGTTGTACATGAATCGACTAAAATGGAGAGCGCTCGTAAACCACACCCGGGAAATTGGAGTGGAAACTTGATTATGATGATGATGATGATGATGACAGAGAGAGTATTCCATTATTCTAAATTTAGCTTATTCGGCTTATGCACCAATCCTTCAAGTAACTTTCTCATCCCTTCACTTATTTCGCCAAGACCACGAGAGCCTGGGCTGCCCTGGTGTTTTTGGTCACCTAGCTCAAGAGTTTCAAGTTTGGTGCGTCACGTTGAGCTTAGATATTTAGAGGTGATAGTGTCTGAAATGAATATATTGTCTAGCTAGACATATCGTATGCCGTGCAGGCAGGTAAGTAAAATAAATTTTAAAGTAGCGTCCTCACAGCAATTCACTTTATAGTTATTATTGACTTAAGGGGCGGAACAGCGAGGTCATCGTTCCCTAGTAATTCACTTTCGCGCTATGTGAAAAATTATCATTGCTGGCTAAATATCTTGTGAAAGGGTGGGATGATTCTGCTGGTCAAACGTAGATAAAAGAAATGCATGCCAAATTGTTCATCTTCTCATATACTGAATAGGGAAAACAATGCTAACATTTGAATAATCTGTATGTTTAGGTACCGTACAGTATCATAATTATTATAACTGGTCTATTCAATGCGATAACATTCCTAGGCACTTGGGTTCGTGTGCCAAATCACTTCTGATTAAGGGACTTATTGAACATCTATATTACTATTGGCACTAGAGTTGGGAAATGTATCTAAAGACTTACACTAAGGTAACATTCCAGTATTTTTCTGGACTGAGTGTTTAATTAACCAGGAGAAAAATGACAATTAAGCTAGGGCACTGAACCACTCAACTTTGTTTTCCAATTCCTCTCATGGAACCTCAGTGGTAAGGGCAGATGACCTACCGTAGCTGTTCCGCCCCATAAAACAACAATAAGTAACGACAGTGGTAGGGGTAGATGGCGTAGCTGTTCCGCCCCTTAAAACAACAATAAGTAACGTCAGTGGCAGGGGTAGATGGCCTAGCTGTTCCGCCCCTTAAAACAACAATAAGTAACGTCAGTGGTGTGCATGGCGATGGAGAAATTAATATATTGCATGTAGGCAACCGCGCAGATTTTCCTAAGAGACAAATATTTGAACTATGCTTAATTTAGAAGAAAATTAAGACGAAGTATTGTCGAATATTAATATAAATAAAATTATTTTGATCTGGTGCAGTGGCTGTTATTATTATTGGATATTTCTACGCTGTTTATTCCAAAGAGAGGCATCGATCTGCAAAGCACTTATTTTTCAGGACGCGAAGAGATATTTTCCCTTGCGAATCAAGCCCTTTCACGATACGCTTTAACGTTCCAGTACCGTTAAACATAAAATGAGTTGCTCTCTTTATCTATAACTTGGAAATGACTCCGGGTCCTGAAGAAGCCGCGGCAGGAATGCAGAATTCGGCTTCCCGACTGCGGTGGCATTCGTAGACTTACTCAACAGTTAATAATAGGCCTATTTGTCGTTACAGTTGTTAATTCATTTAGGGGCTTGCAATATTTAACCCGTGTACTTGGTAGCTAGTAGGTCTCGTACCACTGGCGGGCAATGAACCATTGGCATTCGGTTGGGAATCGTTTGCATCAACTAGTACTGTAGATATAATTAAGTATTTGCTGACGCGTTAATTCTTCGGTTTGTTTCTGAAGGCTTCCACATGATTCAATGATGTTGACTGTAAAGCAGTAGTTTTCACAAATATTAATGAAGTAAAAATTATAAGATTCTCAAACAGCGAACAAAATAGAAACCAAGAAACGTGCGAATTGTGTAGACTGAAGGGGAGGCTTGTGGTTGTTGTATAATAAGAGAGGTGTATTGGCAACATTGTTGTCACTATTTGTGTTGGAGAGTAGAAACTTAGACCCTCTTAAAACTACCCACTGCTAGACGAAAAGCAGGGTATACACTGTGCTGTGCTATGCCCTCTGTGACATGGTCAATCGCATGCCGTATTCTTAGTTGTCGACTGGGAAAAGAGGGAATGCGTTGCCCGTCGCGACTATTACTGTAATTATTAGGGTTAAGAGTAGGGTAGGTGTTCCTGGACTTGAAATAAGGTACTATCCCAGCATGTGTCTGGAGGGAGTGTGGAAAACCACACTCAGGGCAGCTTCTCTCAGCACCGGGATTCAAACCTCTGATCTGCAGACTTGCTGTAGATCCCCATCACGGTCATTGGTGAGCTACTTGAAGGTACGAGAGCTTTTACTTCAATATCGGAGAGTCTTTTCTATAGCCACAAATGTCAATGGTCACCAAATTCTTACTACAAAATATCACAAATATAATCACCCAAATGGCCTAAAACTCAATAATTTGGACCAATATTTTGCAAAATTTTCCGGAGGAGGACCCCCGGACCCCACTGTGAGCTTGGTGATATTTCATACCCCCAGATCCCCGGTGTGTCTACTCCCCCATAATCTTGGCTTAAATCCGCCCCCGATGGTCACCAGTCATAGATAGGATTGGGGACTTTTAGGAGAACCTGGCTGTAGGTTTGCTTACTGCAAAGTAATATTAAGTTGTAAGAAGTCCTCTGCAAATTACAAAATATGGTTCATATTCACATTCTCTTCTTTTGTGAAAACAATCACTGATCAGCTGCAATCTACTGATAGCACATAATAAATAACTTGACTTACGTATGAGTATACCTGTGGTTAATATGAAAATATATTTTGCTTTGTTTAATATACAGTGATGTGTAATCGCCGTTCAACCAAAACACTTATCTTAAAAATCTGACGACTTCGGCCGGACTTAATCCCAAGATCTTGGGCATAGCAGTTCAGTATGCTACAATTATTATTATTATTATTGCTTGCTGAGTTTTATGTTCTTGTAATTGATATCGTGATGACCATTTTGTGCAAAAAAAACAAAAACAAAAAATGCTCAAAATCAGTTCGTGCAAATTCACGAGGATTATAAATTAATTTTACAGAGTTTGGTTATAGAGGGGGGCCCGGGAGATTCCAGCCCCAGGGCCCGTCGCCGCTCTCCACGGCCCTGCTCTTAATAGAGAAAAACTATTGCACCAAAGGCAATTATATCAATTTAATCCAGTGTTAACTTCATAAGAGAAGAAAAGTATAGCACTCACAACTACTCAAAACTGAGGTTGTAAAAACGATTTTAAAAAAATCCAATCTCAAAATAAGATCTTCCCTGAATTTCCCGAACGCGAAGATGTCGGTGGATTAATCCTACAGCATGGATCTAGGTTAACAACAGAGGCTAAGCAACTGATGACCCATTAGCCAATCCACTCCGAAAATCACGCTAAAAACAAGTTAAATCTGTTAATAGACTGAAGAAAAAATAGTTTTAAAACTCGAAGTAACATTCAGAATAACAGGATCCAAAAACTTCCTAATATCGTTATAATAATAAGGAAAGAAAAATTCTCCTCAAAGAATAAGATAATCCAAGCGAAAGTGCTTAAAGAACAATGCACTAGAATATGTAAAACTCAGTCAGAGTTCTCAACGCCGCTTTAAAAAATTGCGTTACTAAAATATTCTTACACAAAAATCTCGAGATCTTCCTCCTACAGTGACTTCTCGACAAATAAGAATGAGCATATCAGTTTAAATACTGTAAAATACTATTAAAATATTAAATGTATCAATCAAAATTCACAAAGGATGCACTCATTTTTATGAGTCAAAATCCTGGCATTATAGAAGGTCAGCTTCGAAATAGGCATCGAACCTGCACTTTCTACTCAACCATTTAATCTACAAAAATCAAAATATGGCAATTTGTGATTGTTCACATGTCCACGCTACACTACTGTAACAAGTTGAAGTGATCTGTCTGTACCTTTGGCGAATCTGGATGTGTAAAAAAAGGATATCGTTGGCCATACTAGGCTCCAGACCAACACAAAACATGCCGGACTCCAACTGGGTCTCCAGAGAACGAACCATAGTCCTCCTAGGCTCGAACAACTCCAGACCGGTCAAAAGGTCCCAATATATCCTGGCGATATCTTTCCACACGCATTAGAATACCGATGGCTGAACCGCAAACAGTTTATCAACTCGTCACGAAGCGAGAGTGAACTCGAACAGCCGCTAAATAGTTCCAATATAAAGAAGCGAATGTGAGCAAGTTCACAAGAGTCCGCGCGGTCCCTTGCATTACGAAACTCGCTTGTACACTTCATAGTAAATGAACGTTGCTGCACACTGTTCCCGCTACCACTCTGGTAATGCAGTATTCCTATTGTATTCTAGCCTATCATCGTAATGGATATAGGCTTCATTGTATTCCTTCCCTCTGACACCTTGCTTAAGACTGTGCTTTTTTTTTAAAGAAGTATTGCCACTGTGAAAAGTTTGAATCAACTCTAGGCTGCATTTCCATGAAGGTTTACAAGCAGAGTGTTACGACATATTACACCCGAGCTGGCGACCGGGATTATGAATATATTCATCCGCATGGTCCGTTAGTGGCGGTGGACACACGATCGCAAAGATAAACATATTACATGTTTAAAACCATGTCTGATCCCACTTAAGCAAGTCTCTACTCCACGTAGAATGCTGAACGAACCAGCGTATAAACTTCGGCACGCTCACACGTTTTGAAAATCCCGTTAACTTGCAATTTCAATTTCACTATTGCCAGGCTTCTTACTGCACGCTGTCAGTTTCACAAGTTCCTGTTCTCCACACGAGGTCGCTTGAGCAAGACATCCGCTACCCCCACTCCTCTATACGCCACGAGTCGATATAAATATATCGCAGTCGAAGTATTATCACTAGTGACTTAACAGATCTTCTTCTGTTTTTCTTACTTGCTTTGTAATAGCTTTCTGCCATGGAAATATGCATACAGACATAAATAATGCTTACATATAGCACTAAATATACTTTAATTCGTATTAATCATTCTCAGGTGAATCGATCGATATAATGTTAGACAATGTCAACATGATTATTATCGATGACCTTCGGGCTTCTCGTCGGAAATACGAGCTCTACCGATCCATTCTTGATAGCAGAACTTTTGCTTGCTGTAGACCAGCTGTTATGATAGACTTCAGTGGCTAGCTTGAAAGTCACAGGGCGTTCCAAAATACTGTATCCATATCTGTACTTACGACCTTTAGGAATAATGGTGCATTTTCCCTTTGATGCCTTAAATAAAAGTCTCCTCAGCTTTTATTTACACCATTCTAGGTAATCTCGGCATATGTAGCATTATTCAGTCAACACTCAGACTATCTTCTTCACATATCTTTTCAGTTTTTTTTTTTTTGCGTTGAAACGACCTATCGTTTCTCTTCCATTTAGGCTTACTACCTCATAACAATTATTTCCGAACGACCTAGCGATTTTATAGGGTCCGTGGAAGACAAAGGAGAACTTGGTGAATTGCTTCTTAGCAACATCTGCTTTCGTCGGTTTCTTGACGAGAATCATCTCGTTTACTCTCATCGGTGGCCGATATCTTTTATTTCTGATCCGTTTATGCCGCTTCTCGGCTGCATCCATCAAGCTTTCTCTAGCTGAATTAATTCTTTCCTGGACTGTAGGCTCCCTGTCCTTAGGCAGAAATCTTAGATCTCTGTCCAGGCTCTTTCTGGCCTCCTACTATGGTGTACAACCATGGGTATGTCGGATAAGCTCTCATGGAATGTGGAATTCATGCAGCTTTCCATGAGTGGGATGAACTTGACCCAGCTTGCATGATCCTCAGGACAGTAAATTCTCGCAAACTTGCTAATTTCTGCCTTTACACGTTCCGAGACGTTAGATTCCGGATATCTAACGCTAGAAAACACGTGCTTGACACCAAGCCTAATCATGGCATTCTCAAAATCCACCGAAGTGAATTGAGCTCCGTGATCCGATAGGAGAGTTACAGGTTTTCCCGCCTTTGGAAACACACTGTTTTCAAGACGGCTAAGGACTTGGGCTGTAGTGGCCCTCTGCATAGGGTCGAGGGTCACGTATTTTGAAAATACATCGACCGTGACTAGGAGAAACTGGTTTCCCCTAGCCCCCTACGGGCAAGGACCGAAGATATCGCAAGCCATTAGCTCTCTCGGCCTTTCTGGAATAATGGCTCGAGGTCTCTCTTTTGATAACGCCGACGGGTGTTTCCCTCGTTGGCACTCCTGGCATGATCTGATAATGGCTGTTATAGTGCCCCGCATCTTGGTCCAGGTGAATGTCTCCAATAACGTTCTGAACGTTTTGTCGACACCCCCATGGCCAATGGTGCAGTGAGCTAGCCACACCAACCCATTAATCAGTTTAGGAGGGACTACAATTCTAATTTTCGTCCTCTCTCGGTCAATGTATTTACAAACAACATCATCACACACCAGGAATTTCTCAGAGCGCTTCCTAGTCTGCTCGTAGTCAGGATCGGTATGGTCCATTGCACCTCTCAAAAACCTGTACATATGTCTAGTTGTGGTGTGCCTCTTCTGTGACACCGCTATCTTCTTTAGCTTCTCCAGGGTGAGTTCTTGTTCCCTCTCCAACTGTACAGTGTTAATCTCGATCGTACTAACTGGATTTCTTGAGAGTGCATCCGCGAGCAGATTATCCTTTCCAGGCTGATGCACGATGGTGGCATTGAACTGCTGGAGAAACAATGTCCACCTCGTCAATCTGTCATTGGAAAGGTCGGTTTGCATCATAAACTGAAGCGCTCTGTGATCCGTGATAATGACCACTCGATGTCCTATCAGAAGCTTCTTCCACTTTTGAAGAGCAGATATGAATGCCAAAGCTTCGAGCTCAGAGGTGAAATAATTATTTTCGTGTTCCTGCAGCTTTCTGCTGTGGGAGTCCAAATAGTGCTTCCTCCCCTCCTCGTCCTTTTAATAGAGGACAGCACTAATACCAATTTTTGAAGCATCAGACTCGATATAAAATAACCGAACAAACTCGGGATATTCCAGCTTAATACAATTTTGGAGCATGAGCTTGGCCTCTTCAAATGCCCTATTCGTGTCCTCTGTCCATTTCCATTTTTTATTTTTCTTTAATGCCTCATACAATGGGGCCATCTCCTACGACAGGCAGGGCATACCGTGGGTGTATTCTATCCCGCACCCACACGGGGGCGTCATGCAAGTGGTTGTGCACAGCTGCCATCTTGTGTGCCTAACCTAACTAACTTAACATAACTTTACCTTACTTCGCCTAAAACACCGGCTTTTTGTGTTGGTTTATGTGTCGGCGTTTTATGTTGGCTTTTGTGTTGGCTTATGTATTAGCTTTTTATGTTGGCTTTTATGTTGGCTTTTTATGTTAGCTTTTTTGTTGGCTTTTGTGTTGGCTTTTATGTTGGTTTTTGTGTTGGCTTATGTATTGGGTTATGTGTTGGCTTTTATGTTGGTTTTGTATTGGCTTTTATGTTGGCTTTTCTGACGGCTTTTATATTGGCTTTTGTGTTGGTTTATATATTGGCTTTTGTGTGTTGGTTTATTTGACAAGTTATTTTTGTCAATGTATTTAGTGGATTTTTATCTTGGTCTTGGAAAGTATTTCAGCCCTTTTCATGACAGCATAATGCTTACCACCATGTTTGTAAGCAACAACAACACACTAAAATTCCAAAATCCAAAGCACTCTAAGGTTGATCATTGACTCTCAACTTTTACTCTTACCTCCATCCCAACACCTAGTCAAAACAATATATTTTCAATTTTTTTTAAGTTAAATTGAGAAAGTACGTTATATGTTTAAACTAAAATCCAAAAAAGTCATATGTTAACTCTTACACTTACCTCTATCCCACTCTCACGTATTACTGCGTTAACTTCACTAGAGTTCAGTTCGTGCTTATCAGTCGATATAAAAGTATCAACAACCAGCCATGGCAAGCCATAGACTTTTTGCATGCTTCTAAACAGGCTGGACATACTAGTTATGAGAAAGAACTATTAGGAATAAAAGATGAACTTCGTTATGCTGGTATTATTGTGTAATGGATCAATGTAACTGCTTGGACAGTTAAGTTAAGCTACAGCCGCTATCTTGTTAGGTTAGGCTAAGTCGTCAACATAATCCATCAACATAAGCCGCCAACATAAGCCATCAACATAAGCCACCGATATAAGCCACCAACATAAGCCATCAATATAAGCCGCCAACATAAGCCATCAGCATAAACCATCGACATAAGCCACCAGCATAAGCCACAAACATAAGCCATCAACATAAGCCATCAACATAATCCATCAACCAAAGCCATCAACATAAGCCATAAACATAATCCTATATAAAACGTCAACACAAAATCACTCTTTCACCAGAATTGTTCTGACCTTTGTAGTAGGTAGATCAACTTTGCAAGTCAGTTACTACTATGGAATATACTATAACCAATAAAGGTAAACCACGTGCACTGTATCATGGCTACTCTTATAACTATAAGCGGAAAATTGTGAATGGAATCATATTTTGGCATTGCTAAAAACAAAGAGCAACAAAAAGTAAAAATGGTAAGGTCTTAAGTGTGGGTAATCATCAATGTAGTGTACCAGATAAAACACTTGCTGACAACAAAATATCATGAAAATGCTAAAAAAGCGAGTTCAAGAAAATGATATTGCTGCTCAAGATAGTAGACTCTTCAAGAGGTCCCTGTTGAAAAGGAACAAATGGAATTGGATATTTCTAGTGATGTTGAAGATGATGATGATAATGATGGTGACTATGACTATAATAATTATGACGATAATATGTATAATGATGATGAAAAAGAAGAGGATGAGGGTTTTATGTCTATAAAATCATTGCGGCTTCCCCAGTTTTTAAGAACAAGAGTACCTAGAGTAAGTTATAAAAGGATCTACAACAAGCGTTGTGTTTAAAATCTCTATCAAACAATGGTAAAGAGATTTAAAAAAAGTTGTATTCAGTGTGTAACTATTGTAAAAAGAACTAAATGAATAAAAATATTGTATGCGTATTGTTTGTTTTCCTTAATTGCTATCACCATATCCCACTATTAATGCAATTGTTAACCATCAACAGTCTCTGACTATGTTCAGAAAGAGAACGGCCTTAAGCAATACTCTCTATCTATGGTTTGTGTACCGAGTATCATAATAATACAGTGTGGCTAAGCCATGTTAAGGCAATAGTTATGTCAGGTAAGGGATTCGAACCCTTGCTTCCTTGTACAGGAAATTTGAACTTCAGGCAAACACCTTAACCACTCGGCCAACCTGACAGTTACTAACTTAATTAGTCTTGTGGACTTGAGTGTTTACAAAACTTTATCCAGTATACATTGACTAAACCACTTGCTTGTTTTGAAATGTAGATTTTGTTTTGTTTTACCATAACATTGCAGTTATGAGTCTTGTGAACTGGGTGTTTAATATAGGGTTTAGGACATTTTAAAATAATTTTAGAAAAGCTCTTAGGTATCGTGTCATGGGTTTTAGTAATACATTACTGTTCGTTGACTAACATTTACCGTTACACAACATTATTTTGGTGAGCTTACATGTTGTTTGAGTCTTTAGTCTTTTGACTGGTTTGATGCAGATCTCAATGCCTCACTGTCCCGAGCTAATAGTTAATCTCTTATAGCTACCACACCCTACATTCAAGGCTATCTGTTTAACATATTCTAACCTTGGTCTCCCCTACAAGCTCTTGGGTTCAATTCCTAGCTTTAACACGAAATTTTAAAAGTGGTATGAGGACTAAAACAAGTCTACTCAGTCTCTGGTGGTCCAAATAAGTAGAGAGGGTTTGATTCACACCTCAACCATACAGCACCATGGTGTTTTTTTTTTTAGTTTTTGTTTTTAATGATAGCCATTTGTTCATTTTCACATTTCACACATTGCAATTTGTTAATTTTCCATTTGCATTCTTTTAAATGTCAGTTTGAAGTTTTTGAATTTCATGATATGGAAACATGGATTTTCCAAATTGTTGTTTACACATTTTATTTTGTATATGTCAAAAGATCATATTTGCGAAACATGATTTTTTTTTCATTTTAACTTATTGTAATTGGTGTTAAAGTAAGTGCTTGACCATGGCGATGGTACAGTCTGTCTATGTGTTTGCAAAACATAGAGGTCTACTACTACTACTGCAGGTAAGGCTGTTTTACACACACTCTCTCTCTCTCTCTCTTTCTGTGTAGTCATACATTCACACAACCATGCCTGTCTTTCCTACTCTATTTATCCCCAAAAACATCATTGACATGCACACTCATCCCAAATAACTTTTAGTTATACATTTAACATTTACCATTACAAAAAAAATGGTTTCCACTATTCTCAAAAAAATTACCGGTAACTATTTACAATTATAAGAATGAATATTTACAAAATACTAAATCTACTGGTTACAACAAGACATGTCTCTAAACAATAAAATATAGAAATCACACCTCCTCCTCGTGGTTATAACCCCATGGTAGGCTAATGCGTCATTCGTCTGCACACATTTATTATCCATCAAGGCTAAAGTGCATTTTCTCTGTTCCACAAGATACTTAGGAGGAGGTACCTTAATTGCAATCAAAAAGAACATCTCACACCACCAAACTATAACCCCCCCCTCCTAATAAACATTGAAAATACAGCAATAACAATTAACATCAAAGATAAAAATTACACAATAATCTCAGTATATAATCCACCGAAAATAATTATTTTATATTAGCGCCCACTGAACCTACCCTCTACCAAATGGTCCAAGGGGTACCAAAAGGTGACATTCTGGATATAGCCTTGTTAAAAGACATACCGGTACCATTCAATACTAAAATATAAGTAATCCATGAGCTAACATCCGACCACCTCCCCGTAATAATTGAAATTGGAGCCGACATAAACTTCATAAACTCACAAAAGCTAATTAATCCAACAAATATTAACTGGGACCTACACAGGGAGAACTTAGAATTAATGCTTCCAGATAACACCTCTAATTTTGATAACATTAATGATTTAGACGAACATATTAATACTTACACTCAATCTTTAGGGGCAGATGACCTCGTAGTTCCGCACCTTAAAACAACAATAACTAACTAACTAAACTTTATTCACGGCTGCCAGAGCCAGCTCAATCCCCAAAAAGCCTAAACAACCACAACTTCCCACTGAACTAATAGAACTAATTAAAGAAAATAATAAAGCCAGAAACCGCCTCCAAAAATCTATACCATCCAAGCCCGAATAAACTACGAGTATAATAGACTTCACTCAAAAACTAAAAGAGAACTTAATAAACACCCTAATGCCCTCTGGGATAAAAAAAAATCAACGAACTTAAACCTAATGATAATATTCACTCGCTATGGAAAACCGCCAAAATTGTTACTATAAAGAACATACAAATACCTCCACTTAATAAACCTAACGGCGAAGTAGCCTCTTCTAATCAAGAAAACGCAGAACTAGTCTACTAGCCGAAACACTTAAACTTCAATTCCAACCTAACCTAGCACTCCAAAACCTTAACTACGATAATTTCATAAATAAATATGTAAATCGCTATCTAAACACCCCTACTGCTACTACTACTAATAATAATCAACAACCTTTTACAGTTAAAGAATTACGTAACATAATTAAAAAACTATCTAATAATAAAGCCCCAGGCAATGATGAAATCCACAATAGAATGTTAAAAGAACTAAACCTAATAACAGACCTTCGACCGTGTCATACATAAAAAACTAATAAATAAACTAATTCAATGCCAAATCCCCCAAACTTACATCAAACTACCTTAATAATAGACAGTTCTATGTTAACATACTATATGCTAAATCTACCATTAAAAATATCACAGCTGGCAGCCTATTAGGCCCAATAATATTCCTAACTTACATTAATGACGTACCTAAAACCTTAAACACCTTCACCGCAATCTTTGCAGATGACACAGCCATAATGATTAAATCACGTAACGCAAATATAGCTAAAAGAGAACTACAAAACCACTTAACACTCCTTGAACCATGGCTTATCAACAATAAAATTCAAGTAAACATTAATAAAACTAAATCTATACTATTTACCTGGAAGCATAACCAACACATCACACCCCTAAACTTACACAACCAAAACATAGAACTCGTAAATAAATATAAATACCGAGGAATTACCCTTGATAAAAGACTAACTCTCCAACAACATAATAAGAATGTAATACACCAAACTAAAACTCAGATGATAAACCTTTACCCAATAATTCACCCACACAGTAAAACCAGCACTAAAAATGTCAAACATATGTACACTGCCCTAATAAGACCTATTCTTACATATGCCTACCCAGCTATAGGTCTCCAACCTAAATCTAACATCCTTAAACTTCAAGCAAATCAAATCTGGGCATTACGAATTGCCCTTAAACTAACTAGCAGAATGGGCAAAAGCACTAAAGAAATCCATAAGGGGAGTTTGAAAGGCAAAAATGTGAATTTTTCAACATTTTATAAAATATGTCCTATAATATTATTTACTGTTTAGTGAATAAAATTGTATATACTTTATCTCTGTATGACTGTTAGAAGTATGTTATTTTTAATTTTATAACATTGCTTGCATATCCGTCAAAATGGTTGATTTTAGTCATGCATCTCTTTATTTACGAATATCTATGTAACTACTGCACGTAGAAGGCTGTGGTCTTCACCTATCGATAGAGAATACTGAGCGCTCAATTTTCGTTACTCTTCTGTTTCCAATATGTCTGCTGCTGTGCTTGTTTTTGTGTAAAGAAAGTCAAATTTCGTGTGAATTAGTGCCTTAGAAAATTAAAACAAACTCTGCGCACCACTGTATTGTCAGATGGGAAGCTACTGAGGGGTCGACTGACTGATAAAACAATAAACGAACTTCAGAAGTATTATGGCATGGCCATCAGAAATAACGTCAACAATTAGAATGTATGAAGAAAGCAGTCTGGGCCACATACTTCCGCAACCTTTCAAGTGACAGGCAGCCAGTACATTCACTTTGCCCACCTGGACCTGAAACATGGTGTAAGTTCCGAAAGGCTGAAGCTGCAGGAGAGTATTTTGAACACAAGAATTCTTTATCTGAAGCAGTTATGGAAGCTATCAAGCCATACTACAGAGACCTAGCTCATCCAGACCTTCTCAAAAAAGTCTACATGGGCGTACTCAGAATCCCAACGAGTCGTTCAACAATATTATCTGGACTCGAGTGCCCAGAAAAGGAATTGGGGGGTTAAGAACTTTGAAGTGGGGAGTCAGTGATGCTGTGTTAACATTTAATGATGGGAACATGGGAAGAATAAGAGTGTTATTGCATCTCAACATCAACCCAGGCCGTCATACTATAAAGGGACTGCAACATTTAGACAAATTAAGAATTGGCAAGGCGCAGCGTGCAGCAGAGTTCAACACCAAAGAAGCAACGTCATCCCGAAGGAAAAAGTTTTTAGAGAAGGAGGGGGACCAGGAAGAGGATCCTGACTATGCTGCTGGGTGCTATTGAGCCTTAATTTAAAAATCTGAGTAAGTTCTTATAATTTAAAGTTTTAAACTTGATTTTCTCAAAATGACTTTTTTTTTTACAATCAATGTTCCTGTTTCTGAAAAACTACTTGTGATACAGACATGAAACTTTGTGAGATGCTTTATTATATCCTACTGTCCTTACTGAAGCAGAATTACAGCAGAGGTTTCCATAAACATGAAGTAAGGGGTGTCCAACTACAAATATTTTGTGTAAAAAAATTGCAACTTTAAAAAAATTAATAAAACTCGTTCTTTTGGTTTCTATATTTTAATTCTGCTTTAGTCCACATAAATAATGTGAAAGTGTCAGCTGTAAAAAATTCAGAGTCGTATCTTCATTGGTTCCAGAAATATAGGAACATAATCTTGGCTTATTTAACATTCGCAGGATAGGCCTTTCAATCTCCCCATAAATCACATCAAATGCCATAACTTCTTGACTACCTTATAGAATCAACAACTAAATTCTACGATAAAATAGCTCTAAATAACAACCCCCTAATTAACAGCTTAGGCAATCATCAACCCGAACCTAAATTTATACTAATACTTAAAAATTTGCTTCAAAATAACGATGTCTAAAATTACAAGAACTAAACCAAGTAAACAACCTCCCCAACACAATAACACCAAAACAGATCTCAGTAACGCCTTACAAACAATCCGCAATTCATCTCTCAAACATCCAAGAATAAAATCTACTACAACAATCAAAACAATAAATTATTCGCTCCGCTCGTAATCAACAACTATTACCACCCAAAATTATTAACAAATCCGTCAACACAACCAAAACCACTCAATCTTAGAACAGCTCGCACCTAAAATCAAATCTTCAATATCCCTCATATCAACCACAAACATCACAATAACCCAACTAAAACTCTTCTTCTTCTTTCTCTTTACATCATTCCCACTCCTATGTGGGGTCGATGTTTCTGACAGCTCTTCTCCATTTAACCCGGTCATGTACATCCTCTTCTGACAAATGTTTTTCTCTGAGGTCCTCCCGTACACAATCCATCCATCTTCGTTTAGGTCTGCCTCGCATTCTCACTCCCTGTATTTGCATGTCTAGCATCTTCCTCCCCACGTAGGATTCCTCCCTCCTTCTCACATGCCCGTACCATTGAAGTCGCTTTTCCTCTATCTTCTTAGATATTTCCACAACCTTCAATGTTCCTCTTATTTTGACATTTTCCACTCTATCATGCTTAGTCACTCCACTCATCCACCTGAGCATTTTCATTTCCGTGACGTCAAGCCTGTTTGTGTGCGTTTTGCGTGCAGGCCATGTTTCAGAGCCATACAGCAATGCAGGTCTTACGACAGTTTTATATATTTTCCCCTTAACCTTAGGCTTGATCATGCGGTCACAGAGCACTCCTGACATTTTCCTCCAGTTCATCCATCCTACCTGAATCCTGTGTGACACTTCCACATCCAGATTTCCATCTCCAGTCACCACCGAACCCAGGTATTTGAACTCATCCACTCTATTTAACGTTTCCCCTTGCATTCTGATCTCACAGTCTTGATCTGTATTGAACCTCATATACTCCGTCTTCTTCCTGCTAATCCTGAGTCCTCTGTCTTCCAAGGCTGCCCTCCACTGTTCCAGTTTCTCCTCTATGGCATCTTTGGTGGTACTACACAACACAATGTCGTCCGCAAACATCATGCACCAGGGGGCTTGGTCTCTTAATCCACAAGACATTTCGTCCAGAATTAGGTCAAACAGATATGGACTTAAAGCCGAACCTTGGTGTAAACCTACTCGAACCGGAATCCAATCTGTAAGTCAAACGCTGCTTCTAACCTGTGTTCTTGCTTCCTTGTACATTTCATGAACCAACTGCACTTACTTCTCTGGGACTCCCTTCGCTCGTTAACATCTCCAGACTTCTCCCCAGGGCACCCGGTCATATGCTTTCTCTAGGTCCATGAATGCGAAGTGTAATCCCTTCTGTCTTTCACGATACTTTTCCATTACTTGTCTCAGAGCAAACACTGGGTCTGTGGTCCCTTTTCCTGGCATGAAGCCAAATTGTTCCTCGCCAATATAGGCACTAAAATACTTTCTCTCCATTCATCAGATATTATTTCCTGAGAGTATATTTTTTGCATTAAATCCAGCAACATGTCGATCCCATCTTTTTCCAGATACTTCCACACTTCAACTGGAATTTCATCGGGTCCTGTTGCCTTTACGTTTTTCATTTTCCTAAGTGCTAATGTCACTTCTTCTCTTCTAATATCTATTGTCAGACCCTGGTGTTGTTCTCCTTCTCCTAAATATACCCTTGGGTTCTCTTCATTGAGAAGTTTTCCATAGTAGTTTCTCCATCTGCACTTGATGTCGGAATGGTCCGTTAATACTAGACCATTTTCATCTTTGATCTGCTTTATTTAGGTGTAGTCCTTCTTGTCTATATCTCTCGCCTGCGCTATTCTGAAAATTTTTCTTTCACCTTCTGTAGTTTCCAACTCTTCGTACAGCCGATCCATCATTTGTGCCTTTGACTGTGCTACTACCTTCTTTGCTTCCTTATTACATCTCGTGTAGTTCTCTTTATCCTCTTGTCTACCTGACTTATCCCATAACTTCTTTGCATCACTTTTGGCTTTCACGATCTTCTGTACCTCCTCATTCCACCACTATGTTTCTTTGTCAGCTAGTGGTTTCCTGCCAGAAGTTCTCCCTAGCACTTCAGTTCCTACCCTCCTTATCAAACTACTGTTGTGCGCCCACCACTCCTGCACATCATTGCAAAGAACCACTTCATTGAGTACTTTCTCTTTAAACTGGTCCTTCAACGCCTCTTCATTTAATCTCCACCACTTAACTTTTGTTAAGACTCGCACAGGTCTGCCTTTCTTTCTAATCCTCATTTTCCAGTCCATGACTACCGTCCTATGCTGTGCTGCCACTGCTTCACCATTAAAAACTTTACAGTTTTGGATTTCCCTTAATTGAGACCTTTTACACATTAAGAAGTCAATCTGGCATTCTCTGGTCCCACTTTTGTAAGTCATATATTGACCTGTGTTTTTCTCGAACCATGTATTCACAAACGCCAAATCATATGCCATCGCACAATCCACGATTCTATGTCCTTCATCATTCCTCACTCCTACTCTCCAACCTCCATGTACTCTTTCGATTGTATCTCCACTCCTTCCGACATGTCCATTTAAGTCACCACCCACTATCAACCTTTCATTCGCTGGTATATCTCCAAGCTCACGATCCATATCTTCCCAGAAGGATATTTTCTCTTCCTCATCGCAACCCATTTGTGGAGCATAAGCACACACAATGTTTACCAATTCTCCATCAAGACACAGTTTGATGCTCATTATCCTGTCACTCCTTCTCTTAACTTGAACTATGGTCTCCATTATGTCTCGGGAGAGGATTATTCCCACTCCATTCCTCCCATCCTTGTCTGCTCCACTGTATAGTAGCTTATAGCCACTACCCAACTCTCTAGCCCTATTTCCCTTCCATCTAGTCTCTTGCACACACAATATTTTCACCTTTCTCCTTTCCATGGGATCCACTAACTCCCTTCCTTTCCCAGTCATTGTTCCTAAATTCAGTGTGCCTATTCTTCGTAACTCACCGTCTTTTTGAGCTAGCCTCTTTAGCCGGGTTCGCTCATGACCCAGTAGCCCTAGCCCATTTCTCACAGGGGTCGCTGTCATATTGGTTTTGGCATAGTTTTCCGGCCGCATGCCCTTGCTGACGCCAAGCCTTTTATACCTACGGCCAGGTAGAAGTAAATCAGTCGCCCCTCACATGGGGAACAGACGCTGTTAGTAGCCGCCCGCTCCGGGTCAGACGCTGCGGTTGATATCTGTCTCTGGAGTGAGAGCGATACCTTTTACTCAATTTCCCGAGCACAGGGATGCCATTTCCGCGAACTGCACTGTACCGAAGGACTCCTTCTCCACTGCAGGCACCGTTGTGGTCTTCACTCATAACCCCGAGCTGGGCTCTCCTTATTTATGACCCCTGGAGAGAGGGTGTCCTAGCATTGTGAAGCCCCCAGGAATTGGGCTACCTGTTGGTCCGCGGGTTCTATTGGAGGGTATTTGCCTATCCGCCACTTGGGGACGCGCCCTCTAGAGGTTACAGGTTCCCCCGAGGGAATAACCCAACTAAAACAACTATAATAAATACAAACTAACTACCAATCAGTAGCGAAATCAAGGGATACTCTTCGTGTGGATTACTACTGATTGGGACCCCAGACTGACGAACTACGAACCACGAACGGCGACTGATAATGGCCTCCCCATAGCACCAAATAATTAAAATAACAACCTTAATGAAACTATGGGTGATTAATGCCAATTCCACCTAAAGGCAAACTTGGCACAACAACATCCAGGTACTACAAACAGAAATAGCTTCCACACCACATTTTCGCAAACATCTATACCCAAAATTATGAATTAATTACCGTACTTCACTGTGTCGGCCATGAAAATCGAACGAGCAATTACCACCTATGCCGCTGTGAGTCTGATGGGCAATAGTCTAATAGCAGACCCAAAGTCAGTATTCGCAGCTCAACAGGAAAATTACAAGTCAATTCAAGATATTATTATTATTTCAAGATCGAGTTTAATTTTAATTCCAACTAAAAATAATTAACCACTTCATTATTACATACCAGAAAAGAGTAAAAGGAGCACCAATAGGAGCACCAGTCCCTTACCACCATCCCATGGGTCGCTGGTCGCGCTTCGCGCTCCCTGGCGCGCTAACGAATTCCAATCAGACCATCTCTCAGTCAGGTTGAATTTGTTGGATGAAAGATTCTCCGCTGTGCAGATAGGTGGATGTCTTGAACGTAATCGTTTTACATGTAGATCAGCAATGTCTCCATGGATAGGCAGTTGTTTGTTGGCCTGGATCTTTCTATATTCTTTTATCAAATGAGGTGGTGGGATGAGGCTAAGAATAGGAAGCCATTGTGTGGGAGTTGACATAATTGTTCCTGTTATCATGCGCATGGTGTTATTCAATTGTACATCTATTAATCTTAGATGCGGACTATTTACATAAGATAATTAGACACTCTTGAGTCAGCCATCTTGGTTTGGTGCTGCTCTCTGGTGGTTAAAATGTTAAAACAATTCTGTCAAATCAAATGAAACGTTAAAAACTGGCATCTTGGATTGCAATGCCATCTACTCCGCGAAATAGCCGTTCTCGATAAATCACGCACCATGATCGCGCGGGCAGCTGCAGGAAGTCCGAATATCGCAGGTTCTAATTCCAGCGCTGACAGCAGCTAAGCTGAGTGTGAGTTTTCCACACTCCCTCCAGGAAAGTACTGGGATAGTACTTCAAATCCCTGGGCACACTACTACAGTCATCACAGAAACACAGGTAACACACTCAACTACACGGGACTGTTGACCAAGGTGTCCCAAGCCCTTCAAATGAATTAGCAACAACAGCTATGTCATCTCCTAGTGAAAGGGTGATAACAAAATTAAGTTAAGATTCCACCCACACGCCACTGTCTCCTTCCGATGCGTTAACCATGGGTGAATTACACCATTCACACGCTTCTATCATAAAACCAAACAAAACATAAATGTGGGGTCATCTACCGCCACTGACTCATGTCCCTATAACTGGGGTAAATCATATTGTGACGTTCACCACGGGTACGCTATCTACTGTGCCCATGTGGACAATGGCTCAAAGGAACTCTTGACCTTTTGTATGTAAAGATGATAAACTTTATAGAAATTATAAGAAACCAATGTGGAGAAGTCGTGATCAAACCAGCTTCAGAAATCCAGCAAGACGCGCAGGAGGCTTATTGGGGAGCCAGCGGATGCATAAAGTCACATTAATTTTGACAGTTTGAGTCTAAAAAGCCATTTAGGAGGCCATAAACGGAGCAGCGAATGCCTAGCTGAAGAGTCTTAATGGACACTCGAAATTCCGTGAGACAGCAATTCAAGCGAGAAGTTTTTACGAGTCAAGTATGACATTTATGAGAGATCTACTTTTGTAATGACCCAATCGAGACGAGGCCCTTGGAAATGCTAAGTTAGCAGAAATTCGAATAAATAAATAAATAAATAAGGAATTCCCCGTCATAAAACATGACAAAATGAATACACCATGGTAACGAGCTATGAAAGTTAAGAACATAGGAACAGAATAAATTGGAGAGTTGGTAGACCTGTGAAATAGGCACTTGAGAAAGTGTTTAGCTCAGATCACGTCATTTAAAATTCCAGCGGAGTGCTACGGGAGAATACTAAGGTAATAGGGTTGGCCCTTCAAGGTGCATAATAACTATTTTGATTAATTAAAAATAAACCCATGAACAAAATTAATTCCGCCAAGTAGCAATCTTAAAGATAATGCATTTCACATCTGGAAGTAAATTGCGAACCAGATTGGATCAAGGAATCAAAAGTTGAACCTCCGGAGTTGTAAGGAACTAATTTCTGCGCCAAATCGAATAAATAAGGCTTCGAACTCAAGCCACAGAACAGTTGATCTAAGTTCTCGGAGGAGGCTCGTTACGTACAGTTCAAGACAGTCGATTGAAGTCCTCGGTGAGGCATGTCAGTTAGTCTATCAGTTGAGACAATACCTTGGGAAGGTAACGCTACGATATCAGAGACTTATTAAGACCTAAGTGTTGGTCTTTGTATTCAGCAAAAGCTCAAGTAAACAATTAGATTGAAACTCAGGAGTTGCGCTACCGGTACGTTAATAATAAGACGGAGTGGCACCAAGTAAACAATCCAGAGTAGGGACTCTGAACGAACACAAAAAGTTTATAGAACATTTATATCGAAAACTGCGAAACAAAGAATACTAGAAATCGAAAAGCAATCAGCAAGCGTAGAGCGGAGACGATTTACGTCACGTGAAAGTAATGACAGTTCGAAACAGTAACTCCCAGAAGGGATGTTGAAAGAACATTGTATAGTGAAATCGCACAGACAGAAACGTTACAAGAAATACGAGTTAAAGCAAACGAGATAGCAGCTAGAATATAGGAGTAGAAAGTATACGGTCTTCGAACTGGAAGCCAAGCTAAAAATCGAGAGAGCTGCGATAGATAGAGAAGGGAAAGGAAGTGTGGCAAAATTACGAACATTTCGCCTTAAGCAAATAGGCAAATTTAAGAAAGCCACGCACGATAAGTAAGTTCCAGAAAGACTAAAGAAAGAAAGAAAGAAAGAAAGACTTACCAGAAGTAAGAGATTTTTGCAGTAGAAGCAGTCACACGTTCGATGCGGAGTAGGGGGAGTGCGTCAGGGCCATCCATACCGTGATGTTTTCATCGCAATACGCTGAAATGTGGTCCGTGTGTCGTGTAAATATTAAATAAGTGGATTTTTATTGTAATACATGTTTAAAAGCAAAGTAATGTGTCAAAAAGTGTACAAGTATAAAATCATAGACCAGAAAATGAAAATGGTCCAGTGTTGTGAGAATATGTATTGTTAGAGCAGTAAGATGGGTGAAGTCATCCAAAAATCAGGTCATGAGCCGAACATCAAATGGGTGAGTAGGAAATTCTTATTATCCTAAATGATTGTGTCATGTGCTAATCAGTGAATTTGAAAATGTATAAAATAACCAATAATTGCACTAGTAAAAGAACGAATAACGTTAAATGCATTGGAAAACCCGCAAATATAAGTTTGCAAAAGGTGTGAAGATAATTGTTGGAGTGCAAATATAAAAATAATAATTAGAAACCCGTAAGAATGAAGTGAAATCTGAAAGAAGAAATCGAGTATAATAATGTTATTGGCAGGTAATTTATGCCATATAAATGAAATGTAAAAGTAAAATGTGAAACAAGCTCCATAATAATAATAATAAGTGTTGAGTTTTTAAACTCCGAGAATAATGACTAAATAATTAAGTAATTGCATTCCGTAAGTAAATAACGAAGAGATAAGTAATAATGCATTATAAAATTAATGAGCTCGAGTAAAGATAATTGAAGAATTAAAGGATCGTGGGGATACCTTAAAGTAATGAAGTAACAATGTCGTTCAGATCAAAATGTAATGAAGTAAAGTAAATGGTGATAAAACGAACACCTTGATAAAGTATCATGAAGTTGTAGGCCAGGGGCCATGTTAAAGGTAAAACGTCGAAGGAAAGACCAGTAAAGTAATGCCGCGTTATAGGTAAAGTTGAGTTGTTGAAGATATTTGTTGTATGCGATGGAAGTCCAAGTTATGAAAAAGTTGTGTTGCCAAAATGGGCCGATAAATAATGAATAAAAGTAGTATCAAGCTGGAGCCTCCGTGGCTTAGGCGGCAGCACGCCGGCCTCTCACCGCTGGGTCCGTGGTTCAAATCCCGGTCACTCCATGTGAGATCTGTGCTGGACAAAACGGAGGCAGACAGGTTTTTCTCCGGGTACTCCAGTTTTCCCTGTCACAATTTCATTCCAGCAACACTCTTCACTATCATTTCATTTCATCTGTCATTCATTTAATCATTGCCCCAGAGGAGTGCGACAGGCTTCGGCAGCCGGCACACTTCATATCCTCGCCGCTAGATGGGGGCTTCATTCATTCCATTCCTGACCCGGTCGGAGACTGGAAGCAGGCTGTGGATTTTCATTTTCAGTATCAAGCTAGCTAATGTGTATCCCATAACATGCATATTCGAGAGATAAAAAGGTGTATTAATGGTCAGAAATCGTCGTCGTTGTATTAAGGGTTGTGCCCATGGAAAACGAGAGAGTTTTGCCAGTCACCAAAAATGGTATATATGGTTTGCAACCAAAGTGGATGATACATTCCCACTGGAATAGCTTTGTTTACGGTAATTTGCAGTGTAAGTCCCGTTGAGGCATTGCCAAGTAGAAGTCTGGTAGGATTAAAAGGTTTCTAAAAGATGTGATACAACTGGGGAGGCGTGTAGGGTCTCCGAGCCTAGTGTCATATGACCTATCCTAAATTGTCCAGCATTGTTGTTATATCCGACAAATAAAAGTGTGTGAAATGAAAATATTAATAGAATCGGGGTATGATCGGGATCTCCCGGTGTCCATATTACAAGTATATAAATCGTCGTGACCTCCAGATATTGCATTGGTTATGAGGAAAATGAAATGAATAAGTAATGAGTGAGGAATAATAGTTGAAATAATGTGTCAGCTTGGACGATCATCTGCTTTTAAGGGAAGATGTAAACAGTAAGAGTCGCGAGGGAAAGTGAATGGAGTGAGACTAGGTCATAAATCAAGAGGCAAGTAGTGTGAGGGGAGAGTCTAGCGACCTTGCCGGCCCTTAGAGACCGCAAGGGGGAGCTAATACAATAGGCGCTTTGTGTGCAACAGTTTTTAAGATCTGAACAGGTAGTAAAAATAAAACGGAAGATTATGCAAATGTGTTAAATAAAGGTGCTGCAAGAATATAAAGTAAATTGTTGTATAGGTGGGTTTAAGACAATTGTCCCCATACTAAGTTTGAAGTAATTCCATAATATTTGATCATAGTAGTCAAGGAATAAAATATTGAGAAAATAATCGATTTCTGCATTGAGAGATTTAAAAAGTAATACGGGTAAGCAAATGATTGAGTTTAAAGGTAAACCAAGTAATGGAAAATTATGATAGCACATGATTCATCATTGGTAAAGCACCCTAGAGCATGAGAAAAATATTGGGAAAATGTGAGTTCGAGTCATGGAAGGGTAAAAATTGTTGATTTGTTGTTTTAAAATGTAACCTACGGCTTAAAAGAAAGAAACTAGTACAGTTTGAAAATAACTGAAAATAAAGTAAAAAAAATGAAAATAAAGATAAAGTAAAGCCCTGAAGGGACTGTAATGATATGCAATAAATGTTCAAAAGCCTTAGTGGATTTTCATAAAATGATAGTGTGACGGTTGCTAGCGCTTGTCACATTCTGGTTAATAATACCCTGCCCCACATGTCACATTTTGGTACCCAGATGGCTTCTAAAACCCTTTGGACCATGTAAGAATAGACATGTCTCCTACAACACATTTTCAATCCATCAACTTCACTGATAATCAAAACCTATGATTTTAACTGGGGTACCCAGATAGCTTCTAAAACCCTGTTGGACCATGTCAGGATAGACATGTCTCCTACAACACATTTTCTATCCATCAACATCACTAATAATCATAACCTATGATTTGAACTGCTTCTAAAACCCATTTGGAACGTGTCAGTATTGGCACGTCTCCTTATTCCTGATTTCCTTGGTGAATGTTATCTGTCGGCGGGCGAGAAGAGAAAATTGGATCTTCAAGTTGGCAGACGGCAGAGGGCGATGTTCGAGGGCATGTTGGTACCACGGCGGAGTTAAGAATATATAAAAAAGAAGGGAGAACGTCGGACTGTTGTCAAGAAGGAGAGACTTGGTTATTAGAATCTTTGACGGGCGTAATCGTAAAAATACTAACTTAGTGCCGATGAGAAGATGATTCTGTGAACTTAAATGAATTGTGATTTGCGTCGACTTTAATATTTTATCGCCACCTTACTTCGCATTACCTTAACTGTGAACCTATGTAAATTTTGAACAGTGGCGTATGGGTGTACGAGAAACATTCTCGGTGTTTGATTAAAGAAGGGTTGTTTTGTTTCTGTTGTTTTAATCTTTGTAGTGCGTTTTCTTGCCAATGAGGTCCTATGATCTTTTATGCTTTCCTTGTTTTGATTATCTCCGTTGGCATGACGGGTTTCTTTGCAATATGGATTTAGATTGTTAATGAAAAAGAGAGTTGAACGTCGGTATTCTTGGCGATTGGAGTCGCAATATTATGCTGCTGATTTCCTATTTTGCATTGTGGGAAAAGCGAAATAGTTGTGCTATTTAGGTAGTATTTCATGAACGAGAATGTTTCTCTAACGCGATTTCATAGAGACACGGTATCGTTCGGAGGGTTTCAATTCTTTTTTAAAACGTTACACATATCAGATTTTGCGCTGACTTGTGGAGTTGTTTGACGGATCTTACTCATGTTATCGTAAGGCTTTGGCCTGTGAATACTAGCTAGGGGTTTGAAGATATCATACGCGCTTTAACCTGAAGTATGTTTTAACCTGCTTGCGTCTTCGAAGTGTATTGAAGGTGAAGATTGATATGTTAATTGCGAGACCTGATAACAGGTTATACTTCGATGCTCCGTGGGGAGACCTCCAAGCACCGGCCAGGTTGCTGAAAATATTTATTCCCTCCTGCTCAAACTGTTTCTATTACCAAATAAATAAATATATGCCACTACCAATGATATGGGGGTAAGTACTGAATCTAAATGATGTAAAAGGAGAGGATGAACTGAAAACCAGTAAGTACATAGTACATCTGATTTTGAGCATGCATTAGTGTAGTGCATGAAGGAGGAAGGTATTTGTTGTTATTGAAAGGTGTTCTTGCATGTATATTGTAGTGTAATTAATGTGGTTCGAGGTTATTTTCTTCCGGTGATATTAAACTATTGTTAATTATACAGTATTGTATGTATTTATTTACCAGGCTAATTAAAGGTTGTTGCCGGCTTTTGGGGCGAGAGGCCCGCTTTCACACAACGGGCTTGGACCCGGTTTCCCTCCTCCTCTTTCTAATGGTAGCAGTAGTAATATATTAGGAATGGGGGGAGAGTGCAAACAAACTTATCATTCATAATGTTGAATTTTGGGCTGATGCCGTGTTTATTATATTAAAACTCGACGCGTTTCGAAAGAAACCATGCCTTTCTTCGTCAGGGATAATAATAATTCAACATTATGAATAGTAACACGGGCCGTGAAAGTCTAAATGACAAAGTAACTTATCCTTTAAGGGGGGTTATATTATTGGTAGCAGAGCGTGGTTAGGTTATTGTTTTACTTATGGTATTGTTCCTTAATTTTCTTGTGAGTTTCCTTACGTTGTTGTTTACCTGGGATCATATTTTTTCTTCAACGTGATTTTGTTCCTTTCAAATGTTGTTTTATTTTTCATGGGATTGTATATTTCATGATTTTATTTTGAGAGTAATTGGGGTTATGTATGTTTCTTTTGCAATTATAATTGACTTTTGGTTGCACTCGTTGAGTATAGTAGGTGAAGCCTGGTAAATATAATATATTGTTACGGCTGTGAGTTTGTGTCATCACTCGCCGCATGAGTCACAACTGCCCCAGGGCTGGGCTGTGTCCTGCCTCCTGTGTTGCGCGCGCCTTATGCAACAGGGCTACTAAGACAAAGGGATAGTCCAGAATATTCGTGACTGGACCAGCGATGGAAACCTCGAGAAGCCGTGAACCCTGGATGGATCTAGAAAGCATTTATTGAGTCACCGGCCTGCTATATAAGTGCGACCTGTCTAGCAGTTGTTGTTGTTGTGTTTTACGAGCTAGTGCGAGCGATTATCTTGTGCGACAGAAGTGTGGTGACGAAGTGCTGTGCGAGTTACGAAATCCAGTGACATTGTTTCTCCAGCTTGTGGACAGCGAAATAGCCTGCAGCAAGTGATCGTAAGTAATTGTGGTCGGTGAACCTAAGGGAGAGGAGCAGGTAGTTTCTGTCAAGGCCACCGTACTCTTTAGGACGGATTAACTTCTGTGATCTGTTGACAAGTGGAAGGGCCAAGAGCGCTCAAGGAAGAGACTTGAGGAAACTGGAATAAGGCTCCTAATTGCTTGTATTTGCTGACTAGTGTAATTTTCTGGCCACAATAAAGTTAATTATTTCTTTAAGCAGTAATTGGTGTTGTGCTTTGTACCCCCACCGTAATCCAGTTAACAAAAGTGCCACTAGGGGGTGGCACGTAACAACTGGTGTCAGAAGCCGGATTACGAACTCAAGCACAACACCTGACGGTCCTGGTTTCAAAACCCGAGCAGGTCAATTTTTTTTTAATTTTCCTGAGCGCATGCCCTTTACAAGACAAACAGCTAAAATGGAAGAGCAATTCGCAGCATTGCTAGAGAAGTTAAATGGCATGGAAACCAAGATGGAAGTCGGCCAGAAGAAGTTATCCGAGGACCTAACTGCCAAAATAGAAGACGGCCAGAAGAAAATGGAAGACGGCCAGAATAAGTTAGCAGAGGACCTAACCGCCAAATTTCTGGATGGCCAGAAAAATCTGGAAGAGTGTCTGCTGACGAAATTAGAGGAGAGCCAAAGGAAATTAGAACAGGGCCTACGTGAGGAAGTCGCAGCAGTGGAAAAGAAGTTCGACGCCTTACAAGTGGAAGTTGCCGTGCTGCGCCAACGCCCGCTGATGAGGGTGGAGGAGAAATTCAACGCCTTACAAGTGGAAGTTGCCGAGCTGCGCCAACGCCCGCTGATGGGGGTGGAGGAGAAATTCAACGCCTTGCAAGTGGAAGTTGCCGAGCTGTGCCAACGACCGCTGATGGGGGTGGAGGAGAAATTCAACGCCTTACAAGTGGAAGTTGCCGAGCTGTGCCAACGCCCGCTGATGGGGGTGGAGGAGAAATTCAACGCCTTACAAAAGGAAGTTGCCGAGCTGCGCCAACGCCCACTGACGGCGGTGGAAGAGAAATTCAACGCTCTACGAGAGGAAGTTGCCGAGCTGCGCCAACGCCCGCCCACCGTTACACCGGGAATATCAGGAACGGGACATAGCAGAGTGACGCCCCCAACCTTCGACGGAAAGGTCCCGTGGAGCACCTACTTACGTCAGTTCGAGGCGGCATGTTCCATAAATAACTGGAACAACACAGAAAAGGCTACAGCTCTCATTGTAGCGCTGAGAGGTGACGCCCTTAACGTCCTTCAGGCCATCCCGACTGGATCCCAGGACTACGCTTCACTGATCGCCCATATGGATTCCCGATATGGAGATAGCCATCTTCAGCAGGCCTACCAGATGCAGCTCCGGACCCGGGTACAGAAGAACGCGGAAACCCTGCAGGAGTTCGAGATGGACATCGCACGCCTCGAAAGGCTCGCCTATCCAACAGCGCCGGCCGACTTCCTGGAACAGATTGCGACGCAGACCATCACCGACGGGCTTCGGGACTCGGACACTCAACAGGCGCTGCGTCTCGCGCGCAATAAGACCTTGGCAGATGCGCTGAGCCACGCACTTGAGTTCGAGACGGCAAAACAGGCATCCAGAATGCACGCGCGGGTGCGTCAAGTGGACGTCGACGAACCAGTAAAAACCAACGAGACCAAGCCCCTGGCCGACGAATTGATGGAGGCGCTACGCCGTTTCTTCAAGAATCGCAGCACCACCAACAAAAACGTAGCCGAAGGACATCCGGATAGGCGGCCCGGAAGAGGACTACCGACTTGCTGGACCTGCCGTAAGAGAGGCCACCTAAGCAAGGACTGCCGTGATCGCCGCCGCCAAGGGTTTCCGTCGGGACAGTCAGTCGTAGGGAAACCGCGCGGCCCAGGAAAACGAGTATTAGCCAGCCTTGGGGGGCAAAGGTTGGCTTGTGACAGTCGTCAAGCCCCGGCAGTCCAAGTGCGTGTGACTAAGTTACGGAGGGACAATAGCAGCCTGATGGTCGACGGAGTCGTCAACGGAGAGAGCTGGCCCATGCTAATCGACACGGGAGCGTCGAGGACCATCGTCAATCCCACCGTGATCCCGAAGTGGAGAGTGCAACGCACACAAAGGAACCTCCAGCTAATAACCGCGACCGGAGAGACCGCACCGGTACATGGCGAAGCATCACTGGAGTTCGTCATTGGTCGACGGGCGATAAAGCATCCAGTGCTTGTGGCTGACGTATCAAATGAAGTGATCATCGGACTGGACTTCCTGGACCAGAACAACATCATCTTGGATCTGAGTACCAACACTCTGCACTTCGGAGGTGAGGAACTTGCTTTGCAACCTGCGCACGAGTCCATCACCGCACGACGAGTAAGGCTGAGAGAAGACGTCATCGTTCCCGCCAGGACGGAGGTCAGCGCTGCCGTAATTGTCGACGGAACTGCTGAGGGAGTGGCGGCTGTCATCGAACCAAAATATGAGGACATCCAGACAAAAGGATTGCTAGTTGCCAAGACTCTCATCAACACGACGTCTCGGCCGTACGTCCGTCTGTCCAACCTGAACGACTACGACATTACGGTTCACCGGGACACCAACCTAGGAGTCTGCGAGCCCGTTACCTGGATTGCCCGCATCACAGATACGACGGACGGACACCTGCAGACGGACAACCGAAGAAGACGCGCCCTGCCAGAAGAACTACAGAAGCTGTACCAAGGATCCCAGGACCATTTAGACGAAGAGCAATCACGCCAACTTCAGGACCTGCTATGCGAATTCCAGGATGTCTTCTCCGTGGGGAGCAAAGACTTCGGCAGGACAAGCTTGGTCCAGCACAGAATCGACGTTGGGGACAGCGCACCGATTAGGGCCCCATTCCTGCGTGTCCCGCTCGCCAAGCAAGCCGAAGTCGACCGGATGGTAGAAGAGATGAAGGAGCAAGGGGTGATCGAGCCATCACATAGTCCTTGGAGTTCTCCGGTCGTGCTAGTGAAGAAGAAGGACGGTTCCACCAGGTTCTGCGTGGACTACAGGCGGGTGAACGACGTCACGAAGAAGGACAGCTACCCTCTACCCCGGATCGACGACACGCTGTACACCATGTCAGGATCAAGATGGTTCTCCACCTTGGATTTGAAGAGTGGCTACTGGCAGGTGGAGGTTCACCCTACGGACCGCGAGAAAACGGCGTTCTCTGTGGGCAGCGGGCTCTGGCAGTTCACCGTCATGCCATTCGGTCTGTGCAACGCCCCTGCAACCTTCGAAAGGCTAATGGAGTCCATTCTGAGGGGACTACACTGGAAGACCTGCCTGGTATACCTAGACGACGTCATCGTTCTGGGGAGGAGCTTCGAGGAGCACTACAGCAACCTGAAGGAGATCTTGTTGAAGCTACGGGCTGCCCAGCTGAAGTTGAGCCCCAAGAAGTGTCAGCTCTTCCAGAAGCGGGTCCAGTACCTTGGGCATATCGTCTCCGAGGAAGGGGTGCGCACCGACCCAGAGAAGACCGCAGCTGTGAGGGAGTGGCCAGTTCCGAAGGACAAGTCCCAACTACGAAGCTTCCTGGGACTCTGCACTTATTATCGTCGCTTCGTGAGAGGATTCGCCGACATCGCCAAACCTTTACATCGACTGACTGAGAAGGACCAACTCTTCACGTGGACAGCAGAATGCCACAGTGCCTTCGATCAACTCAAGCAGGCTCTGTGCACCGCACCTATTCTGGCCTACCCCAGACCTGGAACAAGGTTCATCGTCGATACCGATGCCAGCGACTTTGGCATAGGGGGAATCCTGTCGCAAGTAGTGGACGGCGAGGAGAGAGTAGTGGCCTACTTCAGCAAGGCCCTGTCAAAGCCAGAAAGGAACTACTGCGTCACCAGGAAGGAGCTGCTCGCCATCGTGAAGACCATTGAACACTTCCACAAGTACCTGTACGGGCAAGAATTTCTCATCAGGACCGACCATGCATCCCTGCGGTGGCTCCTGAACTTCAAGCAGCCCGAGGGTCAACTCGCGCGGTGGTTAGAGAGGCTTCAACAGTACAACTTTGAGATTCAGCACAGGAAAGGCCAACTGCATTCTAACGCCGACGCCCTGTCACGAAGACCGTGCCCCGAAGACTGCACCTTCTGTGCCCGAAGGGAGGAGAACACCGGGATACAGTGCCGACGGACTACTGTGGAACTTCAGGGGAACTGGAGCCGCGAATCTTTCACGCGGGCACAAGCAGAAGATGATGACCTGGGACTGATAGCCGAATGGAAGAGGGCCTGTGTCCCCAGACCCGGGTGGAACATTGTGAGTGACTGCAGCCCAAAGTTTAAGTCCTACTGGGCACAGTGGGACTCGCTGATTGTAAGGGATGGCCTCATCTGCCGCGCCTGGGAGAGCACCGACGGGAAGACATCTCGGGAACAAGTCGTCGTTCCAAAGGCTATGACGGAGGAAGTCCTGAAGGAAGTTCATGGAGGATCGTCTGGTGGACACCTAGGGATAAAGAAGACCCTGGAGAAGCTGAGAGAGCGGTTCTAATAGATCGGATGCCGAACAGACGTGGAGAACCACTGCGCGAGGTGCCA
This sequence comes from Meconema thalassinum, assembly GCA_946902985.2. Lineage (NCBI taxonomy): Eukaryota > Metazoa > Arthropoda > Insecta > Orthoptera > Tettigoniidae > Meconema > Meconema thalassinum. The sequence goes on along the minus strand of OX336396.1, from coordinate 296,129,963 downwards.
CGATTGCGCAGCCAGCAAGGGCCCAGGACGAAGACGACGGGGTCCACTGATGACCTACAACGTGGGCGGCCCCATGGAGAGAGTGGCCATCGATGTTGCTGGGCCATTCCCGTTAAGCGAGGCAGGGAACCGCTACATATTAGTCGTCAGCGACTACTTTACCAAATGGCCGGAGGCGTATGCGCTCCCTAACCAAGAAGCCGCGACGATTGCAGAGACCCTGGTGGAGGAATTCGTCAGCCGGTACGGAGTACCCCTGGAGCTGCACTCCGACCAAGGGAGGAACTTCGAGTCGCAGGTGTTCCAGAACCTATGCCAGCTTCTCGGAATCCGGAAGACAAGGACAACGCCGCTACACCCTCAGTCCGACGGGATGGTAGAGCGATTCAATCGCACCATCGAGAACCATCTCCGAATAGTCGTCAGCGAGCACCAGAGGGATTGGGACAAACATCTTCCACTATTTCTCCTGGCCTACCGCACCGCCGTGCATGAAGCCACCGGGTGCACACCAGCCCGGGCCATGTTTGGGAGGGAGCTCCGTCTACCTGTCGATCTTGCCTTCGGCCGACCTGGGAATGATCCGATCCCGGTAAGCCAGTATTGTCAAGAACTGGTCGACCAACTGGAGGACGTACACGCGTTCACGAGGAGGAAACTACGGATCGAGACCGACCGAATGGAGACCCGATACGACCAGCAGACGGATGCCGGCGGATTCCACGAGGACGACCTGGTCTGGCTCTTCAACCCTTTACGGAAGAAAGGCCTGTCACCCAAACTGCAGAAGTCCTGGGAGGGCCCGTACCGAGTCGTGAAACGGATCAACGATGTCGTCTACAGGATCCAGCGGAGCCCGAGGGCGAAGATGAAGATCGTGCATCGAGATCGCCTGGCAGCCTACGGAGGGACACAGACGGACCAATGATTGATCGGGACGATCAGCCTTTTTAGGAAGGGGGTGGTGTTACGGCTGTGAGTTTGTGTCATCACTCGCCGCATGAGTCACAACTGCCCCAGGGCTGGGCTGTGTCCTGCCTCCTGTATTGCGCGCGCCTTATGCAACAGGGCTACTAAGACAAAGGGATAGTCCAGAATATTCGTGACTGGACCAGCGATGGAAACCTCGAGAAGCCGTGAACCCTGGATGGATCTAGAAAGCATTTATTGAGTCACCGGCCTGCTATATAAGTGCGACCTGTCTAGCAGTTGTTGTTGTTGTGTTTTACGAGCTAGTGCGAGCGATTATCTTGTGCGACAGAAGTGTGGTGACGAAGTGCTGTGCGAGTTACGAAATCCAGTGACATTGTTTCTCCAGCTTGTGGACAGCGAAATAGCCTGCAGCAAGTGATCGTAAGTAATTGTGGTCGGTGAACCTAAGGGAGAGGAGCAGGTAGTTTCTGTCAAGGCCACCGTACTCATTAGGACGGATTAACTTCTGTGATCTGTTGACAAGTGGAAGGGCCAAGAGCGCTCAAGGAAGAGACTTGAGGAAACTGGAATAAGGCTCCTAATTGCTTGTATTTGCTGACTAGTGTAATTTTCTGGCCACAATAAAGTTAATTATTTCTTTAAGCAGTAATTGGTGTTGTGCTTTGTACCCCCACCGTAATCCAGTTAACAAAAGTGCCACTAGGGGGTGGCACGTAACAATATATACTACTCAGTATAAAGGCCGGTGGTGTTTGTCGACGTGACCGTTGCCGGATGGTGGTTGGTGGGAGTATTTACAAGGGATTATTCTTCTATTTTGCTTTGTATTCGTGGATTTTCTCTATTTATCGTTATTACGGGTATCGTTATGGCCCGAGAGATTCCATTTCTGGATTTTCTTTCTTCGGATGAAATTTGATACGAGATGCGGATTAGAGATCTGAACATATCTGAGAACTTGGAGAGGAATATCGAGATTTTAAGCCTCGCAAAGAATACGATCGTGTCGCCACCTATCATGTCGGATTCTACCTTTATGCTGAATAAGTCTCTAATGTCAAATAAGGTGAACTTTGTCGTTCAAGCTGTGAATGATTTCATTTCTTGTGGAGGGAGTGTTGAAAAGCGTGGTATGTTACGAGCTCGAATTCAACATCTATTTCATAGAATTGGCGATATGATTGTAGTTTCTGAAACTAGGGAAGAGAAGGAGAAACATGATTTAGTAGAGTTACAAGCCATGTTGGTTGAATGCGATAGTTGCATTTTGGATGATGATCAACCGATTATATTTAAAGGAAACGTAGGTGATGATGATGAAGCAGGGGCATGTGGATGTGATGCGGTATTGAGAATTCCGTGCGAAATGTTAGATGTTGCGTATGCGCAGGAGACTACTGCGTCGGTAGGCGAAAATCTATTGAAGGAACCGGAAACCTTATTGTCAAGCTTGGTTAGAGAGATTAATTTAGATCACGATAGAGTTGTAACTTTTAATTATGAAAATACTAATGTTCCGCCTACTAGTTCTGGAGTGCGCCATCTAGGTGTTTCAAGTAGAGGTTCTAACTTAGGGAATGCTGAGCAGAAAAATATCAAATTTGTTGGTAATGTCGATAGTTTGTCTCGTGATACATTGCCTAAAGATGTATATACTTCTGCTTCTATTCGTGAAATTACTGAGACCGAAGGTTTGAATGATTCCAGTTCATATTATCGCGGTGTCGATGGTTCTAAGCGAAGAGTTTCTAGGCTATCGCTGAATCGTTTTGGTGAACAATTTAATGAGGGTGGTGGATCTGTGAGGACAGTTGTTCCGGAGTTCTCAATTCATGAAACTGTTCGGGTCGGAAGGCGAAATGCCCATTTGTTGAGATCTGATTCGCGTTCTGGTCAAGTGATTGAAGATATAAGGGAGGAAAATATTTCTGGAGAAGACGAGGTTGATTCTCAATTGAGTAACGTTTTCCGGGTAGATACATCGTTGGGTCAATATAACCTCGCTGGATTCAGCAGTGTGATGCCTATTAGTGTGACTGGTAGATGCGAGAGATCACCTGTTCCGATGTCTAGAGAACGTGACTGTTTAACGGGGTTGCCGTGTTCTATTAATAGCGAATTTCACCATCGTGTGAGGCCGAGTGGGAATGACAGACATGAACGTGGTATTCGGAATGTAATCTCCGTAAGCCCCACATGGCCATGTATTCGGGAAAGTGATTCACGTATGGGTGGTATGTTAAACTCGGGAAATGCTGGCGAGAGGGGGGAGTGTTTTGATCATCCTGTCGTTCCCCGAGGTTCTCGCGGAACTAAATTTTGTGGTATTAGCCATCCGTTGTCAGCTTGCGTAGAAAAGATTTAAAAAAAAATTAACACTGATTCTATTGATGGAGTTATTCAATTTCTTCGGGGTTTGGTAGATATTCAAGAATGTGATACCGTGTTTTTAATTCCTGAAGAACAGATTTTCCAAATGATGTTTCCAATCACGTCGGGGGCTATTAAGAGCAAACTGGTCGATGCTATACAATATGGAGTTTCTATTAAGACTTTTCTGAAGGAGATTTTGGCGATGTTCGTTCCCGGTCGGTTGTTGGGTTCTGTTGTCCAACAATACTTTTATCGTCCTCAGATTTTGGGGGAACCATTGAATGCTTACGTTCAAGACATTACTAAATATGGAAGGGTGTTTGGATTGGCACTATCAGAGGAGGAGCTTGTATCAATAATTGTGGATGGTGTTACGCCGGATCTACGGTCATATTTAGGTATGAGTTCACGACCTAAAACTTTTCAAGATTTGAGTGTTGCTGCTGTTAAGACCGAAACTGTTCGATTGGTTGATTCACAACGGGTCAGTTCTCATTTACCTCCTCCGATGTTGCCCATACCTCCTGTTGTGATAAATCAGAATTCCGGACCAAATAAGAGTGGAAACCGAAAGGAGATTCGGTGTTATAATTGTGGACGTTCGGGTCACGTTTCGCGATTCTGCAAGAATCCTCAACGTAAGGATTGACAATTAAGGCCTAAGGTACAACATGGTCCACCCAATATTAATCGCAGATATCATACCCGGGTTGTGACGAACTCCGAGCGAAATAATTATAATCAAATTGTTGATGAAGAAGGTGGTAACATGTTGTGTCCAGTAGCTTGTAGGAAGATTTCTTCACCTTCTTATATGCATCTACCTATTGAGACAATAGTTTGAGACTATTGTGATTCCTCTTGTGAAAAACTTATAAAAAAGAGGTCTACTTGACTAAGTTTGATTTTCTGTGAGCCAACGCTCTCTGTTGGGGATTTGAGATGTCTTGGTTCTCGAAAAAGTGACTTCAACGCGTTCTAGCGGTGACTTTCATTCTACTGATTACTAGCCTTGTCCGCTAGATGGCGACGCAGTTTGATATTTTAAAGAATTGGTTCGAAAAACATCTCTTGTTGGGTTCCCTTCACAACCCTTATTTACTTTGTTGAAAGAAAAAAAAAGGATTATTCTTCGAAAACTGACCGAGGAAAGATGTAGGTAACATCTTGGGAAGATATTGAAGCTCTAGGGCTAGCTTTGAGCTAGGCTCTAGACTAATTATGTTCCGATTTCAGCTTGGAACAACCAGGAAAACTGTTCCGGTGGATAATTTTTGGATCCTTTAAATTTTTTTAAAATATTTACATTTTGCATGTGACAAACAGTGTCGACCGATTTAAGGTAGATTTATTAAGTAAGATAAATTGAATTGGTTAATTCACTGAATAGTAATTTGATGAACGTGGTCGTTTGTGCAGTGTGTTTCATGTCGTGAGTATTGCACGGTAAAGTGAAATGTGGAATGAATGGACTGTGGGTTCAAAAGTTTGGTTGGTGTGGCAGTGTTGGACATACTCTCTCAAATCATTAGCGATTTGTGTTGTTTGTACAACCGAGATGTGTTCCTTCATTGCGGTGTGCATATTGGGTGATATGTGGTTGATTGGTATGTTTTCGGCTAGCATGTTATATCTTCTTAAGTTGGTAGCACTGTTCGTGACTACTCAGGCTAGCGGCTGAAAAACATATGGTTTGGGCATGGCATGGGTGTATGAATGTTTGTTTTTGCGAATGGTTCGTCATCCTTCTGATTCATGTAAGTAACCAGTTCAATCTGTCATAGTTTAGTTTGGCCTATGTTTATTTCTTGTGAGGGTTGTTTTAGTTTATTAAAGCCAGTCCTGACATTTCTGTCTGCGTTCTTGGCGAACATTTTTGGTCATTGGCAAGACAGTTTCTAACCTTTTTCTTAGTTGCTTAATTTATTTCCTCCTGTTTTGTCAAAATAGTATACTCCTTGAGTCTGTTAAAAACATCTACGAAGATGTATATTTTTTTCTTGGGTTTGGTTGCGTTGACTACGGGGATATATTGTTTATCTTGTGGCCGATTATTGACATTGAGTTGCTGTGTGAACAGATGAAAAGAGGGAACTCCATGTTGGAAAATGAAAAGGGACAGTCACGTTCGGATCGAGCTCCGATCTCAGTAATGATAATTAAGGATTTACTTCGTGATTTATGGAATTATTTATGTCAGTCTAGGATGATGGTCATTGGTTGACCTTAGACATATATTATTACTAACCTCTACGTGTTGTCGGGAATTAATTGATGAGGATATGGGATATCCTAATGGACTTGCACCTTATTATCAAATGTGGATCAGGTTCCTCGTTCTCTAAGGATGTATGTAAGTCTGGCATATTTTAATGTACTTCTATATATTGTTAAATAATAATTGTTACGTACCAAAGGATATCTACATGACTTGTGTCCATCATTTAAGGGTCCTTAGTTCGGATTCTCTATCGTTATGTTTATGGATCTCTGGGTTGATTAGTATGGGTAGCACTATCTTCCACGCTGGTCGGTGTTAATTTTAATTTGACCTAGTTGGATGCGTCACCTATTATTGAGATTTCGATTAATAACGCCGCCGTCAAGGCTCTGTTGGATTCTGGGAGCGTCGTGTCTTTGGTGAGTGAAGATTGGTATTAGAATATGGTGACTATTGCCCGAACTGGAAGAGGTGGAATCACGATTGATGTCCGCTAATTGTTCGAAAATGGATGTGTTGGGTGCGGTGAAGGTCAAGAAAAAGATAATGAATTTTTCATGAAAGTTTGGGATTTGGGTCGTGAAGAATTTGTCTTGTCCGGTAATTTTGGGGGCAGATTTTCTGTCGTTCACTGGATCACTGTTGGATATCCGGAGGGATGAATTGTATTTTTGTTTTCGACCTGAAATCAAGGCAAAATTTGTTCAGGTTGACAGATGGATCGAGCGAAGGCCTGATAAATTGAATGAGGACATTTATAGTAATTTGATTGACTTAGGACCCCATATTGCGGAAGATTTGAGTATTTCCAACCAAATTGAGGAGTTGGATTTGGGTCATTTGGAAGTGGAACAAGCAGACGTAATTCGAGGGTTGTGTAAGGAATTTCCGGAGGTAATTACTGATAAATTGGGTGTCACCAACGTATTGGAGTATGATATTGAACTTACGGATCATGTGCCAGTTCGACATCCTCCATATCGGTTGAGTCCTCCGACGATGTTGGAGCTTAAAAAGATCATTGATAATATGTTGGCGCAAGGGGTGATTAGTCCATCCATCTCCTCATACTCGTCGCCAATGTTTTTAGTACCGAAATCTGACGGCAGTTTCCGGCCTGTCGTTGATTTTCGATGTCTAAACCAAAAGGTGGTGTTAGAATCAATACCGTTGCCCGACTTGCATAGCTGTTTCTCTTGGTTTTGTAAAGCTCGTTATTTTACGCTGCTTGATTTGAATCAAGCGTATAATCAAATTCCTTTGTCTGAGCGATCTAAACCATTTACTGCTTTCTCCACTGATTGGAATCTCTATCAGTTTAATAGAGTTCCATTTGGTTTATCAACAGGAGGAGCTGTATTGAGTCGTCTTTTGGACCGCGTTTTTTCTGGTTTAAAGTTCGATTTCTTATATCACTATTTGGATGACGTTGTGGTCTATAGTGAATCTTTTGAAGACCATGTTAAGCATTTGCGTGTGGTTTTGCAACGACTACGGAATGCTGGATTAACGGTAAAATTGGGAAAAGTATCGTTCGCTAAGTCGGAAATATCATTCCTAGGTCACATTGTCTCGCAAGCCGGAGTTTCTGTAGAACAAACAAGAACCCAAGGGATACGGGATTTTAAACCGCCGAAGAATGTGAAGGGTATCGCTCGTTTCATTGGTATGACTAATTTTTTGAGGAAATTCATCCCGAACTTTGCCCAAAGGGCACTTCCGTTGAACATCTTGCGTCGTAAGGGTGTTAAGTTTCATTGGGGTGAATCTCAACAAGCGGCTTTCGAAGATCTTAAGCGTGCACTATGTAATGCCTCTGTTTTAGCTGTACCTGATTTTTCTAAGCCTTTTGTACTACAAACGGATGCTTCCTTGGGCGCTGTTGCCGCCGTATTGTTGCAAGACTGCGATTTAGGACGTCGTCCTATAGCCTATGCATCTAGAACCTTGAATGAAGCGGAATCTAAGTATTCCGTTTATGAATTAAAGGGTTTGGCGGTAATGTTTGGTTTGGAACGTTTCAAGACGTATCTGGAGCATGTGTCATTTGAGATTGAAACCGACAATCAAGCATTGAGTTGGGTATTGGCAAGACCACGCAGTACTGGTAGGATTGCTCGGTGGGCGACGAGAATTTCCTCTTTTAAATTTACTGTACGACATACTAGGGGTAGCGATAATGCCATCGCTGATTCCCTCAGTCGCATGTATGCCGAAACTGCTGAGTTGAGTTCTGGTGAAATTCAGGAGGGTAACATCGAGGGGTGTATTAATGCTGCGTTGCCTATCATTAGCAACAGTCCTATGCTATTTAGGGACATCGTGAAATATCAACAAGAGGATGAAGAATTGAGGAAGATCATGGTGGAGGTTTCCGATGGTAAATTGGTTAAACCTTACGAACTCAAATCTGGCGTATTATGTTGCAAGGCTCGTCACGACAAGAAACCTTAAATCGTGCTGCCTTCTAGTTTAGTGCCTGGAATGCTGAAATATTATCATGATTCTCCAGTGGGAGGACATCTTGGAGTTTTCAAAACGCGAAAGAAGATCCGCGAATATTTCGTGTGGAAGGGTATGGATGGTGATGTTAGGGAATTCGTTAGGTCCTGTCATCGGTGTAACATAAGCAAGCCGGTTGTGAGCACCAAGGTGGGGAAGTTGTCTTCTGAGTCAGCAACTCGACCTATGGAACGCATGTTCATTGATTTTTTGGGCCCATTTCCTAGGTCTGTGAGCGGAAATCGCTTTGCTCTTGTCTGTGTTGACGGGTTTTCTCGTTTTTGTTGGATCTTTCCGACACGTCTTTCCACTACGAATACCGTGATCCGATGTTTGAATTCCATTTTTTGTGCTTTTGGACCGCGTCAATTTCTCGTCTCAGACAACGCGAAAACATTTACTTCTTTCAAATTTCGTAGATTCTGTTTCGACTATGCGATTTCGCATGTTACAACCACGCCCTATTATCCAAATCCGTCTTTGGAGGAACGGGTAAATAGGAACCTACGTGCTGCTCTAATTGCTTACCACCATCAGGAACACTCGAAATGGGACACGTCGTTGACTTGGTTGACCTTTTCTTTCAATTCGGCCCTGCACGAATCCCATGGTAAAACTCCGTTTTCGTTGATGTTTTTGTACGTGCCGAATTCTCCCTTAACCAATTTATGGTCCATTCATGATCTGTTGCCTGACCAACCTTCGGAACATAAGATTTACGAAATTTGGAAGGAAGCTCGTAACGCCATGAAGGTGTCGCACGATCGCATTGCTAAGCGATATAATGCAGGGCGCGTAGATTGTAAGTTGAATGTTGGTGATCAAGTGTACGTAAAGAATTTCACTCCTAAGGTTTTGGGTCGTCAAGAGTCTGGTAAATCACGGGTAGTTTTCGGGGGCCATTTGAGATACTCTCATTCATCACGCCTGTGACGGTCATGTTGAGGGACGGCGCCGCCAAACGAATCTTCCGGGCTCATCTATGTCAGTGCAAATTAGTTGGGAATTCTCCGGACGATAATTGTGTTTCAAAGTGATCATGTTAGTTATATGGTATGTATTTGGATGGTGAAATGTTTTGGTGGTTGATAGTGTTAGGGTGAAGGTGTGGACGATGATAGGACGGGAAGTATCAAACGTAATTGAATGTTCGAGAATGTGAACTGTTAGTCGTGACTTATTGACGATTTCCTAGGAACTGAAAAAATTGAGGATCGACCTAATTATTTTACTTGGATTTGTGCATGTGAGAACTTTGAGTGTGACTATACAATTCATATGTTGATAGTCTTTCGCTGCCTCGTGTCCCTTACTCATACTGCGAGGATGTGCAGTTTTGGCCAAGCTGCATTTTCGTCGAGGTACTGAGGGTGGATGGACCTTCAATGGACGATTTGATATTTCTGCTGGTCGGAATTATTGGAGATCATCTGGTGGAGTATGCCACCCTGAGGAGGAAGCGTGAAGACGACCATGGTTGCGGTTCGGAGTAATTCCAGCCTAGCCACAGATAAGCGAAATTAAATCTAAAGTGATCGGGCTACCAAACACCCGGTAGTCTAACTTTGGGGGGGGGGGAGGATGTGACGGTTGCTAGCGCTTGTCACATTCTGGTTAATAATACCCTGCCCCACATGTCACATTTTGGTACCCAGGTGGCTTCTAAAACCCTTTGGACCATGTAAGAATAGACATGTCTCCTACAACACATTTTCAATCCATCAACTTCACTGATAATCAAAACCTATGATTTTAACTGGGGTACCCAGATAGCTTCTAAAACCCTGTTGGGCCATGTCAGGATAGACATGTCTCCTACAACACATTTTCTATCCATCAACTTCACTGATAATCATAACCTATGATTTGAACTGCTTCTAAAACCCATTTGGAACGTGTCAGTATTGGCACGTCTCCTTATTCCTGTTTTCCTTGGTGAATGTTATCTGTCGGCGGGCGAGAAGAGAAAATTGGATCTTCAAGTTGGCAGGCGGCAGAGGGCGATGTTCGAGGGCATGTTGGTACCACGGCGGAGTTAAGAATATATAACAAAAAAGAAGGGAGAACGTCGGACTGTTGTCAAGAAGGAGAGACTTGGTTATTAGAATCTTTGACGGGCATAATCGTGAAACTACTAACTTAGTGCCGATGAGAAGTTGATTCTGTGAACTTAAATGAATTGTGATTTGCGTCGACTTTAATATTTTATCGCCATCTTAATTCTCATTACCTTAACTGTGAACCTATGTAAATTTTGAACAGTGGCGTATGGGTGTACGAGAAACATTCTCGGTGTTTGATTAAAGAAGGGTTGTTTTGTTTCTGTTGTTTTAATCTTTGTAGTGCGTTTTCTTGCCAATGAGGTCCTATGATCCTTTATGCTTTCCTTGTTTTGATTACCTCCGTTGGCATGACGAGTTTCTTTGCAATATGGATTTAGATTGTTAATGAAAAAGAGAGTTGAACGTCGGTATTCTTGGCGATTGGAGTCGCAATATTATGCTGCTGATTTCCTATTTTGCATTGTGGGAAAAGTGAAATAGTTGTGTTATTTAGGTAGTATTTCATGGACGAGAATGTTTCTCTAACGCGATTTCACAGAGACACGGTATCGTTCGGAGGGTTTCAATTCTTTTTTAAACCGTTACACATATCTGATTTTGCGCTGACTTGTGGAGTTGTTTGACGGATCTTACTCATGTTATCGTAAGGCTTTGGCCTGTGAATACTAGCAAGGGATTTGAAGATATTATACGCGCTTTAACCTGAAGTATGTTTTAACCTGCTTGCGTCTTCGAAGTGTATTGAAGGTGAAGATTGATATGTAAATTGCGAGACCTGATAACAGGTTATACGTCGATGCTCCGTGGGGAGACCTCCAAGCACCGGCCAGGTTGCTGAAAATATTTATTCCTTCCTGCTCAAACTGATTCTGTTACCAAATAAATAAATGCATACAATACTGTATAATTAACAATAGTTTAATATCACCAGAAGAAAATAACCTCGAACCACATTAATTACACTACAATATACATGCAAGAACACCTTTCAAAAACAACAAATACCTTCCTCCTTCATGCACTACACTAATGCATGCTCAAAATCAGATGTACTATGTACTTACTGGTTTTCAGTTCATCCTCTCCATTTACAACATTTAGATTCAGTACTTACCCCCAGGATGTGACGGTTGCTAGCGCTTGTCACATTCTGGTTAATTATACCTTGCCCCACATGTCACATTTTGGTACCCAGATGGCTTCTAAAACACTTTGGACCATGTAAGAATAGACATGTCTCCTACAACACATTTTCAATCCATCAACTTCACTGATAATCAAAACCTATGATTTTAACTGGGGTACCCAGATAGCTTCTAAAACCCTGTTGGACCATGTCAGGATGGACATGTCTCCTACAACACATTTTCTATCCATCAACTTCACTGATAATCATAACCTATGATTTGAACTGCTTCTAAAACCCATTTGGAACGTGTCAGTATTGACACGTCTCCGTATTCCTGATTTCCTTGGTGAATGTTATCTGTCGGCGGGCGAGAAGAGAAAATTGGATCTTCAAGTTCTCAGACGGCAGAGGGCGATGTTCGAGGGCATGTTGGTACCACGGCGGAGTTAAGAATATATAAAAAGAGAAGGGAGAACGTCGGACTGTTGTCAAGAAGGAGAGACTTGGTTATTAAAATCTTTGACGGGCGTAATCGTAAAACTACTAACTTAGTGCCGATGAGAAATTGATTCTGTGAACTTAAATGAATTGTGATTTGCGTCGACTTTAATATTTTATCGCCACCTTACTTCGCATTTCCTTAAACAATGAAAATAAAGATAAAGTAAAGCCCTGAAGGGACTGTTATGATATGCAATAAATGTTCATAAGCCTTAGTGGATTTTCATAAAATGATAGGCGTGCTTTGTGCCTAAATAAACAGAAACAAATAGTATAAGAAATGATTTTTGTATTTTTTTAGCGTATGGCTTTTAGTGCCGGGAGTGTCCGAGGACATGTTCGGCTCGCCAGTTTTGTAGCTGCTTCGAGACGGACACCCAATGGGTGAGCTACAAGTACCGTTGGGGAGGGAAGTTGGAACGTAAGGACGAGGAGTTGGAAGGTAGCGGCTGTGGCCTATAGTTAGGGACCAACCCCGGCATTTGCCTGGAAGGAAGATGGGAAACCAAAGAAGACCATCTTCAAGGTTGCCGGCGGGGGGATTCGAACTCCTCGCCTCCCGGATGTGAGTGACTGCCAGCCGTCATGCCGTAACGACCACGGCTAACTCACCCGGTGATTTTTTGTATTGATTTTTAAGAAGGGATATCAGCTCAGTGGAGCTAAGCAAGGTAATTCGGAATGTAGATTTGAATGATTTTGAGAATTTTATTGATTTTTTTATTTTTTATTTTTTCCAAACAATTATTTTATGTTTTATGTTATGATTGTAATTTCCTGGGCATTTTTTAGTAAATAAAATCATGTTAATTGTAAAATGTGTCGTTGTCAATGTAGTCTTGAAGATTCAATAGTGTTCCATATCTGAATGTGAGATCATGTTGTGGGCTGAACGGTACACACCCCGAAACCGAAGTATCCTAGCCAGGTGATGATCAAGCATTCTCTATTTGAAATGGGTACACTACCGTCCCAGCCTTCGCATGAAATCCCTTTCGTGATGTCAACCACGGATACGCCATTCACATGCCTCTTCCATAAAGGGCAAAACAATTGGAAACTATTACGTTTTTATTTAATCGGTCTATCAATCAATACGCATGGTGCTCATATTACGCATTAGCTTCTGCAACAGATCTCTCATATTTACACTACTCAGTTCAAAACTGGAAGTAGATTACTTCATCTTGAATGAGACTATGGTGATCAATTTAGGAAAAACTCGAAGGTTACTAAGAAAACATTTGAACCATCTATACAAACTGAGGACCTTATGAAAAAGGGTGAAAGTGCCATTACATATTATACGCACGCCTCAAAAATACATTTGCTATTATATGTGAACCACATTACATATTATACGCACGCCTCAAAAATACATATGCTATTAGGCTATATGTGAACCTAACATGGAAAGGGTGAAAGTGCCATTGCATATTATACGCACGCCTCAATAATACATTTGCTTATGTGAACCACATTGAGGGCCTAACATGGAAAGGGTGAAAGTGCCATTACATATTATACACACGCCTCAACAATACATTTGCTATTGTATGTACTGTAAACCACATTGAGGACCTAATATGGAAAAGGGTGAAAGTACCATTACATTTTTCCAGTAAAAACCAATAATAGAGTTTCCTTGCTAACTGGCACACACACTCTTCCCTACCAAACTCAACTGGGCACGTTGGTCGAAGACTTTAGGCTACCTGTTGCCACATAGTCTTGAGCGCACAGACTAGGACCTACTTCCACATGTGGGTAGATTATAGGCTAGGGAATTACCCACCCACCAAGGGAAGATGATTAAGAAAAGGAAATGGGTTTCGGACTGAAGAAAAAGGATAGAAAAATAGGAGGAGAGCCCCACAAAATTAATAAGCTTCACTTTAAACACACTTAAAGGCGATTGCCACAGAAACTTAACCTCCTGATATCTAAAATAGGTACGAGCTTGGTCGAGGCCAACGGGAACCGCAGCTGGGACTTGGGCGATTTGCAAGAGAGAGGCTTTAGTATGTTTCCTCCCAAGCATGTATAAAAGTATTATGTGGAAGGGTAATGGTCCGGCAAGACCGAGAGCAAACGATTTATTGTATGTCTTCTCAAAGAAATTAGTTTTTTCGAAATGATTCGAAGAATGCCAATAGTTAATCAAGCTTGGTATTTTCAATTTTTTGAAGTTATAGAATTCCTGAAAAGAGCGACCAAGTGCTTCAAGGAAGGGGAGTGACGAAAAAATTATAACTTGGAAAGTAATTTTGGTAAGTGACCCAATGGTTGCATTTGGAAATGGCTAAGCCCTTACTCAGCGAGAGGCCGGCTAAAAGCTTAGACAAAAAAGAAACACTTATCTTTTGGGAAATTGACCATAAGTTTTCGGAGAGGATCTCCACAAGCAGGTAGCTGGCGTAGCGAGCTTTACTTGCCTTACTGGCCAATTAGAATTAGCTATTAAAGCTAAGAGAAGCTTTGACAAGATTACCACTAAGAGTTTTTGCTCAAATGCAACGAGTGGTGAAATCCCTATCAATAGATTTAAGGGCATCGAGTAGGGAGAGCCAAGGAGTACAGGACCTTGCTTAACCGTTGTATTGGAAAAGTGAGAATCCAAAAACAAATATTTAATTTATTTAACAATTCAAAGAAGCGTAACTTATACAAATAAATATGTTCTATGTAGTTAACAATTTGGGGTCGCAGACCTCCAACAACGTTCAGAAATTGCTCCAGGCAAATGACAATTTTTAAGGTTTTTAAACCTTGTATTAAAATCTTGGTAAGATTTAATAAAATAGGCAAAATGGAATAATTAAAGTTTTAACATTTACAGGAGTACAAGCAGTGTACTATAAGAAACCTCTGAAAGAACATTCTAACGAGAATAACAACTTCGAAGATAACAAAATAGAAAACTTAAAGAATAAAAAGGAAGTTTCTACAACTTCTTATATTTAAACAGAATTACTTTATGAGAATTATACAAAGAGAGCAGGTCACTTACTGTGAACCTGAAAAGTTAATCAGAAGGAAGGTTCTAGACCTCCTATACTTTAAATAAGACTCGCAAGTTAAATGAGGCAGTTTTCATTTAGCGAGACCAAAAAAATAACTCACTCAAGAGTTGAGAGAATTGTTTTCCCTGCTTTTGAAGGGAGGAACAATGGAAGTTTGAAACGTGTGCTAGACACGTAATTATACAGAGATACTTAATGATAAACCAACAAAATGGAAGGGCACTTCTTGGAATGACACCTTATTGGAACAGACCTAGATTAAAAGTTTATTGCAGATTGTTAGTAAGAGGTTTAGGAAAGAGAAATGGGAATTAAGGAAAATGTTCATGGCCTTATTTGAATATAAGCGGACGATCGCGACGCGGTAGAAAAGTTGAGCAAGCACTGGTTTTCACTATAGTTCATTGAAATATATGAAAAGTTCACTGTGTAGACACAAAGTTTATGGAAAAGAAAGTTATTGCAATGATGAAAATAACTGGTTTCATTAGATCAGTGAGAGTCTATTTCTTGAGAAAGTTGTAAATTTCAATTAAATACGCTATAGAAAATTCCCGCGGTGGCCGAAACTTCACTATGTAGTAATTTAGAAGTAAGATAATTCAATTTTAAATAGAATTCTCACAAGTACGTGAGAAATACATGACGGCAGGACTTGTAGATTGAGTACAGAATCTGGAAGGTTCCAGAACAATCTTAGCAGTAAAATGGAGCTAATGTAAATCCAGCGGAGGAACTAGCTTGTTGAATTATAGACAGCGGGTAATTAGATAATATCCCACGTAGTGAGAGGATTTCTCATTTGAATAGCTTAATAAAAGCTCTTTATGGTAAAGTCGGCTTATACAAGCGAAAGCTCAACATGGCAAATCCCACGAAGAATGATTATTGACCCAAAATAAATACTTTCACACTGTCTATAAAAGTATCATTAAAAACACTTGGAAGTTAAAACCATGAAGATGAGGTTAAAACTTGAAGAAGGTACTTATCTTTGTTGCATGTCGAAGTGAAGTTCCTCACTGATGCCTAGAGTTCCAACATGGCGTGGAATTTAAAAAATGCCTCGTTAGGTCAGGAGGCTAGCTCTGGTTGAGCCTTAACTGATTGCTTCAACTGCCGACTAAGAAGTGAGACTTGCTCAACGAAGCACGGAAGGTCCTAGGAAGGGGAGAGAGTGGGGGTAGGAAACAAAAGGTATACATATCAGCATAACCAACTTATCAAAAATAAATTTTCTTCTTGATGGATGGTCTTCTAAGAATTGATAGTAGGCGATATTAGCGCAGCATGGTGAGTGAAACAGTAGACGTAGTCCTCTTGCTCAAGGAGAAAATAGCTGGCGATAGTAACAAGATCTGGTGGCCAGATGGATATGTAGGTCCTCTTGCACGATGAGGAATTGAGTAGCTTCAGAGGTTCGCTACTAGATGACGCTAGGTGGGTCACAGAAGTTATATATCTGAAACATACTTATGAAGACGTAAGAGATTTGCCCATCAAGGAGAAAACAGAAGATCACTGTTGGTGTTTGGCAAAGAGGAAGGAAGAAATGAACATGCAAGGAGCAGTAGACATTATATCTCAGGTACCGTGTATTCAAAGAATACACCAACATGCTTATGGCTATAAAAGAATCCTTTCCTTCATGGAAGCCTTCCACAGTCAAACTTGATTTTGAAGTAGCAATGATTTCTGCAATTGAACGTGTCCCAGCAAACAATAGGCCTTACATCGGAATATAAAGAAAATCAAGAAGTTGCAAGACATGCAGAAGATGTGTTGCCTCATCGTGATAGCAGCTGGAAACTAGAAATATGCTAAGATCTCTAGGCTAATATGGGGTTTGGCAGACTGTAGGCCTACACGTTTCTTAAACGTACCGGTACATAGGTGTTTTTAAACTATTAACAGCAGTAAATTAAGTTAAATCGGTGCACCGTAAAAATTCTTCTCTCGAACAATGGGTCGCATGAGGCACAGTAAGCTATTGATACTATATATAGCGCATCCAGCGTTTAGAAAAGACTGTGGGTCTTATTGGCTTTTACTTTTAACGGAACCCCCCCCTACACTGGTTTTGTTACCTTACCTTTTATCATGATGGAACTCTGAACATATATATTTTTCGTCATAATAGCTTCCTACAATTATCTGCCAATTGATTACCTTTGTTATTGCACACAAGTATCGTTTATATTACGTCTTAGTAATTTAAAAATTTTCGAGGTTAGCACGCTGGAAAGAAGAGCCTTGTCCTGTGCTGCATGCTCGCCCAGAGTGGAGCACGTGCTCAGTTCCGTCGGCAACATAAGTACTGAAGCACTATCCGTCATTGGTGTTATTGTTGTGTGTCTGTATTATTTTCTGTTCGATCGAATCAGGGCTGCCGACAGTTGGGTTCGAACCCACTATCTCCCGATTACTCCCGAATGCAAGCTCACAGCTGCACGGCTAACTCATACAATAGAACAAATATTAATCTAAACAAAACACGAATAAAATCGAAAGAAACTAAATTATAACCTAACTAATAACAAACAAGGTGATGATCAACAGTATTGCTGACGTAAAAATTGTTAACATGGTCAGCAAACAGTACATCCGAGAAGAAGGGTTGTGCTCTCGACATCTGTCAATCTGTAATGCGTCATATCACAGCGAAATGAATGCTGTTATTGGTTCTCTTCGCGTACGGTATCCTTAATACTGGTCCAATCCGTTAACACCTACAAACCTGCTCCTTCCTGGGCATGTTCTATTTCAGACAGTTGTTGGGATTGTGTTGTGTCGCTAACTTATGAAAGCGCAGTATTCGAAGCAGGTGAACATAACATATGACGTCAGCGCTACCTCTGCCTAGAGTTAGCAACACTGTCGCCATAAGGCTCCACAGTCTTTTCTAAACGCTGGATGCGTGATAGCAGGGTCGTTACAGCAACGATTTTTGCTGGGTCGCATCCGGCACGCAAGCATTGCGTCTTCATCTCACTTAGACTAGAATAAAATGGGAAATAACAATGGAATGTAAAAAAAGGTTCTTTCCAGTTTGACGGAAGCCGGGACATTTGCATGTTCGTGGTTCGGGACACAGACCTCAATGTCGGTACCGGTACGGTCCCATATAGGCCTAATCCGGGACCTACCGGTATAACAACCCTACGAGATAAGTGCATCAATCTTGGTAAACATAATAGGCGTTTAAGCGTCTTCGTGGAGCATCAACATCAGTAGGCCTAAAACTTACTGTACAGTACTCGGACACATTTGACGAGTTTGCATAAACAGTACTTCCCGGAATTAGTATAACAAAGTGGAATCGAATTATATGTCATTGTTACCAACCAAGAGAGAAACAATATAATACTGTTTAGCGATTTTCAAAATCAACGTTGTATGATGCTAAACAGCATTCCAGATAGTACGAAATATTGAACAAAATAAATTATTCATGATTCTTACACTGGTAAAAATCGTTGCAATGTCGGCAGGATCACCAACATATTCTCTCTTGCCATGGAATGCCCTAGAACTGTCACATCATAGCAAAGAGAAAATAACATGAAATTCCGTGCCTTAGAAAATGTATAATAAGCAAAAAAGAACAATTATTTTATATTCAAAATCACTCTATAATATTGCTTACACACAGAATATAATAATAAACTGTTTAAATGTATTATCTGTATGAATTAAAACCATATATTACTCATTCATAAAGCGCATGGTCAGCTCGTTTCTGCAATGGCTCTGAACAAAATGGCTAAAATCAGCTGTTTGTAGGTAAAAGTGGGCGTGTTAAAGGGGAGGATATGGGATGATTATCTAATAACAGTACTTTAAAATATAACGGGAATTCGTTGTGCTGTTCTAGTGATTTATGAACAACGACTCTCATTTATGTTGCGGTATCTTTGGGTGTTCTAGTGCTTCGTTTCGGCATCTTCTACAGTGTTACTCCTCGATGTAATGTCAAAATTGTTCCGCTGACATGGAAAAGAAACTGGACAAACTAGTATATACCTTCCGATCTACTACTTGATCGCCTACTATCTTGCGAAACGGTGAGAACCTTAAATCTTTCTTCTACTGTACTTTAGTTATATGTTAACGTTGAAATTTAGACGTGTTTTAGGTTGGGTATAACCTGTTATTGATTGAAGTATTTCCCATTGACTTGATTGAGACTGTACTTATACAGTATTATTTAGATGGTATTGAATCATCCTCAGGCTTATAAACTAATAGTTTTACTACTGTCCCATCAACAAAGTAACGTTACTAGTTAAAATTTGAGAGTGAGTAATACAAACCACCAAACATAAATACACGCATATTAGTTTGTTAGTTATGAGTATTAATCAATATGAAAGAAATTATAAAACGCATAGGAGATGTATAAGGGATAAATTTCCAATAAAGTAAATACCATAATTACCATTCGGAATGCAGTAGGCCTATAGGCTATGTAGAGTTCCCATTAGTTGCGCTGTTGACTAGCTTCTACAACTTTTAAGCTTAAAATGCTGCTAACTAGGAGATAGTCAAAGTAGAGGAAAATATGTGCAATATTCCCTGTTCCAAATAACTTGACACCATATCAAAACATTGAGATCGTAAACATCTGAGACAAGACACTTTATTATTGGTCAGTTCACAGAAGTCTCAATTTTCCTCATGAAACGGACCTAGGCGAATCACAGGCACATTTGTTTTGATCAGGCGTCAAGTTGTATGGACTAGGCTATAGAGTATTATTCTTTCAGAATATGATTGCCGCTGAACTTGGCTGCGCCAGCGTTTGTTGATAATAAGCAACTGGAGCCTTGCAGGATGAGCAGAGGGACACAACGATGACAGACTGTACTCCACTCAAGTCGAGCAGCAACAGCTCAGCTAAGCATAACAGTAGCTCATGTCACCACGTAGAGAAGAATGATGATTGATACTACGGGAACTGAGTCGTATCCTACCCGCGCAACTGTACCTGCCAAGCAAGCTGGCTGACAGCGTGACACAAGTAAACAAAAAATAGTTCCCACCTCGGCTACCAGCAATCTTATCTTGAAAGGCTAATATTCTAGTTAATATGATTTTGATTATGGTATCAATAGATTGATCACGGTAGCCATTCGTAAGCAAAAGAATTCGTTCCATATAGGCCTATACCGTGTGACCCTATTTTAATCAAACCTTCTTGGACTTCCGATGGAAAATTACCAACTAGGCTATTTAAAATATATATACTTCTTGTGGTAGACATAGGCTAGCTTCTTTTCTGTGATCTGGTGTAGAAGTCTATATAATACAATGGGAAGGATACTATTGGATGGCGAGCTACATTCGTATGGCATTTTTACGACTTGTGACTCTAGACAGTAGGTGGATATTTTTTACAAGGCATCCATTGTCCTTACATAGATGTATTTTACAAGTTTATGGTATGAAACTTATATTTTGCTTAACATAATGACAGTTGGCAAGGTCCAATGGACTCTAAAACTATTGATCTGTTCAGCTACCAATATGTGGGGCATAAGGATTAGACCTGCACTGCGCCAGTAATGCTTAGTATTATCCCTGTACGTTTAAAATTAATACAAAAATTACTGTTGTCGAATAATTACTAATAATGGCAGGTTAGGTTAGGATTCATTGAAAATTGCCAGTGAATTGTGCATTGTAGGCTAATCATAATGGTGCTGGCTTATTGTAGATATAGATATAGGCCAGTTTCTTCAGCTCTGCATGGAAGAGAGTGATTGTTTCCACTCCACAGAGTTATCAGATAGAGTACCCTCAAGAAGATCTTTTCGAAACTCAACGATGCACAGAGACCAATATCAATCAGTTTAGTTTAATGCTCATTGCGGGGCTCCTGTGTGTCCCCCGAATGCTGGTTACCGGGCTCACTGCTCGCTGCATTCTTCAACCTTGCGGGCTCGCTGCGAGACGCGGTGTACAGCTGTAATTCAAGCGTAGAGTGCAAGGAAGCAGCAAACATGTGTAGGATTCTTTTGTGTTTTGGCTCAGGTAATAGGCTAACTACCATGTAAGGCATTACATACACTCGCTGAGATCTCACTTGAACCCCAGTACAATTTAGCATGCCAAGCCTTCCGCTGGGCAGACGGTCCATTCAGAACTGCTGCCAGCGAGCTACTGAAGCGAAGTGGGAGGGGCATGTTCTGCTACTACCAAGCTCACCCGTACATTACCAAAAATCTGCGCTGGACTCTGTGGCGAGTATTCTAACCAGTGCTCGCTCACACTAGCTGGGCGACTTGATATTCCGGGCAAGGATCTATCGCGTAACCAGTGCTCGCTCACACTAGCTCTAGGCGTCTGATAATCGGGGCAAGGACCTATCTGGTAACCAGTGATCACTCACACTAGCTCTAGGCGACTGATAATCGGGGCA
This sequence comes from Meconema thalassinum, assembly GCA_946902985.2. Classification (NCBI taxonomy): domain Eukaryota; kingdom Metazoa; phylum Arthropoda; class Insecta; order Orthoptera; family Tettigoniidae; genus Meconema; species Meconema thalassinum. The sequence continues at coordinate 296,108,797 of OX336396.1, read as the reverse complement.
AGGATCTATCGCGTAACCAGTGCTCGCTCACACTAGCTCTAGGCGACTGATAATCGGGGCAAGAATCTATTGAGTAACCAGTGCTCACTCACACTAGCTCTAGGCGACTGATAATCGGGGCAAGGACCTATCGGGTAACCAGTGCTCGCTCACACTAGCTCTAGGCGACTGATATTCGGGGCAAGGACCTATCGGGTAACCAGTGCTCGCTCACACTAGCTCTAGGCGACTGATATTCGGGACAAGGATCTATCGGGTAACCAGTGCTCGCTCACACTAGCTGGGCGACTGATATTTGGGGCAAGGATCTATCGGGTAACCAGTGCTCGCTCACACTAGCTCTAGGCGACTGATAATCGGGGCAAGGATCTATCGGGCAACCAGTGCTCGCTCACACTAGCTGGGCGACGGATAATCGGGGCAAGGACCTATCGGGTAACCAGTGCTCGCTCACACTAGCTGGTCGACTGATAATCGGGGCAAGGATCTATCAGGTAACCAGTGCTAGCTCACACTAGCTGGGCGACTGATAATCGGGGCAAGGATCTATCGGGTAACCAGTGCTCGCTCACATTAGCTCTAGGCGACGGATAATCGGGGCAAGGACCTCTCGGGTAACCAGTGCACGCTCACACTAGCTGGGCGACGGATAATCGGGGCAAGGATCTATTGAGTAACCAGTGCTCGCTCACACTAGCTCTAGGCGACTGATAATCGGGGCAAGGATCTATCGGGTAACCAGTGCTCGCTCACACTAGCCAGGCAACTGATAATCGGGGCAGGGATCTATTGAGTAACCAGTGCTCACTTACACTAGCCGGGCGACTGATATTCGGGGCAGGGATCTATTGAGTAACCAGTGCTCGCTCACATTAGTTAGGCAACTGATATTCGGGGCAAGGATCTAGACCAGTTTCCTCAGCTCTGCATGGAAGAGATTGATTGCTTGTTTCCACTCCACGGTTGTTGAGTTTGATGTTTCTAGGGTGCTTATACGTGTTATTTTATACCTGTATAATACACTGCTGTTCTTTGACTTTTGCAATAATATCTCTCAACACTTTTTGATGTTAAAAATTGATTTGGCCTTTTAGGAAATGCTTAAGCTCACAATAAATATGGTAAGTATACCATCATGAATGTTTTTCAGCCGTCTCTAAGTTTTCTGAACCATTCTTGCACCATGCTTGTCACCATGCACACTGCTCACTGCAGTGAATTACATCGGAAAGTGTTAGTTATTGTTGTTTTAAGGGGTGGAACTATGAGGTCATCTGCCCTTACTTTGAAAAGAGTTTCCTACAGAGTAAAGAATGTTTATGCTTACATAATAAATTATACTGTTCTTCTGAGTCCCAAAAGTTAAGATTTTTTCTAGAGATCAGGGGGCGCAGTTCCTTGGTACCGTACCAAATTTTAAGACTCTAGGGTGTCTGTCAGCGCTTGTCTGTTTTCATTTTGATGCCTGGCTCCACTATGACTTGCATTATGGTAATGTGTAATTTCCTTTCACAGAATATGAATGTTATTTAGTGATATTTTCAATGCGACCAGGCTGGCTGCATGGTGCAGCGATAACGTTCTCGCCTGCTGTGTCCAAGATTGCAAGATCGAATTCTAGCACAGTCAGCTGGCATTTGAGGGGGCGCAAATGTGAGGGAGCCATGTGAGTAGATTTACTGGCACTTTAAAGATCCCCTCTGGGGCAAAATTCCTGCACCCCGGTGTCTCTAAAAGCCTTAGTACAGTAGTTAAAAGGGACATAATCCAATAACATTATTATTATGATAGCTTGTCACGGTGGGTGAGTGGTTATCGTGTCAGACTACCAACCCCAAGCTTACAGGTTCGCTCCTGGCCGTGGTAAGAGGTGTTTGAAAGGCGACAAAAATCACCGTACGCATGTCATACGTTGTTGGCATGTTAAAGAACCCATTTGAATTCAGTAGGCCGTTTTCATAATGGCAAAATTAATATCGGGATTTTTCGCCAACAAAAAAGAGTTTGTAGCCGATTTATTATCGTACATCCTAAGAAGCGACAATACAAAGACCCAGAAACATAAAAGAATATATATATACAGGCAGAGCATATCGCGCTCTGGTGAGTCCTCCCAAGTACCAATCAGTACCACCAGGAAGCGGCACCTCAATACTCCCCCCTCAGAGTTCGACTATATTTCTCAGTAAACCAAACCCGTCGTCCAGAACGGGTAATAACGGGGAAAGGTAAGGTAGTCGTCTGTGGTGTAGGTTCGGCTGAGTCCTGTTGTGGAATAACTGGAGTTGTCGAAGACCTAGGCGGAATGGAGTCATCTGGCATTGCGGTGAAGGCAGGCTTCATTCGATCAATTGACACTGTTGATCGTTTCCCATTGTTATCAATGTCGTAGGTCTTGGCGGCACGAAGCAACACTTTAAAGGGGCCATCGTACGGGTGCTGTAATGGCCTACGTACTGCGTCATGCCGTACGAACACATGTGAACAGGTTTTTAGGTCACGAAAGATGAAAGTCTGTTGAGCACTGTGTATCTTGGGAGCGACTGGACGCAGCTGCCTGAATCTCGTACGCAGGTCTCTGACAAAGTTGGACGCATCGATGATATCACTGCTGGTGTTCGTGAAGAACTCGCCTGGAAGATGCAATGTTTGACCATAAACTAACTCAGCAGCTGTTGCACCAATATCCTCCTTAACCGCAGTGCGGATACCCAGGAGAACAATAGGTAAATTGTCAGTCCCCGAATGGTAGCATGACAACGAATAGCAGTTTTAAGTTGACTGTGAAAGTGCTCAACCATTCCATTGGCTGCCGGATGAAAGGCTGTTGTTCGGATACGAGATGTTCCTGTCAGTACACTGAGGGCTTTGAAAAGATGTGACTCAAATTGCCGTCCTTGATCCGATGTGACTGTTTGTGGAACACCGAAGCGAGCAATCCAACTATTGAAAAATTCACGCGCGACAATCTCTGCAGTGATGTCCGCTATGGGATGTGCTTCTGGCCAGCGTGAGCTGTTAGGCAGTAGGTGAATCCGTTGGATGGAGGAAGCGGTCCGACAATATCGATGTGGACATGCTCAAAACGATGGTTAGGTGGAGCAAATGAACCAACAGGGGCCATGACATGCCGTGTAACCTTGTTGCGCTGGCAGGAAATGCAGTTACGAACGAACTCTTTGCAATCGCGTTCAATATTGGGCCAAACAAAGGATTTCTTCACCAATCGGGTTGTAGCTTTCGCTCCAGGATGTGACAAACTGTGTAAAGACGGGATAGCCTGTTGACGAAAATCCTTCGTAACGAATGGGCGAGCTGAAGATGTTGAGGTGTCACAATATAACTGAATGCAGAATTCGGAATGTAAATCTTTTTCAGAACCAAGCTTGTGTTCGTACCAATGAATGTCTGTAGTTCGTTATCAGTTTCTTGTGCTTCAGCAAGGTCTCTGAAGTTCACTTCCCTTTCAATGGACGAGGTGCGGGAGAGAGTATCGGCCGGAATATTGTTAGCACCTTCGATGTGGCGTATATCTGTCGTAAATTGTGCGATGTAGTCCAGATGGCGTGACTGACGAGGTGATGCTTTCTCTGGTTTCTGCTTCAAAGCGAAGGTAAGAGGCTTGTGATCAGTGAACAGAGTGAAATGTCTTCCTTCAAGCATGTGTTTGAACTTCTTAACTGAATCATACGCTGCGTAGAGTTCACGATCATATGCTGACCATTGTTGTTGTGAAGGGGATAATTTGTGGCTGAAAAATGCTAATGGCTGCCAATTACCTCCTCTAAGTTGCTGAACCGATGCTTCTATTGCCGTCAACGATGCATCTACCATTAGTGATAGCGGTGCATCTGGTGAAGGGTGCTCGAGGAGGGTGGCGTTGGCAACTGCATCCTTTAGTTGCTGAAATGCTTGTTCGGTATCAGAGGTCCAAGGTAGTTTGTCTTTAGGTTTCGGGCTACCTTGCAAGAATCTGTTAATTGGGGCAGAGATGGCTGCTGCATTACGAATGAAACGCCGATAGAAATTAACTAATCCCATAAACCTACGGAAATCTTGTACATTGATTGGTTTTGGAAAGTTTGCGATTGCTTCAACTCTACATGGAGGTGGACATATTCCATTTGTGTCATTTGTGTTCACCAAATAACCAAGGAACTGCACCTCGTCTGAGCCGAACACACATTTTGCTGGATTAATCACTACTCCAAAGTCACGAAGTCTAGTGAATACCTGATGTAAGTGCTCGAGATGCTCGGTTTCGTTACGAGATGCAACCAGTATGTCATCAATATAGACATAGCAGAAATCGAGATTACGAGTAACTTCATCCATGAAGCGTTGAAATGTCTGGGCAGCGTTACATAGGCCAAATGGTATGAATTTAAATTCATACAATCCAAACGGAGTGGTCACAGCAGTTTTGGGAATGTCTTCTTCTGCAATGGGAATATGGTGAAAAGCACGAACAAGGTCAATGGTGGAGAATACATGACGTCCATGAAGGTTGATGGCGAAGTCTTCAATATGTGGGACTGGGTAGCGATCAGGAATTGTGCGAGAGTTCAGCTGACGATAGTCACCACAAGGTCTCCACTGATTGTACTTCTTTAGGACCATGTGCAGTGGGGATGACCAACAACTTGTAGATGGCGACATATTCCTTGGGCTAGCATGAATTCAAACTCTCGTTTGGCAGTGTTATGTTTTTCAGGTGCCAACCGGCGTGGCCTTGATCGAATTGGTTGACCTGGAGTGGTAACAATATGATGAACAGTAGAATGTTGGATTGGAGTAAGAGTTGAAGATGGACGAGTAATTTCAGTGAGTTTACTAAGCAACAAGTGGTAGGGAGAATCGCCGACTACAGTTCGAATTGATGGGCAAGCGATGCAGCGGATATGACCATTACTGGTCAAGTTGGTCGTTGAATCAATGAGACGTCTTATGACAAAGATCAGGGAGAATTCCGAAGTAGGCGAGAAAGTCGGCTCCGATGATGGGATGAGTAACATCGGCAACAATGAAACGCCACGTGAAATCACGGTGAAGGGAAAAATCAAGTTTCAGAACTATATGTCCGTAAGTCTTGATAACTGTACCGTTCGCGGCAAAATGTTGGTATTCTTCGAGGCTACGGCGAGGAAGGCGAGCTGCAGTATAAACAGAAACGTCAGCTCCAGTGTCTATCAGGAAGGCAACTTTTGCTGATTGTTCGGTCATGAACAGACGACGATTCGAAGGTGTGGGGTCAGTTGCCGTCGCTACTGACTCTGAGAACTTGTTTCCCTGATTACATGGAGGGCGACATTGACGAGCATTAGAGCCAAACGTACGGTGAAACCAACATATATCCCTGTTGACTGAAGGTGATCGTGGGGAGCGATGACCTGTATGGAGAACTAAGTCTCGAAGCTGATCGGCTGGATCGAGTGTCTCTGGTTGACATCTCGGTAACTAGTTCCGTCAGTTCGTTAATTTGGAGTTGCAATGATGCAATGATAGTAGGTTCGGAAGTAGAGGCCATTATAGAGGTACTGGGTGTTGCCGGATATAGTTCAAGTAATCTATCGGCGATTTTTGCAAGCCCATCAAGATTAACTTCTGAAACTGTGAGGATCTTTTGTACATCGGAAGGCAGGCGAGACATCCAAATGTTCTTAAGCATATCATCTGCCATGGTGGTATCGGCTAATGTTTTCAGACGACGAAGGAGTTGAGATGGAGTAAGGTCTCCAAGTTTCTCGGTTCGCAGTAGCTTCTCTATTCGTTTTGCATCAGATTGTAACATGCGGTCGATTAACGCCTGCTTTATTGCGGCATACTTATTAGTGTCTGGCGGCGACGATAAAATGTCCTGAACTTCGATAGCTATTTTTTCACTTAAGCTAGCTACTACAAGACTATATTTTGTACCGTCCGCAGTTACGTTAGCTAAAATGAACTGACCTTCAAGTTGGGCAAACCAAAGAGCTGGATTTTCAGACCAAAACGGGGGTACCTTGACGGAAACATGATGCACCGCTGGTTGATCATTGAGTGCCATGATGTTTTACTTAGGTGAATAATACTTATAAAAGATGGAATGATAGCTAACACTGTGTTTACTTCAAATCACGTCGGGGTCACCAATTTGTAGCCGATTTATTATCGTACATCCTAAGAAGCGACAATACAAAGACACAGAAACATAAAAGAATATATATATAAATACAGACAGAGCATATCGCTCTCTGGTGAGTCCTCCCAAGTACCAATCAGTACCACCAGGAAGCGGCACTTCAAGTTCTTCCTTTCTCTACTAGAAAGCGTTATAGTGTTACAAGGAACAACAAAATTCGACATGCAAGCTGCCCTCTGGGTGTCAAATAACAAAGCTTGCACCCGAAGCCATACGATATTATTATTATTATTTTTATTATTAAGACCAGGCCATATAAATAAATACTGTACTCTAGCAGAGCACAGTCCTGAGCAAGTGTTTCCAAGTCGACAACATTCACTTTTCCAGCCCATGGGGGCAGTAACTTATGCCTGACCATTCACTCCTGAAATTGGGAGAATCAGTCAAGTTCGAGTCTGCTCCATACCATTGGTACAGAACTCAAGAATTATGGGAAATGTTCCAACAACCACCTGTATAGGCTTTGTCTGGCTCAATAGGTGGGCATAAACATACTGGCGGAGGTTATAGATAAGCTGGTGGAACAGTGCGACAATTGTCTCAATTTTGAAAAGTAGCCTCAAGCTGTACTAACTTTTGTCATTAAAATCATTTTGCTACTTGTTCTGGTTTTGATTTTATACCTTATCGGGGGTTTGAAGTTAAACACTTGCATATTATACCGGTATCCATTTTCAATTATTTACTCAAAACTAACTTACAAATAATTTTTATAAAACATACGAAGGATATTTTGTAGTTCGTTTACTATTTTTTTTAAACTCCCAGGTGTTGTAGTAATGTACAAGGGCGTGGATGTCTGGCATCCTTTGTTACATTGTGTGTGTGTTTGAGACAACTGAATGGCCCATGGGTGAGATATGGACAGATTTGTCAAGTGTACGACCCCAGTGTTATAATGGATAGCAAAGTGCAGTTTTGAAGATGGGCAGGGGAATGTTCATTGAGTCGTGCTCCGGCGGGCGGCGGTGTTCAGTAGATAGAAATAGATGATTCACAAGTTTCAAGATAAGATGTTTAAATGAGTCACCTCATACAATAGGTAGGAAATACCATATCAGGAATGTACAAACATGGGCCAGTTAAGGCAGGAAATGAGACACCCTAATACCATCAAGATACAACCCTTAACTCAAATGTTCTGGCAGAGTTGTAGACTGGATGAATACAATGTGCCAGATGGTAATAGAATGGTTAAGAAGATATTCAACATACTGCTGGAAGGAAATGGAAAAATTGATAAACCAAGCCTGGGGTAGGAAGAAGGACCCCGGGAATTAAGAACTGGAAGCTTGGCAATCAGTGAAGACAAGCACCCACACTGGGCTTTCTTGCTGATTACATACGAGTAGGCTACAGCATGGTGTAATCTGGAACACCAGAACTTCTTCATAATACAGTATATGGAAGTAATATGGGTCACATAAACAACTCTTATGTAACTTATGTATGTGTGTGTCTATTTGCCAGTTGATGATGTGAGAGTGTCACTCCTTTTTATTTGGTTAGATGTTAGACTGATAGAAGATTATTCGGTAATAGTCCAGGAGACATGAACGCAGGAGAAAAAATAATAACTTCTGAAATTTGCATTAAGTTAAATACCGTTTCTAAAGATTCAAAATTGATCTGGGAATGATGTAGTTCACTCCTCGGCTGTCTATAACCCACCAGCCGTCCAAATGATAACACGACTTATATAGTAAAAATTCCAGCTGTGTCTGCCATTTTCGGCTCTAGAACAGTCTTGCCAACCCCACGCATACGGTACTGATGTAGGCAGTTTTGTAAAACAAAAGATCACCAATCTCAACACGTCCAATCCAATGGTTTTTGGGTCAACATTGACCCACTAGCCTCCCGCGGCCAATGGCCGCACCCACACCCGACCATTCTAACCTTCATTTTGTCCAATCCAATGTTTTTTTTGTCAACCGTGTCCCGCTAGCTTCCCGCAGCCAAAGGCCGCACCTACACCCGACTATTCTAACCTTTGTTTTGCCCAATCCAATGGTTTTTGACAATGGTTACAGCCTAACACGTCCAGATCAATAGTTTTGACTGGTTACAGCCTAATGCCTCCAGATTCTCCTAGTGGTGGTGTATTTTATATCTTACATGTTGGACACACTGCCGTGACATCAATTTCTCATCTCGCCCAGCTGGAGTGAGCCAACTGGTCACCGTAGCTCAAATTCAACAAGAAAGAAACACACATAATTACGTAATTTAGCACAATATGTTTCCAGTATATTGGTCATAATGAACGGGAATTTCAATAGGTATTGTCCTCTGGAACCCCTGAAATGGTATGGAAATCATATATTATCATTTACCATCTATGTGAAACTGTAAAGTCAGGTTTCTGTCTCGTGCACTGGTAATGATTATTCTTAAATAGCTCGATAAGTCACAATTAACACCAACACCACACACAAACTGAAATGTTGCTGTTAATATTTGAATTAATTCAAGCATGCACACTCCTACAATGAAAACATATCAACTGCCACTAAACTGTATGAAATACACTCATTTGTTGAAATGACCTGCACATCACCTATTGTAAAATTGATTTACTAATTCAGAAACCTTTGCGGTTGTGAGCACTACAATCCACCAAAGTTTCATTGCAATTGGATGAATGGTATAAGAATTCACATGGGACAATCGTACGATGAAAACATAGTAACTGCTGCTAAACTGTATGAAATACCCTGATTTGTTGAAATGGATCACATGCCAACACTCATTTGTTGAATAAAGGATTTACTAATTCAGAAGCCTTTGCGGGTGTACGCACAACTCACCAAAGTTCATATTTTTGAAACTATTTGTGCACCAATACTCATATTATAAAATGGATTTTCTAATTCAGAAATCTCTGAGGGACTGGGCACAACTCACCAAAGTTTCATCACAATAAGATGAATGGTGTATGAACAACCAAAGAAACATTCATTTCTATTTATAGAGAAGAAGAAGATAGTCATAATCAGTCAAATATATTTCAATTAAAATTAAACACTCAAACACATCCTTATTCAATACCTAGTTTGAAAACTCTTCCTTGGACCATTGTAACACTGGAGTACATTGTTCTGTTGATTGCAGAAAAGAGAAGTTAAAAAGAAAATAGTTAGGTTAATATTCCCTTTTAAAATGTTGCCTGATGAAGACCTGCTATATAGTGCTCTCCTGCTGATGATACTTGTTTCATAGAATTGTTTCAGATGATATTGGTTGTTAGTAAATTGGAAAGAGTTATATAGAGTCATTATCTACGTGCGCCCCGATAAACACGGCAAGGTAAGCTGGCTGTGACTGTCGCAGATCGCGGGTGAGCGTACGTAGTTCAGCCTATGATTAGCGCGCACTTATACCAAACATGTTCAATAATGTGTACTTACAGTGCTCATAGACGATGCTGAAAATGTCCTCCCTATCTTGTAACACACACCTGACATCTCAATGAAAGTACACCTTACTATCTCTCTTGTAATTTTAGTTTTCTTTCTTCCTTTTATGATCGTCACACGCAATCTGGATCTATAATTACAATTCCACTACATCATCATCTTCCTTCAGTAACTCTTTCCTCGTGTCGGGAACTAGAATTTGGAATAATTGTTCTTGTGACATTCGAAATTGTATATCCCTAACAACTTTCAAACGTGCATTTAAATATTTCCTCTTGAACTTGTAGGCCAACTAGAACAATTTGTGTGTGAATGTGTGAGTGAATGACCATAGTAAAACTCCATGTATTGTTATAACTGTATGTAATTTGTATAGCTTAGTTAATATCACACAGTTGCCACTTTAATTCTAGTATTTAAGTTTGCTAGGTTAAGAATAACATATGTGAGTATTCATGTAAGTTGCACTGTGTGTGGTTAAGTGAAAGAGAGGGCCTAGGGCCCTAACTTTGCCACAATAAAGACACCAATAAAGACACCAATAAATAAATAAACGTAGGATGCAACATTTATCTTCCTGAACACAGAGAGGGATACATAGACATGTCTGCCTTCGTTGTTGAAATATCAAACCAATAAAACATTAAGTTAAATCTTCAATTAAGACAAATCTATTCCACAGATTCAACACTTAATTACATAATATTGTTATTGGTTTTAACTACGGAGTCTTCTGGAGATTTCAGAGTGCCTCGGAGGGGGTCTTGAAAAGTTCCAGTAAATGTGCTGACATAGCAGCCGGTCAGGCATTTGTAGAAACGAGAGTTCAATCGTTGGCCAATGAAACTCACAGTGGTAGTAAACGGCAACAAATTTGCGTTGGGCACACAGTAACTTAGTACCACAGTAGTGATTGGTCACTCTTTTTGCTCAACATTTTATCTTGATCTTCATTACTTCAGTGGTATTGTTCTGCAGGATGAAATAGGTTAAAAGGAAGGGAGGGAAGCTGGTAGTTTTACGCGACTAGTAATCGAGCGATCATGAGCCATCGCACCTCATTTTAATGCGGAATCTGAACCACAGAACATTTCGAAAATCTCATGTGTGTTGACCAGGAATCGAACCTGGTCTACCTTGGTAAGAGGCAAACAGCTTGACTGCTGTGCCACACCATGCCTGGAATAGGTTAACTTGTAGTTTTATATTGTTCTTAATCGTGTGGTGATTAGCCATAGGATGTTTTAAGGGGTCAAGTAAGTTACAGCTTATGACCTTCAAAAAATCAATTTTTCAAAATATTTTTAACCTATTTTCAATTTTGAAAAAATAGGCTTATGAGATCACCTTTAGTCCGCATGTGTGTGTGTGTGAGAGTAGTGTGTTTCCCCCTAATAACTTATAAACGGCTGGAGTGATTTGAATGAAACTCGGTAAGTTCATAGCACTATTCCCGACCACCCCGACCGTGCCCTTCAAATTTTGTTACGTCTCACCAATCCAACATGGCGGCTGTGCAAAATATTTCACCAGCATTCAATATCTCCGAAACTATTCCCGATATCACCCTGGAATTTTTTACAGTGATAAAGGGAACTACTAGAAGTTCACCTATGTGACTATTGAAAAACTGGTAACTACAAAATCAACATGGCGGCCATGCGAATTTGCGTCTTTTAAATAGAAGTTTCTCGCGATTTAACCAACCAAACGCAATAAAACTTGCTACAGTGTAAGTTTATACACATTGTAATGCACCGACATCTAACTTGGTTCAATTGTTTACACAACCACAAGATGGCGGATGTGCGAAATATTTCACCGGCATTCTATATCTCTGAAACTATTAGCGGTATCACCCTGAAATTGTGTACGGAGATAAAGGGCACTACTGGAAGTTCATCTATAAGACTTTCAAAAACTGGTTAACTACAAAACGAACATGGTAGCCAAGCGAATTTGAAAATTTTAAATAGACCTTTCTCGCGATTTAATGTTTCAACCGCAATGTAATCTGGTACAGGAGATGTTTATACACATTGTAATGCACTGGTATCTAATTTAGTTCAATTGTTTACATAACCTCAAGATGGCGGCTTTGCGAATTTTAAAATTAAGTTTTTATTTCTTGTGTCGTAATCATGCAATCGATGTAAAAGTTTGAATAATGAACCTACGCAATAATTTTCCTTTAATGGTACATGACTCTATGGCCTATATATTTAACAATCCAACATGACGACCATCCGAAATATCTAGACGGCTCTCAATATCTACGAATCTATTATAGCAATCAAACTGAATTTTGTTTATGTTCATAGGGGCTATGAACTTAAGTTCCCCTATAGGACTTTGAATAACCTAGTGATCACAAATCCAATATGGCGGCGACGCGAAGTATAAATATTCACATGGACGTTTCTCGCAATTTAACCATCCGAGTGCAGTGAAACTTGGTACAGTAAATCCTTATACGAATGTTAATCCACTGGCATCTAATTTATTTCAATTGTTTCCATAACCACTAGATGGCAGCTGTGCGAAATTTTAAAATCTCCTTGTTACTTCTTGTGTCCTAATCATGCGATTGAAGTTTGAATGCTAAATGTACACAATAATCTTCATGTAACAGTACATAACTCTAGGACCTACATATATAAAATCCAACATGGCGACCTTCCGAAATATTTAGTCGGTTCTCAATATCTACGAATCTATTACAGCAATCAAACTGAAATTTTGTATGTAGATAGAGGCAATTAACATAAGTAGGATGTATGAAAATAGGCTTTATAGTTCTTCACGGAACTACTTGTTTATTTTATGTTCCTATCCTTAAGGAACATTTTGATGCAAGAAATAAGCCATTATGCGCCATAATTTTTTAGTTATGATTTAAAAAACAAAGCCCTGCACCCAGTGTTCGTCCTGGTAAATGGTATGTAAGATTTATGCACAAATGTTTATCGCTCATTTTCTCAGAGTTGTGTTTTTGACATCCGTTTTAATGAAAACTCAAAAACTAATTGACATACACTAATGAACTTTTTTTTTCCCTTTGTATTTCTGCTTACTTTATCTACAAAATGATGTAAATTCATGTCTCTCTCTAAGATAGTTTCTTAAAAATTGTAAACTTTGCATTTTCTTTTCAATACAAAAGTAAAAATAGTTTTTGTTAAGATATGTTGCTGAAAGTAGGCTACTTGCATTTCTAGAGGAAATCTTTGCAATAACATAAAATTAACAGATCCTAAAAATGTTGAAAATTACAGGAGTTATCACTAAAATGCTGCAGCCTTGTGTGATGAACAACCACTATTTTGAATTTTGAAAAAATACCCAAATTATTTTTGACATGAATGTAATGCTGTTTTTCACATAAAATAGTGCCAGTGTTTCATGTGCACAAAATTTCATTGATATAACTGTTGTGGTTTTGAAGGAAAAAGAAAAAGATAATTGTTAAAATTTTACCATGGTAACCTGTATCTGACCCCTTAATCTGAATAACTGGATGTGACTTTATAGTTTTTAAATCCCACATACACAATGTTTTACAGACTAGGCTGATGTTAAAAGGTCTACAATGAAAATGAACTTATAATAAATGTCAAGCAGAGATCAAATTATGTGACATGTTATTGCTTGTGTTTGTTGGGTGCACTCATAAAAAGATTACTATTTGTTTGCTTTCAGTTGGTTCGTTTCTAATCTTTCGCCATGAACATCATGCGTAAGTTCCGGCAGAGTAGCGCGGCTACGAGCATGTCGCAGGACGAGGCAAACTCTAACCCGCAGCACACTGCTCTGGGCCTGATGCACCTCAAGAAGCTATTCTCAGAGTACACACACCCTCCTCATCCATTGAGCGAGAAGGAGCGCGACGACAAGCTGTACAACATGCTGCCGCTCTTCTGCAAGGTGAGTGCTGTTGTCATATCACAATCAAACCCAGTTTGTGACAATTGTAGTGATGATGATTGTGAAACTGTAGGACACAAAATCTATTCATTTTTGTCACACCATCTTGGGTCCACGTATTTCTTCCACTCTAACATGGTAGGCACATCCAACAGAACTATTCTTCTACCACACAGCCTCAAAAATACTGTAGCCATCTTGAAATACCTTAAAATCTGAATCGTTACTTGGTGTAAAATTCTCTTCATTCAAGTGCTGGTCTATGTTAAACTTGAACATGAAGAGTGTATAAAATGGCTTTCTACTAGGACTTTTTTTTTTCCAACCTCCAATCATGCATCCAAGTAATCCAGAGATAGACGTGAGCCAGGTCTGTCCGTTGTGCAATTGCGCTACGTCGCTTCCACAACCTGTCATTGCGGGATCCAATGCACCAGTCGTAGCCAAGCTATGGTAATGGAACATGCCCACTACTATCGAAACTCCCGCCAAGTGTGAGTTGCGGAGTGTGATACGTTTTTTGCAAGCAGAGCAGTTCAAAGCGAACTAAGAGGCATGCTCTTGTCCGGTGTGGTTATGATCCATGACAATGTGTGACTGCACTGTACCAACGTGATGAAAGACCTTCTCAAACAATTCAAGTGGGAAGATTCAACCATTCACTAATTTAGTCCAAACCTAGCACAGAGTGATTTTCACCTCTTTCGAGAATTGAAGGTATGGTTGGGCGGCAACGGCTCTCAATGAGGACGCCACATCACTGGTACATTGCTTTTCCAATAACAAAGTTAAAGGCATGAAGATTATGAACCAGTCCAAAGGAATATACATTACATCTGATAAGGGGATAATTGGCATTATATTTGTTTTGCCTAGACAATGCAAGAGAACAGAAACCTCATTCCACTCCGTCAGAGGAGTTAATGAGGGATGAATGAAACTGGTAGGAGGCATAAGGTGCCTTGAGTTGATAAGGGGAACCATTTGAGATTCATTAATTTAGCTCATCAGTCATTAGTGCAAGGTGGCAAGGTCTCTTACTAATTTGTTATCACTGTACTTGGTTTACCAACCAATACGTTAAGATACAAGGCATGGGGCCAGACTGCTGAGTGGGTTCGGGCCCCACCATTGACCATTCCCACTTTTAACACCAGGAAAATGCTGGGACAGCAGAGGTGCCAACTATTACGGATTTCACCTCATGATTACGGCATTATGGTCAAAGGGGAAATTATTACGGAAAAGTGACATTATCACGAAAAGAATTAGGCTACATTACTATGAAAAAAAAGAAAAGTTACAGAGTGTCTACCGGTAAAGAAAAGTAACGAAAGTAACGAAAAAGTAGCTAATTTTAGAAACAGGTAACGAAAGTAACTAAAAGTAGCTAATTTTTATGTCTGGATAGTTGGAGGTAACGAAAATTCACAGAGGTCGGTTTAAATCATTCAAACTCGCGCCGCTAGGCTCACAGATTGCGATGGAGCAAGTTTCACGCAAGCGGCGCCGAATGCGTAAGCTATATCCCGCCCTCAAGGAAATGCATACTGAGGATACCTTGAGTGGTATACATCGGTTCAACGTATAATTTCGGCATCAAGAAGAGTTTAGTTTTGTGCGAAATATTTTTCTGAATTATTAGGAAACCTGACTATCCGCGAGACGTTTATTCGCGAAAACTTCCGAAACTCAACTTGATCTCTAAATCTGGAGACTATCTCAAATAAAATATATTATAAGGGATTACTGATAACCCATTTCTAAGGTTGGCACCTCTGGGACAGTAAGTTCTAATAGGCCATGACTGCTTCCTTTCAACCCCTTGCCCAAAACATTCGTCCTTTTTTTCATTTCATCCCTCATCAATGTCCAAATGGGATTAGCGTCAGGAAGGTCACCAACCTTTTACCACATAGAGACTTGGTGGTAATAGTTCAGAAGAGATACTTTTTGCTCCAAAGTTCTTAAAGTACCGGCACTGAAATTAACCAAATTAACTTACCTGAATTAATAGTCGGGGCAAGTATCTGGAGTTGATGTCTTAATACATGTTTACTCCTGCGCTGTCAATGACCCACCCAGCCTTCCCAAATATGAACACGACTTATATAGGCAAAATTCCTGCTGATTCATCAATTTTAAGCATCATATACCGTATTGCCAACCCCACGAATGCGGTACTATATCGCATCCTGCAGACCAATGGTTTTTGCCTAGACCAATAATGGTTAGGTAGCGTTTTTGTCACGCACAGTGGGGGTAGTCACTCATAAATAATCTTTATCCAGGCCAATGGTTTTGCCTTTTATTGCATTGTTCACGTATCGTGTGGTGTATTTTGTATCGGACATGTTGGCAACGGGTATGACGTAGTGTACAACGTCAATGTGTCATGGCGGCGGTCGTCAAATGAACAAGAAGGAAAATTATTTATTTACGTAATAAAATAAATATTTCCGGTGCAGCTGTGACAATTCAAATTGAAATGAACTTCTAATGACTCCCAGAAAGGTATATGAATAAAAAAAAATACATTTCCAATAATCTGCCTTGTAAAAGTTGTGGAAACTGAAAAGTTCCTCTTCTGAACAATAAATGACTTGGTCCCCATCCCTGATAGATAGGAGTAATAAGAGGCAAGTTGCTCAGTTTGCATAGAGCAAGGAGATAGTTGCTCTCCTTGGCATTAACCTTGACTGCGCTTAGTCACCTCACTACATCTTTTCCTTATTACTGTATTTATGTACCTGTTATGATAACACGGAATTGTTGTTGGAAGATAGCCAAGTAAAAGAGCATCACAAGCACTAAAAATAATTCTGTAAAATTCCTCTTACAAGTAATCTGGATACCTCTTTGACATGGCCCCTTAGCTGGATCTGACATTGTTTGCTAAACCTCCCTTGGTTTATCCCAATATTAACTGTATTATTATATGACGAACAGATGACCTAGATGTTAAAATAACAACAATCGCTACAATAGATAATAAAAATGACCCATTTAAACTCCAGGGTATAACTTGTTAGGTTCATCAACAGGCTTTTAGCACAGCCTGGGATAGTGAACCATACAATATGTACCTACTTACAGAGGAGCACTGGCTTCCATAACCAACTGATTATCTCCAGCAAATAGGTTTTTGCAATGCCAACAAAAATACTTGACACCATGATTCTTTATTAAACATACATTTACTGTACTTTTTGGCATTTTTAATCAATTTTGGCTTAATCGAGATATGGAGACAGTCTGATGCTTGTGACATGCAAGGGTGGACGAATTCCAAACTCAGGTTGTCCTTGTGAAACTATAATAAACAAGTAGTTCTGTGAAGACCTATACAGCCTATTTTCATATATCCTACTTATGTTAATTGCCTCTACGAACATACAAAATTTCAGTTTGATTACTGTAATAGATTTGTAGATATTGAGAAGCGTCTAAATATTTTGGATGGTCGCCATGTTGGATTTTTATATTTGTAGGCCTTAGGGTTATGTACTATTACATGAATATTATTGTGTAGGTGTATTATTCAAACCTCAATCGCATGATTAGGTGACAACAAATAAAAACGAGATTTTAAAATTTCGCACCGTCGCCATCATGTGGTTATGAAAATAATTGGAATAAATTAGATGCCAGTGGATTAAAATTTTTATAACCATTTACCGTACCGAGTTTCACTGCGCTCGGATGGTTTAATCGCGAGAAACGTCCATTTAAATGTTTAAATTTCACGTCGCCGCCATGTTGAATTTGTGCTCACCAGGTTATTTAAAGTCCCATAGGTGAACGTATGTTCATAGCCTCTATCAACATATAATATTTCAGTTTTATTGCTGTCATAGATTAATAGATATTGTGAACCGTCAAAATATTTCGGATGGTCGCCATGTTGGATTTTAATATATGTAGGCCATAGAGTTATGTACTATTAAATGAGGATTATTGCATAGGTTCATTATTCAAACGTTGACTTCGATCGCATGATTAGGACACGAGAAAACCAAGTTTTAAAATTTTGCTCAGCCACCATCTTGAGGGTATGTAAACAATTGAACCAGTTTCGGATGGTTAAATCGCGAGAAAGGTCTATTTAAATGTTTCAACTTTGCTTCGCCGCCATGTTCATTTGGTAATTAACAGGTTTTTGACAGTCACACAGGTGAACTTTGTAGTAGTGTCCTTGATCACCATACAAAATTTCAGGGTTATATCAATACTAGTTTCGGAGATATAGAATGTCGGTGAAATGTTTTGCATAGCCGCCATGTTGGATTGGTGAGACGTAATAAAATATGAAGGGCACGGTCGGGGTCGGACGAAATAGTACCATCTCGTTACTGAGTTTGATTGAAATCGTTCCAGCCATTTAGATTTTATTAGCGGGGGGGGGGGCGGACACACACACGGACGAAAGGTGTTCTCATAAGCCTATTTCTTCATAAATGAAAATAGGCTAAAAATAGTGCATGGCCATGTTTTCTAAAATAATTATCTCTTCCTACAACAATTTGTTGGTTGCTGCAAGGACCAAGAGCACCAGAAAAAATGTTTATGGGAAATAATAGAGAAATATTGTAAAATACCAAAGTACAGTGATGTACACCTTGAATTTCAGGAATCCTCTCTGCACTCTTTCCAAAGTTGGGGAGAGAGTTTTTCAAATGCACAGAAATCCAGAATTTTCTGAAATGAGATAGCATGGATCCCTGTTTTCTCCTCCAGCTCCTGGTAAGAAATATGGCTTGAAGCCTTCTCCACTCCTGTCAAGTGTCCTTTCTGCTATGGCTCTGTAGGAGCCCAGTTATATTATCCTTTCATGAATTGATTGCCGGAGGTCGATATGGGAACTATTCTTTGTTTACTTGTGTCGCTTGTCAGCCTGCTTCGGGGACAGGTACAGTTGCGAGAGTAGGATATGACTCAGCTCCAGAAGCCTTAGTCATCGTTTAACTGTCCGTGGTGACATGAGCTCCTGTGACCCGCAATGCTGCTTGACTTACGTGCAGAATGCATTCTGTCATCGCTGTGTTCCCCGCTTCGCCCTGCGGGGCAGCTGCTACGGCAAACAACAAACACTGGCGCAGGCACGCTCTGCGGCAATCAAATCTTAAATGGGTAATACTGGGTGGGTGATGATATTGCAACTTTTCAGTTGGTAAACATGATATTATCCCAATTACTGGGAAATGTGAAACAACCTGACAAAAAAATTACTTGTGATTAATAGTTATTGGTACGGTTTATACGAAGAGGGAGAAAATATGTTTCACTCGTCAAGCGATCATAGGGTGACCAACTATTTTTTAAAGAAAATAAGAAAGATTTCTATAATCTTGACCAAAATTAAGGGAGATTTAGAACATGGCAAAATTTCACAAAAAGAAAAAAGAAAAAAAAAAAAAGGCAATGCATTATTTGTAAAATGAAGGAAAAAAATTTAAAAGAACTTATTTTTACTTTTTTTTTTTACTATAAGAAGATCTAAATATAATTTGTAACAGCTTCGCCATCACTGCCCATTATTGTATTATAAGCTCTTGGCCATATAAGGCTCACAGGCGGTGTAAAGTAAAACCAAAAACCACTGAAATCAAATCACGCCTAAGCACCACCAGCTGAGCAACACAAAGAACGCAAGAAAGGAAGTATGTAAGTATGCATTCATACGTTTAACAGACAAGGAGATTTAAACTGGTAGGTCATTTCTAAACGAGATAATCGATAGAAAAAAACTCTATATAGAATCAATTGCATCTGCTCTCAAACGTTTAAACGAATTTCGACCGTGTGCCCAAAATTTAAATGATTGAAACTGAATGATTTTACTTGAAAGTAAAAGAATGGAGAAATTCACCCAAAGAGACAGAAAATACGGAAGAGTTGGTCACCTTAAGCAATCCATCATCAATTCAAAAAATTAAAATCTCTAGACAAAATAGCTCTACAAAAACACTATCAAATCCCACAAAAGCCAACCATAAACGGATATGTTGCTAGAAAACAAACCCTCCTACGAACGACAGAATCTTAAAAAGAACCGGTTAAATTTGCCGTTAAAACACTGTGTTAAGTGTTGAGGCCCCCCCCCCCCCTAGAAAGAAAACTTATTAATATCTACAAGGCTACTAGGCTGAATGTTGAAAAAGCCACTCATACAATGGTCGGTCTCCTCAATTAATCCACAAAGGTCCAAAACCCAAAGCAGTAACAACTGCTGAGATTCGCTTGAAGCGTTAAGCCCAAGAATAGAAAATATCTACAAATATGTTGAAAAGTAGGTAACTTACATGATTTGTCTGAATGTTTATGACACGTTTAGAAAAGTATGAAAACTCTTTGAGTGATAAGCCCCCAAAATAATCTATGTGGACACGAATAAGCAGTAAAACACACAAGTATTAAAAAAAGAACCAAATAATCAGTGTTTGTCCACCAATACTGTGCTAAATGAAATGTATTCTATCACTGTGTTAATGATGTGGAGTTGTTTCCAAGCTGCAACTTGGTGCCTGCCTTACACCATGGAGGTCCAGTGATACAGAACTTATTATTTTATTTTATTTATTTACATAGGTCCCAATGAGCCAGAGCTCATGTTAGGGACAATCAAGTAGCATAGTTACAGCATGGCATTTATATAATTTTTGTAACATTATATTGTTTAGGTTAATAGTAACTTATATTACATTGCTAGTGACTAACTTGACAGAAATGATTCGGTATGATACATTGTATTGCTTAAGGCTATTGGATATGGATGGGCTATTCATTCTTAATAGGAAGTCTTTTGTTTTCCTCTTAAGTGTTTTTATAGAGAAACTTCCCTTATACCTAATGGTAGCGAGATGTATTCCTTTATTGTAGAGGACGTAATTCTTTTAGTTTCAAATTTAATGGATTGGGAATGGCTGGTGAATATTCGATTTACTCCTCTTGTTGCATAATGATGAATGTCATTTGCAAGGGTACGGTAAAATGGATGTGTGTATCAATTTGTTTTCTAATGTGTATACAAATACTGTTGTTGACGTAGGTATTTGTTTTTGCAGTGGCATAATTTTAGTTCTAGAGTATAATTCATTTCAGGCGCGGATTCAAGGTGGGGGGGGTGTCACGGGTGCCATGACCCCCCCCCCCCCCCCCCCCAAACGGAGACCAATTTTTTTTTGCAAACTCAAAGAACGAAAACACAATAACCAGACAAATAAAACTTAACGAATTTTAACTGAAAAACAGCTTTTTTTTTCATTTTATTCAATACTGAAAATATCTTTCTTGCAATTATTATGTTCTGTTACAACTGTACATATTTACAACTTCATACCTGTTATATAAAAACGATTATTTATATAACAAAATCAACTCCTCTATTTTGTTTAGCAAACCTTATGATTACCGAATCGATGTTTATAGTGATGTCACGATGAATGTGCAGCAATGCACGGATAGGAATTTAGGGCTTTTTTTTTTTCGCACCAACAAATTTTGCCGACGTTCAAACTGCAAGCTTGGTTGGCAGTTTAAGCTGTGACTTTCTCCCTTTGTCGGTACCAACTCGACTTGCCGAAACTGTAACGTACCTTGATACTTTTCTCGAAACTGGATGTAAAAGTCGCAAAAGAGGCCATTGCAATTTGTACGAATATTTTTGGTGCGCTAAACGCATCAAATTTTTATCCATGTAGCTTGCAAAAAAATTGGTCTGGTTTTGTACGTTTAGTTTTTTTTTGATTGCGTTGTTAGTGATACCATTTTTCTTAACAATTTTGATTCTGTGACCCCCCCCCCAAGCCAAACTCTAGATCCGCACCTGATTCATTTGAGGGTGTGAGCCAAGGAAATCCAAAGATAGATTTTATAGCATGTTTCTGGAGTATCTCAAGTTCTTTTATCAGCTCCTTCTTACAATACCCCCATATGAAATTCATGTACAGAGAGTTCGTTTTATATGCGACGGGGACCCTCGCTCGCCCGCATTGCGAGCCTGTCTCCCGCCAGGCACTTTGCCGTAATGTGGCGCTTGTGCGTCTCTGAGTCATTGGGTATAGGAATTTGTACTTAAAGTTGTACTAGAATATGATCCTTGACCAATTTTTTTACGAACTGACTTACAGAGAGCGATTGTCAGCTTATTTTCAACAAGATTCTGCCACTGCTCACACTGCCGAAGCATCCATGACAGAATTGCATCACATTTTCAGTACGAGGATTATAAGTCGGAACGTGTGACCCCCTCGGAGCCCAGACTTATCACCATGTGACTTTTATCTGTGGGGGGCACTTAAAAATAGAATGTCTGCGAGAAACCCTCACACTATAAATGGGCTTAAGAGACTATATTACAGCTGAAATACAGTCAATCGGTGCTGAGGAACTTCAGAAAGTAGATGACAATTTCATCAAGAGGTGCCAGCGATTTGTAGCAGTGAATGGCGAACATTTTCAGCACCAGCTGTGAACTAGGTAAGTACAAATTCCTATACTCAATGACTCAGTGCTGCGCAGTGCCGCATTACGGCAATGTACCTGGCGGAAGACAGGCTCGCAACGCGGACGAGCGAGGGTCCCCGTCGCATATAAAACAAACTCTCTGTACATTAGATGTGAATGTATCAGAGCAAAATATATATTTTTCAATTGTTGGCTAGTAAGACAGCTATATCTTAATCTGAAAATAATACCAATTATAGGGCTGATTTTATGTTTTACATTTTCTACATGATTTTCCCAGGTTAGTGTACTATCTAGTGTAATACCTAAATATGTTGCCGATTTAACCCTTTCTATTTCTTTGCGGGCTATGTCGACTATGTTTGTGGTCTCAATCTTGTATGATGGTTTATGGAAGAATAAATATTTTGTTTTAGTGATATTTTGTGTGCTCTCCTCCAATCCACCGGCTTATTGAGATCATAATTACTATTTAGCATAATGTTCCCAGATAGAATATAAAAATTCATCTGCAAATAGTTTAAGCTTGCCTTTCAATTCTAATAATACTATATAATTAATATAGGCCAAGAAAAGAATTGGTCCTAAGACAGAACCTTGAGGCATTCCTGTGTCCATTCTCATTTGAGATCCTTTTACATTCTCGATTGCAACATTGTTTTCTGTTTGTGAGGTAGTTCTTGAACCAGTCATGTGCCACTCCTCTGATGCCTGCTAATTCTAGTTTAAGGAGAATCTTATGGTTAACCAGATCGAAGGCTTTTTGAAGGTCAATTAGTACACCAGCAGCTAGTTTGTTTTTATCTAATGCCTTTTCTACATCAGTTACTACTTCAAATATAGCACTATCAGCTCTCTATTTGGAATAAACCCATATTGGCAGTTTGAAAAGTAATCATTTTTTCATAAAGAAATTCATAAGTCTTCGTTTAACAACGCTTTCTAGAACCTTGCTGATGGCAGATATATATATATTAGGTGGGCCGAAAAAACTCATTTTTTTATTTCGAAGTTGTAATAGCGCGGAAAAGTTGCGAATTATATAGATAAAATAAATTATTGAAATCTGTTTATATCTTCCAGTCGCGCAAAGGCCCTCAAGTTTGACAAAATATGAAGAAAACTTTATTTTTGCAATTATTTTTTAATTTTTTGAATTAGATGTTATCGTAATGTAATAGCTTGTAGAGTCTTCAAATAGAGCCCAAAAACATTGTGTTTTAATTTGGTTTAGGTCAGTTGATATCTTCCGGTCGCGCAAAGGCCCTAAAGTTTGACAAAATATGAATAAAAACTTAATTTTTGTGATAATTTTTTATCTTTGAATTAGATGTTTTCGTAATGTAATAGTATGTAGTGTTTTCTAATTGAGCCTAAAAACATTG
Source organism: Meconema thalassinum (assembly GCA_946902985.2). Classification (NCBI taxonomy): domain Eukaryota; kingdom Metazoa; phylum Arthropoda; class Insecta; order Orthoptera; family Tettigoniidae; genus Meconema; species Meconema thalassinum. Next base: position 296,085,419 of record OX336396.1, on the reverse strand, counting down.
TTTTAATTTGGTTTAGATCAGTTGATATCTTTCGGTCGCGCATAAGCGTCAAAATCTGCCGAAATAATGAAAATGTTATGTATTTACGCATTTTTGGTATTTGATAAATAATTTGTATTTAATTAAATATAATAGCCGTAGTATTATTAGTGAGGTAAAGAAAACTGTCAATTTCAGTCAATGTTTTCTAGATCGCGTAACGGTCGTTGGTGATAGAGGAAGCTCATTCAAAAAGGATTCGTAGAATTATTAAGGAAGAGCATTACTCGCTGATTCAAGAACCCGGCTCACTCTACATTGGCCAGATTACTCCAAATTCTGGAAGCTCTGTAGATATTGTCAAGTCTGTAATTTCTTACCAGTCAGAGCATGGTATTTCTCTTGAAAATCTAAATTGTCATCGGATGTGATGGTACTGATGTCAATACAGGTTGGAAAACTGGTCTTCACCGAGTTGAACTTGATTTAACGAAACCTGTACAATGGGCAATTTGCCTCCTCCATTTCAATGAGTTGCCATTCTGCCACATGTTGGAGCACCTGGATGGCAAGACAACAGGGTGTGATTCTTCTAAATGTCCAATCGGTGAAAAGTTATTTGGCTGCCAAAAACTGCCGGTGGTTAACTTCCAGAGTATTGATTGTCAGTACTCAGAGTTGGACAGAAACGTGCTTAGCAACGATCAGCAATACCTACTTGATATTTCAAAGGCGATTAAATCAGGAACCTGTAAAGAAGATTTGGCTGTACGAGATCCTGGGCACTTACCACATTCGAGGTGGTTGGCGAAAGCATATAGAACTCTCAGATTGTACGTAAGTGAAGAAAGCCCCTCAACTCAACTTCAAGAACTAGTTTTGTTTATATTGAAATCATACATCCCAATGTGGTTTACTATCAACACAAGTAAACACTTAACAGTCGGCCCGAAACTTGTTTACCAAGCAATACAATCTACCAGGTATTTGCCAAAACCTTTGCATGATGTTGTCGACCCTGTGATCGAAAGGAATGGTTTCTTCGCCCACCCAGAACACTTACTGTTAGCCATGACTCAAGATGACAAGAAACACATAAGAGAGCTTGGACTTCGAAGAATTCTGAAGGCAAGGCAGAACGATGCAAGAAGGAAAACAGTTAGAACATTCAGGTCACCGAAAATCAACTTCAATGCGCAAGATTACTCAGAAATGATCAACTCTGTGAATGATCTTCACCTCCATTGTTGGCAGAAATCAGTGACTAGATCAAATCGCATATCAACACTATCAACAGTGACTCCATCCCTGACTGGAACATTACTTTCAAGCAATTCCCAGTTCACTCGCAGGCTGTTGAACGCTCTATAAAACTCGTCATGGAAGCCTCAGGAAAAGTTTGTGGAGCTGTATCTCGAGATGGATTTATAAAAACTTCACCAGCAAATCAGTCCTCAAAGAACCTTCGACTACAAAATAGAGAACAGTACAAATGAACTGGTTCAACTAACATGGACTATTTATTCAAAACTCTATTCTTTTCTTTTTTATAAAAGTAAGTTTGTTGTTAAAAACTATACTGTCACTTAAATATTTAAGCTTTTTAAATATAGAGCAAGTTGAAAATTATCATGCCCGTCATTACTGTTGGACTGTGAATGATCTTCACCCCCATTGTTGGCAGAAATCAGTGACGACGAGATCAAAAAAATCGCACATCAACACTATCAATACTGACTCAATCCGTGACTGGAACATTACTTTCAAGCAATCATGTCATAGGAATAACTATCTTTTTTAGGTACTGTTTCCTATAGCATTGTTCTTTTGATCAAAAATGAAAAATACTGCAACTATTGCGTTAAAACAAGTATATTAAAGATACAAAAAAATCTCGTGAAAATGTAAAATTTTCAATATTTTGTCACATTTTGGGGCTTGTGTGCAACCGGAAGATATCAACTGATTTAAACCAAATTAAAACACAATGTTTTTAGGTTCTATTTGAAGACTCTACAGGCTATTACATTACGAAAGCACCTAATTCAAATATTTAAAAAATAATTGCAAAAATGATAGCCTCCGTGGCTTAGGCGGCAGCACGCCGGCCTCTCACCGCTGGGTCCGTGGTTCAAATCCCGGTCACTCCATGTGAGATCTGTGCTGGACAAAACGGAGGCAGACAGGTTTTTCTCCGGGTACTCCGGTTTTCCCTGTCAAAATTTAATTCCAGCAACACTCTCCACTAGCATTTCATTTCATCTGTCATTCATTTAGTCATTGCCCCAGAGGAGTGCGTCAGGCCTCGGCAGCCGGCACAGTCCATATCCTCGCCGCTAGATGGGGGCTTCATTCATTCCATTCCTGACCCGATCGGAGACTGGAAGCAGGCTGTGGATTTTCATTTTTCAATTGCAAAAATGAAGCTTTTTTCATATTTTTTCTAACTTTAGGTCCTATGCGCGATCGGAAGATGTCAACCGATTTCGATAATTTCTTTTTCTTTTATCTATATAATTCACAACTTTTCCACGCTATTACAACTTCAAAATAAAAAAGAGTTTTTTCGGCCCACCCTAATATATATAACACAGCTGAGAAAATTCACATGTTGTTATACCTAGGTGGTTATTCAAAATATGAATAGAATCCTTCAGAATTCCCCACAGCATCTTCATGTGCTGCTGGCCACACAAACCAAGACATTACAGATGTTTCTTAGTATAATTTTTAGATCGTCGTGTAGAGTGTCAAGCCAACGCTGTATCTTACCTCCCATATACGAGGGTCGAGTCGTAAGTAATGGCAACTATTTTTTTTCTCGCGAACAGGAAACATGGAAAATCTACAATATGCATTTAGAAACTTACGGTATGTAGTCGCGTAGGATGCCACTAGATGGTGTATGTAAACAACAGTGCAGGTCTGAGCATGCCCCCAAGTTTAGTTTGTGAGTGAGAGCGTCACACAATGGAAGTCAACAAGCAGGAGCAACGATCGTATATTAAAATTGCAGTTCTCCACGGTAGAAATGCACGCCAATGCCATGCAGAGATGCGGGAAGCATTAGGTGTGCATGCCACGCCCTATAGAACAGTGGCGAGGTGGGTGGAGACGAAACATGTTGCATCAATCTGGAGAGGTTTCAGCAGGAAGGACAAGCCATGTTAAATCGCATTATTGCAGTCGATGAAACATGGGCACGTGCTTATGAACCTGAACTGAAGAGACAGTCAAGTGAATGGCGTCGCCAGGGGTCACCACGGAGACACAAGGTTAGACAAATTCCGTCACCCAATATGGTTATAGTCATCCTGGCATACGATGTTCAAGGTGTTCTTGTGTGTCATCCAGTGTGTGAGGGGCACACTGTCAATGCAGTGTATTACACTTCCCTTTTGTTGTACCAAACGTCCTGATCGTTTGGACGACGCCATAATCCTACATGATAACGTGACAGCTTACACAGCAGCCATAGTTCAGCGTCGCTTACAACGGTGGGGATTGGAGGTTCTTCCACACCCGCCTTATTTGCCTGATCTGAGCCCATGTGACTATGATCTAATCCCCAAAGTCAAGAAGCCGCTACGTGGACGACGGTTTGCTAACAAAGAAGACATCGTAACAGCATTTCGGAGGGAGGTGTTACAAGTTAGCGATATACATGCAGCGAATGGTATTCAGCGCCTGCCCCACAGCTGGCAACACACAGTAGACACATTGGGTGATTATTTCGAAGGTCTGTAACCAGTGGAGACCTGTTCTTTGTACGTAGTCTTGTGTATTTGCTGTCTATACCATAATAAAACAATGTTTACCAATGGCCTGTGTTCTGTCACTTACCTACGAGCATCTCCTGACGTAGGAATTTATCTTCAGGAACTATGCATACGTACATGCCATATATTTCCAAATGCATATCGTAGATTTTCTGTGTCGTCTCCCGTTTGCGAGAAAAAAAATAGCTGCCATGACTTACGACCTGACCCTCGTATAATCAGTTGCATTATTTATAACTCTCACTTTAGTCAGAAATGTATGGGAGATAGATAGCCCTCTTCTAGTCGTCGACTTCAATAGCTTGCTGAACATGCCTTTCAAATGGGGTCTAGAATCATATTTTGCACAGCCACCATGTTGGAATATATTTTCTCGTTAAAATTCAACATCTTTAACTTAGCTCACAAAACCCTTAGGTAACCTATTTCCTTTTGCGGCCTCTTGAGAGATAGATAGCTCTCTTCTAGTCGTCGACTTCAATAGCTTGGTTTTGTAGATAAAAGGATTTTCAATGTGTCATAGGTGAACTTATAGTAAAATGTCGCATCAATCTGGAGTGGTTTCAGCAGGAAGGACAAGTCATGTTGAATCGCATTATTGCAGTCGATGAAACATTGGCACGTGTTTATGAACCTGAACTGAAGAGACAGTAGTAACATGTAACACCTCCGCGCGAAAGATTTCTCCAGCATTCTGTATCTCCAAAACTATTACTGATATCACGCTGACTTGGTTAATGAGGATTTTATTTCACCTGAAAATCCCGACTTTTGTGCAAGAGCATACTCTATTAACCCCTTAAATTCTTGGGCGCTTAGGGCATGTCATTTGGACAGTTGTGTGTGTCCCAAACCTACGGACAAGTCGAGACTATCTCATTGATAGACAGTGGCCTCGTACTCAAGAGGTCGCACAAGGAAATAGGTTACCGTACCTGAGGGTTTTGTTAGCTAAGTGAAAGATGTTTAATTTTAACAAGAAAAAATATTTGAACATGGCGGCCGCACAAAATATTTCTCCAGCATTCTGTATCTCCAAAATTATTACTGATATCATACTGAAATGTTGTATTGTGATAGAGAATATTACTTTAAGTTCACCTATGTGACATTGAAAATCCTTTTATCTACAAAACCAACATGGCGGCCAAGTAAAGTTAAAATATTAAAATGGCATTTTCTCGCGATTTAGTCATCTGAGGACAGTGAAACGTATTACGGCACAATTAAACATGATTTAAGCTACTGGCATCTAATTTTATCCAATTGCTTTAATAACCTCTAGATGGCGGCTATGCAAAATTTTGAAATTATTATTTTATTTTTTTGTGTCCTAATCCAGGGATTTGGCCTGTTCGCCATCTCTTGATGAATACAGTACTTTTGCATTTGTCAGTTGGCACAGGCTAGAGTAAAAGGTGGCTTTTCACTGATGTCTCAGTCTCACTCATGGCTGTGATTATATGGAAGCTACTGAGGTATGGGTGGTGCTTAGTAATGGCATTCGGGGCACAGTCAGTGCCTGTGAATGCTGTGAAAGGTTCAACTCGTAGAGTTAGGACTACTGTTCTGACTCAGTGAGGAAAGCAATGGCAAACTACCTCACTCTTCTTCTTGGCTAGAACGCCTCAAAATAGCGCTGCCTTGGGTTTTTGTGGGTATCTACTCACATAACCTAACGGCGGTACTTTTTGAGGATCCAACCAGCCTTCGGGCTGACTACCTAACAGACAGAATCCAGGGATTGAAGTGAACGTTTGAATAATGAACCTAAGCAATAATCTTAATCAAATGATACATGACTCTATGACCTTCATATAGAACAATCTAATACGGCGTTCATCCGAAATATTTAGACGGTTCCCAATATCTGCAAATCTATTACAGCAATCAAGCTAAAAGTTCACGTATGGGCCTTTCTATAACCTGATGAACACAAATAGTTACATAGATTTTTCTTGCGACTTAATTATACGAGCGTGGTAAAACTTAGCATGGAAAATCTTCAAACAAGGCTCAATATATAGCCGTCTAATATAGTCCAATTTCTGTGAAACTTTCAAAATGGAGGTTGGTATAATGAATCATGATTATAATATTCATCTGCTGGCACATACATAGTGTCCATACGATACATTTCAGCAGTTCTCGATTTCTCCAAAACTATTTAGGCAATCAAACTGACTGTTAGGTAAGGACAAATGTGTGACTTTCCAAATCCTGAGAAACACAAAAACATCATAAAAACTTGCTTGAAATATGTTATGGAGGTCCTATCGTCGTCGGCGGCTTTAACTCGTTTCCGAGTATACATCTTCTTCCAAAACAGTCTAAAATAATCTAAGGTTGAGGTCTGTGGGCATGTTTGCGGTGACTAAACAGCCCAATGCGTGCATGAAACAAACGTCCACACAGATCACACAGAACTGTTGGTGGAGGACGTGGCTGTGCTGCACGGAGCTTTCGTGCTTGTCGCTTGGCCTTAACAATTCTACGACGTTCTTCTTCAAACATTTTGACAGCAGCCGGGATGGTCTGGCGCCAAGTTGAACGGTCTTGAGCAAGCTGGCCCCAGGTTTGTGGATTGAGACCTGTCAACTTCATATTCTGCTTAAATTGGTCCTTGTAACGTCTCTTAGGGCCTCCATGAGGTCTGGTGCCGGAGGTGAGTTCACCATACAGAACCTGGCGTGGTAGTCTCGCATCATCCATCCGAAGGACATGTCCAATCCATCGAAGTTGATGACCAATGATGGATGATTCTATACTATTAGCAAGCGCTTTCTCAAGAACATCAAGATTGGTGATGTGGTCTTCCCACTTTATCTTAAGGATGGATCGAAGTTTCTGTTGATGGAAGCGCTCAAGCTTTCGGAAGTCATGTCGATAGAGGGTCCTATAGTACTAAAACATTCAATATATATTTATTAAGTTGAACAGTTTTAATCGTAACAAACATGGCACAAGGATTTACCGTCTTTAAACAATTATGGATGAAATGACTATAGTTAACCATCAAAGTGGCTATGTTTAGATAGTTACAGAATGGGACAATTTTTCAAAGTACATGGATAATGTGACTTATTGTGTCTATACCAAATGACTATTCAATGAATTGCATGTGTTTGAATGTATGTTTTTACCTATAAGTGTTTTTAATATGTATTCTGGCTGAGAAAGGACACATCAGTGTTAGAAACATGTACCAGTGATAACAATTACTGTAAATACAACAAGTATTGAAAGGACGGAACGGAGTATAGATTATTAAGTGGAATTCAATTCAGTATGGATTATGGATAGTAACAATTCATGCGAGATTTTTCGCACAGGTCCTCTAGTAAGCATTTCTTAGCTTACATCTTCCAATGACCAAGCATTGTAGCACTGAGAACTGCCTCACAGCTGGAGTTATTGATCTCTACTGAAACGCTTCTTGGTTTTATAGCGGCTGAGCCTTTTTATACTTATACTTTAAATTTCAGGTGTTTGGAAACTGCCCATCAGCAGACATGATGGAGAAATTTCGTGACATCCTTGCGTTCTGTCAACAAGTGTCGCGTCTCATGGTGTCTGAGATGAGGCGGAGAGCTTCGAATCAGTCGACAGAAGCTGCAAGTTGTGCCATAGTCAAGTTCCTGGAGATCGAGAACTCGGAGGAGTCGAGTAACGGGTGGATGCTTCTCTCTACTCTGAACCTCCTTGCTGCTGGAGATGCTTCATTAGTAGCGGTAAGGGACCTCCATCTATTAGTTTGTACCCTGTGGATGGGCCTCCATGCTATAATACTTTGGAATTTTGTGTCTCAAAATGCCATCCAATTACAAAAAGAAGGGCGAGAAATTATCTGAAGAAATTCTGGGCTGCAATAAAAGTGCCTCATCACCCTCCTTATTGCACAAAGGGGGAGCATAGTGTTTTAATTTTCAGCAAAATCGGAGAACTCACGTTTGTGAGAAACCCATGTAAACAGAGATGTAGACTATTTTATATATATAAGGTATGATCAAAACGTTTCTGTTTGAGGGCATTGCTACTGGAAGGTCTGCAGTCAGTGGATACCCCGGGTGTTGAATGCCGAACAAAAAACACACCGGATGACTGTTTGCCTGCAGCTCCTAATGCGTTTAAATGTTGAAGGCAACACGTTTCTGGAGCGCATTGTTGCAGGCAACGAAAGCTGGTGCCACCACTGGGAACCAGAATCGAAAGCATCAATGATGCAGTGATGTCATCCATCGTCCCCTCGCCCCAAGAAGTTCAAGAGCCAACCATCCGCTGGGAAGGTGATGCTCGCCCTGTTCTTTGATTACCGGGGCCATTGTTTATTGATTCCAAGGAACATGTTATCTCCTTCACTGGGGAACGGTATTGCACAATACTGGAGAAATTACGGCATGCATTTAAGGTAAATGTCCAGGATAACTGCGACAAGGGATGCTGCTGCTTCATGATAACGCACGTCCCCATACCGCAAAGGTCATAATGCTGAAGGTACAAGTAGAAGACTCTGGAGCATCCATCCTATAGTCTTGATCTCTCCCCATGTGGTTATCACACCTTCGATCCCTTAAAAAAGGCCTCGAAGGGTCGATGATTCCTGTTGGACGAGTATGTGCAGCAGGCGGTTACGGACTTCTTCACGCAGTAGGACACAGTGTTTTACCACACGGGAATCTTCAACCTGGTGCGTCGGTGAGATGAGTACCTCAATGCTCACGGCGATTTTGACTGATTGGCAGACTGATTCTGGACTGTGCAGCCGTCAAATGGAAACTTTTTGATCACACCTTATATATAAATGGAGACTACCGTACTGTAGTAATTGTAGTGCGAAAATTATCCCTAAATGTGGACTGGATTTTATATTCAATATTACTATGTTAATGAAGCCTCCGTGGCTTAGGCGGCAGCACGCCGGCCTGTCACCGCTGGGTCCGTGGTTCAAATCCCAGTCCCTCCATGTGAGATCTGTGCTGGACAGAACGGAGGCAGACAGGTTTTTCTCTGGGTACTCCGGTTTTCCCTGTCAAAATTTCATTCCAGCAACACTCTCCACTATCATTTCATTTCATCTGTCATTCATTTAATCATTGCCCCAGAGGAGTGCGTCAGGCCTCGGCAGCTGGCACAGTTCATATCCTCGCCGCTAGATGGGGGCTTCATTCATTCCATTCCTGACCCGGTCGGAGACTGGAAGCAGGCTGTGGATTTTCATTACTATGTTAATGAAATGAAATTTCAGAGGAGCAGATTAGGAATAACAAGAGGGGATAGAGTAAGAAATGAGAGATTGTGGAAGAGAATCCCTTACAAGAGATCATAGAGAAGTCAAGAATGAGTTGGTACAGACATGTTAGGATGCATGAGATGGAAATGGAGGGCGAGAGATCAAGAGATAGGTGGATTGTGGGTGTGAAGGAAGGAGAGGAGTGGGACAGAGTGAAGAGTGAAAGGTGGTGGGAGAGGCTTATGTTCCAAGCTAGGGGCTGGAAACTGTACAAGATGATGATTACCATGTTGTTTGTATGGTACTACAACTACTGGTCATGAAATTGTTGTAGAGGAGAGTTAAATGTTTTTACTTCATTAACACACAAATGTAGTGAATGGCAAAGTTGCCTTATTATATCAGGCACCCCCTGTCGGAAACAAAACACAATTTAGCGACACAGCCAAGCTAGATAAAAAGGGGGGAAATTAGGGGGTTATTAATAGGTAAATGTTATCTGGATCAGGTGTACGATGTACTTTTCTTCTGCAATAAACCAAGGCCCATATTCGCGGCAGTATTAAAGGTGCCGGGACGTCCTCATAAGACCGTCAACGCTTAGTTCGAATGGGTTATGCTCCACGCGTGGCGAGGGCTAATCCACGGTCTTTAATAGTTGTAGACCCACCTCATTCAATAACATACATCTTATCTAGGTTGGCAACACCTCACATAAACACATCGCTATCACTCCCCACAGCACGTAGGAGCAGGGGGGAGAAAGCAGGGAAAAACCAGTCGTTAAGATAACCACCGCAGTCGACCGCACAGTGAGTTCCAGTGAGCACGAAAACTGCGAGTAGCTGTTGTACGGAAGACAATCAGATAAGTAGTTAGCCTAAAATTTTATAGTTTAACCATAGTTTACAACCATATAATCTCTCTAAAGTACAATCTACGGATAGCTATCACCATTTAGCATTTCACCTAACATATATACTGCATTTAGCATACACTGACAGTTGCAGTACCAATACTGCAACTAAATAATTGTACATATTGTAAATATTTTCACCTGTATTTCAAACATAGATTTTGTAGCCTAATTGTAATGGATCTGATGATGATCGCTTGACGATCGAAACTGGTCATCCTAGTGTTTTATTAATCTCATGTAATTTATTTCAGGATTAGGGCATAACCCATCTCTTTTGGGTACATTCGTGTTGACCGACTGAAAAGCACTAAACTCTTATCAGGCATTCATTGGGAATACTTATGTTGCAGGTCATGGTATCTGTAGCTCTGCCATCAACTCTAGTCAAGTGTCTATATTTATTCTTTGATCTGTCTGACATTGAGAACCCGGACACTACTGAGACAGGCAGCGACTTCACACCAAGAGAGAGGAGGATATTGCTGCAGAAGATCTTTGTGCAGGTAATATGGTCAATGAAGAGGACAGTGTTAGTACTATCGTGGAGCTCATGGTCACCCTTCATTTGAAGTGTATTTTTATTGCCCTCTTGTGGCGCTGTGGCTGTCATTCCTGGGGTTCGGGTTTGATTCCCGGCTCTGCCAAAATGTTTAATTCTTGTCTGAGGGTTCAAACGGGATACATTCAGCCTCTTGAGGCAAAACTGGGAAGTTGGGTTCGATCCTACCCACCCATCTCAACCACCCTAGAAATGTGTTTCTCCATGGTTTCCCCAATTCTACTCCAGGAAAATGGCGCAATGGTAACTCAATTAAGGACACAGCCATCTCCTACCCAATCCTATCCCCAATTACAAAAACACACACTAGTACAGCTATTACAATAACACAGTTTATCAGACAGATTCCATACAAATTGAAGTGTATGGGGCTACATGAACCTAAATGCATGGGTAACAACTTATTTTTTATTAATAAAAGTTCTGTTCAGAAAGCAATTTCCATCAGTTAATACTTATTACACATTTGTTTAATGTAACAACTATCCACAAAACGTACGACTTGAACCCACGATATATTAACTTGTTTAGGAAACATTGCAACAGTGTGCTATAACATATGTTCTTCTTCTTCTGCTTTTACGGCCTCATTGGACCACTTCAGTCAATCATTTCTTGGTCTCTTCTTCAGTAAGCTTTCTTGCCGAGTTGTCCAGTAGCTTTTCATTCGCTCTGATCTTCTCAGGTATTCCTCATCTGTAAATACTGTTACGTGCCACCCCCCTAGTGGCACTTTTGTTAACTGGATTACGGTGGGTTGAAGCACAACACAGATTGTTCCTTTAAAGAAATAATTAACTTTATTGCGGCCAGAAAGATGCACCACTCAACAGCAAATACAAGCAATTAGAACCTTACTCCAGCTTCCTCATGTCTCTTCCTTGAGCGCTCTTGTCCCTTTCACTTGTCAACAAACCACAGAAATTAAACCTTCTTAATGAGTCCGGTGGCCTTGACCTGATCCTCTTCCTCATGTACACAAACTACAGTTACTTACGATAACCTGCTACACGCTGTCCACAAGCTGGGGAAACAATGTCACTGGATTTCGTAACTCGCACGGCACTTCGTCACCACACTTCTGTCGCTCAGTGAAATCACACTCGCTCAAGAACACTGTCCTCAAAAACTCGGTCCCCTCACTGTTGAGGCCGCTTATATAGCAGGCTGGTGACTCAATGAATTCTAGAATCGTCCAGGACACACGGCTTCTCGAGATTTCCTTCACTGGCTGGGTCACGAATATTCTGGACCATCCCTTTCACTTCGCAGCACACACAGCCCGGGGCAGCTGTGACTCAACGACAAAACAAACTCACAGCCGTAACAATACCCTTTTTACTGTACGACGTTTGTCTATTTTTGGTTGAAATCTTATTTTTATGTCTTTCAGTTTTTTATTTATTTTTTTTGTTTTGTTTTGCAAGTCGTCCAAGGTTATTTCCAATTCTTTCTTGTCTTCTCTAATTTCCGTAATCAATCCTACTTGTTGTATCATATCCCCAAGTTCCTCAACAATTATTCTAGATAATCGGGTTTCCAGTGTCCTCATAATGTGACCAAAAAAGAAATCAGTTTCTTCTGAATAGTATCAGTGATGGGGTTCCAGTTCTCTGGATGTTCAATAAATATATCATTTTTCAGCCATTTACAGAAATGTGAGAGCCTCCGTGGTTTAGGCGGCAGCACGCCGGCCTCTCACCTCTGGGTCCGTGGTTCAAATCCTGGTCACTCCATGTGAGATTTGTGCTGGTCAAAGCAGAGGCAGACAGGTTTTTCTCCGGGTACTCCAGTTTTCCCTGTCACAATTTCATTCCAGCAACACTCTCCACTATCATTACACTTCATCTGTCACTCATTTAATCATTGCCCCAAGGGAGTGCGACAGGCTTCGGCAGCCGGCACAGTTCATATCCTCGCCGCTAGATGGTGGCTTCATTCATTCTATTCCCTGACCCAATCGGTCGACTGGAAGCAGGCTGTGGATTTTCATTTCATTTACAGAAAAGTTATATAAATGACAAAGAAACAATGCTTCACCAGCCCATACACCTAGAGAGCTGCAACAGTCTGACAACTGTTTCAGTGCATATGAACATTTTGGCCTAACCATAAACATTCAGAAGACCAAAGTATTAGCTCAACCTGTTCCTGGAACCTCCATCCCAGTTTTTGATATTACCATCTCTGGCACATCTTTGGATCAAGTCGATCACTTGTCATACCTTGGGAGCATTCTGTCTAGACAATGTTGAGAAGGACATGGATAACAGAATCCGTGGTGCGCATGCAGCGTTTGGATGTCTAGTTAGTTAGTTAGTTATTTATTGTTGTTTTAAGGGGCGGAACTACGAGGTCATCTGCCCCTGTTTGGATGTCTCTCATATCGTGTATTCCAGAACAAAGATCTAAGAATCTGTACAAAACTAATGGTTGTCATTTCTACATTATGGATGTGAGACCTGGACCCTATACCGACCTATACAGACCATTAAGAAACTGGAACGCTTTCACCTGCAGAAACTCCGTTCCATTATGCACATGAAATGGGATGACTGTAACGAATGCTGCGGTTTTCGAGAGAGCAGAGATGTAGAGCCCATCATTAGTCACCTGTTCAGATGGGTCGATCATATCCAGCGCATGAATGACGACAGACTCCCTCGGCAAATCCTTTACAGTGAGCTCAGCATGGGCAAGAGACCTCTAGGAGCACCTCGGAAGTGTTACAAAAACCAGCTTAAGCAAACCTTGAGGAATGTAGCCATTGATCCTGATAATTGGCATGCACCTGAAGAAGATCACACATGTTGGCGTGCAGCCACCTCGGCTGCTATTTCACGAATTGAAGAAAAACGCCGAAGGCAGGAAATGGAAACTCGTCGGAGGAAAAAGCTGTGCCAGATATTACCACGTCCTCCACTTTACATCACATGTATTGTGTGAGGTCGTATGCGTATGCTAGAATTGGTCTGTTGAGTCACCAGAGAAATCACCATAGTATTGCAGGAAAGAAACGTACACGCGGATACGAGTATCGGCCGATGATGATAAGGATAAAATAATTGCAAAAATTCATGCTATATATAAGAGAATATCAGACAATCCAGTTATGTTTTGATTTGAAAAACAAAATAGAATAAAATGACTTTTATTTTACTGTCATCTTTTCTCACTGGGGAGGCTACCACGTGTCTCTTCTGCTCACCGCCTACATATATCACTTTTCAAAATCGTCCTCAGGAAATTCTTCATCAAGAGAATCTCTATAAATAAAGTAAGGTGTCTGAACATTTGGGACTTTTGGCTAAAACTTCAGGAAACCTCGCACAACTCTATTGGAACGCAAGAAAGCTGATGGATTGGAATCCGGGCTAGCCATAGGAAACAACAACAACAACTTTGTATTTATCCCAAGTGAAGTGATCAAATATACCTTCGGATTGATTTTTGTCCGATTTTATGAACAGGGCCCACATAATTATGTGCTTAATTTTTCGTAAATATGTTTTTATTAATGTGCTTAAAAGTGGAAAATATGTGATTAAGTTTCAAAAATATGTTCTTAAATTTGTCATATTCATGTCCCCCAGTTACTCGAAAAATAGTTGAAACATCCAGCTGCGTGAATAATCCAGTCAAGAGTACAAATATTCCTGCTTAACAGGCCGGGGCTTGCCTCAGTTTCAGTTTACTGTGTCAGAATAACGTTTTGGTAAATAGTTCTTACACAGTGTTGACTCGTCAGGGAGAGGAAGTTTCAGGCCGGGGCTTGCCTCAGTTTCAGTTTACTGTGTCAGAATAACGTTTTGGTAAATAGTTCTTACGCAGTGTTGACTCGTCAGGGAGAGGAAGTTTGACGTACTTTTCTAACGTACCATGGAGTATTGGATGATGCAGTTTGTTTAGTGGTATATGAGCCGCAAGACATGCACAACAAATATCTTGTGAGAACTCGCAGTTTGTTGGAGCAGGTCTCACATCTTGTATTCGGGAAGCAAACTTTGTGTCGGCTTCTTTAACGATGCACATTTCACTTGTTTTTGCCGTCACTTGTGAACGCATGTCTGCTGCTACAGTTTTCTCTCAAATGTTAAGAATTTACAATCATCTTTCCTCATGGTAAAAAGTAAAGATAAATTAACTGGTGCTAGCAGCGGGCTAAACAGACCAAAAGCCCCCCCAAAAAAACTTCTTTTTTGTGCTGCCTGTTAGTTTATTTTTGACACCTCAAGTGGTCTTCCTTTCAGTACCTAATTATAAGCAAAATAATGTACTGGATGTAAATTGCAAAATTGCATGGATGTTGGCCAAATAAGGTTCATTAAAGCCATAACTAAGTTAATCCCTTTTACCAACCTCCTAAATGTTATTTTGTTGTTATCCTTAGAACGCAAACCCGGACGGGTATGAAAAGTTAGTTAATTATAAGCCATAAAAGCCAACTCCTTGCAGGCCATGGACATGGAGTAGTGGAAGGTGAGGTTTCTGCCTTTTCAGCACTAGATGGGGTGGAGTTATAGCTGCCTTTGCTCCCTGGAATTGTCCTGATACTTATTTCTATTGTAGGGACATTTGTATTTCTGGAAGTGGTAGTTCTGTTTCTAAAATTTACTGCCTGCATGGGGAACGAACCCACCCCCTTTCAATACGCCTCTACCAAGCAGCTCCCATAAGCCACAAAGTTCCCATTAAATCTGAACACAAAGAAAATTCAAATCAATGTTAAGATTTACGGTGACACAGAAGTCAATAACTCCTAAGCAGCAAATGAGTGATAACTACATTTTAGGGGCAGGGAGGAAGTTAAACGAAAGGGATGTGTTTGGTGGGGTCATCGTGACCCCCTGCAACTGTTCCCAGGTTGAGAGCAGAACGATATAATCTCGTGGGATACAGTGTGACATTGTTTGTTTGTGATTTTGATCAGAAGATGATGTGTGTGTGCTACCTACCAAAAAATAAATCAAGAGATTTTGTATTGCACATCAGAAAGTTTAATATCAGGACAAATTAAATTAAATGATAATTCTGAAGGACGATTACACACTTTTCCTTCCCTGTTTTCATAGTGTCAGGTTATTTGTTTGGTTACAAGCTGTAACCTTCCCAGTTACGAAATTATTCCACTTTCAATAACACAAAGGAAGTCGTGGGATGTTTACACGATATATGAAAGTAAAGAAAAACTAAATATCGATTGGTGTCTGCTCTGAATACATATGTAATGTGCCGAGGTTCATGCCGTACATACTAAATTAGTTTGGCCTAGTTTTGTTTACCTTAGTATCTGTGGGTTTTTAAACAGGGTTACTTTTTGTTGGTTACCTCGGTATCTGCGAAAAATGGATTTATTTAGTAATAATAATAATAATAATATCGTATGGTGCCGGGTGCAAGTTTTGTAATTTTACACCCAGAGGGTAGCTTGCATGTCGAATTTCGTTGTTCCTTGAATCACTATGAAAGTCAAGGAGGTTAGATATCTAACCTCCTTGAACACTATAGCGCTTTCTAGTAGAGAAATGAGGAACTTTGTGTTGGCGGAAACTCCCGAGATTAATTTTGCCATTATGAACACGGCCTACTTAATTCAAATGGGTTCTTTGACATGCCAACATCGTATGACATGCTGGTCGTATTTTTGCCGCCTTTCAAAAATTTATTTATTTAATGAAAGATAGCTTCGTATTCTGACTGCGTTTCTCATCATCTTGAATATATTCGTGAGAATTCATTCTAAGAAGAACATCTAGAACAAGCCCTCGCCTGTCTTTTCAAATAACTTATTTTTCTATATGAAACTTCACACAACAGGCTTGTCTTTTTCCTTACTTCCCTTTGTTATCCATTGCAACGAATAAACAATACGAGTAGCTTTCTTTGCTTTTCGATCTTATTCCATTAGTTTACGGTATCATCACTACAAAAGTTCCAAAGCCATCCTTGTGCTTCATATAAAACCTCTTAAATTCTCTTTTCACAACTATGATATTTTCTCCATTGTGACAGTACAAGTACATCTGTTTATTTTCTCAGGAATGCTACCATCATGTTTCCTTCCATTGGCTCATCGCAACCAAATATCTTAACCACTTCCCTTGGCATAAACCTGGCTTTACCTAAACAATAAATACCCTCTTTAAATCTACATAAAGAAATGAATGAAAACATATGTGCAATGGATGTAAACAAATGGCACTAGTGATTCTAAAGTACATGTGTTCAGCCCCTTGTAACCAACATGTTACAAAAACAATTGGTAATAAAATACTGTAGGGTACATTCACATAGTCTCTTGGCGACAAGCTGGGGAAGATGGGTGTTCTGGTTTTCTCCAAACTTTAATGAAAACGAGTGCTGTAAAGTTTTTGGCAATACTTCTATGCAACGCTCATAATTTGCTAGCTGTACTGTGAGGTCAAGGTATGTTTGAGATGGGAGTGTCCCATATAGAATGTGCAACCTATGAGTGAAGCAGTGTTGTTTGACCTTTAGCTGCTGGTGAGGCTGTGCAGTCACACATCTCCTGCAGAGGAGCTGGCACGCAAGGACGACCTAACACTGCTCTTCTCGGCCATCACAAGCTGGTGTCCTCAGCACAACGTCATGTGGAGGAAGAGTGCGGCCGAGGTTCTCATGACTCTGTCTCGACACGGCCTCACACAGCCAGTCGTCAGCTACATCCACAGTGAGTGCTTTTTCACCCTGCATTTCATAAAGTTGGTGGTTCCTTTCCAAGAAATTATATTTTCACTTCTTTCTTTCTTAATTTACCATATTTACTTGAATCTAATGTGCATCTGGTACTTTTTCTCTCCCAGCGGTGACCTGTTAGGTGCTGCTGTTTGTACAGGGATCTCTAGTACAGTATTACTGAATCTGACCCATTTACTTATTCGAACTACAGTGGAACTTCGTTAGTACATTTTTGCCCCCCTGTGGGTGGGGGGTTTAGAATACACCCACGGTATCCCCTGCCTGTCGTAAGAGCCGACTAAAAGGGGCGACCTTGGCTATACTTTAAGGACTCCGCGCTGTTTTGTGAATTGGACCCCCAGTGGGTGGGAGGAAGCGAATACAGCCACGGTACTCCCTGCCAGTCGTAAAAGGCGACTAAAAGGGCTTCTCGGATCGGTCCCCTTTCGAGGGTTTGACAGTCAGCTCTAAAAGACATACACCCGTGCGGTATAACTCTCATTAGGTTATATCGCACTTCTTTCCGTCACTGCTTTCAGGGTCTGGCAACCAAAATTTCTCTATGTGCGTGCTGTTAGGGGATGGGCCACTTACGCTAGCGACTACGCTCGAAAGCCTGTTCCGGTCTTGGCCGCGCCGACAGGTGGGTGTGCCATGTACCCGTTCAGTAGTATCCGCCTGACTACGCAGGTCCCCGCACAGCCGAATGTCTGAGCTGTAAAATCCAGTATATGCCAAGGGGTACATGCCAATACGGCATTGTAAAACATCGGACCCCCGGGCAATGCCTTCCAAGCTAGGCGGGCCTTGCCCTGGCTGGGTAGCGCCTACTGTGACGGCCCGTGATCGGATGTCGGTGGCATTCGGGGAGGATGATCTGGCCATGGGTTCTAAAAGAAAAATCCCCAACCAGGGTGGACCTACACCCAAACAGGGTGGTCCTACACCCAAGTCTTTAACATTTGATTGCCTACGGGGATCAACCCCCTGGGAACAATCTGTGCGTGAAAATCTGGGTGCTAACACCCCCAAGTTTCTGGTAGCTACCAGAACAGATGGGGGTGATTTCAAGCTGGTAAAGAGTATTTTGTTTTCTCGCCACATAGAAGGTGTCTATGGTGAGCTTGAGAAAGTACAAAAGATGAGGAACGGTAGCTTGTTGCTCAAGACTAGGACTGGTGAGCAAGATGAACGACTTTTGAAATGTGACCACTTTGGCGACATTCCCGTCAAAGTGGAAAAGCACACATCCCTGAATCTGGTCCGAGGAGTTATTTTCCACCGGGACCTGATTCTGAACACTGACGAGGAGCTCAAGGAGGATATGCAGCACCGTCACGTGACTGATGTCCGGCGCATTACGCGCAAGGTCAACGGTCAAATCGTGGATACTGGTGCGTTCATTATTTCCTTTGAGCTTTCGGTGCTCCCGGAGAAAGTCAAGGACACCAGTTACCGTTGTGACGTCCGGCCTTATATCCCTCCACCCATGAGGTGTTATAAGTGCCAGAAGTTTGGGCACATGATATCCCGATGCTCGAGCCCTGACGTCTGCGGAACATGCGGTAAGGTACCACACGAAGCGGAAGAGTGCACAACACCTTATCAGTGCACTAATTGCCCTGGATTTCATTCTCCTCGGGACAGGAACTGCCCTGTCTTCCTGAGTGAGAAGAAAATCCAGGAGATCAAAACCCTGGATGGTCTCACCTACCAGGAGGCCCGCAAGAAGTACCATACCACGATTTCACCTCCTCCAACGATCGATTATAGGGCCATAATACCAAATTTGGTCCCGGCGACCTCATCTTTTGTACCAGCTGTGCAATCTGCCACTGAGTTACCTGTTCCGAAGCCAGCACCTATGATTATAATGGAAAGCCCGAAGGTGACTTCAACTCCACCTTCGGCCAGCACGAAGGCTGTGCGAGCGAAGGCTGCTCCGCCCGCACAGCAGGGGAGGAAGTTGAAGACTTACTCCCCACTCGGGAGGAAGTCGAAGTCTTCCTCCCCACCCAAACGGTCGGCGAAAGCCGCGCCGAAGCCGGCGGAGGCGGCATCGTCGACCAGGGTCAGGACTTCGGCTCCTGACCCGTCTATATACCTTAAAGAGCCGGGGGCGGGTAAGAACGGACCCCGCACTACGCATTCCCTTTCTCCAACAAAGGGGAAGCCATCCGCGCCAACACCTGCGGATGCTTCTGCGCCTGGGGACGTTTCGGTCCCCAGATCTGGGCGCTCCCCACGGAGATCCCCCCGCCGCCGAGTTGCGTCCAGGAAATCTTCCACCGAGTCGATTCACTCCATGAACTCGCCTGAGGACATGGAGATTATAGTCGACGTAGTGACTGTAGATCCTCTAGAGTCAAAGTTGGAGTAGCTTGCTGCTCCAACTTATTCCCTAAGTTCACACAATGGCACTATTACAGTGGAATTGTAACAGTTATGACAGGCATTTGACAGAACTCCGTCAGCTTATTGCCCACTACGCAGCGAGTATAGTCTGCCTACAGGAAACAAACCTCAGACCTGATCACGAGACTGTTCTGAGAGGTTTCCGACTATACTCTAAAGAGCGACAAGACGCCGCCCGGGCTTCCGGGGGCGTTTGTACCTTCGTTCGCTCTGACTGCTATAGTGAGGAGTTTCCACTCGCCACTCCTCTGGAAGCTATTGCAGTTCGCGTGTCCTTGCCTGCTATGACAACTGTTTGTAACGTGTACCTTCCACCGAACCAACCCCTTGATATTAATGACGTCTTAGATCTTGTTGATCAACTTCCAGTCCCTTTCCTACTCGTGGGTGATTTCAACGCTCATCACCCCCAATGGGGATCACCATCTTCCTGCCCCAGAGGAAGGGACGTAGAAGGCTTAATTCAAGGGTTGGATTTATGTCTATTAAATACAGGGGAAGCTACACATTTTAGCTTAGCGCACGGCACGTACTCACACATTGACTTGAGTGTGTGTAGCCGTGCGCTGGTCCCCCTATTTGGTTGGTATGTACACGACGACCTCTGTGACAGTGACCATTTCCCGATCGTTCTTACCCTTCTGACCCAGACGCCCGTGGAGTTCCCCAGTCGTTGGGTTCTTAAGCGGGCAAATTGGCCCTCGTTTCAAGAACGAGCTGTGTTCGTTGATCTTGGTTGCCAGAGCGTCGATGACGAGGTACAGCACATCACCGATGTGCTTCTTGCTGCCGCCGAAGAGTCCATCCCATCCTTTTCTGGGACTCCTCGTCGCAAACTCGTCCCTTGGTGGACAGAGGATATTGCAGCGGCAATAAGAGACCGTCGTCGAGCTCACAAGCACTACCGTCGGCGTCCAACCATGGCTAATTTGGTGGCGTTTAAGAAATTTCGTGCCAAGGCACGGATTCTTATTCGCCAGAGTAAGAAACAATCCTGGGAACGGTATGTGTCTTCTATTACGGCACATACCCCCTCCTCTCAAGTGTGGACTAAACTACGACGCATTTCGGGAATTCAGACATCTTCTACTGTACCGGGAATTTCCATTGCTAATGAACTGGTTACAGATCCTTATCGCGTTGCAAACCATCTCGCCTCGTATTTTGCGGATATATCCGGTTCCGATAACTATGACCCTGCCTTCGTGGCCCTGAAGCGCGAAGCGGAACGTTTCCAGCTTAGTTTTGCTTCCCGCGCTTCGGAGGAGTACAACGTGCCCTTTACGGAGTGGGAACTCCGCGGAGCGCTGGCGCTCTGCAGGGACACGTCTCCTGGCCCGGATAATATTCACAACCAGATGCTTAAACACCTTAACGATGAGAGCATTCGCTATTTGCTCAGGGTGTTTAATCGTATCTGGTTGGAAGGTGTGTTTCCAGCGCAATGGCAGGAAGGTATCATTATACCTATCCTGAAGCCCGATAAGGATCCCAAATTGACAGGGAGTTACAGACCTATTTGTCTCACTAACGGTTTGTGCAAGCTCTTTGAGAGGATGGTCAATCGGCGCCTGGTGTGGGTCCTGGAGAAACGGGGACTCCTGTCTGAATACCAGTGTGGTTTCAGGGCGTCTCGGTGTACCAACGACCATCTGGTACGCCTGGAGACTGCCATACAGGACGCTTTTCTCCGGAGACAGCACCTGGTCGCTGTTTTCTTTGACCTCGAGAAGGCCTATGACACCACTTGGCGTTACGGCATCCTCTCTGCCCTGCATCAATGGAAATTCCGAGGTAACTTGCCGGTTTTTATTGCGAATTTTCTGTCCCTTCGCCTGTTCCGTGTCCTAATAGGGGGGACATATTCGCAATATCATATACAGGAAAACGGAGTCCCACAGGGATCGGTGCTTAGCGTAACATTATTTGCGATTGCCATAACCGGTATAGTCGCTGCTGCTGGTCCAGCAGTGGTACCGTCGCTATATGTAGACGACTTCGCTCTACATTATAGTGCGCAAAATATGGCGGTCGCTGAATGACAGCTACAACAAGCTATTCGGAGAGTGGAACGCTGGACACTGGAGCATGGCTTTCGATTCTCAACCGCTAAGTCCTCGGTTGTCCATTTCTGCCGAAAGCGCACCCTCCATCCAGATCCTGAGCTTTATCTGGGCAATGTAGCTTTGCCTGTTGTTGCTGCGTACCGGTTCCTTGGGCTCCTTTTCGATCAGAAATTGACGTGGGACCCACACGTGCGGTGTTTGAAAACTGCCTGCGCTAAGAAACTCAACATGTTGCGGTTTCTTAGCGGCACATCATGGGGGGCGGACCGCGCGGTGCTCCTGCGTTTTTACAAGTCCCTGATTTTATCTAGGTTAGATTATGGCAGTGTAGCATATGGTTCGGCCCGTAAGTCAGTGCTTGTTAAACTGGACAGTGTCCACCACGGCGGTGTGAGGCTGGCGACTGGTGCCTTTCGGACAAGCCCAGTCGTCAGCTTGCTCGCCGAGGCTGGCGTACCTCCTTTACACCTGAGGCGCCAACAAGTACTGCTGACCTATGCTGCAACTATTCGACAGATGCCACTTCATCCAAGCTATCCATGTTTGTTTTACAATCCGAATCGCCGGCTGTATGATGTGCTCGCCCGAGCCACTCGGCCGGCGGGGATTCGCTTGGCTGACTTATACCGTCAGTTCCGATTTCCTTCTGTCTCCTGTATCGTCCGAGTACCTAGCAAGGCCCCTCCGTGGATGGTCGCTCGCCCTGATATCATCCTGGATCTGCACACCGGCCCCAAGTCGGACACGGACTCCTCCATCCATCGGAGGCTGTTCCAGTCCGTGGTGACACGGTATCCGGGATCAGGGCTTGTATTCACGGACGGTTCGAGGGTAAACGAGAAAGTAGGCTGTGCATTTGTGGTTGAGGATCGTCGGTTTCTCTTTTCACTTCCCGAGGCCTGTAGCGTGTACACTGCGGAGCTCTATGCCATCTTAGAGGCTCTGCGGTACACGTTATCAGACGATCACCAGCACTTTCTTGTGTGTACTGACTCTCTGAGTGCGCTGCAGGCGATCGATGTGTGTTTCCCGAAGCACCCGTTGGTCCAGCGTGTGCACGACCAGCTCGTCAGTTCGCGTAACGCTGGAACCGGGGTGACCTTTGTGTGGCTTCCTAGCCACATGGGTATTGCGGGAAACGAGCTTGCTGATCAGGCGGCGAGAGAGGCAGTTGCACTGCCCTCGCTACCGTATAAGGTGCCTGCTAGTGATGTGCGCTCTCAGTTGCGGCATTCGATCCTGTCGCATTGGGAGGAGGCATGGCGTGCCACGCCTCCACCCAACAAACTGAGAGGCATCAAGGAGACAACGACGGTGTGGAAATCTTCCTTCCGATCTCTCCGGAAGGAAGCTGTGGTACTCTGTCGACTCCGGATCGGCCATGGGATTGCTACGCACTCCCACTTGCTAAAGAGAGAAGATCCTCCTGTGTGTACTTGCGGCGCCCACCTAACCGTGGCACACCTTCTCTTGGAGTGTGTGGATCTGGCCGATCTGCGAGGGACTCTTAACCTGCCTAATACCCTCTCCCTTATTCTCCGTGATGACGGGCCGTCAGCTGACCTCGTCATCCGGTTCATGAGGGAGGGTGGTTACTTTTTTAAGTTTTAATGTGTAGTTACGACTTTTAATTCTGGTTAAATCTGTTTTATGATTTTTATTGTGTTATGTATTGTATTGTTCACTATGCCTGATTTGTTTTATCCTTTTTTACCATCCGCCTTTTATTCTTTTTTATTCAAATAAGGCATAATTTTTGGGGCTCACTGTCTGTTTTTATAAACACCATTTTCGCTCCATCCATGGCAGTGAGTTGTTTTTATCTACATCCTTTCATTTCACGCCATTTCATTTCATTAGGGGCCGATAACCTCGATGTTAGGCCCCTTAAAACAACAATTATCATCATCATCATCAGTACATTTTTGAAGGGACTGAAATAATCGGACGTCAAAAGCGGGAAAACTTACTACCAAAAACACTACACTGTATTTACGTTAAAAAATTATTTTAAAAAAGCGACCTTAAGATTTAGTTAATTCTCTACTACAGCCACAACATAAACATAGGTTTGTCAGTAACTAACAGGGAGAATAAATAACAACGTAAAAATTAATTACAGTACAGTATATGAACTTTAATCCTAATGATACATCTTACCTCACAATGAGCGGGGGGAGGCAAGCAGAAGCATTCCGGAGGAGTGTGAGAAGCATGTTATGGAGCAGGGATGTCCCTCAGAACAGCAAAAAGATCATATATCGGACGTACTATGTCCCTATCCTGAGGTATGCCTCGGAGACCTGGGTTATGAAAGGAAGGGAGAAGAGCAAAATATAGGCCAGTGAGATGAGGTTCTTGAGAAGCAGTATTGGAGCTATAAAGATGGACGGAATAAGAAATGAGAGGACCAGAGAATTAATGAAGGAGGAACCATTACAGGATGGTATAGAGAACTCTAGACTTAGATGGTATGGACATGTAAAACGAATGGCGGAGAAGAGGATACCCAGGAGAATACACGAGACGAAGTGGGAAGGAAAGAGACCAAGAGGAAGACCGAGAGACAGGTGGCTGAAGGGGGTGGAAGAAAGCGTGAAGAAGAGAGGAGAAGACTGGACAAGGGAGGAGGCTGAGAGATGGTGGGAAGACAGAAGACGTTGGAGAGGCTTGTGTTCCAAACAGACCCGGCCAGTGGCTGGAAACTGTGCAAGATGAAGATGATGATGACCTCACAATCGAACACGAATATTTACACTGGTTTGAAATACCGTATTTGCTCGCCTATATCTCGCACCCCATTTTTAAATTGGAAATTGCTGGAAAAAGTATTCCTCGCATTAATTTCTGACGCCGTCTTAAAGATGATCGTTCAGTAGTAATTTTAAAACACTTCTTGCCCGCTATGTTATTGTTAGTTTTTGCGGCGGTGCTATCCTTTTGTACACGGTGTTTGTTGTCCATCTGTTGCATTGTCTTCACATTCCATTTTTGTTTCTCAGTTCTGTGTGATTGTTTTCTTGTGGAAATCAATCTTTTAGTTATGTAAAAAAGCGGAAGTTATACAGCTGGATTTAAACTCAAAGTGATCAAATACGCAGACGACGATGGTAATAGAGCTGCCGGTCGAGAATTCATTGTGAATGAATTTGATATTCGCTACTGGCGTCAACGGAAAGACGCGCTAGAAACCAATAACCAAACATGTAAGGTGTTTTCAAATGTGTCGACGCAGTAAAACAACAATACGAAGTGTGATCGTCAGCTGTGGATACCAGGCCATGGGGAGATAGGATACAGAAACACTGTTTGACTTTGTGTAGGTCAGGAAGCAACATGTTGGCTAAGTTCAAGGTTCCTGGTACACAGCATAAACTCTTAACACCGGGCTATTATTTTGTACCAAATGCTGAAAACCAGTCAATTTCAACAATGTTCATTAATTTTTGTCACCACAACCAAAAGTCATAATTTGATGAAATTAGTTTTATTTTATTGATCTATCCTTCTACAATAATATACATACCATTTGTGAAATAAAATACTCTTGATATTACATTTCTTATAAACATATAAAAATTTCAACGAAAAAAATGATACAGTCAGTATTAGAGACTAGAATTTATATCATTTCAAATGACGCATGCTGCAAATGCTACACATGTTAGAAAGGCTCGGGAGGGCTCTTTGCACTCTGCTGCACGCACTCACCGTCTCCGCCAGACCCCAGGAGTAAACTCAGACTCGGTGCATATGCACAACAGGATGACATCATACACGCCATAACGGTAGACCTAAGCATAACGATGAAGTCGACTGGATCATTTGAAATGTTAAAAAGCCAAAGAAATATTCAATGTTCACAATACTGTTCAAATTAATTTTTCTTCAATGTGAAATGTGTTTGTAATGAATTTCTCACCTACTTGATATATCTTGAACACCCATTTACTTCGAAACAAATTGCTTCTTTGTGTGAAAAAGTTTGAATGATATGACGCGACTGCACCAGTGGTCATAACCTAGAGAGCAATCGCGGTAAAACAGACATAGGATGTGATCTGTGGGTGAAAGTTGTTTCCAAAAGAACAAGGACGAGATTCCGCTAACCAGGCCCATAGAGGGAATTTGCGTTTGTTTGAATGAGCAACCCCGTAAAAACTATGGACTTGGCGATCTTTGAAAGAATTGAGACCTGTACAAACTATGGGCTTGGTAGAGAGAGTGTTAAACTTTTTAAATAAAGTTGTTGAAATTTTCAAACTTTATATATATTTTTGTTTGTTTTTCAGACAAGGGCTGTATGGCTCTGTGTATAGAAAACATGCAGAGGGTGCAGGAGCTTTCTCCCCTAGAGATCGTGGAGATGTTTGTGACAGTTTTCTGTTTCCTCAAAGACTCGTGCGAAGTGTCACAAACCTTACTGGATGATTTCCGTACCTGCCAAGGATACATGTTCCTCTCGGAATTCCTTCTCAAGTAAGTATACGCTATCAATTGTTCTTATAAATGGAAGCTCATACTCAATGTAGAAATAAAGCAAACACATCTTCTAAACACTTCGTATTTTATTCAATGACTACAACGGGAATAGGCCTTGGAAAGGACAAACCTGGCTATGGAAATGGACTTCAAATTGGAACTCTGAACATAACGACATTGATGGGAAGAGTGGAGGAGATTGTAGATATGATGGAGAGGAGAAAACTGGATGTACTCGGACTAGCAGAGACCAGATGGAGACGGGAAGGAAGAAAAGAACTAAGAAATGTCTTGCAGCTATACTGGACAGGAAATGAGGAGGGGGAAGAGAAATGGATTGGGAATGGTGGTGAGAGAAGGGCTGAGGGAGCAAGTAAAGAGGGTAACTGATAGAATAATTAGAGCCAGAATCACTGTGAAAGGTAGAAATCTGGACATTCTGCAAGTCTATGCGCCACAGGTGGGATGCACAGAAGGCGAGAAGGACGAGTTTGAAGAAGAGCTACAGAAGCAGTTAGTAGGGAGAAACCTGATAGTCATGGGGGACTTAAATGCCCATGTCGGAACTGATAGAAGAGGTTTTGAGGAAGTGATTGGTGGTGAAGGATGGGGAAACAGGAATAAGGAAGGAGAGAGATTGCTAGAACTGTGCAAGATAAATGGGCTAATGGTTGGAAACACATTGTACAAGAAGAGAGAGAGCCATAAAATTACTTGGTAGAGGGGAATTTGACTAGGAAGTCAGTGGTGGACTACATTCTTTGCGGGAAGGAGACAAAGAAGAGTATCACGGATATAAGTTTAATACCTTCAGAAGCCCTGGACAGTGACCACCGTCTGCTGGTCGCCAAGGTGAGAGGACTGGAGGAAAAGAGGAGAACAGAGAACCAAGAAAGAAGAATAAGGACATGGAAGCTGAAGGAGGATGGAAATAAGGAGAAGTTCCAGATATTAGTGAGGAACAAATTACCGAAGGATGATCGGAGAACAGGTGAAGGAGAATGGAATAAGTTCAGGGATGTGTTGGTAGAAGCAGCGGAAGTCGTGTGTGGCAGAACTAGTGGAAAGAAAAGATGGAAGGAAACACCATGGTGGAACCCCAGAACTAAGGAAGCAGTGAAAAAGAAAAATGAAGCATTCAGGAAATGGTTCCAACAGAGGACAGAAAGAACAAGAGAAGAGTACCAAGAGTGGAAGAAAGAAGCAGGAGAAGAAGTGAAGGAAGAGAAAAAGAAATGGCTGGAGAAATGGACAGAAATGACGCAGGAGGACTGTGATGGCAGTAAGAAAGTGTTGTATGGAATGATAAAGGCAAAGAGAAGAGATACAGGGGAAAATGTCAGAATAGTGGACAGGAATGGAAAGGAGGTTGAAAATATGGAAGAAGTAAAGGTTATCTGGAGAGAATACTGCAAGGAACTCCTAAATCCAACTAAAACCAGCATAGTGGACATTGTGGAGGAAGAAACAGACAGTGACCGAGAGATTTCAGAGAAGGAATTGACATGGAAAGAAGTGGAGGAAGCATTAAAGAAGATGAAAGGGGGGAAAGGCACCGGGAATAGACGAAGTGAGTGTGGAGATGGTGAGGAGAGCAGCAGGGGTGATAGGAACACAATGGCTCTTTCGAGTAAGGAAAGTGATATGGAGGGAGAAGAAAATACCAGAGGACTGGAAAAGAGGGATAATAATACCCATATTTAAAAAGGGAAGTAGGAAGGAATGCAAGAACTACAGGGGAATTACACTCATGTGCCACTGTGCCAAAATATTTGAGAAGGTACTGGAGAGAAGAATTCGGACAGAGGTTGAAGATGGGCTGAGGGAAGAACAGTATGGATTCAGGCCAGGAAGGTCAACAGTTGACCTCATCTTTGCTGTAAGACAGCTACAAGAACACCATTATGAATATGGGAAAGATCTGTTGATGACCTTCTTGGATATTGAGAAAGCATATGATAGTATTAATAGAAACAAGATATGGGAAGCAATGAGATCAAAAGCAGTGAACAAGGAGACAGTGGCAACAGTGAAAGCAATGTACGAGGGAAGCAAAAGCTGTGTAAAGGTGGGAAGGGAGAGAACGGAATGGTTTCAACTGGAGAGTGGTCTGAAACAAGGAAGTGCCCTCTCACCCCTGTTATTTATAGTGGTGATGGATAAAATCATACAAAAAGTGGTAAATAGCATTGGGGAAAGGAAAATTAAGGCGATGTTGTTTGCTGATGACCTTCTGGTATGGGGAGAGGATGAGGATGATGTACAAGAGCAATTGGATGAGTGGAAGAAGGTAGTGTTATCATATGGGATGAAGTTCTCAGCACAAAAGGGTGAAGTGGTCATCACAGCGAGGAGGAAGAACAGACTGGATATGGGCATAACACTTGGAGGCCAGCATTTGCAGAAAGTAGAATGCTTCAAGTACTTGGGAAGCATAATTGAAGAAAAGGGAGGCAATAGGATGGAAATAAATGAAAGGGGAAAGTGTGCAGATAGATTTTTCAAGAGTTTTAGGGGGATATGGAATAAAGATGTACCACAAAAATGTAAAGGAATCATCTACAAGACCTACTTTGTGCCAATTTTGACGTATGGTTCAGAAACATGGATGATGAAGGAAAGGGACAAGAGTAAAATACGAGCAGTGGAGATGAAGTTCCAGAGGAGTAGGGTAGGAGTAACGAGAATGGACAGAGTAAGGAATGAGAGAGTCAGAGAGATGGTAAGAGAGGAACCATTGCAAAGCGATCTAGGCTACAATGGTATGGACATGTGAGGAGGATGCGAGAGGAGAGGATACTGAAGATGATGTTTGAAATGGAAATGAAGGGAAGGAGGCCAAGGGGAAGACCAAGGGACAGATGGACAAAAGGAGATAAGAAGAGTGTGGAAGAAAGAGGAGTGTCCTGGGACACAGTGAAAGACGAGAGATGGTGGATGGACAGGAAACGATGGAGAGGCTTATGTTCCAAGCAGACCCGACCAGCGGTCGGAAACTGCTCAAGATGATGATGATGATGATGACTACAAAGATCCAGAATGAGATATTTTGTAGTATTTCCATTGCATTGTATACTCTGAATTATCAATAATGATCGCGGACAGCTGTCAAAGCTAGCACGTGGGGAAATGCTGCATTGCCACTGAGGCAAATCATGACTCTTAACATTCCAAGAGGCTTGCAGGAAGACAAATACTGGGGAAGTTAGCCCCCCCTGTCTGGCGCTCTAATGACAGTGACGAGTGAAGACACACTGAGTCAAACTATGTGCTTACTGCTGTGTCGGCATACATTGCAACATTGCTTGCTGTTGCTATGGAGACAATTACCCCCTCCCGTCTCCACTCCTCACCTCACCCTTCAAGCGGATGACAGCTTTCACCGAGCATCTTTTGTAAATCAGAGTATAGTCCTAAGCCACAATGATGCGAATTCAGTGAGATTTTAATTTAATGTTTTATGACTTTTTGATATTAATTTTTTACATTTCTGAAACCACAAAAACCATCAAATTAACCATTATGCAAATTTTCCCTTATTACAAAAATGAACTATTTCATTTTTATATATATATATTTTTTTAATATATATTACTGGTTCTTGTTAAGTAAAGTGCCCTGAATCCATGTCTGTGTTCTGATTTTCTGTATCGCGTCAGGTTTTTTTGTTTGTAATTTTGAAAAGAAAATCGATGAAACATCAACATTGGCAAAGTTCATCATTAAAGAAATTGCATATTAATTAGACATTATACCTCAAATTACTGCTCAAGTACTGAGGGTTGTAGAATCCGAGTCTGTATTCAGATTTTCTCTATCGTGGGGTTTTATGTAATTTTTAGAAATAAGGACGAAAAACTTAAAAATTTGAACAAGAATTTCAATAACTCCAAATTAGGCATATTATTTTTTTAAACTTGTTTTAACACTGCAAATTCGAGTGTATAAAGTTAACTATAAAACCTTGAATTATATTAATACAAAGTGCTTATAGCCATTCAGAAGTTCAATTTACCTGCTTTGGCGGTGCAGTGATCAGGAAGGCACCATTCAAATCATGTTTTGATTTATCACAAAGGCTTATTAAACTGTTTCTTACTCCCCTGTGTGAGTACTAACGTCTCTTCAATAGAAAACAACATTACGGTATGTCTGCCTTTTGAACTCACAGAACGACAAGAGTGAGGCTAAGCCAACAAAGGAGACGGTGCTAAAAAGAAACTCGTGCGTTAAAGTGGTAATACGGACTTCCTGGGTATATTGTACATATTCTTAAGTGTTACCAGCCCATAAAAATTCTGTTAACAATCATGTTCATTAGTCTTGTGCTGTTCCGCCCCTTAAAACAGCTATAAGTAACTGTGTGCGTCACATTACTAGTGATGACATGCATTTGAAAGACAACCAAGTGGAACCAGAAAGTGTGATTTTATTCAACTAATCAAGCCAATTCAATGTACACACGTCCGGACTATGCTAGCGATGTTGGATATGTAGCATTGCACGCTATTTGTTTCTTGTCAATGCAAATTTCTAGCACATTTTGCAACACGCGGTATTTTTCTTCTACCATTTCACGAGTCATCCACTGTATTGTTCCTTGTGGTCGAGTAAACAACAAGGTAGCTTCTCTTGGGCACGTCGTATTTATCTGATGCAACTCTTAAGCTGATTTTAGGTGGAAGAAATGGTAAGAGTGTTTACAAAAATGGGTTCTGCTAATTCTTTTCAACTGTGTATTTTGTAGGACAAGTGGTCTTCACAAGCTTTACAAACTAGTCTTGTGAAACAGGCCCCAGTAACTTGATGCTGGCCATCACACTCATGTTGCATATTCCAGACTGGAGCACGACACGTCAGCTGAAGCACAGGAAGCCATCAGGAACTTGGTACTGATGGTGGCGTCACTTGCCATGTGTGGCTACATCGAGCTGCGGCCCAGCCAGGCCAGCATGGGATCGCTCTTCCAGATGATGGGCTTCACCGTTCCGCAGCCTTCAGGGCGTGGTGAGTATTCGAGCCTTGCCTTCCTTGTAAGTGTATCAATGAGGGAAGCTGAATACTCAAAAATGACCTGTTCTTACCTATCTTAAACATTGTTGGGAGATGCAGAGGAATGACATCACATATGCTTGGGCAGTAAAGAGAAGAATATATTATACTTTGGGGTGGATGGAGAAACTATGAATGGCAAAGGAAAACTGGAAGAATGTATACAACAGAGAAAATCTAATTGTTATCTGCCTCCAACAGATCGGCTTCCTAATCAATTCAATAATGTTTCATGAAAACAAAAATCGGTTCTTTATTACTACACGGACTGGCAAAAAAAATACAATCACTTGAAAAGTTCAACATTACTTTCATTCAAATCATAAATATGAACGCTCTAGGCCTAGTAGAGTACACACTGTAGTTATAGCATGGAAGTAAGGTTAATTGGTTCCCTGGATGCATTACCATTCTTCATATCATTGTTTCACTTAACAATAGCGATTCTTTGACATGATGCTGTTTCCCGCGGAAAGATGTGCGCGCCATCGCTATCGTCAACAATACAATGTTTTATTCATTTTTCTTTTGCCACTTGTTGGCATAGGAAAAGATCAATACAGCCATATCCTCGGGTGTTCTTGTGCAATTCAGAAACGAATATGCGCTTGAGGCCTGAAGATGTTACCAGGGCAGTGGCTCTGATCGAAAATGGTGGAGCGCACATCTTTGCGCGGGAAACAGAATCATGTCAATGAATCGCTATTGTTAGGTGAAACAATGACATGAAGAATGCTAATATATCCAGGAAAACAATTCCATGGTCTAAACTAGGCCTAGAGCATTCATAATTATGATTTGAATGAATGTAATGTTGAATCTTTTACGTGATTTTTTTTTTTTTTTGCCGGCCAATGTATATACTGTACTAGGCCTAACAACCCGCCCTGGATTCACCCTGAAACTGAAGCATCATTTATATAATTTATGGAGGAATCGCAATTCATAGCAGAATTCTCTTTATCGGACCACAAACCATGAACATTTCTTCCCTGTGTCATAGGAACTTTAGGGATGACTCCCTTTGTCTTTGTGACTTCTTTCTTTCTTGTGACAATCGAGAAATTATTTGTTGCTCTTTCATTGTTACGTGATCAGCATATTTTTTAAAATTTCAATGAACTATGAACTAGCCTATATCCTCTTTTCGTCTCGGCATGATGGATTAAAATTGCCGTCTGGACTATCAATATTATCATGGAGATAGCATGCGCAACAAATTCTTTTCAGACATAATTTAAGAATGGAGGGGTGCATGAAACACAAATCCCCCTTCCGCTCAATCTTAACTTGACTGTGTTTTCTGCGGAATGAAAAATTCACAGGCGAAGTAAAGAAAAGCCAAGTTGCACTTCAGGGAAACTCCAAACACATCCACTCTTCTCTGAAGTCTCGACTCGACATGGCTGACAGTGCCAGCCAGCTAGCTCGTAAACTGTCTCGAAGCTAGTAATTGAATGGAGATTGTTGGAAGGAATGAAATCGTAAAAACACTTATAGTGGGCGATTTATTGAAGATAGAGATGCTGTCGCGGATTTTTCATGCTGAACAATTCTTACACTCATAGTATATAGATATTTTAAACGGTTTGCTCAGTGTAGGCTTAAAATGCGCACGGACGCCAGTTTTTTTTTACTACTCATTTCCACTGAAATCGTTACCGATTGACTTCCTTTGGTCATAAATGAAATATTTTCTACAGAAACCTTCCTTGAGATACCCTTTACAGAATGGTGAAAACCCATCCAGTGGTTCTTAAGATTGCCCGTAACGTCCAAAAAAACGGGGACTTTGTTTTATACTAAGTAGATTATATATTTGTCATGGATTACAGACGAGGGAAAAATCTATGGGATGACATGTTTCACCCCTCAAGTGAGCATCATCAGATCCAAATATACAATACAATACTACCAAACTTACAATACCATCCACAAACTGTCTCTGCCCTCCAATGACCAAAAGCACAACAAAAACTTAGAAAGTGTGGCAACTATTACTGGTAAATACTAAAGCATTAAGCACCCCCTCTCCCAAAAATGAAACTATTTTAATATCTAGAATGTTGCAAGACTGAGAAATGACGATCCCATCCAGGCGCGGATCTAGAGTTTGGTTTTGGTGGGGGTCAGAGAATCGATCTAGAGTTTGGCTTGGGGGGGGTGTCAGAGAATCGAAATTGTTAAGAAAAATGGTATCACTAAAAACGCAATCACAAAATAACCAAACGTACAAAACCAGACCAATTTTTTGCAAGCTTCATGGATAGAAATTTGATGCGTTTAGCGCACCAAAAATATTCGTACAAATTGCAACGGCATATTTTGCGACTTTTACATCGAGCTTCGAGAAAAGGATCAAGGTACGTAACAGTTTCGGCAAGTCGAGTTGGTACCGACAAAGGGAGAAAGTTACAGCTTAAATTGCCAACAAAGCTTGCAGTTTGGACGTCGGCAAAAGTTTTTGGTGCGAAAAGAGCCCCAGTTTTCTATCCGTGCATTACTGCACATTCATCGTGACATCACTATAAACATCGATTCGGTAATCACAAGGTTTGCTAAACAAAATAGACGAGTTGATTTTGTTGTATAACTAATAGTTTTTATACAAGAGGTTAGAAGTTGTAAATATGTGCAGTTGTAACAGAACATACTAATTCCAATAAAGATAACTCAGTATTGAATAAAATGAAAAAAAAACCTGTTTTTCAGTTAAAATTCATTAAGTTTTATTTGTCTGGTAATTGTATTTTCGTTTTTTGAGTTTGCAAAAAAATTTGGTCTCCATTTGGGGGAGGGGGGGGGGGGGTGTCATGACCCCCGTGACCCTCCCCCTTGAATCCGCGCCTGAAAAGAGTCTTCCTCCACCAACGAATCTAAGGTGTTGCTACTATTGCTGTGATACACTTAAGCAGTAAGCCCTAAACTAGAATTGTAAACTACCTTATATCCTCATATAATCGTCACCACCGCATAATCATCGCACCCCACTTTTCAAACACTAAAATCTTATATATATAAATAAAAAGGGATGCTCGTTTGTTCGTCTTTTATGCGTTCATAAACCATTCATCCGATTGCAATCAAATTTTGGTGAGTTGTTGTGCACACTTCCGAAATCATTATAGGCATAGTTATCCAATTTACAATAGATGGCGCGCGAGTAGTTTAACAAATGAGTGTTGGCGATGCGTTCATATAGTCGGCAATTCATCCGATTGCGACCAAATTTTGGTGGGTTGTTTAGCACACTTCCGGGATGGTTATCGGCATAGTTTATCCAATTTACAATAGATAGTGCGCGTGTAGTTTAAACAAATGAGTGATGGCTATGCGTTCATACACAATTCTTCCGATTGCGATCAAATTTTGGTGAGTTATTGTGCACACTGCCGGGAGAGTTATAGGCATAGTAAATCCAATTTACAATAGATGGCGCACGAGTAGCTTCAACAAAATGGCGTGCGATTCGTTTCAACAAAGACCACCTGCGTTCATATACCATTCATCCCATTGCGATTAAGCTTGGGTGAGATGTTGTGTACACTACAGGGAAGGTTTCTGGCTTAGTAAATCCATTTTACAATAGGTGGTGAACGAGTAGATTCAACAAATGAGCGACGATGCATGAAACGTTTCAACAAAGTCCAGTATGCATTCATATACCATTCGTCCGATAGCGATGAAACTTGGGTGAGATGTTGTATACTTTTCAAGGTAGGTCTCCGACTTGGTAAATCCATTTTACAATAGGTGGTGAACGAGTAGATTCAACAAATGAGCGACGACGTGCGAAGCGTTTCAACAAAGTATGTATGCGTTCATATACCATTCATCGATTGCGATGAAACTTTGTTGAGTTGTTGTGTACACTTACATGAAGGTTTCTAACTTAGTAAATCCATTTCACAGTATGTAAGCGCAAGAGTAAATTTTAAAAGTGAGTGACAGCACACGAATCGTTTAAACAAAATTCCATATCCGTTCATATTCCATTCATCTGATTGCGATGAAACTTTGGTGAATTTTTGTGCACGCTCCTGCGAATGTTTCTTAATTAGTTAATCCATTTTACGACAGTTTAGAGGCAATTAACGGAAATTGAAAAAAGATTGTTTCCAAAAGCACTTTAAGAAACAAAATTACAACACCAAAATTTTCTTCGGCATTGCAACGCATGCCGGGTACAGCTAGTAGGTTTATAAAATTTAATTGCATAATCGTCGCATAGCATATTCGTATTTGTGTGCCCGTCAGTTGCTCACACCGCCGCGAGTTAATAACCTGACATGACTGTCAGAAGAAACGAGTCACTGCTGTTGTGCCTGTGCGCTATGACCAAGTGATGTGAGCAGGCAGCATCGTCACTTAGCATGTTCGAATTTTTGCGCTGATTGGCCGCACATGCTACCGCAACTTTATAACCTGGCGGGACTTTGTCAGAAGAAAGTAATCTCGTGTTTACGCCTGCGGGCTATGAACTGCGACGGAGTGGCCAGCATCGTCACTTAGCACATTCCGAGACTTTAAAACCTGGCATGACCTTGTCAGAAGAAAGTAATCTAGTCTTCATGCCTGCGGGCTATGAACTGCGACGCGAGGGGCCAGTATCGTCACTTAGCACATTCCGCGAGATTATAATGTGGCGTGACCTTGTCAGAAGAAATAAGCCTGTCTCTGACTGCAGGCTATGACTCACGATACGCGAACTGTTGGTCCACGGCACGCTAAACAGCGATTGCGTTCAATGCCACTCCAGGGGAGTGGAACTCGTGTGGACCTGTCACACCGTGAGATGGCCTCGGAATGACGAAATTCAATAAGCCGCCGTACGAAAGCGCTGCTAGCCCCAGTTCGCCGACGTTAAAACAGGCCCGACTGCTATTGGCGGAATCTTACGCAAGGGACACCCCGTGCCAGTCTAGCATCAGCCACTTCCGTGAAAACATCGCATCAGAGACCCGTGTATGATGTTACGCACATGTTGTCCGCAAAGAGAAAATACAAGAAATATACGGTTATCTTGATGATGGTGAAATACACAGAATTGCATAATAAACAAATAATAATATTAAGAAAGTGTACAAATGTGCATCAAATAATGATACATGGACCGCGTGCAACCTAAGGCTTTCTGGTCAATTTTGTCTTCTTTTCTTCCCAGAACCTCTTCATTCTTTCATTTCTAATCTTTCTCTGCTCCTCTGTTATTACCAAATTTGGCCTGTGTTGTGGTGGTTTTTCTTTGAATGTCTTGATACTGTCAACTCGGCTTCGAAAAGTTTTCCTATCATGAATGACAAGTTCAGTTAGTCCAACTTCAATGGCGTCTCTTTTGACCTCTTCTACCCTTTTTGTAGTAGCTTTCAACCCTGTGATGTAATTAAAAATTTTCTTTGTCAGCCAGTTCTTGTCCATTCTCACCAAATGTCCGTACAATTTTAGCCTTCTTTTACGCATTGTGACCACAATGGTTTCGGTCTGCATATACAGATCTTCATTTTTCCTTTTTTTTCCATGTTCCGTCATCATCTTTCCATGGTCCGAGAATTTTCCTCAGGATCCTCCTTTCCTTTATCTCAAGTTCCTTCAGCTCCCCTTTTTTGTTCCGGGTTAGAAACTCGGAGGCATACAGACCCTCTGGCTTTATCACTGTACTGTATATATTTAAAAATTGTGGTTTTCTTCTTTGAACTTACATATTCCTCTATAATCGTCGCACCCTACTTTTTTCCACGAATTTTAGGCTAAAAATATGCAACGATTATGCAAGGAAATACGGTTATGTGCTGAGATGATGGTAAAAATCTGCAACATACAAAAACAGTATATGTCTACTAATTATGTGTTGAAACTTATCTGAATTTTGGAATGTCTATCGCGTTGACCGACTTAAAAGTTTCCATATGAAATGTCAATATGGCCAGACCCCACTTTTCAAACACTAAAATAGGTATGCAAGCACATAAGGAAAACTGTTGGTCTTGTGGATTGGGGTGGAAGAAGACACAATGACTGATAACCATAGGGAAAATCTGTGTTGTTGAGGAACAGGAAGGACGACTGTGGTTTTGTGGTGAGGAATGTTGATTGATATTTACTCTAAATTTAGTAACTGTCTAGAGCAGTTAACAGTGTGAGGTCGAGATGTTGCAAGAGCAGTGTCCCTGCCTTAAAGATGACTTACTTTTATGCCACGACAAACTGACACATATTGTATTACAAAAATTTCTATCACAAACAAGTCCTCAAGGTATTTAATGGTTATATTATTATATTTATGTTCGACCCTGACTATTATAGGTCAGAAAACTGTACTATAATGAGGCTCATTATAACACTATTTTTCATTATGAAACAGTTTCTCCCACCAATCAGAGCTCAAGAAACAGTTGTTTGACTAATTAGATAATTAGATGCGCTGAGTTCCACGGCCTTCTAATTTAAATTTCACTGCCTGGCCTAGTGTCATAGTAGGGTAATCGAGGAGCCCATGGTCAAATACAAGGCATTCTCTGCATCTCATGCGCTTTGTTCAGTACATAAAACTGGCGAAATCTCTACAGATATTTATGAATATTTATGTTCGAACATAAAATAGTTATAATAATTATCGTCAAACATAAACAGTCGTATGCAACGCGCTGGTTTTATAAACATACTCGTGTCTTAATTATTGCCATTATAGGCCCGTTGGATAATGGACTATTTCTCATGTTTTAGGCAGTCGTTCCAATTTATTAAACAGTTTTTTATTGCAGTGTTGTAATTTTTTAGTGACAGATTCAGTAAATGTTTGCCAGTAAAACACTGAAAAAATAGAAACCTTCAAAACCATTTCTTCAGTGTTGCTGTAATCAACTCATTAACACGTTAATAATTACCTTGGGAGGTACAATAAAATAATTACGGTAATTAGTGAAATGTGTATTTTTAATTTCAGGTATGTGAGTAGAGTACAGTCGAGTCTCGGAATTGAGTTTCCCATAAATTCAAGCCTCATAAAACAAATTTGTTCCTTGATGTCTAAAACGCAAAACACGAGTGGAAATAGCAAAAAAAAAACAGTGTGTCTTTAAGTGTGTCTTTACTGTTGCGATCCGTTTCCCCCACCAGCTCACAGGACAACACACCACCTGGAAGTTACAGACATAATCAACACCCCACCACAGTGTGAGGGTGATGAGACAGAAACTGTACCGCTGGCTAAGCTGCACTTGAGGCCACTATGCACTATGTGACACGACAGCCTGAGGCGACACCAACCAAAATCCCGCTCTTCAGACGGAAACGTTGCAGCTTCACCAAACAAAAGACAATCCACCATTTTTTCACGAATTGTAATTGTTACCAGACTTTGTTAAAACGTTTATTTTGCCAATGCATACTGTAAATACTTAGTTTTAAAAGTACAGTGGAATCTCGTTAGTACGTTTTTCAAGGGACTGAAAAATTTGGACGTCATATGCGGGAAAACGTACTACCGAAAAACGCCATACTGCATTTACAAAGTATAAGAAAGAACGCGGCGTATATATGGACGTTAAATCGCCAACCTTGGTAAGTGATTATATGCACCACTACAGTCACGACATAAACAGGTTATCAGTAACTTACACGGTATAAATGACATAAAAATGAATTACTGTACCTCTACACTACAGTATAATACAGGGTCTTTATTTCTGCTTAGCAAGGACATTCTCGCTCTCTCGCTCCGCAGTGACGGCTCAGTTGCCGCGACCACGCACACATATGTAGGCCTACGGCAGAATACGGTGCTTAAAATCAGTAGCCTACCATGCAGTTTTACTGGCCATGATTTACAGTAGATGCTGAAAATGTTCCCCATCCGCTTCCAAACACATATAATACAGGGTCTTTCTTTATATTTGATCAGCAAGGACATTCTCGCTCCGCCAGTGACGACTCCGTTGCCGGCGACCGCGCACGAATATGTTTGAAGCACGGGCTTGCTTGAACCACTTCAATAAAGCGCTTTCTAGTTCAGGAAACTGGCCCTCTCGCAAACGTTTCCTTTTGCAGCTCACACCTTCTTCAAATGCACGTTCGATTTCCTTCCTTTTGCCGAGAATCGTGTTCAGTGTAGACGGAGGAATGTTCCACTTTCGTGCTATATCCACACGCTTCATGTGAGGATTGCAGTCCACGTCTCGAATGTATTTCACCTTCTCATCATTAGTTATCTGCCATACTTTCTTCTTATCCATTATGAAACACGCATTAAAATAGGTCATAAATGGACGTGAACACTAAGAACTAGAAGACAATAGTGCGGAACACGAAGACAATAATGCGCCTACGTGAGAAATAAACAAAGGGAAGGGATGGAAGGGCAGCGGGAGAGAGACACGTCACCTGTGTTGCGTCATAGCTATAGCCACTTCTACGCCGTCAAACACAATAAAATCATCTACACTGTCAATAACTATCAGAGAATATGAGGCAATATCGCGTCGTGTTTTCCAGAAGCTGAATTTTATAATGAAATGAGAATAAAATACGGTTCACTAACAAATAGTTCAACGGAAATTTGATCGTTGTAAGCGGGAATAGATAACGTATTAAGGGGATATATCAACATGAATTTAGTAGGATAGGGACTTGAGAAAGGAGAGAAAGGGCAGCGGGAGAGAGACACGTCACCTGAGTTGCGTCATAGCTATAGCCACTTCTACGCCGTCAAACACAATAAAATCATCTACACTGTCAATAACTATCAGAGAATATGAGGCAATATCGCGTTGTGTTTTCCATAGGCCAAATTTTATAATGAAATAAGAATAAAATACGGTTCACTAACAAATAGTTCAACGGAAATTTGATCGTTGTAAGCGGGAATAGAGAACATATTAAGGGGATATGTCAACATGAATTTAATAGGATAGGGACTTGAGAAAGGAGAGAAAGGGCAGCAGGAGAGAGACACGTCACATGTGTTGCATCATAGCTATAGCCACTTCTACGCCGTCAAACACAATGAAATCATCTACACTGTCAATAACTATCAGAGAATATGAGGCAATATCGCGTCGTGTTTTCCAGAAGCCGAATTTTATAATGAAATAAGAATAAAATCCGGTTCGCTTACAAATAGTACAATGGAAATTTGATCGTCATAAGCGAGAATAGAGAACGTGTTAAGGGGATATATCAACATGTATTTTGTAGAATTGGGACTGGGACTTGAGAAAATCATCGCGCTAAACGGGAAAACGTTGTAACCGAGAACGTGCTAACGAGATTCCACTGTAGTTCATTTTTGACATCCTTATTCTTTTTAACATAGTCTTACAGTACAGTATTTCTTTTTTGCATTCAAATTTCAACAGTCTGAGTTTTCAATAGTTGGAGGTGGTCATGGTCCCGTTCACCTCGAACTGAGACTACTGTATAAGAACTTACAGATTATAAATAGCATGGCATTGAAGTTTTCTAATTTCTCAGTGTTTTATTGGTGGAAAATTACAATAAATTGAAGAAATCTGGTATCCACACTCCCCAGGATCAAGACAGAAAAATACAACGAAACTGCAGATGTGACAGATCACTGTACATTAACAGCGTTTGTGAAGAGAGAGAACATCACAATCAGATACGCGATCTCTTCAGCATACTTAACAGTAAATTTAAACGTCGTACATGGGTGGTAGACGACGAGAATAGCAACCTTATTGGAGACGAGGAAGATACTGTTGTGAGGTGAAATTGTAATGTGAAGAGTTGTATGACAAGGTGATAACAAGAGTGCAAGTTACCCAGCAGTTGACCAACTTGTATTGGAACCTTCAATATTGCACAGCAAATTAGTGAATGCAATCTAATATCTGAATAACTACAAATCCCCTGGTGTGGATTTGGGAGATAATCAAAGTGATGGGACAGGAAGGCATTGATGTAAAGGGTCTGGGAAACCTAGGAATGGCCAGAAGATTGGTTAAGTCTCTCTCCATCCCATTGTACAAGGAAGAGTGTATCAGGAACTGCAGTGTATGTGACATCTTCATCATCACAGGGTCATCCAAAAATAATTCCTGGATTTTAAATAATTGCTATAAAAATCTGTAATGGTTTTAGCTTTAAAATGCGTGGAACAGATAACATTTTTCTTCATATCTTAGTAAGTTTCAATATGAGCTCAGTTTGTTGCTCTGCAGACGTGCGTCGAGTTGCACCGCGCGAACGTAGTGATGCGGAGCTCCACCTTGCATAAGTATGACACACTGTCCAGTCTGTTGTCCGATATCTTCTATTTGAGCAAACACAAACTGTTCAAGCATGTCGAGGTAAATTAGACTTGTAATTGTATAGTATTGCACTCGTACCCCACACAAGTTAAATCTTGTCGTTCCTCTATAACCAACCTCACATATCCATAGAGCAAGCAGGTTTAGTTGTAGGAGAAAGAACTCAAGAACAGATCTTCAACATACGACAAATACCGTATTTACTCTGCTCTAGGACCCCCTATTTTCCTAAATTTTTAGTTACGAAATTCGGGGGTAGGGGGTGGGTACTATAGACGTGAACTTTGCAAAAATCCATTATTTTGTGAAAGGGGGAGAGTAGATGCTACATACACTGACCGGCAAAAAAAGTGGAACACT
The DNA here is from genome assembly GCA_946902985.2 of Meconema thalassinum. Taxonomy (NCBI): domain Eukaryota; kingdom Metazoa; phylum Arthropoda; class Insecta; order Orthoptera; family Tettigoniidae; genus Meconema; species Meconema thalassinum. The sequence continues at coordinate 296,043,611 of OX336396.1, read as the reverse complement.
TCAATTTTTTATGTAATTTCTTAATTTATTCCACTAAAATGTATCGGTTTTCCAATATTTGCATTATTCATGTAAATGTTAGATGGTTGGCTACAGAAAATACTGAAACATATTTTACAACACGCTTAAACTCACAAATTTAGTTACATTTCACAAATCTAACAATTTTCTATTTTTTACTAATGTTCTTTTGGGCTGTTTTTTTTGCCAAACAAAACAGTGTTAATGTTTGCACTGCACTGCACGGGAACACTGGTCGCTAAAACGAGTGTTTCCACCCTTAGCGTCCATGACAGCTTGTTAGGCTCATCGAAGATTGGGGGTAATTGGTGGTAATAAACCACCCTTAGAAATGTCAATTTCTATTCACTGATGTTTCAGATGTGTGTCCTAATGCGTGAAAAGCTTTTAAAATGTGATTACATCTTTTTCATGGCTAATTTTATACTTTTTAAATTACTGTTCCACTTTTTTTGCCGGTCAGTGTAGTATGATGCCGGCCCCATGGTGTTGGGGTAGCGCGTCTGCCTCTCACCCGGAGGCCCCGGGTTCGATTCCCGGCTCCGTCAGGAATTTTAGAAACTGACGTGAGGGCTGGAACGGGGTGCACTCAGCCTCGTGAGGACAATTGAGTAGCTGTCTGAAAGTGAGGCAGTGCCCCGGTCACGAAAACCAAGATTAACGGCCGAGGGGACCCGATGCGCTGACCACGCGTCGCCCCAATATCTGCAGGTCAAATGGCTGAGCAGCGGTCGCTTGGTAGGCCTAGGCCCTTTATGGGCTGTAGTGCCAGAGGTTTTTTTTTTTATCGTTTCGGTCGTCTATGTACCATGTTATTTCAACTGCCTTTTCCCTCATTCTTTCACATTGGCCCAGTATTCGCGCATTCTTCTTCAGTGAGCTTCCCTTCGTTCTTCGGTCCACTTCTTGCCGGTTTTCAATATGGGTTCTGGCTGAAAACTCTGTATCTCCACGAGTTTCTTCTTCAAAGAGTCACGTTCCAAGATGTCCTCATGTGATATCCCCAGTTCTTGTAGGTCTTTTTCCACCTCTGTAAACCAGATCCCTTTGGTTTTCTTTCCCACAAAGTAGGCACAGATTCGATTGGACAATCTTCCGGAGTTCATTTGTGTTAAATGGCCATAAAAGGAGAGTCTTCTTTTGCGAATGGTGTCCGTTATTTTCTCCACATGTAGATAGAGTTCATCGTTGTGTCGTCTTCTATACTCTCCTCGTTCCTTGACCGGGCCCAAGATCTTTCTCAGAATCTTCCTCTCTTTGGCTTCGAGTTGTTCTGCCAGGCCTTTCTTATTCATCGCCAGGCATTCTGATGCATATAACGCCTCCGGGCGATTAACGGTAACGAAGTGCCTCAGTTTGGCCTTGAAGGACATTGATCATGATTTGTAAATGTCTTTGGTTAAATGGTAAGCCATTTCCATTTTGTTAATCCGTGCCACGAAGGCTTCCTTTTCACGAATGTTGGGCCCAATCCATTCACCCAGGTATTTGAATTTCTCTACCTGTGTTATTTGTCCTCCATTCACCGTAAGTTCTCTGGGTTCCGACTTGATGTTCGTTATAAACTGCGTTTTCTCAAACGAAATCTGAAGACCTGCCTTTGCTGCTTGCACCTGTAATTGATTGATTTGTTGTGTGGCTGTGTCAAGAGAATTAGAGAAAATTGCAATATCATCTGCGAAAGCTAAACAGTCGATTGTCAGGTTTTTGTTCTTACAACCTAGTCTGACTCCATTCTCTATACCATCCTTACACAATTCTTTACGCCATTCTCGAATAACTTTCTCAAGAACACAGTTGAATAAAAGAGGCGAGAGCCCATCTCCCTGTCTCACCCCTGTCCGTATTGCGAAGGATTCAGAAATCTCTCCCCTGAATTTCACTTTGGAAGCCGTATCCAATAGGGATTGGTGAATGATTGCTCTTGTCTTATTATCTAAACCAAATTCTCTTAAAACCTGGATCAGGGTACTTCGATCCAGCGAGTCGTAAGCCTTCTTGAAATCAACAAAAGTCACAACGAATTTCTTACTTCTCAGATTCATGTACGATAGAATTGATTTTAGATTCATGATTTGCTCAACACAAGAGCGCCCCTTTCGAAATCCACCTTGGTATTCGCCCAGGTGTTGATCGAGCTGTGCTTCCACTCTCGTTTGAAGAGCTTTCGCGAGAATCTTGTATGTTATCGAGAGGAGTGATATGCCACGATAGTTGTTTACGTCCGCTTTATCACCTTTCTTGTGCAGGGGATGAATTAGGGCCGATGTCCAATCACTGGCCAGTTTCTCTGTTTCCCAAATCTCCCGGATGATATCCGTTAGCTTGTCGACTGGTTTTTCACCTGCGTATTTCCAGAGTTCGGCAACTATTGAATCCTCACCTGGTGCTTTATTGTTCTTAAGTGAGTGAATGATCTGCTTGATTTCTTCCCTAGTTGGTGGACTTGAGTCTGGATTGACGAGCACATTACTGTGAAAGGAAAATTTCGATGTTGGAGCCTCACAATTGAGAAGGGACTCAAAGTATTTCGCCAGGATCTGGCAGTTGTCTTTGTCATTGTAAGCAACTTTCCCATCGGGATTCCTAAAGTGAAGACTGGGTGGTGTGTATTTACTGAGATTTTGCTTGAAGGTTTTATAGAAATCACGGGTGTTGTTCTTTTTGAAATCTTGGTCTATATGTGCCAACTGATTTTTTTGGAATGCTCGTTTTATCCCGCGTATGGTTTTATCAGCCTGCTTTCTCACGACCAGGAATCTCTCTCTGTTTTCTTCATTCTTCTGTTTGTTCCATCGCAACCAGGCAAGCCGCCTTTGGTGAATGGCATCGTCACATTCATTAGTCCACCAAGGATGCCGCCTCAACTTAATCAGTGGGGTGGTTTTCTGTGCCGTTTCAAGAATTGCTTCTTTGAGTTGTTCCCAATTCTGTGGCTCAAGTGTTTCAAGTTTCTGACTGAATTCGCTTTGTGTTTTCAGTTTTTCCACATCAAACCTGTTGATCTTTCTTCCCTGAAATCTCTTGGTGGATCTTTGAGGAAGTTTTAATTTTATCTTTGAAAGATAGTGATCAGAGTCAAGATTCACGCTTCTTATGACTTTTACATTCTGGATTTCTCTACGAGATTTACGAGAAATAGCGACGTGGTCAATTTGGAATTCGCCGAGATGGGGATTTGGGGATGTCCATGTTTTCTGTTTTGCAGGAAGTCGTTTGAAAGCGGTTGACTTCATCACTAGGTTGAACGCCTTGCACAACTCCACTAACCTTTCTCCATTGCGGTTTGTTCTTCTGTGGGCCGGGTATTCTCCGATAATATTCTTGAATTTCTTTTCCTTACCGAGCTGAGCATTGAAGTCCCCAAGAAGGACGATGATGTGTTCCTTGGGAATCTTGGATGGAATATCTTCAAGCTCTTCCCAGAATATTTCCGTCCCTTGTGGATCGATTCTGTTAGCTTGATTAATTGGGGCATGGACGTTCACCATGGTGTAGATTTTATTAGTGCTTCGAAACGAAAGGATCGAGACTCGACTGTTGGGGGACATGAAGTTGGTGATGGACTCTAAAATCTTCTTACTGACCACAAATCCTGTGCCAAGGTGGGGGATGGATTTTACTACACGTTTTCCGACTTTACCTTTGAAGATTCTATACCCCTGGGAGTCAAAAGCTTCTGCATCAACAAACCTTGTTTCCTGAATTGCTGCGATCAGGATTTGATGATGTTGTAGGGTGTCAATCAGTTGTTTCAATTTACCGCCCTTCATAAGGGAGTTCACGTTGAATGTTGCGAAGAAGTTGCGTCGTTTGTGTCTGATCTTGTTTGTAGGAGTCTCCGATACCTCCAAGCATGTCGTAGATAGGGGGCCAGTGATATTGCACACTGACCAATGTACTGCCAAGGTTGTGAGCCTTGGAGTCCTCAGCACTGATCGGCTCGCCGACCCAGCTTCCCGCTGGGATTGGTTACCCAACCTTCCACTGGGTTGCTCGGCTTAACAGGGGGCACCTCTTGTAGGTTACATGCTGGTGTTGGAGTGAAAGAGGCTAAGTTGGATTCTCTTACTGAATCCAATATGTTTAAGTCACAGCTGACATGCAACAACGCATTTCACTCCCATTAGCCCAGAGCTGTAAGGACTCCTCCCAGGTTGATTCCTGGGACCCAGTGCCTGAGATTATTATTATTATTATTATTATTATAGTATGATATATTTAATCAAAATAAATGAAGTGAATGGGTAAGTCGTCGGCCACTAGCGTCTCATCCTTACGCGACTGTGACAACACCGCACATGGCCTGCCGGCTGCCTCTCTCATACTGTGCGTATGTCGGCCGGCCACATGTTGCATAGCATGAGTCATAGTTCATACGCACAGAAAGAAAGACGAGACTTCTTTCTTCAAACAAGGCCACGCTTTGTTAGTAACAGAGCTCGCGTATGAATGAAAGGTCAGGGGTTTCTGTATTTAGTGGTTTCTTCTCAATCTGGTGATAGATTGCAGCACTATGCAGACTACAGTACATTTTGTGCCCAGACTGTATTCCTCAAAGATTTGTAGAATTCAATAAGTGTGACGTAATTGTTTGCAGGAGCAAGTGTGAGAAACATCCAGGCCTTCCAAGTGCTGCAGTCTGTTTTCCTCAAGTCGAACTGTGCTGCTCTTTGCTGTACTATTCTGGATGCCATCTCCAGCGTCTACCACTCGGACAATGCCAACTACTTCATCCTAGAGGGCCAGCATACTCTGTCACAATTTGCTGAGAAGATCCACATAAAACCTCCAGAAATACAGGTACTGTACTGCCTCTCATTATGGGAACTTGCAATTGTTAGATTTTGCCTTTATTTGTATGGTTCCTCCAGCTGCACATTCTTTCCATAAAATAAGGTTTCAAGTAATCAATACAAGATGCATAGATTTAGAAACCCTGACAATATGTAAGGATGTGCAAAATACATATTTTCGAAAACATGAGTAATGTCCCAATTTTCAATTTTTTCAAAACACTGGGATTTTTGTGCTCCCCTCCCACCCGCACCCCCATAAAGAAATATATATTTATATCTACTTACTTACTTACTTCCTCGGCGCAACAGCCTGGGGTAGGCTTTGGCCTCTCTCACGATTCCTCGCCATTCGTCCCTTCTATGAGTTTTCTCCCACCATCTTCCAACCCTCATAGTTCTCAGGTCTTCTCCTAAGTCTTGTAGCCATCTTTTGCGCGGTCGTCCACGTCTCCTCTTCCCTTCCATAGTTCCATGTAATATCTTCCTTGGTGTTTTTTCTTCATTCATCCTCTCTACATGACCAAGCCAATCCAGACGTCGGGACCAGAGGCGGTTCTAGCCCTGGGCCTGGGCTTGGTTAATAAATAAATTGATAATTTACAGATATAATTTATCTGATATAAAACAAACTAATGCATTTAATTAAGTTAATTTTTCTTTCAATTTCAAAATTTATTTATTTTGTATGTAATTTAAACACACAATTGAAATCGTGTATAAATATAATATTTTTTTTTAAAGTAGTGCATATACCAAGAGTATTAAACTCTTTTCCCAACTTTATGACATGCAAGTTCAAAAGTTTCCAATGTAGAGAAACCTCCATGCGATACAAGTGCATCGATATCTCCCCAACTCTGTGACAAAAATGTGAGTGCAACTGTTTCTAATATAGACGAACCAGTACCATTTTATATCAGTGCATCGATCTATGATGGTCCATGCCAATCACGTAAATTAGTTTATAAACAAACGTTACTATACAACAAGAACAGAAGTTTTAACAGTAAATGGTTTGATAGGTATACATTTATTGAATACTCTGAGAACAAAGATGCTGTTTTCTGTGTCGTCATTTCGTTCAATCTGATTCAAGCAATGCTGAACATGTTTTCAGTAAATCGGGATTTTGCAATTGGAAAAGAATATGAGAAAAATGTGCAAAGCATGCTGATAGTGAATGTTATAAATCTTCAATAGTAAAGTGAAACAGTTTTCTGGTAAGTGAACATAGCAGCACAGTGATTTCGAAGCTAAGCGAGAAACCTCTGGTTATATTGCGTAACCGCTCAGCTGTGGCAACAATGGCCCGAGTCGCATTACTTTGTGCTCGGCAAGACATTGGGCTTAGAGGTCATCGTCAAAAAGTTTCGGGTGTTGACAGTGTTAATAATAAAGGGAATTTTGATGAAATTTTAAATGTAAATAAACTAGAAAGTGAATGCACAAGTAAACAGTCTACCAAAGAATGCAACTTACTCATCTAAAGATTCTCAAAATGAATTTCTTGATCATCATCATCATCTTGCACAGTTTCCAGCCACTGGCCGGGTCTGTTTGGAACACAAGCCTCTCCAACGTCTTCTGTCTTCCCACCATCTCTCAGCCTCCACCCTTGTCCAGTCTTCTCCTCTCTTCTTCACGCTTTCTTCCACCCCCTTCAGCCACCTGTCTCTCGGTCTTCCCCTCGGTCTCTTTCCTTCCCACTTCGTCTCATGTACTCTCCTGGGTATCCTCTTCTCCTCCATTCGTTTTACATGTCCATACCATCTAAGTCTAGATTTCTCTATACCATCCTGTAATGGTTCCTCCTTCATTAATTCTCTGGTCCTCTCATTTCTTATTCTGTCCATCTTTGTAGCTCCAATACTGCTTCTCAAGAACCTCATCTCACTGGCCTGTATTTTGCTCCTCTCCCTTCCTTTCATAACCCAGGTCTCCGAGGCATACGTCAGGATAGGGACATAGTACGTCCGATATATGATCTTTTTGCTGTTCTGAGGGACATCCTTGCTCCATAACATGCTTCTCACACTCCTCCGAAATGCTTCGTTCCAAAATGGAACGAATTTCTTGATATCTCAGCTAATATAATAGTTGAACATATTGGAGGAGAGACGAAAAAATATAACAATGGTTACCGTATTTCCTCGCATAATCGTCACACTTTTTTTGCCAAAAATTCTTGGAAAAAAGCAGGGTGCGACGATTATGCGAAGAATATTTAAGTTCAAAAAATATACTGTATCATTATTTGCTGCACGGGACAGTCATTCGCGTAGCGTGAGTCTTAGCCTGCAGTCAGAGACAGGCTTCTTTCTTCTAACAAGGTCACTACAGGTTAACGCTCGCGGAATGTACTGACGAAGCTAGCCATTCGCGTCGTGGTTCATAGCCCGCAGCCATAAAGACGAGATTACTTTCTCCTGACAAGATCACGCTAGATTAGGGCTATAAACTCGCGGAACGTGCGCTGGCCGTTCGCGTCACAGTTTATAGCCCGCAGGCATAAAGACGAATTACTTTCTGCTGTCAAAATCACGCCAGATTAGGCCTATAAGCTCGCGGAATGTGCGCTGGCCGTGCGTGTCGCGGTTCATAGCCGGCAGGCATACAGACGACGCGGTATTACTTTCTCCTGACAGGATCACGCCAGATTAGGCCTATAAGCTCAGGGAATGTGCGCTGGCCGTTCGCGTCACAGTTCATAGCCCGCAGGCATAAAGACGAGAGTACTTTCTGCTGACAAGATCACGCCAGATTAGGCCTATAAGCTCGCGGAATGTGCGCTGACCATTCGCGTCGCGCTTCATAGCCCGCAGGCATAAATACGATATTACTTTCTCCTGACAAGATCACGCCAGATTAGGCCTATACGCTCGCGGGATGTGCGCTGTCCGCTCGCGTCACAGTTCATAGACCGCAAGCCTAAAAATGAGATTACTTTTTGCTGACATGATCACGCCAGATTAGGTCTATAGTTCGCGGAATGTGCGCTGGCCGTTCGCGTCATAGTTCATAGCCCGCAGGCATAAAGACGAAATTACTTTCTGCCGACAAGATCACGCCAGATTAGGCCTATAAGATCGCGGAATGTGCGCTGGCCGTTCGTGTCGCGGTTCATAGCCGGCAGGCATAAAGACAAGATTACTTTCTCCTGACAAGATCACGCCAGATTATACGCTAGCGGAATGTGCTAAGTGACGAAGCTTGCCGCTCGCGTCACAGTTCATTGCCCGCAAGCATAAAGACGAGATATTTTTCGTCTGACATAGTCTCGCCAGGTTATAAAGTCGCGGCAGCATGTGCAACTGACTGGCGCACAAATACGAACATGCTATGCGACGATTATGCGATAAAATTTTATAAACCTATTTTAGTGTTTGAAAAGTGGGGTGCGACGATTACGCAGTGGCGACGATTATGCGAGGAAATACGGTATGTTTCCTTAATCCTGGATGAAGTTAGAGTTGTTAGTAAAGTGGAACAGATGTCCGTATGTGTCAGATATGTAGGACAAAATTCTATAGAGGAGCGTTTCATTGGTTTTATACATTTGTCTCAACTGAATGCTGAAAGTATAGCTAATTCAGCTTTAGAGTACCTTGTTTCAGTGGATTTCGCTCCATGTAAGTGCATTGGACAAGCATATGATGGAGCCGCGGTTCTGTCAGGGAAGATAAACGGTGTGCAGCGTTTATTGCGACAAAAGGTCAATAACCCATGTGTTTACGTGCATTGTTATGCACATCGCTTAGATTTAGTTTTCGTGGACGTTTCAAAGCCAGTTTGTAGACGTGGTAGGAGACATTTTTGGTTTACTGGAAGCAATTTATGCTTTTCAGTCTGTATCTACTGTAAGACACCAAAAGTTTGTTGAGATACAGAGTGATCTTCATCCAGGAGAACGTGTTTTAGAGACACCTCTTCAAAGTGACACGCGATGGGTATGTAAATATAGAGGAGTAATGTATTTTCAGAAACGTTTTGCTTCAGTTAAAGCAGCTCTGGAGTATTTTTCAAAGTCGGTTAACAAGAAAGAGGCAGCAGAAGCAAAAGGTTTGTTGAAACAGCTTTGTAAAGTGAAGGTGATGTTTGTGTTACGAATCTTTTCTGATATTCTCGAGCTTGCCAATGGAGCCTCTATGTTCTTACAACAGAAACATGTGGACTTCGGAGGGGTTTTGTAAAATTGTTGCAAGAAAAACGAAATGATTATTATTTTAAGGAACTATGGGCGTTTACATGTGACTCTGTTCAGTCGTTAGGCGTGAAAGTTTATGAGCAATCTAGAGTCTCAAGTATTCCAAAGAACTTTTCAGACTACGTTTTATTAATGCCAGTCTCTGCGGAGAAAGAAGAGGAAAATGTCACATTATCAGAGACATGTAAAATAAATCTTTTTGAAATATCAGACAACATGGTAGAAGAGTTACTGCGTAGATTTACTGAAAATGATTTTGTGTGCAATGCAATGGACGCCTGTAACCCAAGAAGTGAAAACTTTTTAAATTTTGAATATATATATTATCACGTTCTGTGAAAAGTATAATCTAATCTTCAGAGACCGTAAGGTGCTACAGACAATATCAGTTTAGCTAAGAATGTATTTAGAGGCAAATATTCAAACACTTCATCATTCCTTTTTTCTGAAATTCTGAAAATGGAAGTTGCTTTTCCATAGCTACTATTATTTTTCAAGTTGATACTGACTCTTCCTGTGTCATGTGCTTCTGCTGAGCGCAGTTTCTCTGTCGTGAAACGAATAAAATCCTATTTCAGAGCAACAATGGCAACAAAGAGGCTTTCCAATCTCGCAATTCTTTCAATTGAAAGAGAATTTAGTGGAAAATTACTTCACGACCCTTCTGATATTGTAGGGTACCCGCGAGGGTGTCCTCTACAATGGATTGTCTTAGGGGATGAAATAAGAATAGCTGGGGGGCTGCTCGTAGCTTGGCTGTGAGAGGTGTAAACGTGGACGGGTTCGAGAGCGTATAAGCGCTCAAAAGGAGAACTCCCGAATGTACTGCTTAATCGGGTAGTTCGGATATGCGGTTAAGGGATGAGGGGCGGTTTGACGCTATGAGCTTTGAACAGCAGAGCCGCTGTTCGGAATACTGCCGCGTGAGCAGCGACTGGCTCGAGCTACTGAGTGATGCACGCAGTGTGACGTCAGCGAGTAACTTGCTACGTGCGCTGTGAAACAATTAGTTAAATTTCTACCTGGCTTCTACCGGAACAAGGGATGAAGAACAGGATTGTAATGGCCAACGCGGGAAGTCAACAACCCACCAAGAGTATTCTGGTAATAGTGGACAATGTATAAAAATTTGTTGGCCAAAGCATTAGATAATGATGTGATAATACAAAGAGTTGACTTTACAAAGGTCGCTTGACAATTTAGCAAACATGTGGAGGACCAGACAATATTATTGTCACTAAATAAGGAAATCCAGGAAGGCATAAAGGACACGACACCACCACTAACTAATAATAAGATATATTATCAAATAGGTGGCACATAAAACAAATATCCAAAGGTGACACATAAACAAATATCCAAAGGTGGCACATAAACATATGAGAAACACTAGCACAAATTTACACAATTGAAGAAACACTCAAAGAATTAACACACGTTACGTCTTGAGCCTAAAACACACATATTGTCTTGAACGTAGCTGCAGATCAGTACATCATAGAACGGCATGCAATACACGGCGGTTCCATAGAATGATATAATTTAAATATGCAACACAAGTGGAGTTGCAACAAATAATGAAAAAACAGGTCGCATGGAACGAGAATGTGTCGTCGAACCAGGACTGACTTACAGTGATGCGCCGATACTGTAAGCCCAAATGAATTGTTAATAAAACAAATTATGTGTGAAACGCAGGAAGTCAAAGTAGTTGCTGTCATACAAATACCGGGATATGCCCATCGCACGGTATTGTCACAATAGTAAAGTAGTTAAACCCAGCGTCAACTTCCATTCCAGTGATGTTGCAGGAAGTCAAAATAGTTGCTATCATACAAATACCGGGACATGCCAATCGCGCGGTATTGTCACAATAGTAAAGCAGTTTAGCCTAGCGTCAACCTCCAATTAGTGATGATGCCTGGCCTTGTAACATGCTTCCAGACACGATGAATTACTTATCACACGAAGCATCATCATTATTCATACGCGTGAAGACAAATTGTTAGGCAGTAAATGAAGATAGAAGTAAACATATTACAACAAACTATCCGACGCCGCGGATTGAAGAATTCGTCGACATGGCGCGTAGCAACATCAAGCATGGTGATGATGAGATCGAAAATCACCGTAATGTCACTGCCCAAACAAAATATGAATCATGTGCATAGGACATGATTGCTAAGCACGGTTACTATGAAGATAGCACCAATTATAGAAATGATTAGCTGGATACTTGTTGATATATCACAACCAGCGTTGAAGCACAGCATTGTGTCATGGCTACACTTAGATAACAACGAAGAAGAAAAACGTGATTGGTCGCTACAAGCAGCAAGGAGGCCTCTGATAGGCTGGAAGCAGCCAATCACAGTAGAGAGTTTAAAAAACCAAATTAGAGGCCTCTGATAGGCCGAAAGCTGCCAATCACAGTAGAGATCAAAAACAAGTTAAAGATGAATCAATGTGGCCAACTTAGAAATACCACAATACCTTCTAAGCAAAAATATCCTACTGGAAACACGGCAGTGGGAGTACTACATGCAATCAAAACAAATAGATCACGACAACCAATCAACATAAACAAAACCAACCTGACAATGAATAAATGCAATGAAGACAAATAATACTGATATGTACAACCACACAGAGTGGAAACAAATGGGGAAACACAAAAACTGGTTTGCCAAGACAGTGGCCGAACCATATTGCCCGCACAGAAACAACAGGCAGGTTGTTTATGAAAATACAAGAGTGTTTAGTTCTGCGGCAACAAGGGAGACACCTTGACGATGGGACGTTTCAACAGTCCGGAGGTGGTATGTAGAGAGACCACACGAGCTAGGCCGTCCTTACCACAATGAACCTCAAGAATTCGTCCAAGTCGCCAGTAAGTAGGAGAAACATTGTCGTCCATAATAAGCACAAGCGTGCCAACCTTGAGGTTAGGAGACATACGGTTCCACTTGCGACGTTGTTGAAGGGAGAGTAAATGATCTGTGGACCATTTACGCCACAATGAAGTCATAATCTGTTGAAGTAATTGCCATCTAGACAACCTATTGATGGGCACTTCAGAAGCGTCAGGAATGGGCAAGGCATTCAAAGGTCGTCCAACAAGAAAGTGACCTGGCGAGAGATAGCACAAGTCAGTAGGATCCTCAGTCATAGGCGAAATGGGTCTAGAATTTAGAATGGCTTCAATTTGCACCACGAGAGTGGTCAATTCTTCATACAGAATGAGTGCGTCATGCTCGGAATTACATCCCGAGATACAATCATCAACATAGAAGTCGTTTAAAACAATCTGAGTGGCAGCTGGAAAAGCTGTGCCATCAGTGAGGGCGAGCTCCTTTAGCACACGAGTGGCTAAGAAGGATGCTGGGGCAGTACCATATGTAACGGTGTTTAATTGATATTCTACCATTGGGTCTGAAGGAGAGTCTCTCCAAAATATTCTCTGTAAGTCACGATCCTTGTGATCTACAAGAATCTGTCTGTACATTTTACTCAGATCAGCTGCAAACGCTATCAAGTGAGTACGGTACCGAAGCAAAATAGAGAACAAATCCTGCTGAATTACAGGGCCCACCAACAAGGTATCATTAAGGGAGCACCCAGACGTAGTAGCCATCGAAGCATCAAATACCACTCTGAGCTTTGTAGAAGTACTGTGCGGCTTGAAAACAGGATGATGGGGAATGTAGTAAACTTCACCATCAGTCGGGTGGGGGGCAACTTGCATATGGTTTAAGGCTAGATATTCATGCATGAATTCAGTGTATTCTAACCTTAACTCAGGGTTACGAGCCCAACGTCTTTCGAGAGAGTGAAAACGTTTTAGTGTAGCGTAGCGAGAGGCACCTAGAGGCTCCGAGTCTACCTTGCGAGGGAATCTAACCACAAATCTACCATCGTCTTTGCGAGTGGCAGTAGCAACGAAGTGTTCTTCACATATGGATTCATCAACAGACTACACTGGGGTTTCAACTTCTTCAACGTTCCAAAACGCTTCCAGCTGTTGTTCTACATGAGGGCGTGAGAGTGTAAGTGCTGATACCACGTGCGATGGTTGCGAGGTGCTTGCACTGGGCAGCTTCCCAGAAAACACCCAACCCACAGAGGTATTTTGAATGATGGGCAAATCACCGACTGGTATGATTTTACCAGGACATAACAGGTCAAAGAAATATTCTGCACCAAGAACAAGATCAATAGATTTAGTGCAATTGAAATCAGGATCAGCTAAATCAATATGTGATGGAATGTTCCATTCAGAGGTATCGAAACCAGCAGCGGGTAGCTCAAGTGCAATATTGGGAACCACGAGACATTCAAGCTTAGCAGACCAATTAGTAGCACAGGCAAAAACGTTCACATCAGCAACAACAGTAGCAGTGCTTTGATTTTGACCAACACCGTGAATGTGTACCTTCATAGGTTTGGTGTGGAGTCTTAATTTCTTAATTAAGTGTGACGAAATTAAGTTACAATCTGATGCAGAGTCAAGTAGTGCAGTGACAGGTACACGTAAGCCATTGCCAGCTAATATATTCAACTTGGCAGTGGGTAATAGCGTCCTTGAAAATTGATCGTCACGAGCGACGTTACTGCAACTAGTGTTAACCACGTTAGCATGAGCTTGAGAAGCATCATTACTAGTGCCACTGGAGGGCTCATAGTGAAGAAGAGTGTGGTGTTTTCGGGAACAAGTGTTACAAGAGTACTTCGAACATTGATGATTAGGCTCGAAATTACGCAAACAATTATAACACAATTTTCGAGACCTGACAAAATCCCATTTGGCTGTGGACGAAAGTTTGATAAAGGTACCACATTTCGACAATTGGTGATCAATGCTCCTACAATATGTACAACGAGATTTGGTAGTAGTTAACATGGGTTTCTGAGGCGAATGACCTTCAGCTTTAAGTTTGGTTACAGCAGTATGTAATGCAGGCCTGGACACATTCTTTTCAGTTATTTCCAGTACCTTGCATTTTTTCTCTAAGAAGCTAACCAAGTCCTGGAGAGTGGGAATTCTCCCAGAATCAACATGATTCTCCCATTCACGGATGCTATCATTATCTAGTAGCTCCAATATAAAATGTGACAATAACAGGTCTTGAAGGGGAACCCCGTTAAAGTCCAAAGCTTCTAACGCATTGACATGAGAAACAAAGTGGTCGATGATGGCACGCAAGGACACTGAATCATTACCGTATGCGGGGGGCTTGAAAAGCTTGGTAACATGATTGTGCGCTATGAGCCTAATGTTATTGTATCGAGTTGTCAGCAAGTTCCATGCAACCATAAAGTTATCATCTGACACAGTAATGTTCTTTAAGAGGAGTTTGGCCTCACCACTAAGACTAGAATTAAGGTAGTAGAACTTAACAATATCAGACAGAGCATGGTTATCAATTACTATAGCCTTGAAGCTATCTCTGAAATTCAACCAGTCTGTGAAATCGCCACTGAACTGCGGAATTTGAATTTCAGGCAACTTTATATGCGCTGCAGCTACGTTAGCAGTAGGAAATTGTGCACTCTGCAAATTATTCAAAGGGTTATCACTGTCTGTAGTGTTGGATTTTTTGAAATTGTCACAATGTAGTTTAATTTTAACCATCAACTCAAAATATTTATCTTCGAAGTCACAACGTTCGGCTATTTCTTCGTCGATATTGTCTGTAATATCCTCTAAAGCGACTTGCGCTTCGTTATATTGTTCATAAATTTCCTCGCATTTGTGTTTGCGTAACACTAACATTTGATATTGCTCTTCTGTAATGTCCTGAAAGTTGCTAATTACCTTTTCTTGTGAGGTAAGCATGCCCTTAGCGACTGCACGCTTCCTAACTAAAAGTCGTTTTTGGGCATCATCCATAATGACTTTAGGATTGCCCGCCTAGATGTAATTACCAGAGTTGCACACCTAACTAACACAACCAACTAACTAACACAAAAAATAAACACTGAGACAATGGTCTCGATTAAGTTGTAAACAAACATCTGAACATAGAATACTGTATTGTGTCCTTGGGAAGTTAATGGGAACGTATACAATGTTAAATTTATGGCCTTCCTGGTGAAATAGCAAGAAACATGGCCAAAGCAAAGCTTAATGATTCAAAGTAGTGAACAGCTCAATATCCGGCCCGGAGAGGACCAAACAATGTAATGGCCAACGCGGGAAGTCAACAACCCACCAAGAGTATTCTGGTAATAGTGGACAATGTATAAAAATTTGTTGGCCAAAGCATTAGATAATGATGTGATAATACAAAGAGTTGACTTTACAAAGGTCGCATGACAATTTAGCAAACATGTGGAGGACCAGACAATATTATTGTCACTAAATAAGGAAATCCAGGAAGGCATAAAGGACACGACACCACCACTAACTAATAATAAGATATATTATCAAATAGGTGGCACATAAAACAAATATCCAAAGGTGACACATAAACAAATATCCAAAGGTGGCACATAAACATATGAGAAACACTAGCACAAATTTACACAATTGAAGAAACACTCAAAGAATTAACACACGTTACGTCTTGAGCCTAAAACACACATATTGTCTTGAACGTAGCTGCAGATCAGTACATCATAGAACGGCATGCAATACACGGCGGTTCCATAGAATGATATAATTTAAATATGCAACACAAGTGGAGTTGCAACAAATAATGAAAAAACAGGTCGCATGGAACGAGAATGTGTCGTCGAACCAGGACTGACTTACAGTGATGCGCCGATACTGTAAGCCCAAATGAATTGTTAATAAAACAAATTATGTGTGAAACGCAGGAAGTCAAAGTAGTTGCTGTCATACAAATACCGGGATATGCCCATCGCACGGTATTGTCACAATAGTAAAGTAGTTAAACCCAGCGTCAACTTCCATTCCAGTGATGTTGCAGGAAGTCAAAATAGTTGCTATCATACAAATACCGGGACATGCCAATCGCGCGGTATTGTCACAATATGCCTGGCTGCGTGGCTCAGGGGTAACGTTCTCGCTCGCTGGGCCCAAGGTTGCTGGTTCGTATCCTGGCGCAGTCAGGTGGCATTTGAGGGTGCGCAAATGCGAGGGAGCCGTGTCAGTAGATTTACTGGCACGATAAAGATCCCCTTCGGGGCAAAATTCTGGCACCCCGGCGTCTCTAAAAGCCAGAGTAGTTAAAAGGGACGTAAAACCAATAACATTATTATTATTATTATTGTCACAATAGTTAAGCAGTTTAGCCTAGCGTCAACCTCCAATTAGTGATGATGCCTGGCCTTGTAACATGCTTCCAGACACGATGAATTACTTATCACACGAAGCATCATCATTATTCATACGCGTGAAGACAAATTGTTAGGCAGTAAATGAAGATAGAAGTAAACATATTACAACAAACTATCCGACGCCGCGGATTGAAGAATTCGTCGACATGGCGCGTAGCAACATCAAGCATGGTGATGATGAGATCGAAAATCACCGTAATGTCACTGCCCAAACAAAATATGAATCATGTGCATAGGACATGATTGCTAAGCACGGTTACTATGAAGATAGCACCAATTATAGAAATGATTAGCTGGATACTTGTTGATATATCACAACCAGCGTTGAAGCACAGCATTGTGTCATGGCTACACTTAGAGAACAACGAAGAAGAAAAACGTGATTGGTCGCTACAAGCAGCAAGGAGGCCTCTGATAGGCTGGAAGCAGCCAATCACAGTAGAGAGTTTAAAAAAACAAATTAGAGGCCTCTGATAGGCCGAAAGCTGCCAATCACAGTAGAGATCAAAAACAAGTTAAAGATGAATCAATGTGGCCAACTTAGAAATACCACAATACCTTCTAAGCAAAAATATCCTACTGGAAACACGGCAGTGGGAGTACTACATGCAATCAAAACAAATAGATCACGACAACCAATCAACATAAACAAAACCAACCTGACAATGAATAAATGCAATGAAGACAAATAATACTGATATGTACAACCACACAGAGTGGAAACAAATGGAGAAACACAAAAACTGGTTTGCCAAGACAGTGGCCGAACCAAGGATCTTAATAACTAATTAAATAAACTAGAAAGACTAGTTGCTTCTAATATTACTGAGTTTAATGTGGGGTACTTCCGACTTGAGGTACTCCTTGCAGTGGCAAAATAGTTATCAAAACAGATACTTCTATAAACCAAGCACAAAGGGGTGGTAGTGTAAATGTCTGTACTGAGGATGGTGTATCGCTATGACACTTACCCTTCGGCGTTGATGTGGCTCGTGGCAGCAATTCGGCACAAAGAAGCACTGAGGCAAAGTGCCTGACTGTCTGACCAAGAATGAGTGGTCGATTGATCCTGAGGTACCTCTCTTCTCCATTTATATAGGTTTAGGAGTGCCGCGTCTGTGGAATTGCAGTTTTAACAGGATGTGCGGCGTTGGCTGAGGTCACTGGAGGGTGATACTATCCTGGCCTTATGCTAGAATGTAGCTACTGTATGCCACAGGCGTCTGTTTGGAGCTAAATGTATATTTCGTAGATAGAGGAGGATGGGGATGCATCCCTCGGATGCAACAATATAGTGAACCAGTTTGCCCAGAGTAGAAACAGAAGAATACATTTATGTGACAGTGAAATATGCTATTTTTTTTACCAATGATAGTTTTTAGCCTAATTTTCTCATTTTGCAAAAATGAGGAAAAAGTAGACTAATGAGATCGATCCGGGAAAATTTCTGGGCCCCCCCAGATTTAAGCTTCTAGAACCGCCACTGGTCGGGACTTAATACATTTTACAATATCTTCACCTTTGATTATCTCTTCAATTTCTTTGTTTGTCCTGATTTACCACCCTTCATCCTCCTTTACCGGGCCTTATATCCTTCTTAAAACTTTCCTTTCAAAAATTTTGAGATCATTCTCATCATTTGTTGACATTGTCCACATCTCAGATCCATAGGTCACCACTGGTCTAATAAGGGTCTTGTAGAGTTTAACTTTCAAGTTCCTACTTTACAGTTTTGATTTTAAGAGCATAGTGTTAGCATAGTAAGCCCTGTTTCCATCCATGATCCGTTTATGAATCTCCTCTGATACTGAATTCTCACAATTTAGTATAGTACCAAGGTAACTGAAGCATTTTACATTCTCAAACTTATACTGACCAATTTCTACATTTTCTCTTGCTCTTCTATCTTTTCCCGCTGACATTTTCATGTATTTCGTTTTCCTTTCATTAATTCTCATTCCCATCTTTCCACTCTTCTCCTCCAGAATCTTGAACATTTCTTTAAGAGATTCCCAGTTCCGTGCCATTAACACAATGTCATCCGCATATGTATACGCCTGCTTGGACTTGCTTATTATCGTCCCTCCCAATCCCAGTTCTTTCATAACTTCATTCAGTGTCAAGTTGAATAACACTGCAGACAATGAATCTCCTTGCCTCACTCCGTTATTCACCTCAAAATTCCTGCTAGTTTTGCCTCCTACATAAACCTTGGCCTGCGATCCTTCCATTGTCATTGCTACTAGACTGATCAACTTCTTTGGCACTCCACATGCTTCTAGGGCGTTCAACATCTTCGTTCTATCAATGCTATCAAACGCCTGTTGGAAATCAATGAATAGCAAATGCAGATCAACACCATATTCATAGCATTTCTCCATAGATTGTCTCATAACAAATATTTGGTCAGTAGGTCCCCTTCCTGGCCGGAATCCACACTGGTTCTCATCCAGTATTTCTTCAGCGTAGTTGCTCAGTCTCCTTTGCAATATACTTGAGAATATCTTTTATACAACACTTAGTAATGTTATCCCTCTATAATTTCCACATTGTAACTTATCACCTTTCTTGAAGATGGGACAGATAAGGCCAACCTTCCAATCCTGAGACATTATCTCTCTTTCCCATATCTCCCCAATGAGTTCATGTAGGTTCCTAACAATCCCTTGTCCTCCATTCTTTATTACCTCCGCTATGATCTGATCCTCTCCTGGTGCTCTTCCATTTCGTTGACGCTTCACTGCCTCCATAACTTCATCTATGGATGGTTTAGTGACCTGTGGCTCTACATTCATGTAGACCTGTCTCTCATTCATCTCGTCCTTACGTTCTATATTTAACGTATCTTTAAAGTGCTCCGCCCATCTTTCAAGAACTCTATCTTCCTCTCCAATCACTTTTCCGTCTTTATCCTTACACGAGTTCTCCCGTGGTTGAAATTCCTTTGTCATTCGTTTCGTTGCTTGGTACAATTTCTTACTTTCATTCTGGCTGTTCAGTTCTTCAATTCTTTCCATTTGTCTTCTTAGATACCGTACATTCTCTTCTTCCTTTTCAGAACTCTATTTGCTGTTCTTCTACTTTCTTTATATCTTTCACAATTCCATCTTGTCTTTCTTTGAATCATAATCAATCTGACTGCATTCTTCTGCTCTATATATTTCCTACATTCATCATCAAACCATTCTTCATTCCTGTTCCTCTTCTTCTCCCCAATAGTTTCTTTCACAGTCTCTTCCAATGCTTTCTTTATTCCAGTCCATCTCCTCTCTACAGTGTCATCCTCATTCATATTCTTTAATCTCTCTTCCAACTTCTTGTTCAGTGTGTCCTCATATTGCTTAACAATTTGTGTTTGCTGAAACTTTTCCACGTCCCACTGTATCCTCTTAATTCCTTGTGTCACATTCTACATTCGCAATTCGTTCTCTAAACAGAGCTTTCACCAAAAAATTATCCGAATCACAGTTGGGGCCCCTTGCAGATCTGACGTCAATCATTGAAGATGCATGTCTTCTTGAAATCAAGACATGGTCAATTTGGTTTACCACTCCGGTGCCTGGCATTTTCCAGGTTCCTTTGTATATGTCCTTATGTTTAAAACGAGTACTTTTGATTACTATTCTATTACTTTCTGCAAATTGGCATAGAAGCTTCCCATTTTCACTAGTATTAGTATGTAAAGAATGTTTCCCTGCTACATACTGCAAGAAGTCCTCTCTACCTATTTTGGCATTGAAGTCCCCAAGAAGTATTATCACATCATATTTTGGTATCATACTACATTCCTTTTCCAACTGGTCATAGAATGCATTTTTCTTCTCTTCACTATCGTCTTCTGTAGGTGCATACGCTGATATGTGTCAGATTCCTGAATCGTCCCTTTAGTCTCATTTTACACATTCTATCTCCTAGAGGCTCAAATCCAAGAAGACTTCTTTTTGTCTTTTGAACTAATGATAAGGCCTGTTCCACACTGACCAGTTCTTACTTCAGGACCACTGTATAACATTGTATAGTCCTTCTTGTCAATCCTACCGTTTCCCCTCCATCTCACTTCCTGTATCGCTACTATATCCATTCCATACTTCAAAACTTCCTCAGCTACTTCTGCCATTTTTCCTATCTACAACATTGTTCGTACGTTCCATGTTGCCATTGTCAAAGTCATATCCTTTTTCCTTGTCCTTAAACATTTTCCAGGTTCATCATCGTTAATTCCGTCCAAATTCCGAGGCTTCGTTGAGAGTTTCGTAACTTTTGAGGTTTTACAGTGTGGGGTTGTTAGCCCCACGCCCAACCCCCAACCCCCAACCTAGAGGACCAGGGTACCGCTCTTAGTCTGGCTCATCACTTTAGACCTGTCCAGCTTGGGTGACCCTACCAGGAGCTTAAGCTCCCGCTGGCATAGCTCGGCAGATCATTTGAGCTCGCAAGCCCCCAAAACACCCGACAATGACAAATTGCCTTCTTCAAGGTGGCAGTACCGGCAGGGGGATATATTTATATCACATTTTATTAAAGGACTAGCAAAAATATAACATTGTTACTATTATACCTTATTTGTGCCAACATCTTGACTTGCTGTACAACCCCTGTAATCCGTCACCTTTGGGACTGAGGGTACGGTCGAAACGCAAAAAGGTAGGAATATCAGAAAGTACAGAAAAATATGGATTTACATTAAAATAAACAATCTCTGAACTCAAGATATCGGGGTTCCTTTCCTTCTTTCTTGGTAGAGCCACATCTACATTGCGTTGTTAAGCAGTTCAAGTTTAGGCTTCTTCAATGTTTTGTGATTCTTAAGAGCGTTTTCACCATCTATTGTCACTGTACAAGATTCAATGCCTTTCCGATTGCTTCTCCAATCTTTAATTGTCGTAACGCCTACATTGAGTTCCTTGACAATTTTTTGGAGTGATTCCCCTTTGTCCAGTCTCATTAGCACTGCTAATTTTTGATTGAATGAAAGAGTAACGTGCTTACGTTTCACTCTTGACATGTTGAAGGAAAAAAAACACACACAACTGTACATAAAACAAATTACTGTACAGTACTGTAACGAACATAGGAGAACAATGTCGTAAAACCCACGAACAGCAAGCACTAATAACTTCACAGTACGTACTGTACAAAACACGGACAATGACAGAAACGATAAGGAGAGAGTGACAGAGCAATAAAACGGACAAGCGATAACAAGCACCTGAAAACAACAATGGCGCGACGGGTAGTGAGTCACCGCTACGAGTCGGGGCAGGTTCGTCTTGAGCACGGTCGGATCAACCGGAGCGACTGACTACCCGAGGGCGGACAAGAGTTCTATTGTATTCTGTATTTTTAGCCTACTTCTCACATTTTGCAAAAATGAGGAAAAAGTAGACTTATGAGATCCATCCGGAAAAATTTCTGTCTGTCTAGCTGGCTATGTGTGTATCCCCCCCCTATCAACTCCTAAACGGCAGCAGCAATCGAATCCAAATTTGGTATGAGTAAAGATCTATACCTGAATATCTCAAGCCCATATTTGAAAATTATGTCAGTGCTATCAACTGCTGAAAAACCGTAATTGAAATTTGAGCTCCATGTTCGATATCTTGGAATAGCATGGGAGCTATTTCAAAATTGGCACACGTATAGATAATGATATTTCAGTTTAATTTTCAGGAGGCCATGCATGGCAGTGTTGCCAAAATGATTCTAAGCCTGCAGATAGGTCCAATTTTTAAATGCATATAACTTCTATACTATCAATTGGATTTCAACCACATTTTGTATGTAATATGTATACATAAACAGATATGACTGAGCATATTCTTAAGAGCCACCAAAGCTGCCAACTGTCAATAAATGTTCTCTTTTTTTTTTCCAAATACCAATATATCAGAAAGTATGCAAGCCGACAGCTTTAAACTATTCACACGTATTGTACCTGACATTCTAGATTAATTTGGAGTAACTTATGTATGTCAGTGCAACCAACATGATTCTAAGCCTGCTGATAAGACCAATTTTTAAATACATGTAACTTCTATACTATCAATTGGATTTCAACCAAATTTCGTATGTTCTATGTGCACCATAACAGATATGACTATGCTTATTCTTAATAGCAACCGGGGCTGCCAACTGATAATAAATGCTGTCTCTATTGTTTTACCCAAATATTAATATATCAGAAAGTATGTAAGCCAACAGCTTTAAAATTTACACACGTATAGTACCTAACATTCTAGATGAATTAGGAGAAACTAATATACGTTAGTGCTGCCAACATGACTCTAAGCCTGCTGATAGGTCCAATTTTAAAATACATGTAACTTCTATACTAACAAATGGATTTCATCCAAAATTGGCACAACAAGAGATCATAATATTTCATATTATTTCTGACCAACGC
The DNA here is from genome assembly GCA_946902985.2 of Meconema thalassinum. Taxonomy (NCBI): domain Eukaryota; kingdom Metazoa; phylum Arthropoda; class Insecta; order Orthoptera; family Tettigoniidae; genus Meconema; species Meconema thalassinum. The sequence continues at coordinate 296,020,882 of OX336396.1, read as the reverse complement.
ATGCACATAGCTGCCAACTCTCCCGATTTAGGCGGGAGACTCCTGATTTCAGACCATTTCTCCCGCCCTCCCGCTTAACGTATTGAATCTCCCGATTTTTCAAAAATCCCACGCGTAATTTCGGATTGAATGTGCGAGATGACACTCCAGTCGTCTATCGAACGGATCAACTTTACGTGTTTTGAAGTTATATCTAGATACCGCAGTTTCGCTCTGTATCGATAATCTACAACTGCGTACTAACTCCCGCCAAGACTCCCGCGTCATGCCCTGCAATTATAAGAAGTTCGCTTCGAAAACGTCTTTGTTTGAAATCGTCGATGGTTAATTCAGCGATTGTTCCTAGATGTTTTGCATAATGACCTGTGGGTGATAGGTAGTTGTGCGCTGCGGAATATTGTATCTGTTTCACACGTGAAATTATATGATTTATGTATAACTTAGTTAGATGTTGTTGGTGTTAATATGCCCGTAGGCTATTGTGATTTTTCGATCTGAGAGATTGCGTCCGTTCCTCGGTAATATGGCGAAGAAATATGATGTGATATTTAAAAGTGTGTACACAGATAACTTTCCGCATATAACTGTGTCAAGAAGAGGCGCAACATTTGCATTTTGTAGTGTCTGTAGGTGTGATTTCAGTATCTCACATGGTGGAAAGGGAGACATTTTAAAACATGTGCTCTCAAAGAAACATAAAGACAATGTACAATGTGTTGGGAAAAACAAGAAACTTGATTATTTCAAGTGTAAGGAGGAAGACACTGACAGTATAACACGTGCAGAAGTATTGTTCACATCGTTTATTATTGAACATAACCTCCCTGTCAATTGTTTCGACCACGCTGGTCTTTTATTTAGGATGATGTTCCCAGACTCAAAAATTGCCGGGAGATGTGGCTCAGCCAGAACTCAAGTATGACTAATTGTCTAAAGTTATGCTTTCCATTCTGACCATTCCGCATAGTAATGCCGAGTGTGAGAGGATGTTCAGTCTTGTCAGAAAACCAAGAACGCAGTTCAGGTCATCTCTCTCCGACAAGACTTTGGACAAACTTATAATTCTGAAGTCGATTCAGAAAGGGAAGTGTTTTGAGCAAGAATATAGCAAGACCTTTTTGAAGAGGGCAACATCAGCCACAGTCACCTGCAACAACGACCAATAATATGATCTTCGATACGTCACTAGTTTTGTATGCCTGAGTGTGTGGTCGAAAGAAAGGTATGCTTGTTTGATAGACTAGTTAGAATTTAAAATTACTCAGTCTTAAGTACATTTGTAAACTGGGATGACATATCATGTTAGACATGTACAGTTTAATAGTGTAACTTATATATTTGCTGGAATGTCTTAGCCTGTCTATGTATTATGTTGCATCCCCCCCCCCTCTCCCCCTCCCCCCTCCCAATCGCTGCCGGGTCAAATCTCCCGATTTTTCATTTTGAGAGGTTGGCAGGTATGCATGCATGACATTGTTGCCAACATGATTTTACGCGCGCTGATAGATCCAATGTCTAACTGCATGTAACGCCCATGCTATCCATTGGACTTCAACCAAATATTGTATTCTGTACCCTAAGAGATGGAACTAACAATATATTCAGTCACCAGGGCTGCGAACTGTAGTGCTCTATTAGGCTACAGGTATATTTCGAACTAATTAGAAATTTCGATATTACCAACTTAATTTTGCTGCTTTCCTAGATAGATCTATATAGATTGGCATGAATCTTAAATTTTAAGAAAAGTAGGCTCTTTCGTTCGTCATGGAACTTCTTGTTAAATTTATTTTGAGGTGAATTGAATAGTGGAGAAACAAGTTTCACTCTTGTATACAGTGTAGCTGTCATTTTGCTCTGTTTCAGGAAAAATTCTTTCAGCTGTTGGAGTTCATTGTGTTCCAGTTGAATTTTGTCCCTTGCAAGGAATTGATATCCTTGTCTATTCTACTGAAGGGTCAAGCTTCGGTCAGTTGCAGTATAATCTGCATGAAGACACTCCTCAACATCTTGAGGTAATGTTCATTACTAACCTTGTACTATGAACAGGACTGCTTTGCTTGTCGAGAGTTTGTAACGCTTTTGTTTGGTTTCAGGCACAACACCATCTTCAAGGATGTGTACAGAGACGTTGGTATCCTGGAAGTGTTTGTGACATGTCTCCATCGGTATGCAGCCCTATTGAAGGAAAGAAAGCAGGCACAGGAAGAAGGCAAAGGTTTGTATTACAGAAAAATATCATTTGTCAGTCGCTGTGAAGGTCAGATGGCCTATATATTTTGCCCCTTAAAAAAACAATCGACCACCAACAGAATAACTTATCACAGTATTTATTAACCCTAGAGCTGTCAATGTGAACTTCTGTACCGGCAGCCAATTTGTGTGATATTTTCCTACCAAGTGGATTCTTATTTTCAACCTATTGTGAGCAATGTTCCATGGCACTGTTGCATATCGTTGACAAGCTAATAAACCATAGATTCAGATGGTAATGTTAACTTTTCTGTGAAACTTGGTTTAAAAAGAAGAAATTGAAAATTGAAAATGATGGAATCATTATTTCATGAGCAATATCAAAATTCTAACAACCTAAAATATGAGATGAAACATGAAACACCAAATCCAAGATATACAAAATGATGCACATATATGTACGGTACATAATATGTGTGAAAGTTTCAAGTCTATGCAATAATATTTGTTTGATTGATAACAAAATATATTTCTTCCATGAGCCATTTTAGGCCTATAACCCAAGTGTGTCAACGAACTTACGTTATTGTAAATGTTATTACAGCTGTTATGCTACATACAAGCCAACTGAAACGAAAATATTATAGACGGAAATTATAACAACAAAGGTGCACGTTTAACTCCCTAATACATATAATAATTACATCCTCGAAATAAGAGCGGTAGCAATAACATATACAGTGCCATTACATGATATGTTTTGGTTTGCATGGCAGCGAGTCCCTCATTTGTTTCCAAGGAAACTTATACAAGGAGATTGTTTTCATGGATGAAAACAAGTAATAAGCATCTGTAAACTTCTAGGAACACACGACAAGGCATGTCACGCCATCTCGCAGCGGAACAGAGCTACTAAATGAAGAAATAAAAATGCGTCGAAGAATCTACTCGGCCGCTACAGAAATGAGAAAACCGTTGATCCATCGACGCTTGCCGATTTTAGGGTTAAATACAGGGCCAAGTCTGATGTACTTCTGCCAGTGAGGCCCAATGTACTGTGCCAATGCGAGGCCATGGTTTCATTCTAATTGGGTGCTTGGGAAATAATTTCATGGTTAATTGCTTATTCAGCCTGTTGGTGCATTCGAATGTACAACAACCTGGCTCTTTTCACAATCTCAGTAAACTCACAGGACACATTTGGGAGGCACAGTCAATTAGAATGAAGCACCCATGTGGTTTCACTGTCTTGAGATCAAAGTGAGGATTAGATATCACCTGCTGGGCAAACAATGACAATTCCGTATTTCCTTGCATAATCGTCGCATCCTATCTTTCTAATAAAAGTTTGGTTCATAACATTTCATGGCACATTTGTATTTGCGCGCCAGTCCTTTACACACACTGCCGTATTTCAATCGTATACGAGCTGTGTTGCTAATCAGCCATGACCTTGTTTGAAGAAAGAAATCTCTGTGTACGGGCTATACGACAGGTGGCCGGCTGCCGTACGCACGCCAGTCTGTCAGAAGAAAGAAGCCTGTCTCTCTGACTGCTGGCTATGACTCACGATACGCGAACTGCAGGCCCACGGCATGCTATAACATCGATCGCGTTCAACGCCTCTCCAGTGGAGTGAAACTTGTGTGGACCTGTCGCTTCCTTGAGTTGGCCTCGGATTGACGAGATTCAGTAAGCCGCCATACAAAGCGCTGCAACCCCCAGTTCGCCGACGTTAATACAGGCCCGACTGCTGTTGGCGGAATCTTATGCAAGGGAACCCTGCACCAGTGGAGCATCAGCCACTTCGGTGTAAACATCACAACAGAGACCCGTACATGATGTTACGCACGTGTTGTCCACAATGAGAAAATACAAGAATTATACAGTGATCTTGATGACAGTGAAATACACAGAATTACATAATCTCTCTCTCTCTCTATTCGTTTAGTCGATTCCGACTCTCCGTGACCCCATGTACTATACGCCAATTTCTCCTGTCCTGCACTGCGTCTCGAAGATTTTCCAAGCTGGAATTTAGTGCTTCTGTGATGCCATCCATCCATCTCATTCTTTGCCTCCCTCTTCTTCTTGTGCCTTCTATCTTCCCCAGCATTAAGGTCTTCTCTAATGAATTATGTCTTCTCATGATGTGTCCAAAGTAGCCCAGTAATAAACAAATAATATTAAGTGCACAAGCGTGCAGCAAATAATGATACAGTTTATATTTAAAAATTGTGGTTTTCTTCTTTGAACTTAAATATTCTTTGCATAATTGTTGCACCCTACCTTTTTCTGCGAATTTTAGGCTAAAAATGTGCGATGATTATGCGAGGAAATAAGGTAAAAATGGAGCAGTTATGTCTGTTGAATAAGACTGTACTATCACCAGAGCTCATTTCCATTTCTCAGGTAAAGAGACTTTGTTGTATTGCACAATACACAAGTTTGTGATCACATTACAATAAGACTTAAATAGAGGACCATGTTCTGCATAAAGGAAGCAAGTGCCAGTTTTACTGAAATTAGGTTATAACTACCATTTTGTGGAGGGAATATTGAACTATCTGACCAGCAATATTATGGACTTCAGGCTTGGAATAATTATTTTAAGTGTGGAAAACATTGCTTTCTCTGTATTGCAGAATGGAGAAAACGCATAACAGAACCAAGTACCTTGCATGTGATGTTTTGTAGTACTATTTTATATAATTGGATTTTTTCTGTAATGAATACATTTTTTAAAAGACGAAAAGATTGTAAGAAGAATAGCTACAAAAAGAAACAATTAGAAGGTTAGGCACACGTTGATAAATAAAAATACCCTGGAAGATACAGATCCCGCTCAGAAGAGCCTAGCATGTAGTAATGAAGTAAAATATATCCCCCTACGTAAATGTTATTTTCAGATTTCACATGTTCAATAGGAATTAAATATCAAAGGATAACTTTCAGCCTCAATGCCTCAGTTCCATCTTGATGGTGGTAGGTTCTAGATGTTCTGCAGTAGTTGTTGTGTCTCATCCATGTCCATTTCATTATTTGACTGTCATGTGGTGGTAGCACTGGACCAAGCAAGCACATCTATTATATTAGTATTGCAATCTAACCGCAAGAACCAAATACTACAACCTTCTAATGACTCGAGGGGTCCAATAAAGTTGTTAATAACTAGTACTTGACAGATTGTTATTTATGAGACATCTCTCTTGGCTGAAATGTGCAGTGTGTCATTTTAAAACAGCAGCCGAAAGCAATTAGGACTGGCGGCCATGGCCAAGGCTTCAGGCGAACACATAACAACTGGAGCAGACACTGGCACTAGGCAGCAGGACAAGATTTTGAAATGAGTAAAATGAAGATGAATCTCTTCTGCAGTAAGCAGACAAAAGTCATCAGTCCTCTGACCTGAAATATGACATACCGTATTTCCTCGCATAATCGTCGCACTTTTTTTTGCCAAAAATTCGTGGAAACAAGCAGGGTGCGACGATTATGCGAAGAATATTTAAGTTCAAAGAATATACTGTATCATTATTTGCTGCACGGGCCAGTCATTCGCGTAGCGTGAGTCTGGCGTGAGTCATAGCCTGCAGTCAGAGACAGGCTTCTTTCTTCTAACAAGGTCACGACAGGTTAACGCTCGCGGAATGTGCTGACGAAGCTGGCCATTCGCGTCGTGGTTCATAGCCCGCAGGCATAAAGACGAGATTACTTTCTCCTGACAAGATCACGCCAGATTAGGCCTATAAACTCGCGGAATGTGCGCTGTCCGTTCGCGTCACAGTTCATAGCCACAGGCATAAAGACGAATTACTTTCTGCTGACAAGATCACACCAGATTAGGCCGATGCGCTTGCGGAATGTGCGCTGGCTGCTCGCGTCACAGTTCATAGGCCGCAGGCCTAAAGATGAGATTACTTTTTGCTGACATGATCATGCCAGATTAGGCCTATAAGCTCGCGGAATGTGCGTTGGCCGTTCGCGTCGCGGTTCATAGCCGGCAGGCATAAAGATTAGGTTACTTTCTCCTGACAAGACCACGCCAGATTAGGCATATACGCTCGCGGAATGTGGGCTGGCCGCTCGCGTCACAGCTCATAGCCGGCAGGCACAAAGGCGAGATTACTTTTTGCTGACAGGATCACGCCAGATTAGGTCTATAAGTTTGCGGAATGTGTGCTGGCCATTCGCGTCATAGTTCATAGCCCGCAGGCACAAAAACTAAATTACTTTCTGCCGACAAGATCTCGCCAGATTAGGCATATAAGCTCGCGGAATGTGCGCTGGACGTTCGTGTCGTGGTTCATAGCCGGCAGGCATAAAGACAAGATTACTTTCTCCTGACAAGATCATGCCAGATTATACGCTCGCGGAATGTGCTAAGTGACGATGCTTGTCGCTCGCGTCACAGTTCATTGCCCGCAAGCATAAAGACGAGATATTTTTCGTCTGACAAAGTCGCGCCAGGTTATAAAGTCGCGGCAGCATGTGCAACTGACTGGCGCACAAATACGATCATGCTATGCGACGATTATGCGATGAAATTTTATAAACCTATTTTAGTGTTTGAGAAGTGGGGTGCGATGATTACGCGGTGGCGACGATTATGCGAGGAAATACGGTAACTATACTCCTACTTCTGAACAAGTATAACCCTTTTAATCCCTGGCCACGCAATTGTGTGAGTACGTATTTTATTTTTAATAGTTAGTTGAGATCGCTTTTGGGCCCCCGACCGGTTTGCATAGAGTGTGTGATTACTAGCTACATGGAACTCCAATATGAAGCTCCATTTGTTTTTCATGAAGTTGTGAGATCTGTTCGCTTTTCATCTATGGACAAAATGGCTGCCAGCCAGCAAACGACCTCAAGGTAAATATTAGTAATAAAATTTGTATGAGCATTATAAAATAATGTCAAATAACGTATTAAAATGTAAGCATTTATTTTATATCCTGACTATTAATTTGATGCTGCAGTAATTACGAATCTAATTACTAATATCTACCTCGAGGTCAGTGGTTGACGGCAGCCATGTTGTCCATAGATGAAAAGCAAACAGATCTCACAACTTCATGGAACACAAAAGGAGCTTCATATTGGAGTTCCATGTAGCCAGTAGCCACATAATCGATGCAGGCCAGTCTGGAGCCCAAAAGCGATCCCAAACTAAGAAATAAAAAATAAAATATGTACCCACACAATTGTGTGGACAGATGAAAAGAAATTGCTTGGGATTGAAAGGGATACACGCTATACCAGCCCCTGTGAAACTTCTTTTAGAAAAAGTTTTTTTCCCCCAATATTATTCTATATTTTACTCAATAATTTTAAGGTTTGAGTTAGGGTCTGCATGGGTCTAGAACCACATCCCTTTGGCACTGTTATACACCAGTGTACTGTGTCTGTTTGTAGAGTATGAGATCCCGACCACGAGCGAGTGTCTGGGAGAGTTGGTAATGGAGGCCCTCACACTGCTGCTCAGTGGTAACGCAGCCAACGCAGGAGTGTTCCGAGAGTGTGGGGGAGCGCGTTGTGCTCATAACCTTGTGCCTTATCCAGAATGCAGACAGCAAGCTTTAGGTAAGTACCCATCATATATTTTCCCATCTCACTGTTCCTAAGCAATATAATATCCTCGTGTAATTTCTTCATCTCTGATTTTTATGAATGAATTACGGTATTTTAAAAATTCATGAGTCGTGGTTGTGCGTGAGTTAGTATGCCCCTGCAGAATAGTGGCAACAGCTGAAGTACCATTGAGTCGCCACTACAGCCCTCCTCAGTTACTTCTTGTCCAGCTTGGAGTGTGAGTGAGAAGTGATAATGGCGGGGAAATATAATACCCTGGACCCAAACTTAGTGATAGCTTTCACGGAGAGAATGGGTGACAATCTATTGTTCATCTCAGATTGGTTCTTAATTGGTGTGATCAAAATGATAGTGTTGAAAGCTCCAGTGACTATTCGATCGTGTTTTGCTTGGCAATGTAAGCCATAAAATGCTGCAGATGATGGCCCAGGATTTTGCAGAAAATCATTGAATTTCCAGTCAATATTTTTAAGCCAGCAGTGGTTGGACTAACTCATTTTATAAGACGTCACAAACTGTTATGAAAAAGAACAACTCTTTTCCAGAGGTTTCCAAAGACTATATGAACAAAGTTGCAGAATTGCATAGTCTTCGTCGTCTTCTTCTTCTCCTTCTTCGCCTTTTGAGACTACAAAGGATCACTTTAACCAACCATTAGTTCGTCGACTTGTAGGAACTGTACGAGCCTTGCGGTCCTCCCAGTACTTCTTCATGCGTATTGATCTTCTTGCCCTTTCTTGGGTGGTAAATATTCTTGTTGGAATTTTGGTTTTTAGTAGTGGAAAATGAAAAGTCATATTTTTTAGTGCTGTAGTTAAACTTTTCTTATTTGTAGCATCTTCTGTTAGGCCAATTTCTTATAAGTCCTTTCTGATTTCTTTTAACCATCGGTGTCCAGTTGTTGTGTTTTTTGAAGCAAGATTGTACTGTACTAGTTGGTTTAGAAGACGTGAATCTGGCATTCTCATGATGTGCCCAGAGAATCCTAGTCTTTTCTTTCGCATGGTATCAGTAATGGGTTCTAGGTTGTTATAAACAATATTGTTAGGTATTATTCGCCAGTGCCCTTCTTTATTATAACTTTTATTGATACAAGTTCTTCCAATTCGCCTTTCGATCTTCTGTAATTTCATAGATATATTATACATCGGCAACAAAAACATGGATTTCTGCTTTCACAGATCAAAATCGTACATCAACCACAGATATTTCTCAATGGGGTATGTAAAAATGAAATGGCCGCATCATGTGCCTTTTAGGACAACTGCTGCTCAGTGATGCTGCAGATGGGAAAAATAACTTTCCCATTTGTCATATTTAAGAGGAAAAGTCTTCCAAAAGTGTCTGCATTAAGGGATGGATTTGAGTAGTGTGGGGTTGGCATCTTGGTGCTTAATTACAGAAGAAGGTCATGCTAATACTAAACAGTTTTCGTGGCTACCTCATGGAGTCTGTTAAAAATGATTTACCTAATCACAGCACAACTCTTGCTGTGATTCCTGGAGAACTAACCTCATTGCTACAACCACTAAGCATGTCCATGAACAGACTTTTCAAGACCATCTTTGCCACTTTTATGCTGAGTGAATAGCCTCCAGATTCACTTGGTAGTATGCTCTGCATTCTTACTCCCATTTCTTCTCAACTTTCCTCTCATTTCCTGTTGACACAAGTTTGAGAATTGGAGGTGCTCATGAGAACTATTCTATAATAGGTTGATGTTGATCAATTAATGATTTCAAATCTTGCCTAAAACATGCAAAATGGTGAAATTTCCAAAAAGATAGAATATTAATTTCATTAAAGTCGAATGTTAAGTCAGTTGCATGGAACATTTTAACCTCACATATTTTGGCTGTGGGTTAAGCTGTGTGAACACAATCTCCCATTTATAGTTTTCTTGCATCCATTTTTTAGCCTATTTTCAATTTTGAAAAAATAGGCTTATGAGATCACCTTTTGTCCGTGCGTGTGTGTGTGTGTGTGTGTGTGTGTGTGAGAGAGAGAGAGAGAGGTGTGTGTGTGTGTGTGTCCCTAATAAAATCTAAACGGCTAGAGCGATTTCAATGAAACTCGGTAAGTTCATAGCACTATTCCGGGCAACCCCGACCGTGCCCTTCAAATTTTGTTACGTCTCACCAATCCAACATGGCGGCTGTGCGAAATATTTCACCACCATTCAATATCTGCGAAACTATTCCGGATATCACCCTGGAATTTATTACGGTGATAAAGGAAACTACTAGAAGTTCATCTGTGTAACTTTTGAAAAACTGGTAACTACAAAACCAACATGGCGGCCATGCGAATTTGCGACTTTTAAATAGACGTTTCACGCGATTTAACCAACCAAACGCAATAAAACTTGCTACAGTATATGTTTATACACATTGTAATGCACCGACATCTAAATTCGTTCAATTGTTTACATAACCACAAGATGGCGAATGTGCGAAATATTTCACCGGCATTCTATATCTCTGAAACTATTAGTGGTATCACCCTGAAATTTTGTACGGAGATAAAGGGCACTATTGGAAGTTCATCTCTAAGACTTTCAAAAACCGGTTAACTACAAAACGAACATGGCGGCCAAGCGAATTTGAAAATTTTAAATAGACCTTTCACGCGATTTAATGTACCAAACACAATGAAATCTGGTACAGGAAATGTTTATACACATTGTAATGCACTGGTATCTAATTTAGTTCAATTGTTTACATATCCTCAAGATGGCGGCTGTGCGAATTTCGAAAATTAAGTTTTTAGTTCTTGTGTCGTATTCATGCGATCGAAGTGAAAGTTTGAATAATTTTCCTTTAATGGTACATGACTCTATGGCCTATACATTTAACAATCCAACATGGCGACCATCCAAAATATTTAGACGGCTCTGAATATCTACGAATCTATTATAGCAATCAAACTGAATGTTTTTATGTTCATAGGGGCTATGAACTTAAGTTCGCCTATATGACTTTAAATAACCTGGTGATCACAAATCCAACATGGCGGCGACGCGAAGTATAAATATTCACATGAACGTTTCTCGCAATTTAACCATCCGAGTGCAGTGAAACTTGGTACAGTAAATCCTTATACGAATGTTAATCCACTGGCATCTAATTTATTTCAATTGTTTCCATAACCACAAGATGGCAGCTATGCGAAATTTGAAAATCTCGTTTTTACTTCTTGTGTCCTAATCATGCGATTGAAGTTTGAATGCTACACGTACACAATAATCTTCATGTAACAGTACATAACTTTAGGACCTACATATATAAAATCCAACATGGCGACCATCCGAAATATTTAGTCTCAATATCTACGGATCTATTACAGCAATCAAACTGAAATTTTGTACGTTGATAGTGGCAGTTAACATAAGTAGGAAGTAGGATATATGAAAATAGGCTGTATAGTTCTTCACGGAACTACTTGTTTTCTTTGCGTCCCGCCAAAACCTTTGAAATTGCACTCCAGGCGTCCAAGTTTCTAGATTATAAACTACTACTTCTGTTCAATCTGGGCCACTATGGGCCATGGAGTAACAACCAGGGTGTCTTGGACATTCTTTGAAGATTTCTTTTTTCCTTCCCTTCAGAAATCCCTCAGGAGCTCACAACTTGTGGGACATGGGTTTGCGACCACGGGACCCCAGCTGAGGCATTGCTTCCACTTACTTGTGCCGGGCTCCTCTGTGTTATCTTTCCTCTCGACCTCCCTTGGTCAACTCTTGTTCTTTTCCGACCCCTATAGTATTAGGGTATCCGAGACCTTGTCTCATCTTTCGTGATCCCTCATTCTTCGAGGGGTCAGACCTCTTGTTTACTTTTCATTGTATCTCCTGCCTTGTGCTCAAGGCCCTCAAGGTGTGTAGCCCCAACACTTCTGGTGCACCCTGGATTGTGCTGCACCCTCAAGGGCTCACGTCTGGTGAGTTCAGGAGTTGGCGACCCTGAGGGCTTCCTGAGCTGGGTGCGGTTTTTCTCCTTCTTCCATTGCCTTTGGGGCGGTCCCTCTCCTCTTTACCTTTCCTATCTGCCCTTCCTGGCTCTCCTTTCTTCCAAGTCCCTTAATTCTCATTCTTCGAGGGTTGAGGGCATTTCATTTCCTCCTGTGTTTTGTTTCACTTATTATTTTTGTTTTCTATTTCCTCTTCTAGTTCGTGAGTGTGTAGTTAGTTTTAGGTATAGTTGCATTCCATTTCCATTAGGGGCCGATAACCCAGATGTTAGGCCCCTTAAAACAACAGTCATCATCATCATCTCTTCAGAAACACATGTGAAAGAAAAAAATAGTCTTCATCATGAGTTGTGAACTTGAGCCACAATAACTGATTAGTACTTGTACCTCAGTTTAGTGTCCCAGAAGTCCAAACATTCAAGTGAGGTGTATGTAATAAATAGTAATACTACCCAGCCATAAGCCTTCCTCTATGGAGCATGATGATGGGGTCACTGTCTGGCTGCTTGATACACTCGTGCTTGCATATCCTGCTTCTTCTCTCCACGCCTCATGCCACTAAATGACAGGGATAATATAAGGAACATAAATAAAATATTAATATTGAACAAGCAGTCAAAGAATGTGTTTGATGAAGGAAAGTAATGTCGGCATTGTAATCCTACAGGCATGGTTCGTGAGCTGGTGCTGAGTACTTCTGGGGATGATGATATGGGGACTCTGCTGGGTATGATGCATTCAGCTCCAGCATCGGCTCTTCAACTTAAGACTCACATCTTGAAGGTGAGTGTGTTGATCAGTGCATCAAACTTGGCAAAACATTAGTAAATTACTGATATTCTTTTGAGCTTTTGTCTTGTTGTTTATGGTTAAATGTGCTGAGGTTTATCCATCACTAGATGGCTAGCATCTACTTACATAGCTATAGAGCATCCAAGGTTAAGAAAAAACTACAGGCCTTATGGGCTAGCCGCACTCCGCATTTGCCATATCTCCTCGCACACCGCCACCTGACACTCCTAGTGAAGTACAGTTATGACATAAAATTATACTTCGCCTAGTGCAGCTGTTTTAGTGACTGAAATAATTTGTATAATAATAATAATAATAATAATAATAATAAGAATTAAATTTATAATTTTAAAATATACAAAAACAATGTGAACTATATACACAATGAAAAGTAAAACTTACACTATGAAGCGCAATACAAGGTATTTATAACACTATGCACTTTCCAAGACACTTAGACCTGACAAATAATTTCCACGTTCTTTTATGCCCACTGCTGTACCCTCACTCGTCGCTCCTCTGTGAGTTGTGGTGCGAACTGACATTCCCGCTCGGCTGTTCCTTTAAGTAAGCCCACTATTGTAACACTTCAAATGATAAACTGTTCAATATCAAAATGATTTTATGTCATCTTCAGTTTCGCAATACACAACCAATACATGTTTCATAAGGAGACGAAGGCATTTTCATAGGACTTCATTATAATACTACTTACAATACGGGTGGCACCAATAGAAGTAAAAGCCCATAAGGCCTGTAGTTTTTTCTTAACCCTGAACGCTCTATAGCACATCCTACATCCATGACAAGATGTTTAACATATTCTAACCTTGGCCTAACCCTACAGTTCTTGTCCTCCTTCCATTACTAAGCTTGCTATTCCTGGATGTCTTAGTATGTCCCCTACCAACCTACAGTACTTTTTTTTTTTTCATTATTACTAGCCAAAAGCATCTCTTCTCCCCCTTTTGCCTTAATACCTTGTAATGTTTTTTTTTTTTCTCTCTCTAATGAACTTTTCTTTCTTTCTGTAATGGGCTACCTCAATTCAAGTGGTCGTATTCTCTTTTCTGCTTAAGCAATAGTCCTAGTTTCAGTTGCATAGAGGCTCTCAATGTGAATGTCTGTGTAGTCGCTGCTCATGTGCCTGCGAGAGAGCCACCGCACGAGGACAGTGTTCCGCAAGGTGGGAGGCTTCGTGTACGTGATGAGTGTGCTGGTGTCCATGGAGGGCTGTCTCTCGGAACAGCCAGCACCTCCCTGGGACGAGATCCCTCGTGCTCAAGTTCTTCAGCTGCTCCACATGGTATTCAACACCGTGACCGTCGCGATGCGTTTCGAGCCAGCCAACGCCAAGTTCTTTCACAACGAGGTGAGTCACAATCGAGCTTGTAGTTTTACTTGACCATTCATCTCGCAATTGAGAGTAACAGGACCTCCTTTGTCTCATCTAAAATTCCCCCAGGGGCTCACGACTAGTGGGACGTGGGTTGGCGACCGCGGGACCCCAGCTGAGTCTGGCATTGCTTCCATTTACTTGTGCCGGGCTTCTGTATGTTATCTTTCCTATCGACCTCCCTTGGTCAACTCTTGTTCTTCTCTGACCCAGACGGTATTAGGGTATCCGAGGCCTAGGGAGTCTTTCACTTTCCCACCTTAATTGGCCCTTGTCTCATGTTTCCTGATCCGAGGGCCAGACCTCTTCTTTTCTTTTCATTGTATCTCCTGCCTTCTGCTCAAGGCCCTCAAGGAGGCAGGGTGTATGTAGCCCCACCATTTATGGTGCACCCTGGATTGTGCTACACCCTCAAGGGTGTTTGGGAGTTGGCGACCCCGAGGACGTCCTGAGCTGGGTCCGGTTTTTCTCCTTCTTCCATTGCCTGCGGCTTCGGTGGCGTAGTCAGTAGCATGCTGAACTGCTGTGCCCAAGATAGCGGGTTGAAACCCAGCTGAAGTCGTCGGATTTTTTAAGAGCGTTAAAAATCCTTCAGTATGCCTTCCTTCGGAGGGGAAGTAAAGCCGGCGGTCCCATGTCATAGATTTATGGCATGTAAAAGATCCTTTCACAGACTTAACTTGTGTAAAGCAAAATTGTTAGGTTAGATTTCGTCCGAACGCTCTATCCAAGTTCCAACGTTCACCACTAGGTATCATTGATATCTGGTGGCGAAAGTTGGAACCACTTGAAATTGAACGGAACTTGTAGCTCACCCTTTAGGGTGTCCGCTGGAAGCAGCTACAGACTCAGGCGAGCCGAACATGTCCTCGGACACTCCCGGCACTAAAAGCCATATGATAAATAAATAAATTCCATTTCCTTTGGGGTGGTCCCTCTCCTCTTTCTCTTTCCTGGCTCTCCTTTCTTCCAAGTCCCTTAATTCTCATTCTTCGAGGGTTGAGGGCATTTCCTTTCCTGCTGTCTTTTGTTTTTCATTTCCTCTTCTAGTTTTAGGTATAGTTTCATTTCATATCATTTACATTTTCACTATCACCCAAACCATTAGGGGCTGATAACCTAGATGTTAGGCCCCTTAAAACACCAATTATCATTATCATCATCATCTGAAATCTGAATCACCAGGGGCAATTCCACAGGAATTGAACTTACTCTGCCTTGGCAGGAGGTAAGCACTCCCCCTCCTCATTCATCCATGACATATCAGATGTGAAGGAGGAAACAGTTGCGTTGTCTCAACAGTGATGTGTTCCAACGCTGCCCTACCCTAATATGGCATTTACAATGCTTATGGCGGCTTCGGTGGCGTACTTGGTAGCATGCTAAGCTTCTATGCCCAAGATCGCGTGTTCAAACCCGGCCAAAGTCGTCGGTTTTTCAGGGTGTCGAGCTATATGGGATATGCGGGAAGTATACTGGAATTTTAGTTACCCGGGAAAAATGCAGGAAATACATGGGAGTTTCACATTTAATCCAGGAAATCTTGAAAAGTCTCATAATGCCAGACTTCTTAGCCTCTGAACGCTCGGTAGAGTCCTGCCGCTCGGCCTTCTATTTCAGTTGCAGACTGCGCCGCCATCCACATTTTGCATCACCGTCGCTTAGAGCGCTATTTTTATTCATTCAATTTTTCCAGATCATATTTTTGTAAATATTGAACTGTTGAGACTTCATTGTATCATTGGAAATGTAGTGTTAATAGTTTTCAGCAATATGCATCCTGTCTTCAAATATACACAGTAAAGTTTTGAGTCATTTGTGTCATTGTCAGATATTTTATTTTTTGGTAAATAGTAATATTTTTAATGAAATATTGTGTGTACAGTAGAACCTCGATGCATCGTTCCCGGAACTGTCGTTTTCCCGTATGCATCGTTCAATTAATTTAGTCCCGAAAATTTTCCATATAAACTAATGTTAAATTTCCCCGCATGTATCGTTCCTCGAACTATCGTTTTTTCGCATGGATCGTCAAAAAATCACTAGTCCTTGGCCACAATTTTCCCGCATTGATCGTTTATGAGAAAAATATATGCTAAAGTTCTTTTGAATTTGAAGCAGCATAGCGGCAACCTGTTACGCGAGAATGTACGAGGTACGAACGATTAGGAGTTCCTAGGCTTGAGCAAGTTTCTCGGCTGAAGCAAGTTCAAGTATGCTGGACTGCAGTGCGCAGATTGTTTACGCGCAACTACACTATATAACCACGCCTACGAGCCTTCAGGCGCCAACGATTCTGCTCGAAACGCCAAGCCGTCATTGTGCTGTTTCATTTCATTCTGAGTGGTTCCGTGTAGTATCTTGGTCGTGTGCGGCGATTACAATTTTATCTGTAGTTCGTAATGAAAACTTTACTTCACTTACGACGCAATTCTCGTAATCTCAATAATGTTACGCTGCGTTTGGCAATGCTTGGCTAACAAGTTAGATCACACAGAACAGCAATGAAAGCATTTAGACGGTCTTGAGCGGGTGTCGTCATAGCGTGATGTCATTTAGCCTTGAAATAGCTTGCCCGGTCAGAGACCTGCGAACACTCGGAACTGCTGTATTCTTTCATTCGGAACACCGGAAGTATCTCCCGCGGAGATTGGCGAGCTGTGCGATGATGGCGCGGGGGAGAGGAGTGATGAAGAGAAGACGATCGTGAGCCCCAAGTCGTCCCGAGTTTCGCCGAAGCGCATGCCGTCTTAGCGAAGATGAAATCCTTCATGTACTCGCATGTCATCAGTGATCGTGAAGAAGAGAACATTATGCAAGTTGAGAAGGCTTTGTTTCGTCTGAAACGCAAAGCTTTGACGAAACAAAAAACAATTAATGACTTTTTAACTAAAAAGAGCAAGTGATAAAATGACATATGAAATATTGCGTACATCGTGGTTGCAATATTTTGACGTCTCTATGAAGTTTACATGAAGAAATATGTCCAAATACAGTACCCGTACTTTCTTTATTTTTTACTCAATTTTTTTTATGTTACCCGCATTTATCGTTTCCCGCATCCATCGTCATTTTCCCCCTCCCCCTTGAAAAACGATGCATCGAGGTTCTACTGTATTTGTATCAATGACTATTTCTGTTTATCAAGCCCACAGTGGTTAGAAAGTGAAAGCAGGTTGTTTTTTCTGCTGGTAGATCTGCCTGACAAGTCTGTGCGACACGCTCCGTCTGTTGGGTTGTTTCTGTGGGCAGCAGCAGCTGGACGACTGTGACGAGACTCTTACACCGCGGGAAGAAAACACCTTCCACAACCTCTTCACTGGCAACGTCCTTGAGCCCAGGTCAGTGATTACCGATGACTACTAATCACTTTGCGGTGACTATAGGCATTGTAGCTTATTTCTGTATGATATATTTCAGTATTCCCGAACACATTCCCCTTCAGCTGTCGTATGCAACCATCGTCCTGAGGCTCTTATACGACGTGGCTCTGGACTCCTACGACAAACCAAACATGGCCACTGTCATTTCTTTCAAGTCACCAACACATCGAAGACACGCCTCAGATGTACGTATGTCTCCCCCAGTCTCGGCTGAGAGTAGCTGATAACTTCTATCCTTTGTGCATGAAACTCTGGAAATTTAAATCATAATTGATGTTGGCAACTGTCAACCTTAGATATGCAAATAATACACACGTATTTTTTTAAATTGTAAGTGAAAAACTGTGATGTGACATTATTTGAGTGAAGATTGGTAACATCTGAATTTCAATGACATTGTTTGCCTGCCAGATGCAATTTGATAACTATAGAGGTGTGCAAGTTATTAGACTGAACGCCAGTTTTCGAACATTTCATTTTTCCTTTTTTATGAATTAATGCAGTAAAATTGTTTGCAAGTACCCCGTTAGATTGAGGGGAGGGAGCAGTGGCGGATCCAGGCCTTGCGGGGCCCTGGGCGATATGATAAGGTGGGGCCCACAACAATAGGAAATATAATAAAAAATAAATCAAATGGAAAATATTTTGGTAATAATAATAAAATAAAGAATAGTTACAATATTCTGAATACACTACAGTACATTTTTTAATAATATGAAAGAAACCTTTAAGTCCTCTGGAAGAGGATTATGTAAACTGTGAAATATTCAAATACTAGCAGGTACCCGCGGCTTCGCTCGCAATCAAGACAATGGGGACGATGCATTATTGCTGATAATTGGTCTATTCTATTATAGCAATCGCGGCTACAGGTGGGTCCATTCTAATTCTGAAAATTCTGATACATACAGTATATTGATATGAGCAGCAAAGTGGGAATTTTATAGAGTTGTGAAAGTCTGCAGTGTACGATGTAACATTATGTGAACACATTTAAAATTACGTTTTTGGTTTTGCCTATTCTGCTGAGACATAACGATTTTGTTGTCCGGACACTCGCGAGCACGCCACATACATTAGCCCATGGGAAAAAATGGTTTTGTCTAAATGTACACCTGCTGCTGTTAAGTGTGTGTCATTGCGCTTTGTTAATAGAAATTGCGAATATTGTTTGAAGAGGGAACTGCACTCTTGCACACTGGAATGGCAAATATATCGCAATATGGGGAATTAAATGTATTTTTCCTTAAGCTATTCTGGGTGTAATTTTGCTACACTTATTGATGATTAGAACGTCAACATGCCGCTATTAATAGACCTATAGTAAAATATATCTCACCTTGGCCGCTGATGTACATTATGCAGTCTTTTCCAGTGTTACATCCCAGGGATTGAAATTCTCCAACAACCCTTTTGCCTCACATGCCTCTCTAAGTAATTAAAATTCCCGATTGTTGTTGTTTGGGTCTTCAGTTTTTTGACTGGTTTGATGCAGCTCTCCAAACCTCCCTCTCCTGAGCTAATCGTTTCATCTCTACATAGCTACCACACCCTACATCCGAGGCAATCTGTTTAACCCTGGTCTACCCCTACAGTTCTTATCCTCGACCCTCCCATCCATAACTAAGCTTGCTATTTCTGGGTGTCTTAGTATGTGTCCTACCAACCTATCTCATCTCTTCATTAGCAGTCGCCAGAAACATCTCTCCTCCCCCACTCGTCTTAATACCTCTTCATTTGTCACCCTATCTACCCATCTGATCTTCATAATTCTCCTGTAACACCACATTTCAAACGCTTCAATTCTCCCCTTTCCTGCTGCACCATTAGTCCAAGTTTCACTTCCTTATAGTGTCACGCTCATGACAAAAGCTTTCAAAAATGATTTCCTAATACCTAAATGTATATTCGATGTCAAGAGATTCCTTTTCTGTAGAAATGCTTTCCTTTCTTAAGCCAACCTACTTTTTATATCCTCTTTGCTTCGTCCATCACTGGATATTTTGCTTCCTATGAAACAGAAGTCTCCTACTTCCCATAGCATTTCACCTGCCTATTTGATGTCCATAGAGGTTTCTGATTTATTTCGGCTGTATTCCAATAATTTTGTTTTACATTTATTGATTTTCATCATGTTATTCTTTCCTCAAGGCGGAGTCCATACCATTCAAAAACTCGTTCAATTCCTCTGGCGTATCGCCAAGTTGACGATGTCATCAGCAAATCTCAGAGATGAAATTATTTCTCCTTGAATCTTCGCTCCAACTTTATTTTTTTCTCCAATTTCCTGATTATTGTGTTTTTAGAGATCTTTGAAATGCATTGTCCTCGCACATGGTGTAGATGCATTGTCAAAGGAAAACATTCCATGTTACGAACATGGGCCGCATAACCTGTACCCAAAGCCTATTCTGAACAGAAGTTCCTTGAACTCAGATTTGCCAACATTTTATTGTATCTTTCCATGTGGTATATATCTGTACCTCAACATACAGAAGAGTGCTTTAAAAATCATGTCCTGTGTAAATTTTGGAAAAGGTAGTGAGTGTGGGTTTTGCCGGAGTGGATACTCGCTTGTAGAAATTCTTTTCAGTAAAATAGATTGGTTCACAATTTTGTAAGTGCACATTGAGGTATGTGACGGCCGGATGCCGTAAGTGTTAGGGAAACAGCAACAGCCACCACAGTGCTTCGTTGCTACTGAAATAATGACCAGACTGATATTTGTACTTAACTATACGGGATTTGTGAGCCCAGTGTTTATGAAATTGAACGTAACTATATCGCTACCTTTATTTAGTAGCCGCTACTGTAGTGTTTAAAAATTAAATGTGGTATTAGAAGGCGCTTTCACTAACTTTTTACCTCTGGCACTACAGCCCAGGAAGGGCCTAGGCCTATCATGCGACCGCTTCCCAGCCATTTGGCCTGCAGATATTTTGGTGAGGCGTAGTCAGTGCATAGTGTCCCCTCGGCCGTTAATCTTGTTCTTCGCGACCGGGGCGCTGCTTCACTATCAGACAGCTAATCAATTGTCCTCACGATGCTGAGTGCACCCCGTAGCAGCCCTCACGTCAGTGTCTAAAATTCTGACGGAGCCGGGAATCGAACCCAGGGCCTCCGGATGAGAGGCAGGCGCTCTACCCTGTTCTTATTGTGTTTATATCACGGCCAACGATAAAGACAGGCCATGGCGCGTAAACCAAATCCTTTTGTGACGTAGGCAATGTAGTGCTTGATGGTGCTTTTACGTTGTAAGTCGAGAGCAATTCATGTGCAGCAGAAATGCGATATTTTATATCAATTTTCTGGAAATGGACCCAGCTTAGATGTTCCGTGCGTTTTCAAGCACGATAAATTATACTGTATAAGTTTACAAAACTACGCCAGCTATAGTTAACCTATTTACATGTTGAAGTTACTCGTAACAAAAATCCACTCGAACTAGGTTTCAAGGATTTGTATTGTCTTTAATAGCTGCAACGAGTACAGTGGTTGAGTTGTAGAGCCTGTAACCTTCGTTGTAAGTAACTTATATAGACATGAGCAGTGACATGAGTGTAATTAGATCAAAGAAACTTGCAGTGAGAGTATTACTTAGTTATTGTTGTTTTAAGGGGCGGAACAGAAATGAATATGTTTATACAGTAGAAGAGATCTGCGGAATACACTCGCCACCGACTAACGACTCATATCAATACCTTATATGAAGACAATTGGTAAATGAATATCAGCATTTATACAGATCCAATGATGAAGTCAAGATGATCACACCGGCATTAAGATGAAGACCATAGAATATTATGTTCGTGAATATCCTATTACAAAAACGTTCGATACATTTATGCATATCATTCAACTATGAGTTATACATGCATACATTGTCCGGCACTATTCATAGCTTTTCATACGCTTCCTGAACACTCTTTAACCGTCAAGTAATTCCACTTAATTAAGAAGCAACCCCCAGGGAAAGATAACATACGCCTGAAAAGTCTTACCTGGTGATCAACTACAACGATGAAGGATAAGTGATCTACTGGTTCTACTTAGTGTATTTATTTATTTACATATGTTACGCCCGCATTGGAGCACTTAACCAAAACAAGTATATACATATCTCAAAAACAATATTAGAGATTCAGCTTCTTATTTTTCTTCTTTTCCCAAAACATTTTCATTCTAGTTGACCTTGCCGCTCTCTCTGCATCGCTTATAGTGTAATGAATAAATAAGTAAATTGTGGCTAAGTGTTGGACTTCATGAGATCGATCAGTGTAAGACTTGAGTTGTAATTACCACGTACCGGTATGTTTTGCCAGAAGCCATGGTTGTGTTGGGTCAATGCTTTTTACAGCGTTTTTCTGATTTGATATGGGTTAAGTATTTTGTGATTTCAGCATCTTGTAGACAATACGGTTTATATTCCCGTCATACATAACCCTACCCGAAATGGTGCAACAGCACTACATTGCTGACGTCACGAAAACACTCCAGGGCCAGTATTTCTCGTTGGCCGTGTGTTTATATATATCTTGAAAAAGATGATAAACGGATTGGCATTGCCTCCTACAGGGATATATAGAAAATCGGATGTCATAGATTGAGGTTGTGTTGCCATGGAAACGGACTTGCATTAGTGTTTATCAGTTTATCAAAGCGAAGATAGTTCTCTGCGAATATCTTTGAAACTGTTGGTTTTAGGGCCTTAAAATGTGGTTTTCAGTACACACCGAGTATTGTTTCTTGCATCTAGGGGCGTAAAATGAGCTTTGTCCGGTCTTTATGGGACAACTTCGATATTTTGTCCCAGTTGAGAATTTTTGAAGACTTTTCAGTTATGTTGCCCGTTCCATGGGAACAATCATTTATTTCCGGATGAAAGGCAGCCTATATGTTATCCCAGGGTAGAAGCTGTCTCCATTTCAAATTTCATCCAAATCCGTCCAGCCGTTTTAGTGTCAAGAGGTACCAAACTAACACACCGACACACAGACTTGCACAATTATAATATACTAGCCGAAGTACCCATTCTTCGAACGGCTTTTAGTACTTGCTGGCCTAAATCATTAATATATATAATCACACATTCCTAATGTAGTTATGTTATTTCCAATGAAACCAAGAAAGGCACCTGGCCCAGATAAAATCCCACTGGAATTAATTCAAGCTGGAGGTCAGTCCCTCAAATCGCGGATTTTCACTCTTATTTTCAAAATTTGGGAATTAGGAGAAGTACCTGGTGACCTAAAGAACGCCACTATCATCACAATCTTCAAGAAAGGTGATCGTAGTGTTTGTGGCAACCATCGCGGTATATCGCTACTATCTACTGTGGAAATTCTCGCCAGAATTTTACTTAACCACCTTCAGGTTATCTCAGAAAAGATCCTCCCCGAGTCCCAGTGTGGATTTCGATCTTCCAGAAGCACAACTGACTTGATTTTCTGCGTAAGACAACTACAAGAAAAATGTAGTGAGCAACAGAATCCACTCTTCTTAGTCTTTTATGATCTGGAAAAGGCCTTTGACTCAGTTCCAAGATCTGCTATGTGGACGGTGCTACAACGCTTTGGCTGTCCTCGACGCTTTGTTGATCTAATCCAAGCTCTCCATGATGGCATGACCGGTCAGGTTTGTCAGCAAAATAAGATCTCTGACGAATTTCCTATCACTCATGGACTGAAACAAGGCTGCGTACTTGCTCCAACACTGTTTGCATTGTATTTGGCTGCAATGCTCTATAAATCGCCCACAAACATCCCAGGTGTAGATGTCAGGTACCGATTTGATGGAGGGCTCTTCAACCTAGCTCGATTTCGCTCCAAGAAGCTAACTCAGGTTACGAAGATAACCAATATGTTGTATGCAGATGATGCGGCATAGCCTACACTCACGCCAGTGGAGTTGCAACAGACTGTTAATTGCTACAAGAATGCATGTGAACGTTTTGGTCTCACCATTAATGTTCAGAAGACCAAGGTTCTGGCACAACCCTCGCCAGGCACTTCCCTTCTGCACTTCAACATTTCTATCTCAGATACGCCATTGGAGCAGGTAGACCACTTCTCGTATCTGGGCAGTCTGGGTGAATAAAGATCTGACCGTGAAGACGAAGCTCATGGTGTACGAAGCTGTTGTCATCTCAACATTGTTGTATGGCTGTGAAACTTGGACCCTCTATCGACATGACTTCCGAAAGCTTGAGTGCTTCCATCAACAGAAACTTCGATCCATCCTTAAGATAAAGTAGGAAGACCACATCACCAATCTTGATGTTCTTGAGAAAGCGCTTGCTAATAGAATAGAATCATCCATCATTTCATTGGTCATCAACTTAGATGGATTGGACATGTCCATCGGATGGATGATGCGAGACTACCACGCCAGGTTCTGTATGGTGAACTCACCTCCGGCACCAGACCTCGTGGAGGCCCTAAGAGACGATACAAGGACCAATATAAGCAGAATATGAAGTTGACAGGACTCAATCCACAAGCCTGGGACCAGCTTGTTAAAGACCGTTCAACTTGGCGCCAGACCATCCCGGCTGCTGTCAAAATGTATGAAGAACGTCGTAGAATTGTTAAGGCCAAGCGACAAGCACGAAAGCTCCGTGCAGCACAGCCACACCTTCCACCAACTGTTCTGTGTGATCTGTGTGGACGTTAGTTTCATGCACGCATTGGGCTGTTCAGTCACCGCAAACATGCCCACAGACCTCAACCTTAGATTATTTTAGACTGTTTTGGAAGAAGATGTATACTCGCAAACGAGTTAAAGCCGCCGACGACGACGATGTTATTTCCATGTTACCAACTACATGTGTAGACTACATGCATTTTCACTCACCAAATTATTAATCAGAGATAGGAAAGTGAAAATCCTTAGCCTGCTTTCAGTCGACCGACCGGGTCAGCGAATGGAATGAATGAAAGCCCCATCTAACAGCGAGGATAAGAACTGTGCCGGCTTCCGAAGCCTGTCGCACTCCCCTGTGGCAATGATTAAATGAATGACGGATGAAATGAAATGATGGTGGACATTGTTGCTGGAATGAAATTGTGACAGAGAAAACCGGAGTAGGCCTACCCGGAGAAAAGCCTGTCTGCCTCTGCTTTGTAGGTGAGAAAGTGAGTTTATATATTAATAATAATAATATCGTATGGCCTCGGTTGCCGTGTGCAAGCTTTGTTATTTGACACCCAGAGGGTAGCTTGCATGTCGAATTTCGTTGTTCCTTGACTATGAAAGGATATCCACTCACCCACCGTGGCAAGCTTGTTTATATATTGGAAATAAATATCAGCTTCTATGTAGTAAAAGTTAAATCATCATCAACAAATTCCAGCTCCAGTCGCCCGGGTTAACAACCTGTCTTAAATATTGAACACCTATCGTTTAACGTCTTCATACTATATTTAAACATATAAACATTATGCTAAAAATACATCAAACTTGATAGCAATTATCATATCCGCAATAAGTAATATTGCGGAAACAACGGTACGTACCATGTCATGATAAAGAGTAACAGTAACGGAACAAACGTCAATCATCCCAAGTAATAATAACAAAAATAAATTAATCACAGAAAAAATTATAAGTTTATGCCGTGTCTTGTGCGAGATTACGCCTAGTAACTCTGACATGGTTCATCAGCGGGCTCTTGTGGTCTATTTGCGGACTACCAAAGGAGTAGCAAACTGTGCGATACCTCAATTCTTATTTAGAACACCTCCGCTACTTTACTGCGAGAGCTAAACGTTAGAACAGTCTTTCACCTCCCTATAAAGGCTTCCAAAATGATTGTATATTGAATTTCAGGGCCAAGCAATTAAAACTCAGCAACTTTTCTAGGTTTACGCCATGTTTTGTGAAGTTTTTTTTATTGGCCGTGAAAGGCAAAATACCAACTTTATTGAAATAAATTTGCCCTGTTCTGCAGTAAGATTATTATGAGCACTAAATAAACTAATGTGACAATCGTTAGTCTTCGACACATTCGTCTGTGAATTTGGGTTACTGATCATGGTAAAAAACGACAAAAAGCAGATAAATATTGGCCAACTGAAATATTCATTTATTATTATTATTATTATCTTGATTGGTCACATTGGACCACTTGAGTCGTTCCACAATCACTTCTTCTTTGAAGGTAGTACTGCTTGGTTCTTGCGCTCTTTCCAGTACTTTTTCATTCTTTCAGATCGGGATTTTTTTCAACTCATCTGAAATCCCCATAGGCTTTCTATGTGTCATTTCTGCAGAAAATTTGTGAGTTTTAAGAATGGTGTTAATTTTATTTTTCTCCTCGGCATCTGTTATCTCAAGTCCAACTGCTTTGAGATCTTGTTGGATTTCTTGGTTCCATTTTCCTCCAGTTTTCTTTCCTAGATTTCTCATCACCAGTTGGCGTACAATTCTGTTTTCTGGAAGCCGTAAGATGTGAAAAAAATATGAAATTCTTTTCTTCTTCATTGTGCTGGTGATTGGATCAATCTCACGATAGACAGTTTCATTTGGGAGAATCCTCCAGACTCCCTCAACCTGATACTTTTTATTTATGCACGTTCTAATGATTCTTCTTTCCGTTTTGAGGAGCTGATCAGTTCTTTGTTCATTTTTAATTTGGAACAGTGTTTCACAAGCATAAGTGGCTTCTGGGAGAGTTACAGTTTTATAATGTTGGATCTTAGTAGCTATTGATAGGCATTTTTTATTATATGTTGACCAGGTTAGAGATTGTGCCTTTTTCATTTTATTTGTTCTATTTATCCACGTTACTTTTTCGTTTAAGTTATGTGTTATAATTTCTGAACTAGGTTAATTTTATGATCATTTATATAGACTTCATTTATATCTAAGGGTTTCATAGGCATGATCTCAGTTTTTTCAAAGGATATCTGTAATCCTATCCCTTGAGCAATTTCTTGGAGACTAGTGATCTGAGTACAAACCTCTTCCTTGTCTAGTGCTAAAAGAGCCAAATCATCTGCAAATCCTAAGCAGTTTATTTTTATTGATGGTTTTGTTCCAATTTTGATGTTAGGAGGGTTTTCCTTTTGCCAAACCTTCATGATATAATCAAGAGCCACATTGAAAAGCAGAGGGGATAATCCATCACCTTGTCTGAGACCAGTTTTTACTGTGAAAGCTGTTGATATTTCTCCCCTAAATTTAACTTTCGAATTTGTGTTTGTTAATGTTAATTGAATGATTTTTTTTCAATTTAGGATGGAGACCATATGATCTGAGGATTTTTAGCAGTATCAGTCTATGAATACTATCATAGGCTTTTTTGAAATCTATAAAAGAGATAGAGTTGCTTATTTCTGTTTTTGTAATATTCCATTATTAATTTCAGGCTAAGGATTTGGTCTGGACAACTTCTGTAAGGGCGAAATCCTCCTTGATATTCTCCAAGTTGTGGTTCCAGAATGTTTTTGATCCTGTTGTAAATTATGCGAGAGAAAATTTTATATGTGCAGTCCAGAAGGGTAATTCCTCTGTAGTTATCTGGGTTCGTTTTGTCTCCTTTCTTAAATAATGGATGGATTATTCCTATGGTCCAGTGTGCAGGAATTTCTTCAGTAATCCACATTTTAACTAGATGTTGATGAAGATTTATAATCGCAGGTTTACCAGCATTTTTCCAGATTTCAGCAAAGACTAAGTCTTCGCCACAAGTTTTGTAATTTTTTTGTTCTTTAATTGCGAGTTCTACTTCATTAATGTTTGGAGGATTTATTAAATCAGGTGAAGTTAAAATAGGTGTATCAGTGTTTACTTGCAGGGTTTCCAGTGGATCATCACAATTTAACAGTTTCTCGAATGCTTCTGCAAGGATCTCTGTATTTTCTTGGTTAGAATGTGCTACTTTCCCGTTTGATTTTTCAACATTAATGTTGGAGCTTCAAATTTTTTAAGATATTTACCAAATGTTTTGTAATAATCTCGAGATTGTTTTTTCTTGAAATCGTTTTCTGTCTTTTCCAGTGTATTCTTAAGATGATTACGTTTCGTTTGTCTGATGATTTTATGGGTTAATTTTCTTTGTATAGTTAGTTCTAAATTTGATTCTTCTGACTTTAGAGCTTGATGTTTTATCCATGCTTGGTGTCTTTTCTATTCATTTAACAAAAAACAAATCGATAAAAAGGATGAAAGCATACCATGCAAAGTAGAAAGCACTATAACATTGTGAAACAGCGTAAAGGTCCAAATACTCACATACAATAACCGGCACAAAGAGTATAAAATTAGACTCAAAATCACGTCTCGTTTCGGACCCCACAAACTACCGCTATAAACAAAACAGTTCATGTAGAGACTAACATAGACTAACATCGCTCGGCGTTGACCGAGTTTTATAAGACATATTTAGATTTTACTCGCTAACCGTTGGAGATACACGGAAAGTGATACGGACCTTTCAGATAGAAAGTTAAATTTTAAAGCTCATAGTGCCATCAAAAGTTTGCTATTTCTTAGCGTTCTCTTTTTATTTGAAATGGAAATATGAAAATAGTCGCCATTTTTAAATAGTGCAAAATATCGAAATCAAAAGTATCCTATATGTAAACCTGGTAAATCAGATACATCCATGCAAGATTTCATTTAAATCGGACCAGTGGTTCTTGCGTGATTGAGTAACGGACAAACACCATCTCATTTTTATATATTAGTATGATATAGGGATTACTTTGCGACTTTTTTCCGGCTGAAGTCTTCTATTATTTCACTGAAATCTAAACTTGCTAAACGGTCACGGGAGGTCATAGCTGCACTGAAGAAAGGAATATGAATTATAAATTAGTTTGATAAGAATAATTAATTAATTTAAAAAAAAAATCCATGGTGCTGGGCCACCAGGATCGCGGGGCCCAGGGCGGTCGCCCTCCTCGCTCTCCCCTAGATCCGCCCCTGGGAGGGAGGGTTTGGTACCAGAGGCCCAATGTGGTCTTTACCGGCTAACCTAGGTATTATTCAATTAGTTCAACACAAATAAAAGAGTAGGTTCAGAAGAACAAGGAAAGAAATATGTATTCTAAAAGGAGTTCAGTTTACAATGCCAAATGGCTGAGGGAGGGTATACGAAAATGCACTCCTACTTAAAATATCAACATGGAGGCCAACAATAACCCAGCTTATTTGATGTGGCAACACTTCATCAAAATCAATCACATTGACATGATTTACCAACAAATTAACATCACTAAATTCATTAAACCAACAACCAACTTTAAATTCTTTCTAAGGGTGATCCAAACATGTTTTAAAACAGCATTGATGCTGTACTTACGCGGCCATGCTAGACCGTAAAAATGCCACTTCCGACAAACAAAAGCAAAGAACCGTTTGCCATATTTAAACTATTAAAAGTTTACCCAACCAAAAACCTGCCAGTTACATTCTTGAAAATTATTAAATCTTAACGTTAGCAGCATGAGAAAATTAAAAATAAAACAAACACATCGCGAAGGATGAGAAATAAAGCTAAGTTCATTTTCGCTGCTTAAAAGAAGACAAGGCGTGTTATTAAAATAAAATAGTATTAGGCCAAATTGTAATAGGCCTATAAAATATAAATTGATTAGATTAACATATCTGAGAAAACTCCTTGACACAAACAAGAATAGCGTCCCTCTTCTGAACAGAAAATTATCTCAATGCATACGGTCGATCGACACTTGACCTGTTAAATTTTCAGAAATTAAAGTCACATTTTCAGAACATGTCCAAAATGTTTTTCCCAACTGTCCCCGAGTTCTACATTTTAGTATCCGACAGTTTTACCTTGTTTTCCGGCCTGAGTTTGGTCTAGTGACCCGAGGCCGTCACACCAGGTCTATCTTCTTCAAGTTCACATGGTGAAGTCTCCTATTGTCGTTTTCGCTTGTCCTCACGACAATACAAGTTTATACTCGCGCATGCGCACTGAAAGCATTCCTTAACCTCCAATGACATAAAGGCAACAAGCAAAGGATCGAAAAACGCATGGCACTTGTTTTCATTGCCAACCTTTCAATTAAACTTTCACCAATATTTAAGTGGCCAAAACATATTTCCAATAGACTTAAGTTGGCAACACAATTAGCAATTCATGTGTCACAATTATGATTGGCTATCCAGTCCCAAGTTCATTTTAAATTAAACCACCGAGCTAGTATTACATTTCAGCACATATTAATTATACAGATCGGCGAAATAATTTCTAAATCAACATTGTTGACACACTCGGAAGTAAATATTGATTTCCACATACAAAAATGTTGAATATTAAATTTTTAGTCATTTCTTCTTCTAACTTTTGGGATTAAGTCACCATTAGTGACCAGGGGTTTCTGAACTGGATCAGATGTTGAAATATCCGGCCATTGCCGAAGTTAGCCGAAATCCTCGATCTCAGTCTACGATCAGCGACAGGAGCGCCCATGGGAGGAAGGGGGGGGGGGGGGGGGGGGGGGAGTGCAGGCGAAGTATTGTGAGTCGATAACCAATCGGCTCAGCAAGGTGGTGAAATTGTTGAATTAATAGTCTTAATTACATTTACTTATTAAGAAACTAACTAAGAGGATTTTTTATAATTTCCACTAAAATAGTAGCATTGCTAATGCAGAATGTGACAAGTTTCATTTTGATTACTTGATTCTCATTTTTGTGTGATATTAGAAGGTTTTGATGTTTTTTATTACTGATGGTAGCGGCTTCGGTGGCGTAGTTGGTAGCATGCTGAACTGCTGTGCCCAAAATAGCGGGTTCAAACCCGGCCGAAGTCGCCGCATTTTTTAAAAGTGTTAAAATCCTTCAGTATGCCTTCCTTCGGAGGGGAAGTAAAGCCGGCGCTCCCATGTTATAGATTTATGGCATGTAAAAGATTCTTCCACTAACTAAACTTGTGTGAAGCTAAATTTCTAGGTTAGATTTTGTTGGAACGCTCTATCAAAGTTCAAACGTTCACCACTAGGTATCATTGACATCTGGTGGCGAAAGTTGGAACTACTTGAAATTGAAGGGAACTTGTAGCTCACCCCATGGGTGTCCGTTAGAAGCAGCTGCAGCCTCTGGCGAGCCGAACATGTCCTCGGACACTCCTGGTACTAAAAGCCATACAATAAATAAATAAATAAATAAATAAATAAAATAAAATAAATAATTACTGATGATCCAATCTTGAACTATTCAAAGATTCGTGGGCAATGGATTGAAATCACCTGATTTAGATGGTTGGTATATTCCAAAGGAAATGAAAAATGAAAAAAAGTACTCAGTTCAGGTATCTCATAGAATCTCCAATTTTGAAAATTCCCAGACTCAATATCTTATGGAAAAAGTTGTAAGTCCACAGGGGAGTAAGCATCACTAAGTAGGGCAATAAAATAGTACATAATGTAACGAGCCTATAATGGCAATAATTAAGACACGAGTATGTTTATAAAATGAGCGTATGCGAGTTTTATAATTTCCATACGAGTGTCTTAATTACCATTATAGGCGAGTTGCATACGACTGTTTATGTTCGACGATAATTATTATAACTATTTTATGTTCGAACATAAATATTCATAAATATCTGTCGAGAGTTCGCCAGTTTTATGTACTGAACAGAGCGCAAGGGACGCAGAGAATGCCTTGTATTTGACCATGGGCTCCTCGATTACCCTACTATGATACTAGGCCAGACAGTGAAATTTAAATTAGAAGGCCGTGGAACTCATCGCATCTAATTATCTAATTGGTCAAACAACTGTTTCTTGAGCTCTGATTGGTGGGAGAAACTGTTTCATAATGAAAAATAGTGTTATAATGAGCCTCATTATAGTACAGTTTTCTGACATATAATAGTCAGGGTCAAACATAAATAAAATAAAATGATATTGATTAAAAATGTATGACTGTCTTACATTCTTGGTTTAAGTCTAATAACTTGCACCTTTCAGCACCGAAGTTCTTCACATCTGTAGTCCTTATTCAGCATTAGCAAATAGAAGCCATTTGAAAAGATTAACTCACACATTGAAACACTTGCTACAAAGTTCTCTTAAAAATTACATTGTGTGCATTGTAGTTTCCAAGAAAATTTACTGGCCACTATTTCAATGTGTTAAGTTTTTTTTAATATTTTGGTGCTGGAGGTGTGGAAGATTTGCAAAGACATTGATCGCACCTCTGAGGATGCACGCACCATCATATCACAGTACTGATTCCCTAATGATAGCCAATGCATACCTGCCAAGTTTTCTGGTTTTCCTGGAAGATTTCCGTATTTTTGGGGTGTTTTCCGGTTGTCCGGATTACCAGTTTTTTTTTTCCATTTTCAACTCCCTAGCTTGTTTCTGTTCTCTGCATCCAAATCGCATTTCAGTTTTGATTTTCAATAATAGCTGCTATTCTGAGCTGCGAGTGTTTGAAATTCAACTGAAAATCGACCGATAAGTTTATCGATAATTCCATCTCGCAGATTATTGCTGCTCTTTTGTCATTAATTCCTTGAGTTTGACATTATGCTGAAGGTCTATCGATAATCATATCTCGCAGATTATCGCTGCATTTGTGCTTCGACTGTTTGTTAGCAAGGAAAGCTTGGTTTTAAGCGGTGTTCGCTGTAGTTCTGGTATTCATGCAATTGTGTGACGAATTTTTGTATGATTTAATGTTTTCGTGATGAATTCAAGTAAGAAACGATATCATCAGTCTTACAGGGAGGCATATCCTTCAGGACTTCCTTGTATTAAGCGATCACGGAAAGGTGAAACATTCGCATTCTCATCTCCATCTCTCCTCTCCAGCCTGTGATGGAATATAGCCAGTGTTCTGTGACTTGCAAGATCAAAGTGAAGAAAAACTCATGTTTGTTCCCAATTATTTTGTGTTCTTGATGTAATTGCAATATTTTTGGAAACTGGCACAAGAATTATATAGTTTCACATCACCAAGAGTTTGTAATCTCTCTCCCTGTAGTCTTTTCTCGCTATTTTTAAGACCTTGCGATGCATGAACATGTTAAATGTTTGCGCTTTGGGATCTTCTGGGTTTCTATTTTTGAAAGCTGGCAAGCATGCCAATGTAATGCCATGAAATAGATATGTATGTATGTATGTATTCTTTATTGTCAGACAGATAGAATCCACTAGTGACAATATAATAATTAACAATAAAATGTACAAGTATAAACAAAACAATAACAGCAAACAAGAACAAAAAATAGAAATACACTAGTCTATTATAAATCAACAACCACAACCATACAGACACGCACTCAAACATCCGATCTCAAGCATTCATTCATACAATCCCTATGTACAAGAAACATTGAAATAATTACAGAAAAAACAAAACTATCTACAGTAAACGGAAAAAGGCAAAAACATAAAATGAAAGATAGAAGAAAAAATCGAAAACTGGGAAAAAAAAGTAATATAAGAGTGACATTCTAAAAAAAAAAAAAAAAAAAAAAAAAAACAAACCTTCAGTCGCTCGTACATTCAATCAACCATTCATTCAACCACATGTTCAATCAATCAATAAACGCAAATAGAAAAAAACACAAAAAGCACACACTATTTTACAGCCCACTCGAGATGTTTCTCATAACAGTTGATAGAGAGTCGAAGTGAATATCAGTAGCACTTTTACTCTCCATCAAGCTGTATGTTGACTGCAACCGGATCAGACATGAATTTTTATGTACATTAATTCTCGATCTGCCCCCATCGAACGTGTGCTTCCGTCTGGTGGTTCTCTGAGGGACGTGAAAACCCAAGTCAGCTAGCAACTGATTCGAGTCAATTCCACCATTTACCAGTTTCCACAGGAATCTCACGTCTCCCACTGTGCGCCGACTGCTCAGTGGAGGAAGACCGTACACGTTGCAATAACTCTCATACTCAGCTCTATGGTACGATCGTCCACCCCTGTAACAGAGCCATTTGACAAATCTCTTTTGCACACGTTCGATGGCGTCAATTTTATTACTGTGAAAAGGATTCCAGATCACACTACAGTACTCCAATTTAGGCCGAATGAGTGACTTAAATAATTTGGATAGAGTTATGTCCGAAAAATAATTTAAACAATTTCTTTTTAAAAATCCCAGGATCCGGAAACTTTCACGACATATTTTTGAAATATGTTCATTGAACGAGAAATTATTTGTGATTGTCACCCCTAAATCCTTAATGGTTGACACTCTACCTAGCGTTTCATTATTAATACAATAATTAAACCTGGGTAGGAGGTTACGTTTCAATGAAACTGACAAAACTTTACACTTTTCAGTATTCAGTTTCAGTTTCCATGTTTCACACCATTCACTGAGTTGGTGTAGGTCTTCTTGCAACAACTCACAGTCATTTATAGTACTGATGGGCATATACAGTTTAAGGTCGTCAGCGTACATCAGGCACCTAGAATTATGTATTATACGAGGGATATCATTCACAAAAAGTATAAAGAGCAGAGGGCCCAATACAGAACCCTGAGGGACACCGGAAGTAACGTTTACAGATTTAGACTTATTATTATTAATTATAACAGATTGGGTTCTATTTGAGAGGTAACTTTTGAAGAAACGTAAAAGATTACCAGTTATACCAAAATTTGAAATTTTATGAAGCAGTAGGTTGTGATGTACGCTGTCGAAAGCCCTAGAGAAATCAGTATAGATAACATCAGCACTACCACGGTTATTCATAAAGGTGGATACATCATGAGTGAAGACTGCTAGGTTGGTAGCAGTGGATCGCCTAGGAAGGAAGCCGTGCTGAAATTCAGTGATGAATGGTGACACGTGGGCGTACACTTCGTCCCGAACAATTGATTCAAAGACTCGTGCGAAAATAGACATTAGTGATACTGGTCTGTAATTAACTACTTTCTGCCTGGAGCCTTTCTTTAACACTGGGGTGATATGGACTGATTTCCAGTAATCCGGAAACACTCCTTCACTGATGGCTTGGTTGAAAAGAATATAAAGTGGACGAGATAGCTGGTGGCATAAAGATTTAATTATTTCTATAGGAATGGCATCAGGACCGGGAGACTTGCCAGAGGTTAGATTATGTAATTTATTCTTGATGCAGTCTTCGGAAATATGGAAGTAAGAAATGCTGTCGTTACTGGAGGGTGGCAGATCAGGTAGAGGTGGCGGTATAGAATTTACAGGAAGGAATAAGGTTTCGAAATATTCAGAAAACAGCTCACAGGCAGAGTTTGCATCAGTACTGGTACGTCCGTCGTACTCGAGCGAGACCGGTAATCTGGTGTTCCTAGATCTCTGCTTAATGAAGGACCAAAGTCTGTTCGGATTAGATTTCACACTGGAGTCTATGTCTTCCAGGTAGGCGTCATACTTTCGGTGCTGAATTTCTTTGAATTCGGTCCTCCTGACCACAAATTCAATTCTATGGCATTCCAAAGAAGAGCGTTTCCATTGACGATGAGCCCTATTTTTCGAGTGTAGTGCGCTGATTACATCTGCATCAAACCAAGGTGGATAACGGTAGGGATTAACCTTCACACGAGGAACTGCTTCTCGAACTGCGGACATCAAGAGATCATAAAATATCTCACAATTCTCATTAATGTCGTTCCTGATATCAAGGAGGGACCAGGGGCAATAATCCAGCAAAAATTTCAGGTGGTTCATGTCTGCCTTCTTCCAGTTAAAAATTTCCCTGCGAGGTGGTTTATGAAATAAACTAGTGTCATGAAAATCTATGTTCCATATTAGAGCACTATGGTCGGATGGAATCCACCCCGGTTTTTCTAACTCTACAGACTGAGAGATTTTAGGACTATTAGTAAACAGAAGATCGAGGTAGTTTTGTCCACGGGTGAGATGTGGATTCAATTGATGCAGAGAGAATTCCTCAATTATCTCGCAGAAGATAGAGTTCACTGCACTTTCAGTTAGTTTTGAAGGTACGAGAGAAGGCCCGTCCTGCTGTCCCCATGAGATGTCTGGCACGTTGAAATCCCCACACAATATAACGGTATCCTTGTCCTTCAACTGGGCGTGCACCCTGCTGAGAGAGGTATGTAGCTGCTCCAGGTGGTTTAAGGAGGCAGGCGGGGGTAGGTACACACAGCCCACGAACACACTAGACCTTAGACACTAGAATTTAGCAGGGTGAGTAACGCGATACCAACTCGCAGACCAGAAAACCACAAAACTAGAGATCTAGGGTGTGGGGAGTCCCATTCATTTTGTCAAATTAAAACTTGCATCCATGTCTTGCTCCCAACTATGTTCCAAAAAGATAAAAAATGCTGTTAACTCCTAAATTTCTTCAAATAATTTTTTACAGAATTTAGATCACATACATTTCATTTTGTAATATTACATTGCATGTTTCCAGTCCATGCATGTCCATACAATAGGATTTTAATAAATTGCTACTTGGTAATAGGACACCCATCTTGAATCAGAAAATCTATGATTTTGTTGTTTAACCCCCTTAGCGTGTACGGCGCAACGGTGCGCCCACTAGCCTGCTACGTTCACAGCGTGTACGGCGCAAGGGTGCGCCGTCGAATTTGAAACGCCCGCTACGTGGACTTCGTAATAGTAATTTATTTGGTCGTAAGATGGCAGGAAGAGGCAACTTTTGGCTACACTTCGAGCTACTTATTATTGCCAGGAGGTGTCGCATATCTTCACAGTCATTTATTTTTCAGATCTCTGCACACGTGTTCCCGCTTTTGCGGACCGTGAGTTTGCTTGTAAACATGGCAGGTCGTGGCACAGTTATTGATGACAAAGAAATAGCTAATTTGCTCGATATAAGTGCCAACGAAAGTGATTCAGAGTGTGACAGCGATATAGAGGATGAGTTCGCTATAACTTCCAGTGAAGATAGTGACGCTGACGATGTAATTCGTGATAGAACGCCAAGAAATACGAACACATTAGGCGACTGTGATATTGTCCCAGTATTGACGTGCCGCTGACCAGGGATAACCAGGTTATCAATAGTTTAGAATATTATGTTATATGTTGTTCTTATTGTGTGTGATTTTTGAAAACTTTTGCCAGGGCGTTTGGAAATTGTAGTGAAATGCATATGACACCGCGCTTACCATTGGGAGTAGGCTAGAAATAATGCACGTTGTGGGTGCAGCCCAGAGTTTCACAATATCACGCTTGAGGGGTTAAATCACTTGCCATTCTCTGACAGGGATTGCAGACACAATCCCTTTCTTGTCATGAATCTATGGATCCAACCCTGGCTCACTTCCAGATCCAAAGAGCTGATACCTCGTTTAATCACTAGGTCACTCGCTTTGAAATGTAGCATCCCGTGCGAGGCATTAAAGCCATCATTTCGCAACTATATAACGTAATGAAGCTTCCACCTCAGGAAACTTACTGGTTTTCAGTCCTGTGAATACCTCTCGTGTTCAGTTGGTGGTTTCGAAGGCAGCTTTCTGTCTATACCAGTAGCAAACATTAAACTCAAGTCACACTGGATTCACACTTAAATGAGAAACAACTATGAAACGTCAAGACAGAATACTGGTACAGTAGAACGCCGTTTATCCGGACGTCAAAGAAACGGAACGTCAATTATCCGGACAAGCAAAGAAAAAGCTTTAGCGGATGTACAAGAAGGAAATGTTAACGTCGGTTATTGTTGGCAAAAGATGAGGAGAGTGTGATATCTTTTTTAAAAAAGCTTTCTCTTAAGGACTACTGTTACTTGATAGCTGATGGAAGAACACTTTAACACCACAGAATCTTCAAAATGCATGGAATAAATTTGAAGGAGAAGAAGAGACCGTTAAGACCACAGACACTCTTGATGAAGATTTGGATGCAGTGGCAAATGAGTTATTCCCCCAAGTTGCTGGGTTTTCCGACTGTGATAGAGAAGGCGCACAAGCTTGCTTGGAAAGTGACAGTGACTGAGGTTTTCAAATCTTAAATGATGATGAAAATGCTTCTCTGGTGCAAGAAGTAAGTGGGGAAGATGAAAAGGATGAAAGTCTAGATGAGAAAGATGAAGAAGGACCAAGTCATGGAGAAGCTTTTACTGCATTAGAAACTGCACTATTGTAGTTTGGTTGTACTATGAAATAAACTCATGTTCGATTATCCGGAAAAATCGTTATCCGGAATACTTTCGGTCCCAATTAGTCCGGATAGACGATGTTCCACTGTACTTGTCGACAACAAATAGTGTTAAAGAAAGGAAAGCACCGCTGCCAAAATTGCAGGCAAGACGTGTGATGTCCAGTGAGTGGGGTTTCTGTGACCGGTATACAACCGATACTTTCGGAATAAATCTATTGAAGGGAAGGGAGGGTTGGAACACAGGGGCCAAGTGGCCTGCTGCCGACCAAGCCAAGTACTATCAAACATACTCAAAATGAAAGAAAGGGTTCAAACAACAATTAATAATTACCGTATATTCTCAAGGGATTCAGATTACAATGCCAAATGGATAGTGGCAGGAAGCGAAATAAAAACACTCCTATCTAAACTAAGACCCCCAATGGCGGACAATAATGAAATTTGGGCGATCCCGCAACGTTGCATAAGGTAGTATCATAATTTCACCAGTTTCACTTCTTACTCTTCACTGATATTAGTACTGTAATTAAATCATTTCATATTTTCCATTAGGTAGTAACTTTACGTAGCCGATAGATCAACGAAATAAACATGCCCATTATTAATTTCCATCCAGACCAATCAAACAAAGAACGATCAGCCATTGTTACTGCTAACTATTTTTCCATCCAAAAGACTAGCGTTTACAATTTGAGCAATTACATTAAATAAATCTCAGGCCAAATATTCTATTATGGGCCCGTACTAAAATTATATAATTTAATCAGAAAAGTATGATGAACTCCACCGGGAAATTGAAACTCTGAAGAAAGAGAGAAAAACCGTCAAGGACGCAGAAATGGCAGCATCTAGAGCTATCAACGAATTGGAGGAACTAAAACAGTACCAGCGCAAGAACAACTTGATAGTGTATGGAATACCCACTGAAAGAGAGGAGGATGTATTTCACAAAATCTCGGACATTGGCAAGACGTTAGGAGTTGAAATCACCAGGGCAAACATAGACGCAGCTCACCGCCTCCCGTCAACAAAGCCTGGACCTCAACCGATAATTGTGAAATTAAATAATAGGTGGAAGAAGGAAGAGATTCTCAGTAGCAGAAGACAAAAGAAGACCCTGAAGACGAGTGAAATTGGTTACAGTGATGGTGGTATTTTCAGTGAGACAGCTCCAGGAACACCACTACGAATTTGGAGAGGATCTGTTGATGGCCTTCCTGGACATCGAAAAGGCCTATGATAGTGTGTGTAGGGAGAAGGTTTGGAAAGCAATGGAAAACATGGGAGTGGAAAAAGAGACAGTAGGCAGAGTGAAGGAGATGTATTGTGGAAGTGTGAGTTGTGTGAAAGTTGGAGGGGAAAGAACAGACTGGTTCAGACAAATGAGTGGCCTGAAACAGGGTAGTGCGCTGTCACCCCTTCTCTTTATTGTGGTTATGGATGAGGTAATGACACGGATAGCAGGAAAGATAGGAGAAGATAAGATGAAAGCAATGGTGTTTGCAGATGATCTCATGGTCTGGGGAAACAAGGAGGAGGAAATCCAGGAGCAACTGAAGGCTTGGGAAGAAACAGTGGGAGAGTACGGATGGAAGTTCAACATCAGTAAATGTGAGATCCTGTCAACGACCAGGAAAAAGGACAGACCAATGAGTGGGATAACACTTGGAGGTGGACAGCTGAAGAAGGTGGAAAGTCTCAAGTACTTGGGAAGTATAGTGGAGGAAAATAGGAGAAATGACAAAGAGATTACGGAACGTGGCAGACAGGCAGAAGCATTTCTGAGAAGCATTAGGAGTTTAGTGTGGAATAAAGATGTCCCTCAAAAAAGCAAGGAAGTGTTATACAGAAGCTACTATATCCCGATACTGACCTATGCTTCAGAAACGTGGACAATGAAGAAAAGAGACATAAGCAGAATACAGGCAGGTGAAATGAAGTTCCTGCGAAGTAGGATCGGAGTAACAAGAAGAGACAGGGTGAGGAATGAAAAGGTCAGGGAAATGGTGAAAGAGGAGCCCTTGCAAGGTAGGATTGAGACATCGAGACTGAGGTGGTATGGACACTTAAAGAGAATGGATGAGAAGAAGATTCCCAAGAGGATACATGAGATGCAGATGCAGAAGAAACGGTCAAGAGGAAGACCAAGAGATCGATGGCTGAAAGGAGTGGAGGAATGTGTCAAGAAGAGAGGCGAGGACTGGACCCGAGTGACAGCGGAGAGATGGTGGGAAGAAAGAAATAAGTGGCGAGGCTTATGTTCCAAACAGACCCAGCCTGGGGCTGGAAACTGTACAAGATGATGATGATGGTGGTAATATATATATCAATGAACACCTGACCCCAAGAAATTAAACCATCGCCAAAAAGTGCCGTGAATTGAGACAACAGGGAAAAATCTTTGCAACTTGGGTCAGAGACTGCAAAATATACATACGGAAAAATCAAAATGGACCCTCAAAGCTTATATCAAGTGCTGAAATACTGGATGAACTCGCCCTCTCAAACTAAAATCTATGTAATAGTAAGATATCTACTAAGTATTATCCCATATGGAACTAGAATTACAGAAATTAAATTTTTTAGGTAATGCAAATAATAATACACTAGAATTAACCGAGTGTAACTGTAATACACTTAGCGATTATTATAAGATTAAGGACAGTAAACAGATAATAACCGATACCAGTACACTAAAATGCGTACACATAAATGCACATAGCATAAAAAACAAGTTCGATGATATCCAAATAATGTTAGACAGAATCAAAGGTGTAGATGTCCTAGCAATCTCAGAAAATTGGTTAACAGAACAAACAAAAATGTTTTTCAATATTAAGAAATATGTTGCATAGCACATAGTTAGAAAGCAAACTGGAGGGGGAGTATCTTTGTATATTTCAAACAAATGTAGCAGTACCCTTGTAAAGGAAATAAATTCCACCCACAGCATACTGCACATTACTGTGAGAAAAGGCCATCAAGAATACAATATAATCACTGCTTACAACCCTCATAAAAGCAACATTCCACACTTTCTAACTGATCTCGAAGTAATTATTAGTTCTTACTCAACGAATCCTGTTATAATACTAGGTGATATGAATATCGATCTATTATTTGGGGACAGATATACTAGTAGTTATATTAACCTAGTCAAATCATACGGTCTAGTCTTATGTAATACAAAATATCCAACTCGTGTAACACAAACTAGCTCTACTCTAATTGATCATGTATTGGTGAACGACTGTGACAAAATATGTAATGTCTATAATATTGATAATGATTTGAGTGATCACCATTTACTCATCTGTGAAATGAGAAACAAAAAGATAAACAGGAACTCAATATGTGATGATAGGCCAATAGAAAAGGATAAAATAAACTACAAAAAACTTAATAAATATTTTATAACTCAAGAATTTGT
Organism: Meconema thalassinum; assembly: GCA_946902985.2. NCBI lineage: Eukaryota > Metazoa > Arthropoda > Insecta > Orthoptera > Tettigoniidae > Meconema > Meconema thalassinum. The sequence continues at coordinate 295,980,047 of OX336396.1, read as the reverse complement.
ATGCAATGAAACTAACATCAATGACTACTACAATAAATTCTGTGATTTTATTAATAAAGGAATAGAAGCCTGTACTATGAAATATACGAATAAGGAGCCAAGTGCCCCACCAATAAAACCCTGGATCACACAAGATCTTTTAGCACTAATACACAGGAAAGATAAGATATATACAAAAACCAAAGTTAAAAATCCATCTGCAGAAATTTTAGAAGAATATAAAATTATTAGCAACCAAGTTACAAAACTTAAGAGAAACCTACAAAGAAACTACTTTGACCAAAAAATTCAAAATGCAAATAATCAGAGGGAAGTGTGGAGTGTTGTTAATGAGATGTTAAATAGACCAAAGAAGGGAAAAATTGAAATTGTCAAACTTATAGTCGACGGCACAAATGTCGAAAAAAAGGAAAATATATGTGATGAAATTAATAAATATTATGTCAATATTGCTAACAGTATATGGGAAAATCAAGGAAACGGTTCTACCTCGGACATTACAAGCTATAAAAATACTACTAGCACTAAGACAATCTTTATGTTACCTACTGATGCTAATGAAATACAATCAATTATAAACTCCCTAAAACACAAAAACAATATAAGTGAGGACAACACTACTAATGTCATGCTACAATTGTGTCTTGAGGGCCTTACACCATATCTTGTCAAAATAATAAATCTTTCACTGATGACTGGTATATTCCCCGATGCCTGTAAAGTCTCTAGGGTGGTCCCGATCTACAAAAAAGGGGACAAAACCCATCCATCAAATTACAGACCCATTAATATTATATCTGCCATCAGCAAGGTTCTAGAAAGCGTTGTTAAACGAAGACTTATGAATTTCTTCATGAAAAATGATTACTTTGCAAACTGCCAATATGGGTTTATTCCAAATAGAGGAGCTGATAGTGCTATATTTGAAGTAGTAACTGATGTAGAAAAGGCATTAGATGAAAACAAACTAGCTGCTGGTGTACTAATTGACCTTCAAAAAGCCTTCGATCTGGTTAACCATAAGATTCTCCTTAATAAACTAGAATTTGCAGGCATCAGAGGAGTGGCACATGATTGGTTCAAGAACTACCTCACTAACAGAAAACAATATGTTGCAATTGATAATGTAAAAGGATCTCAAATGAGAATTGACACAGGAGTAGCTCAAGGTTCTGTCTTAGGACCAATTCTTTTCTTGGCCTATATTAATGATATAGTATTATTAGAATTGAAAGGCAAGCTTAAACTATTTGCAGATGATATTTTTATACTCTATCTGGGAACATCTGAACAGGAAATAATGCTAAATATTAATTATGATCTCAATAAGCTGGTGGATTGGTTGAGAGCACACAAAATGGTTATCAATATCACTAAAACAAAATATTTATTCTTCCATAAACCATCATACAAGATTGAGACCACAAACATAGTCAACATAGCCAACAAAGAAATAGAAAGGGTTAAATCGGCAACATACTTAGGTATCACACTAGATAGTACACTAACCTGGGAAAATCATGTAGAAAATGTAAAACATAAAATCAGCCCTTTAATTGGTATTATTTTCAGATTAAGATATAGCTGTCTTACTAGCCAACAATTGAAAAATATATACTTTGCTCTGATACATTCACATCTAATGTACATGAATTTCATATGGGGATATTGTAAGAAGGAGCTGATAAAAGAACTTGAGATACTCCAGAAACGTGCTATAAAATCTATCTTTGGATTACCTTGGCTCACACCCTCAAATGAATTGTACTCAAGAACTAAAATTATGCCACTGCAAAAACAAATAGCTATGTCAGCAACAGTATTTGTATACAAATTAGAAAACAAATTCATACACACACACATCCATTTTACCCATGCAAATGACATTCATCATTATGCAACAAGAGGAGTAAATCAAATATTCACCAGCCATTCCCAATCCATTAAATTTGGAACTAAAGGAATTATGTCCTCTATAATAAAAGAATACAACTCGCTACCATTAGGCATAAGGGAAAGTTTCTCTATAAAAACATTTAAGAGGAAAACAAAAGACTTCCTATTAAGGAATGAAGAGCCAATGTACAATAGCCTTAAGCAATGCAATGTATCATACCATATTATCTCTGTAAAGTTAGTCACTAGCAATCTAAGTTACTATTAAACTAAACAATAATGTTACAAAAATTATATATATGCCATGCTGAAACTATGTTACTTGATTGTCCCTAACACGAGCTCAGGCTCCTTGGGACCTATGTAAATAAATAAATAAAATAATTCTCAGGAAGAACATAATAAGTAATTCTGAATTAGCTTCTTAATTAAATCATTAGTAGACAAAATCTTTGTTAATGAAGAGACGCCAGACAACACCTGGGCTCAAGAAATCGATAACAGTTTAAAAATAATAATGCGAGAGTTCAGAAAATGAAATGTTTGTTTCTTTTAAAAGAATTCTGCAGCATTGTAATATAATACAACTCGTACCTTTATCCATCGTCTACATTTTGCCCCAGGCTCCAAGGCGAAACCGGGCGACACGCCCTTTTGGTTTACGATCCCATGGTGTAATAATACTTAGTTGTGTCGCTTGTTTTTCACGACAATCAAAGTCTTCATTGCTCACGCGCCGTAGGCACTAAATGCTACTCCGAGCACCCAGTGACGGCAAGGAGAAAGATAAACAGTTGAAGAATGTACAGTGCTCTCACCGATTGCCAACAGTTCAACCAAACTTGTTATAATTTCAAAATGATCAAATTAACTTCACGACTAACTTTCAGTTGGCAACACATAACCAAATATATGTGGCCAAATCCTATTGGTCAAACAGTACCAAAGCTTCATATTAAAATCGGATATTGCGGTACAGTTCGGCACATATGAAATATTCAAATCGGCAAATATTGATTCCTTAAATCAGCAATAGTTGACACGCACAGAAGGGAATATTTGGATCAACATATAGGAATGTTGAATTTAAGTTTTTTTATTTATTTCTTCTTTTGTAAATTTTGGGTTAGTCACAATTAGTGACCAGTGGGTCCCAAGCTGGATCCCAACTCCTTGAAGTATCCGGCCTTTGCCGAAGGTAGCCGACGATCCGCGAAGACGGCCGACAAGTAGCGACTGGGGCGCCCGACTGGACACGAGGGGGGAACAGGCGAAGGATCCCGTGAGACGAAACCAATCTTCTCAGGTTCTAACTTAAAATTACTACGATCTTCTTTATGACGGCGTCAGAAATTAATGCGAATATTTGCCAGGATTGTTTCCCTGCAATTATCAAATTTTAAAAGTGGTGTGCATGATATACACAAGATATACTGTAGTTATATGCAAGCAAATATGGCATTCATAGGTTGCGGTATGTAATGAGTACTTTTGATATTTTCTATGACAGCCCAAGCAATGAAGTTGAGAGATTTTGTAAAAGTACGAGTTGGTGAGTAAATTACGAATGTACTGTAATAAATGTTTAACACAATGCTTTGACTTCTCGTGAGTGTTTTATACAGGTTCATCGAAAAAGGTTGCAGCAAATTCCGTTGTAAGTGAGATAAATTAATAACTCAACCTGAAAACTAATCAGGAACTCATCGAGTTTTAGTTTCAGATGTGACTGTACTCCTCCTGTGGCCTTCAGCCAATGCGCAGAATGAGTGCGCGACAGGAAGCTGCCATGCCACTGTGTGAGTGTGATTGCAATGGCGACAGTTCAGCAGAAAACACAGTGTAGTATAACTGTTCAGCACACTTTACGACGTGTTTATAGTGCCCCCCCCCCCCCCCCCCCCCCCTATGCTAATAGCATTAGTTGGTGGTATAAACAGTTTATAATAATAAGAGAATTATTCCGCCTAGTCAATACTTTTATGTTATAAATCGAATCTTATCAAGGGTACATGTTTCGGAACATGTACCCTAGATAAGATTTGATTTATAATATAAAAGTATTGACTAGGCGGAAAAAATCTCTTATTATTTGTATATTTTGTCAATACGGAACCTGAAATGGATGAACATTCTAAAAATGAACAGTTTCTGGAAACTGGCAGCGTTGACATAAAGAAGTCCCCCGGACGCCATAGAAGGAGTGACGAAACAGTCGTGCGCACATAGAAACATTATATGGAATGAAAAAAACTGTTTGCGATGGGGAATTTAACCAAAAAAATACTCGTTTTAATATCTCAAATGGTCCATGAGCTATGATTTTTTTAAATTGCTGCAGCCATTTTTGGATGAACCTGTATTACAATATGAGCAACATTACTGTGTTTACAAACAACAGCTGGCACAGTGCTTTGTGAGTGGAATAGGTACAGTAGACACATTTTGTAAAATAGGCTTTCAGTAAATGATACGCTTTCCTCCAATGACTGCATTCTACCTTGCAAGACATGAGCCCTAATTTGAAATTGCTTGCAGGGCCACAGACTGCCAGACTCTCCAGGAGGGAAGAGAGCCGCTGTGAACTCTCTGAACCTCACTCCTCCTGCTCCAGACCCCATTGTGGTACATCCGGGAGTGGTGGTGGCCATGCTGCATCTCGTGCCTTCCATCCAGCATCCTCACGAGACTCAGGCAAGTTGGGAGGCCACATTAACATTTAAAAATATGAAGCATTATATAAATAATTCATGCTTTTGGGCTAATGCCGTGTGTATTTTTAATTTAAACCATACGTTTCGGAGAAACCTTGCCTCCTTTTTCAATGGAAATAAACAATGTGGCCAAAGAAAGTATATCAATGAGATTACAAAAAATATAGATAAATTCCTCTGTTCGTCACCAGAGAGCAGCTGCCAGAAATAACTGTATGGACCATGGTGGAACGGCGGACAGAGGTAAAGGGGGCGGTGTGAAAATATAGAAACACCTCGAAGAATGAGGAGGGGGGGAGGTGGGAGGGTTAGATGGATATAAGGAAACATAGACAAAAGGGAATACTAGCTGAACGATACCTAACGTCATACAGTCAACGGCGAAAAAACAGATGGAAACTCCTCCAGTGACGAACAAAGGAGATCAAATCCAGACTCTGAGCCCTAGAGGGAAAATGTACAATTTTAAATATGTGAAGAACAGAGAGACTGAGAGGAACTATCTCCCTAGATCCTTAATAACTGGTAGCCAAGTGTCACTTAGCTGATAACCAGTGTCTCTGTTAAAATTATTGGGATTTTTACGAATTTCAACTGCCTCCCTTATAATTCTAGACCAGTTGTGCTTAACAAGGGCAAGCGCATGAGCATCCTTGAAACATACATCGTGCCCTGAAGACAGGGCATGTTCAGCTATAGCTGATTTGTCAGGTTGGTTTAGACGGATGTTCCTTTGATGCTCTTTGATGCGAGTGGCAATGGATCGTTTTGTTTGTCCAATGTAGACTTTTCCGCAAGTACATGGGACTTCATACACCCCAGGTTGTAGTATTGGGGACAATTTATCTTTGTTTAATGCTAAACGTTGACCAATTTTCGTCATAGTGCCGAAAACTGTTTTTATCTTGTGCTTGCGGAGAATCTTAGCAACGCGGTCAGTGGTGTTGTGAATATAAGGGAGGTAAGCAGTTCCTCTCACGTCGGAGCTCTGAGAAGGTTGTCTATCCCTCTTTCTGGGATGTAGGGACCTATATATAGTGGATTCATTATAGCCATTACCCTTAAACATGGTTTGTAAGGCATGTAACTCTTCCTGAAGAGTTGATGCCTCACAAATACGTTCCGCTCTTTTGGCTAGAGTTGTTATAATTCCTTGTTTTTGTGCTGGGTGGTGGTGGGAGTCCGCATGTAAATAACGGTTAGTGTGAGTTGGCTTACGGTAGACGCTGTGCCCCATGGAGCCATCCGCTTTCCTCCTCACAAGAACATCCAAAAAAGGTAAGCATCCACCTGACTCTAGCTCCACTGTGAAGTGTATTGAAGGATGCAGCTGATTTAGGTGGTTCAGAAAGTGGTTCAGTTTCTCAGAACCCTCCTCCCACACCACGAACGTATCATCCACATACCTCCACCAAATCACAGGTTTGAAAGACGCCGAAGATATAGCCTCCCCCTCAAAATGTTCCATGAAAAAATTTGCCGCGACAGGCGAGAGTGGACTTCCCATGGCCACACCATCAGTCTGCTCGTAATATTTACCATCCCACAAGAAATAGCTGGAACACAAGCAGTGGTGGAATAATCGGGCAATGTCCTCAGGAAACAAATCCTTGATGAGTGACATGACTGAGTCCACCGGCACTCTGGTAAACAAGGACTCTACATCAAAACTCACCAAAATAGCATTTGGTTGAACGGCGATGGTTGACAATTTTTCGACGAAATGGGTTGAATCCCTAATGTAGGACTGTGTGCGCCCCAAGTGCGGCTGAAGCAACTTGCTGAGATATTGCGCAAGAGCATAAGTTGGAGAACCTATTGTGCTAACAATTGGTCGAAGAGGGACGTCTTGCTTATGGATTTTTGGAAGACCATACAATCTCGGAGGAACAGCATCTCTCGGAATAAGACATCTTCCCTCTTCTTTTGGAATAGATGACAGTTTAACAAGCTTAGCAGTGGCATTGGATACACGAGTGGTTGGATCACGAGTGCACAGTCTGTACACAGGATCAGATAACAGAATCGAGATTTTACTTTTATATTCAACGGTATCCATCACCACTGTCGCATTTCCCTTGTCAGCATGAAGAATAGAAATGGTGTCATTATTTCTTAGTTCCTTCAATGCCTTTCTTTCACCCCGAGTTAAATTGGGTGCGGGTACTTTAGAGGATCTTAATATCCTCACACTTTCTTGTCTAACTTCTTCAGCTTCATCTGGAGGTAAATTGTAGATGGCAGCCTCAACGGATGTGATCAACTCCTCTGTAGGAATTTTGGAGGGTGCGAGAGCAAAGTTGAGACCTCTGCTTAGTAAAGTTGTTTGATAGTCATCTAAAGGGGTATTAGAAAGATTGACTACAACTTTACTATTATCAAGAACCGTACGAGGAGCTGTTTGTCTCGAGGACAATCGAAGGAACTTAGCTCTTTGTCTATCTACAGCCCGACAAAAATTATTCTCGGCCTGAATAGCGGAGATACGTTCAAAGAACAGCCACAATTCCTCTGAGAGAATGCTACTAAGAAGCAGATGTAAGTGTAATAACTCACGGGAAACTGCGTCCAATTCAGTACGAGAGTTCTGGATCCTCTCGATAACAAGTGCCTTGCTAGCGCGCTGATAAATTCTCATAGCTTTATGAGTGTGTATAGTTTGCTTCAATTTTACACAGTTGGGAATGATGTTATGATCCCTGCATCTAAGAAAGAAGGACAACGATGAAAGGAGAGAGCTCCTTCTTCGCCTCAACTTGCTAAATTTAGATGATTGTCGAACAACTTCCTCCCCATAGAGGTTTCTAATTTGCATATAAAAGTAAAATCTCGATTCTGTTATCTGATCCTGTGTACAGACTGTGCACTCGTGATCCAACCACTCGTGTATCCAATGCCACTGCTAAGCTTGTTAAACTGTCATCTATTCCAAAAGAAGAGGGAAGATGTCTTATTCCGAGAGATGCTGTTCCTCCGAGATTGTATGGTCTTCCAAAAATCCATAAGCAAGACGTCCCTCTTCGACCAATTGTTAGCACAATAGGTTCTCCAACTTATGCTCTTGCGCAATATCTCAGCAAGTTGCTTCAGCCGCACTTGGGGCGCACACAGTCCTACATTAGGGATTCAACCCATTTCGTCGAAAAATTGTCAACCATCGCCGTTCAACCAAATGCTATTTTGGTGAGTTTTGATGTAGAGTCCTTGTTTACCAGAGTGCCGGTGGACTCAGTCATGTCACTCATCAAGGATTTGTTTCCTGAGGACATTGCCCGATTATTCCACCACTGCTTGTGTTCCAGCTATTTCTTGTGGGATGGTAAATATTACGAGCAGACTGATGGTGTGGCCATGGGAAGTCCACTCTCGCCTGTCGTGGCAAATTTTTTCATGGAACATTTTGAGGGGGAGGCTATATCTTCGGCGTCTTTCAAACCTGTGATTTGGTGGAGGTATGTGGATGATACGTTCGTGGTGTGGGAGGAGGGTTCTGAGAAACTGAACCACTTTCTGAACCACCTAAATCAGCTGCATCCTTCAATACACTTCACAATGGAGCTAGAGTCAGGTGGATGCTTACCTTTTTTGGATGTTCTTGTGAGGAGGAAAGCGGATGGCTCCATGGGGCACAGCGTCTACCGTAAGCCAACTCACACTAACCGTTATTTACATGCGGACTCCCACCACCACCCAGCACAAAAGCAAGGAATTATAACAACTCTAGCCAAAAGAGCGGAACGTATTTGTGAGGCATCAACTCTTCAGGAAGAGTTACATGCCTTACAAACCATGTTTAAGGGTAATGGCTATAATGAATCCACTATATATAGGTCCCTACATCCCAGAAGGAGGGATAGACAACCTTCTCAGAGCTCCGACGTGAGAGGAACTGCTTACCTCCCTTATATTCACAACACCACTGACCGCGTTGCTAAGATTCTCCGCAAGCACAAGATAAAAACAGTTTTCGGCACTATGACGAAAATTGGTCAACGTTTAGCATTAAACAAAGATAAATTGTCCCCAATACTACAACCTGGGGTGTATGAAGTCCCATGTACTTGCGGAAAAGTCTACATTGGACAAACAAAACGATCCATTGCCACTCGCATCAAAGAGCATCAAAGGAACATCCGTCTAAACCAACCTGACAAATCAGCTATAGCTGAACATGCCCTGTCTTCAGGGCACGATGTATGTTTCAAGGATGCTCATGCGCTTGCCCTTGTTAAGCACAACTGGTCTAGAATTATAAGGGAGGCAGTTGAATTTCGTAAAAATCCCAATAATTTTAACAGAGACACTGGTTATCAGCTAAGTGACACTTGGCTACCAGTTATTAAGGATCTAGGGAGATAGTTCCTCTCAGTCTCTCTGTTCTTCACATATTTAAAATTGTACATTTTCCCTCTAGGGCTCAGAGCCTGGATTTGATCTCCTTTGTTCGTCACTGGAGGAGTTTCCATCTGTTTTTTCGCCGTTGACTGTATGACGTTAGGTATCGTTCAGCTAGTATTCCCTTTTGTCTATGTTTCCTTATATCCATCTAACCCTCTCCCCTCCCCCCCCCCCCCCCCTCCTCATTCTTCGAGGTGTTTATATATTTTCACACCGCCCCCTTTACCTTCTTGTTACTTACTACTCTGTCCGCCGTTCCACCATGGTCCATACAGTTATTTCTGGCAGCTGCTCTCTGGTGACGAACAGAGGAATTTATCTATATTTTTTGTAATCTCATTGATATACTTTCTTTGGCCACATTGTTTATTTCCATTGAAAAAGGAGGCAAGGTTTCTCCGAAACGTATGGTTTAAATTAAAAATACACACGGCATTAGCCCAAAAGCATGAATTATTTATATAATAATCTGGGCCGTGAAAGCCTTAATATGCAAAATATGAAGCATGTTAAAAATATTACAATAGGTAAAATTGGATGATATACTATGCTGCTTCATCATCATCATCATCATTTCCCCTTATCCAGCTCCTGCCAGGTCGGGGTATTTATGGCACTTCTCCACTTTCCTCTTTCCTTCCACCATTCTTCTTCCACGATCTTGTCCCAGTCCAGATTTCTTTTTCTTACGCTGTTCTTCACTGAATCAATCCACCTTGTTCTAGGTCTTCCTCTTGCTCTCTTACCCTTGCACTTCGCCTCCAGCATCTGTCTTGGTATTCTATTTTCCTCCATCCTCTTTACATGTCCAAACCACCTTAGTTTATTCTTCTCAATTCTCTCATTTAGTTTTCCCATCCCAACTTCCTTCCTAACATCTTCATTCCTCACTCTGTCTTTCCTATCATACTTCTTAGGAATTTCATTTCACTGGCTTGGATTCTACTCTCTTGCCTGCTTGTCAGGGTCCAAGTCTCAGCTGCATAAGTTAATATGGGTACATAGTACATTTTATACATTACCTCCTTGCTTTTCCTTGGTACTTCCTTATCCCAAACAAGTTTTCTTACACTTTGATAGAATGCATGGCTCTGCTGTACCCTCCTGCCAATCTCCATGTCCAACCTACCAGTTTGCATCAATTCACTTCCTAGGTATTTGAACGTGTCCGCAATTTCCAAACTCTGACTTCCAATTTTCACAGTGCCCTTTCCTTGTCTTTCCCCTCTTGTCATCACCATGGTCTTGCTTTTCTCTATACTGATTTTCAGGCCGTACTTCTGAATATTTTTCGTTCAGTGCCTCTAGTTGTTTTTGCACTTCTTCGGTGTTCCTTCCCCAGACCACAATATCATCTGCAAATAACAGTGACTTCATTTCTTTATGTCCATATGCTTCTTTTGTTTCCTTTACAATTTCATCCATCAACATTATGAACAAGAGAGGTGACAGCACACTCCCCTGTCTTAGTCCAGTCTTGTTCCTAAACCAATCTGTCTTTCCAACTGGGGTCAGTACCCTGCTAACACAGTTGTTGTACATTGCTTGCACCTTTTCCAACATTTCTCTTCCCAGTCTCTTCTTAACCATGGTTTCCCATACCTTCTCTCTGGGGACACTATCATATGCCTTTTCTAGATCTATGAAAGTCATGATCAAATCCTCTCCATATTCCCAGTTCTTTTCCATCACCTGCCTCAAGCTAAAGATTGGGTCCACTGTGGATCTTCCACTCCTGAAGCCATACTGTTCCTCTTGCAACTCTCCTTCCACCTTTCTTCTCATTCTTCTTTCTAATATCCTTTCCAGTATTTTTACTATCTGTGATATGAGGGTGATCCCTCTATAGTTTTCACACACCTTCTTGTCCCCCTTCTTAAACACTGGTATTATTAGCCCTTTCTCCCAGTCTTCTGGTACACATTTCCGTTTCCACACACACTTTAGCAGTCGATACAACCATTGCATACCAACAGGACCAGCTGCCTTTATAATTTCTACACTGATTTCATCCACCCCTGTTGCTTTTCCCATCTTCATTTTCTGTACTGCTAATTCCACCTCCAGCATTGTTATATCATCTTCTGTTATAGAGTCGTCAGGTTGTGTCACTTCCATCTCACCAGTACAATTGCTCACATTCAGTAGCTTATCGAAATACTCCTTCCACCGTCCCTTTATCTCTTCCGGGTGTGTTAACAACTCTCCATCTTCCTTTTTCACCAGCTTTGTAGTAACCCTTTCTTTCCTCTTCTTAGAAGCCCATACAGCATCCTTTTACTGCCACTTACATCCGTTTCCATTCTTCGTGTAAATTCTTCCCAACTTTTCTTCTTTTCTTCTCCTACCACTTTCTTACACCTCCGTTTGCTGTCGTGATACTTCCTTTTGCTTTCTTCTGTTTGATCTCGGTTCCATTCTTTCCATGCAGACTTCTTTTCTTTCACTGCTTTCCTCACTTCCTCATTCCACCATGGTGTCTCCTTCTCTTTCACTCTTGTTGACGTCCTACCACAAGCACTCTCTGCTGCACCAACAAATGCCTTTTTAAACAATAAAGTAAAAAAACATCTTAAAATTTGTCTCAAACATGCTAAAATGTTGTTAGATAAAAGATGTATCACATTCCATTTGACTGAAAGGGGAGTGCAAGCATGAAATTTTCACATGATAAGCTTTTAAATGTTTTCTGTGATGCTATGTTTTGTGTCAAATTGTCAATATAATTTGAATGTTCGCTCATCAAATTCGACAGGCTGATACGGGGCCATGAATTAGCCTTGTAACGTGTACCTGAAGTTGGTTTGAAATTTTAAATTAAAATATTGACTTATTCTTCTTCTTCTTCTTCTTCTTCTGCCTTATCCGATACGGATGTTGGCTAACACCTTCTTATCCTGTGTAATCCTGTAGAGTTCCCCTCGGCCGTTAATCTTGGTTTTCGTGATCGAGGTGCTGCCTCACTGTCAGATAGCTACTCAATTGTCCTCACAAGGCTGAGTGTGCCCCGGTCCAACCCTCTAGTCAGTTTCTAAAATCCCTGACGGAGCCGGGAATTGAACCCGGGGCCTCCGGGTGAGAGGCAGGCGCGCTACCCCAACACAACGGGGCTGGCAGTATAACTTGCATGCTACGATTTAATGTCACTCGCAGTCACTGTCTAGGGCAGTGGTTCTTAACGAGAGGTCCGTGAGTGCCTCGGGAGTGGTCCGCGTTGGAAAATAGTCCACCAGCACGTATAAAAAGGTGGCCAAGAAATGGGGATTTCGAAAACGATGTGCGTTGAACTAGAATTGTCCGAATACAGTATATTTCCGGCGATGACTATCAGGTTTTGAATTGAAATATCTTAAAAATTAAGTGTTATTGAGGTTACGACTGATAAATAGTATTGCGGGGGAGGGGGGACGGTGTGGCGGGGGGCGTAGGGGTGGTCCGTATATGATTCAATTTCACGCTGAGTGGTCCGCAGACTTCTACGGGTTCAGATCCACTGGTCTAGGGCAATGGAACAAAAATACTTCATATTTGCATAAATACACACTTTATAGAAATATGCCTGTCGATAATATTCCTTACCTTCAAGTCAACACCTTACATAGTTTACTTTTATACTATTCCCCCCATTTTTTTTTTTTATTATTATTTTTTTTTTTTTTTTTTTTTTTTTTTTTTTTTCAGTTAAGATTTGAATAAAAAAAAGGAGGTGAAAGTATGTGAAGATATACTTGGCGAAAATTTAAAAAAAAAACAGTCTCGACAGCATCATTACTGTTGAGTTGTGCTCTTGTGTTAAATAATTACTGAGGAACTAACCGTTGGCTTGGTCGGCAGGTGGCCTTGACTTTGCAGATGTACACATCGGAAGTACTCAAGTCTCTGGTACGATCGGAACGCAACCAGCAGATGATGTGCGAGGCTGGTCTCCCGGGGCAGTTGTTGACTTGTGGACGCGTTGCACTGGAAGAGGAGACCCATCCACTTCATCCTCCACTGCAGTACATGTTAGAGCGACTAGCAGCACAGACGCTGGAGCCAAGGGATCTCAGGTAAACAGCATACACTCAAATTTTGGGGACATCAGAATTTAATTTCTTAAGAACTCATCTGGTGTTATATCCATTGCAGTATCAGTACTGTATTACTTCAACATGCCTTTATGCACTACAATGCTCAATATTTATTAGTTGCTAGGAAAATGAGGATATACTGTATTTCCTGGCATACTTAAAGGGAAATTTAAGGACACGACCGTTTTTTAATGTATTTTACAGTGATTTGTAAAGTCTTTATTTTAATGTATTTTAAATGTTCCTTTTACCTTTCGACTACTAATAGCACTAAAGGTGTACACACACTAAAGGTTAACAGGCATCAAAGGACGCAACTCGTCCCGAAATTAATTGACAGACTATCTCTACTTGTATAAACCAATGTCCCCAATTCTTGGATGTCACGGGTAATCTCGAGAACCACTGGATGGATTTTGATGCGGTTTTCACCATTCTGTAAAGGATATCTCAAGGAAGGTTTCTGTAAATAATTTATTTATCATCAAAGGAAGCCAAGCAGTAACAATGTCAGTGAAAAAAGTCCATTTGTGTTGACTGTCAGTACAACTAGTTTTAATCATTCGCTTCCACACTGGGGCTTGTGCAACACTTAAACTATCACCTTTAATAAGATTACGTAAGTTTTAAAGGGTTTACATTAAAAGGCCCTCTTCTTTATTAAGATCGTAATTATTGTTATTTTTATATTCATTTCATTCGGTTTTTTCTTCATTTCGCAGTTACCAACAATATCTCGGATCTGGCTCATTATACTGTTCCATTCTGCACACTTGCAAACAAAAAATGCATCTTAATAATGATATAACAGTAAAGGACAATCAAGACTTAATATCATGAAGCTTAAACAATAGCGCATAGGCTACTTCAAGATTTGTAAACTTCAAGACTTACTCAGCAGTGTGGACACACAAGAATTAGTTTTACATGACAAGGAATAACCGCTTCAAGAAAAAACATTTTATCTTAATATGCTGAATTTTATACATTTTAACGAATTGGGACTTGCTATTTTAACTTTCAGTGTTTTTTATCTTTAATGCCATTAACTTTGTGTTTTAACCATGTTTTATCGAGTGTATTAGGTTTTAGTGTCTGCCATATCTTGTCCATATGTTTTCACGCACCACACATTCCATTTTCATTTTATCACCCTGTTTTAACTATGTGTGTACTAAGGAGTGCTCTATCTTATTTGTTGAGCCAATCTTATATAAGCTGATGAAGGGATCAGGATAAATGGGATCCCGAAACATGTCCTGTAATGTATAAATAGATGTGATCTTTGATTACATTATAATTAAAGGTATTGACTGGGCGGACCCATATTTACAAGAATAATTATTTTATTCTAGTTATAAAGTCTGAAAAGAAAAACCTGGTGCCCTTGCGCTTTTAGGTAGATTTCATTAGAAAGCTAACTATTGCAATGGGTCCCATGTTTCGACTTCCGGAAAATTTCGACATATCTTTGCGTTTCACATCCCCCAGACCCCAAAACCACCGTCAGTTCAAAAGTTTATATATAATTTATGTATGTATATATATATATATATATGTGTATATATATATGTATATAAGTTTCTTGTGGACACGATAACTGCCGTAATTTTGCACCAATCACTTTGAATTTTTTACATAATATGTATCCCCTTAAAATCTCGGTCGAGTTCGTTAATGTGCAAAATCGGTCAAAGGGGGTGAAAATGGGAGGCTTTTTTCGAAAAAGTGAAATATCGCTATAACTCTCTTAATATCTGAAATATTGAATCCATTCAAAGTTCATACTATGTGTCGGACAAGGCCCTAAAATTTATGTTTGAAAAGTTTTTTGATAGCACCAACCATTGACTAAAGGGGTGGGAAAAAGTGGGTTTTTCGGGAAACATTAATCGTATCTCTGTTAGTAGGCACAATATCGACACCGTACAAAATGGACAATATTCCTCCAATAATTACCTAAAACTTTTGTCTGAAAGAATTTTTGATATGACCCACCATTACGCCACGGGGTGAGCAAAATGATTTAAATTATAAGAAAATGCCAAGTGCCAAGAGTGGTTGCCATGACAACTTTACTTTTAATTGATAAGGGATGAGCCATCAGCAGTTGCTATGACAACGCCACTGCACGAGATAACATTCAGTTTTCCATCTGTCTGTGGGAAGCAACTTCGGTATCGGAACTGGTAGCATGCTGAACTTCTATGCCCAAGGTCGCGGGTTCAAACCCGGCTGAAGTCGTCGGATTTACTAAGAGCGCTAAAAAACCCTGGGTTTGCTTTCCTTCGGAGGGGAAGTTCCAACGTTCGTTGCGAGTTGATGGTTCCTGGTGGCATCTAGTAGCCAAGTTCACAGCTAGGTGTCGTTGATGGTAATATTTTAGGTAGATTTCATTAGAAAGCTAACTATTGCAATGGGTACCATGTTTCGATTTCCGGAAAATTTCGACATATCTTCGCGTTTCACATCCCCCAGACCCTAAAACCACCGTCAGTTCAAAAGTTTATATATAATTTATGTATATATATATATATATATATCTTCTTCTTCTTAGCGTCATCCCGTAGGAACGGGGTCCACTTTTTGGATCAATGCACGCCATTTCTTTCAATCTAATGCTTCGCGTGATTTCAAGTTTCTTGATCGTAAATCGGCGTTAATGGTGTCGAGCCACCGCAATTTTGGTCTCCCACGCTGTCTCTGGCCGTCGACCATTAGATGGTAGGCCGAGCCGATGACTGAACTTTGTGGTGCACGGACAACGTGCCCATACCAACGGAGTCTCCATTCCTGCATTTTCTCATTGATTGGAGCCACGCCAGCTGTATGTCGAATCGTTGTGTTGGGTATATGGTCGAGCAGAGAAATGTCTAATGATCTTCGCAGCATCCGCATTTCCATGACATGAAGCGAGTGCTCAGCACTTCTAGGTGCTGGCCAACACTCGGTACCATATAATGCAACTGGTCTCACCATTGTGCGGTATATCTTTGATTTTAGGCTAATAGGCATCTTCTTATCACAAAGAACACCGGTGACATCTCTGAATCACATCCAAGTCGCATTGATTCGTGCTCGCACATCTTCATTCACAGAGCTGTCGCCATTCAATCGTGAGCCTAGGTATCGGAATGTATTTACCTTGGTAAGAGGAGCTCCATTAATACCTATAGTTCCAGGGGTTGGAATCGTTTCGAGGTATTCAGTCTTCTGGATGTTCTAACGAAGACCAAATCCTTGCAGACGATCATGCCATGTCTGCACTTGGGTTTCAAGATCCTTCCTGGAGTCTGCCGCAAGCATCACATCATCAGCGTATAGCAATGTCCATGGGACACACTTCTACAGGTCTCGCGTTATGTAATTCATGACGATAACAAAGAGCAGGGGAGACAGAGCTGAGCCTTGAGGAACCCCAACTGTCACAGGGAAGCTGTCAGTGAGTCCTGCAGGGCATCGCACGTGGCTTTTGGTGTTGTTGTACAGCATTTTTATCCAGTTTATATACATTTCTGGAACTTGATGATCTCGGAGAGCGCACCAAATCATCTGGTGTGGTACTCGATCAAATGCCTTCTCGAGGTCAAGGAACGCAAGATTGTTGGCCTCCTCTTCTCTCGGAATTTCTCCATCAGCTGGCGCACAGCAAAGATTGCGTCTATCGTGCCACATCCCTTGACAAACCCACATTGATTTGCTGAGAGCTGTACGATGTTCCTCAGCCTATTGTCTAGGATACGTTCGAATATTTTCATAGTGTGGGAGAGAAGTCTAATTGGACGGTAATTGGTACATTCAGCTGGGTCACCCTTACCCTTAAAGATAGGTACTGTGATACTAGTTGACCAATCTGTAGGTATTTGACCACAGAGAATAATTGAATTGAAGAACTCTGTCAGCCAGGTGGTCGCGTTGTCAGGAAGTTCCTCAATTTTCAAGATGTCTGCAGGAAGGTCATCTAGCCCTGGGGCCTTTCCATTTTTCATGCTACGAATGGCAACTTTGACTTCATCTTCAGTGATACAAGGTACTGGTCCAGCTGTAACATAGATGTCTGGTATTTGTGGGTGAGGGAATTCAGTGTTGAATACTTCACTAAAATACTCTCGCCAACGGTGCAGAATCATCTTGCTATCGTGAAGTCGTCGACCATTCTTATCCTTCACACACATATAGTGTTCTATATCCTGACCTGCTCTACACCGTGCTCGGGCTAGTCGGTAGATAATTTTGTCTCCGTCTTTAGTTGTCAGTTGATCATATAAATGTTTGTAGTGACCTACTTTAGCCTCAGCAACTGCTCTTTTTGCCTCCTTCTTGGTGGCTTTGTATTTCAGAAGATTCTCCTCAGTCGGTGATGTTCGCAACTGTTTAAAAGCGTTTTTTTTTTCATGCACCATTTCCTGTACCTTGTCTGTCCACAACCAGGTCTGTTTATCAATTCTACGTGTGCCGGGCTGTGTTACACCAAGCTCAGATTGAGCTATACTAGTTACGCAGTTGTTGAATGATGCCCAAGTATAATCCGTATTTACAGAATCAACTGGAGGGAACACAATATTCTCACTGTATGCCACTTTATGGTCTTGTAGCTTCCACCATTTGATTTTGGCATGACATTTCACATAGGGTTTTCTTATGTAACCTTTCATTCTAAGATCGGTAACTAGCAGTTTATGTTGAGGGGCTAAACATTCAGATGGTATGACCTTAGTGTCTATGACAATTGGGAAATCTCTCCTACGAAGTAGTACATAGTCAATCTGAGTATTGTGCCCTCCACTAGTGTAGGTGATCAAGTGTGATTTGCGTTTCTTAAAGAAGGTGTTAGTGATAATTAGATCATTTGCTTCAGCAAATTCAAGGATCCTGTTCCCGTCTTCATTTCTGAGATCATAGCCAAAATTTCCATGGCATTCATACCCCTCGCTGGTACTGCCAACATGTCCATTAAGATCTCCACAAAGTAGAAATAGGTCTTCTTCATTGCACGTTGTAACGGCATCTTGAAGTTCGTTCCAGAATGTGTCTTTAGCTGTCTCATCACAGCTGAAAATATATGTATATGGCAAGTTGGGGTGTCGATAACTGCTGACATGAGACGATCGGAGTAGCGATGTACAGCTGTTACTTGTTTGCGAAGTTTTTCATTCACTACAATAGCGACTCCCTGGCTATTAGTCGTACCATGATAGATCAACTTATACCCTTCTCCAATATCTCTAGATTTCTGCCCTTTCCACCGTGTCTCTTGTAGACAAGCCAGATCTACGCAACGAGATTTTAGGATTGCTGCCAATTCGCGACTGCGACCTGTCAATGTCCCAATGTTCCAGGAAGCAATATATATATATATATGTATATCAGATTCTTGTGGACACTATAACTGCCGTAATTTTGCACCAATCACTTTGAATTTTTTACCGAATATGTAAACCCATAAAATCTCGGTCTAGTTCGTTACTGGGCTAAATCGGTCGAAGGGGATGAAAATGGGGGACTTTTTTCGAAAAAATGAAATATTGCTATAACTCTCTTAATATGTGAAATATCCAATCCGTTCAAAGTTCATACTATGTGCCGGACAAAGCTCAAAAATTTATGTTTGAAACGTTTTTGATAGCACCTACCATTGACCAAAGGGGTGGGAAAAAGTGGGTTTTTCGGGAAACATTAATCATATCTCTGTTAATAGGCACAATATCAAAACCGTACAAAATGGACAATATTCCCCTAATAATTACCTAAAACTTTTGTCTGAAAGAATTTTTGATATGACCCACCATTACACCAAGGGATGAGAAAAATAATTTCGGAATTATAAGAAAATGCCAAGAGCTATCAGTGGTTGCCATGGCAACACTACTAAATTGATGAGGGATGAGCCAGCAGACGTTGCCATGACAACGCACTTGCGCGAGATCAGATTCAGATTTCCATCTGACTAAGTGTGAAGCGGCTTCGGTGACGTAACTGGTAGCATGCTGAACTTCTATGCCCAAGGTCGCGGGTTCAAAGCCGGCCAAAGTCGTCAGATTTTCTAAGAGCGCTAAAAATCCCTCAGTATGCTTTCCATTGGAGGGGAAGTTCCAACGTTCGTTGCGAGTTGCTGATTGCGGTGGCATCTAGTAGCCAAGTTCACAGCTAGGTGTCGTTGACGGTAGTATCTGGTAGCAACATTAGGAACTACTGCTTGAAATTGAGCGTCTGCATTCCTTACCTGAATTACAGACTAATGCAGCCATCACAATTCACACCGTTTATCAGACAGATTCTACACTCACCCAAAGTACACGGGGTTACATGACCGCGTTGTCGCAGCCCCTAAACTGAGGAACCAACCAACATCTCTGCGGGAGATATAATTTTGCGTGAAGAAGTAACAGACCGTTACATAGTTACACATCAGTGTCGAAACCTTGCATAAGGACAGTGTGACCACAAGTATAAAAATGGACTCCAAATGACAAGAAGGTTACCGTCATCATAAGACAATAGAATGTTTAAAATATGCATAAAATGACGAAAAACAAAGTTAATTACTCTCCAATTATAAAATACTTTCACGCAATAAATGAGGTCTGATCCTTCTACAAAAACCTGCATATTCTGCCTATTTTCGCCTATCCCCAAGTTTGTCCGGTGAAATCTACCTCCGCCTTCCGGCGTGCCGAGAGGACTTTTTTTAAGCTTATGCTGGGCAAACCGTTAAAAATATTAATACAGTATATCTAGGTACTAAGAGTGTAAGAATTGTTCAGCATGAAGAGTTCTATAGAAAAGTCCGCCCTCTATAAGTGTTTTTACGTTTTCATTTCATCCAACAATCTCCATTCAATTACTGAGGCGACAGTTTACGAGCTAGTTAGGGGCGAGCCTATCACCCCAGTTACATCCAGCAGCAAACTGTCGAGTTGTGTTGAGTTAAGACATCAGAGAAGAGTGGTTGTTTTTGGAGTTTCCCTGGAAGTGCAACTTGGCTTTTCTTCATTTCACCCGTGAACTTTTCGTACCGCAAAATACACAGTCAAGTTAAGATTGAACGGAAGGGGGATTTGTGTTTCATGCACCTCGCCATTCTTAAATTACGTCTGACAAGAATTTGTTGCACATGCATCTCCTTGATAATATAATTAATAGTCCAGTCAGTAATTTTAACCCACCATGCCGAGACGTGAAACGGATATAGGTCGTAGTTCATTGACATCGAAAAAAGAAAGTGCTTATCATGTAATGCATTCATAACTGTTCTCGGGCGAAGCCGGGGCCGGTTGCTAGTAATATAACATAAGTGTCTCTTTTAAAAAATAAATTATTTTCACAAGCATGTTTTTTATATAAATATCGGTATTTCCCAATGTATGTCATTCTCGAAGAGAATCAATGCTTTTTATAATGTTATACAAAGTGCGAGGACAGGTTGAAGAAGGGGGTCATTTGCCCCGAAACATGCACCTGTAAAGTGTTAAAATTATACTTGTATTGAAAAGGCGGACAATTAATTTTTTCCTTAAATTAACTATGTCAATGCGGACCAATATGGAATAGATTTCCAGGCATAACCGTTGCTTATTTTCAGCCTAAAATTCATAGAAGAAAAGCAGGGTATGACATGCAAAGAAGAAAAAACCAATTATATATTTTTTAATACTGTACATTAGAGGTGTCCATACAGCTCACCGGGCGCGCTGGCACACTGGCTGCACGCCGGCGTTCTTCTGGCGTTATTGCCTTGCAGCAATAATGAGGAAACATTATATATTTGTCTCTCTTGCTCGCTTTCCCGTCTCACTCCTTCCCATACTGCCTTTGCTGTGTTGTTGATCGGTCGAACGGTAATCGGTTTATTGCAAATATGAAAAATTGAAACAAAACATAAAACAAGAAAAAATAAAATAAAAATGTGACCGAAATTGCAATGCCTTAAATAAGTTCTGTGATACCTTATCAGTAGGGCTCGGATATTTAGGTGCTAAAAGTTGGGAAAATATTTATTTTTTATGTATTAAAAACACCTGAAATATGTGACAAAAAATTAAAAATATTTAATTATAATTTAGTTTATCAATGTGCAGTATTCACGAATGCAATTTATTCCTTGCCTCACTGACTGCTGAAGCATTACAATACATAACGAGATACATCTTCAGGTTGTCCATCACAAATGACCGACGATTATCGCTAAACACTCATTCTGAAGGTGCGAAACTACGGCAATATGTTTCTTGCCCTTGAGGTGTTGTGTAACTTGAGATCGCTGTTCAGCCTTGATTGCTTTCTCACATGGTTGGCAGAAGAGAACGCCCCCATCAGAAGTAAAATTATCTTTAAATTCTGCTGCAGACGATAACTTGTAGTTGTTTTTACTTTAGGCATCGTAGAACTGCCTTACACTTCACAATGACAGTAATGAACTGCATGTGAGTGACACTGGTTCCAGGTAGCTGGGGGAGGGGGAGAGGTCTAGCATGTGGTGCAATTTGGCTATGGATAAGGAAATTCCCAGCTTCCACAGTGAGTGGCACGGGGCAACAAGTTAAGAATAACACAGTTGCAAGCTGACATATGCTCTGCATGAAGATTAGATAGCTCACAGGTTCTACCCCGTTGAAGTAACACAGGACAAAAATGCAATAAACTGAAAGATCTAGCACACTGATTTTTTTTAATGTAAATATTATGTCTTTTTATGTGCTAATAAGTGAAAACAAGGAATTTATGTATTTATAGAAAAAATGCTTAAAATATGTTGTTGTTTCCTATGGCTAGCCCGGATTCCAATCCATCAGCTTTCTTGCCTTCCAATAGAGTTGTGTGAGGTTTCCTGAAGTTCTAGCAGTCACATCAAGTTTGTTGCAATGTAGCAGGTGCCCCTTATCCATTTTACTTCCTGGTTCGTGACAAAGTGTGCATTCTTCAGATCTCAGGATGTTGATTCGTTTCAGCTGACCTGCAAGGCAGTCGTGGCCAGTGTTAAGTCTGAAGAAGGCTACAGCTTCTCTTCTTGGTGTTAATTTATATTGATCCCATTTAGCATCAATGTCCTTCCATAATTTGGTTTCTGCTGTTTTCTTTGCCATTTCTTCATACCTGTTTTTGATACTATTTTTCAAGATCCTTTTTGCTGACATAAAATCAGTCTGACTGACAGATTGTTGTAGTGTGGTACCTTTTTTTGCTAATCTGTCTGCCTCTTCATTTCCTGCTATTCCAACATGAGAAGGGATCCACTGAAATGAGATCTGCTTAAAATATGTATTTACATTAAAAAAATATTTCTTTACCTAAAAATCCAAGCCTTACTTATCAGTATGACTGTTTTAATGCTAAGCATGTAATCTGCAAGTACCAGTACGCAGAGAAATGCGCGAAACACAATGTAGAGTGTCAGACACCAACGCATTGGACGAACAGTTTGTTTACATTACATTCAGTGCGCTAGCGATCCCAATTTGACTCGATGAGACGCAGCTTCGTAGCTAGCACGCTGAGCGTGCAAATGCTAGATGCCGCTGCTGTACATCATTATTTGCGTAATTCGTAATCCTGTGTATTTCACTTTCAACTTGGCATCTCATCGTATAATTCATGTATATTCTCTTGATGAACACCAAGTGTGTAACAGCACGCATGGATCTCTGTTGCGATGTTTCCAAGGAAATGGCTGAATGGTGCAGCCAGTCAATTTTTTTAATTTAAACAGAGTGTGTCTTGCATAAGTTTTCGCCAATCGCAGTCTGGGCTGTTTTCACGTGGGCGAACTGGGGCTAGCAGCGCTCCTTACTGCAGCTTATTGAAGCTCGTCATTCCAAGGCCAGCTCGCAGAAGTAATGGGTCTATCTATACAAGTTTCACTCCCCTGAACTGGCGCCGAGCACGGAAGCTGTCTAGCATGCCGTGTGCCAGCCACTAGCATAGCATGAGTTATAACCCGCAAAGACAAGGTCACACTTGGTTATAAGCTTGCTGTTGCATGTGCAGCCAATTGGCACACAAATATGAATGTGATAATCGTGGCCACTCATGTGGCCTGCAATCACAAGACACACTCGATTCTTCTGACAGCCTCTCGGCAGAGTGTGCAACTGACTAGTGGATAAATGCAAATGTGTCATGCGACGATTATGCCATGATATTTTATGAACCAATTTTTTTGTATTTGAAAAGTAGGGTGTGACGAATATGCCAGGAAATATGGGAAGTAATGATTACGTAACGGAAAGAAGTACTCGGAAAATTTTCAGCATATCTAATTTTACATTGTATTGGCGCATTGTTCTGGATTTTATTCTTTGGAAAACTTGTGATTTTCTTCTGAACACGGACACCAAAGACCATTCAAAATTACCATTGCACACAAATTTAAAACTGATTCTGGCACATCACAAGAAAATCTTGAAGACTACGCCCCATGTTTGTTGCCTGCAGAAGAGTCGAACTCGTTCATCACTTAAGGGCTAATCTTCCTCTTCCACCTCATCACTTCCAGTTCTCCTCTGTTTCCTAATCATCCAACACTTAGCTTTCTGTAACTTCTTCTGTATAAACCACTCCAGCTTTTCTAAAGCAATTTGCAATGATTTCTTCATTCAATGATCTCCATGCAGCATTGAACATCTGCTTTGCTCCTAATATTTATGTCTCTCTCTGAGGCAGTATTACACAGTATACGCCGGACCACATGAGCTCAGTAATGCTGCGTGAATTATTCCGAATTGAGATAGATGTTGGAGGCAAGAATAAAACTCTCGCATGCTCTGAATGGCGAGGCACACAATTATGAGAAGAGAACAACCACCTCTCTTAGAATATAATTCCTGCCTTGGTGTTGTGCCTATATTTACAGGGCTGATGTTGCCCCCACCTTGGCTTTCCAAACTTCACAACTATGTGAGGCTTCAGTGATCCATTCTTTTAAACCTTGCCCCTAAAGCCATTATTTCCCATGAATTCAAGAATTTTATTGGTATTAATTTGTAGAATAACGGTTTAATCTGCATTATAAAGGTCTGTCGGCGAATATTCTTTCATGGCAGCTGTTTAGAGTGGAGGAATGCCTTCTTCATTTGAGACCTGCAATTCCTTGTGCCTGACTGTGGTGATCTTTGAGGCCACATTAAGTTTTACAGCATCCATATACAACAGATATAATATTGTGTTTACAAAGCTCCTATTGCTTTTGATACATGCCAGAACCATACCAGTTGCTGTGAGAGTGGGTTTAGAGCAAGGTATAACTAAAGAGGGCTGATGGAAATGAGCTCAGTTGTGCCATATTGCTTATCATTATGCAATTTACAAGTAGTTTTCCAAGTCTTCATGACTGCAACAAGGAATGTCGCACTTGATGAGTCAACCTTAGAACTAAATAAGCCTCGAATCGAATGCTTATCTATGGAATATGCATGTAGATTACGGGACTTGCAGTGTGCTTGTTATGCAACTACGTTGTTGACAGTCAGCTATTCTTTGCAACCCTGTGAATTTCTTCTGCATCCCTTTTGCTCTTCAGCAATAATGTTGTTTCTTTTACCACAGACAAACGATTGGACAGTCCTTAGCAGGGCTTGCAATGTCACATGTTTTAGTTTCAAGTATGTTATGTTATCCCTCATCATCATCATCATCATCATCGATTCTCCACTCCAGAAGGCCGGGTATGGGAATGAACAAGCCCCTTACTTAGCTGTCTGTCCTGCCACCATTCTTCTTCCACCACTGTCCTCCATTCTACGTTCCTCTTAGTGCAAGCTCTGTGGACCTGCTTCATCCACCCATCTCGAGGTCTACCTCTTGGTCTCTTGCCAATTATCTTCCTTTCAAAATAGGCTTTAGGTGTTCTACAAGAGGGCATCCCTGTTGTGAGAAATTGTGGATTTTGAATGAAAATTTCTGTATGATGCATGGAGAGGATTTTGGTGTTATTTTGAATTCTGTTCAGAACCCATATTACTTGGAGCACATTTTATCTTTTCAGAGACTTCTTGCGACTCGGGGATCCACTGTGCTGCCTGCCCATGGATACTCTGGATGCATACACCCTGAGACCTTCACATCGTAAACCTGGCGGACCCGTGCCTCTAACACGTGTCAAGACGTTAGTGTCGATGACCACTCCGCGAGACTTTCGTTCTCATGGCAGCACCACCCTGCCTCCTTTCGTGGAGTTCGACATGGCAGCCGAGGGCTTTGGATGTTTGTATCTGCCCAGTGTTGCCCCCCAGAGCCCATCTGGTCCCAGTGTCGTCAACGTTGCCAATCTCAGCGGTGCAGTGGACAACAATGTAGTCGGTGGAATTGGCTCTGGTAAGCATCTGTTAGATCTATGCTAAGTATAGGTATAATTCTACTGCCTAATTATCCTTTTTAATTTGCAAGTGAATGTGTCATTATTTGAGTCAATGTTGGTAGCAAACTCTTTCTAGATGAATTTTGATGTTTCATTTGTCCACCACATGCTACATACAATGAAATGATGCTGTCTGGTCCCCGAGAATGGGAACTCTGTAATATTGTGATACTATAAAAATAATAACATTGTATGGCCTCGGGTGCCCGGTGCAATCTTTGTTATTTGACACCCAGAGAGCAGCTTTCATGTCGAATTTCGTTGTTCCTTGGAGCGCTATGAAAGTCAAGGAGGTTAGATATCTAAGCTCCTTGACAATATAACGTTTTCTAGTAGAGAATGGAGGAACTTTTGTGTTGGCAGAAAATCCCGAGATTATTTCTGCCATTATGAACACTACCTACTGAATTCAAATGGGTTCTTCGACATGCCAACGACGTATGACGTGTGTTGTGATTTTTGTCGCCTTTCAGAAATCGCTTACCACAGCCAGGAGCGAACCTGCAAGCTTGGGGTTGGTAGTCCGACACGATAACCACTCAACCACCGTGGCAAGCTATTGTGATACTGAAACTCTGCCCTTATGGTGGCAAGCGGAAGGCATAACTTACCACAAACTCACTATTTTACAGTGATAAGAGTCTCAAGAAAAAATCTCTTTCGATAAATCCTAAATTATTACATTACTGTTTTGTCTTTAAACCTGAAGCGACTTACGCTTGTGAAACTCTATTTAAACGCCAAATCAACGACAGACCAACTGCAGAAGGTTGACGGGAGGATAATCAAAATAATCATTAATAATTAACACCAGGTGGATGGACAATGGGGATTGTTGCCTAATGCAGTAGTCTATCGGGAAAGTGATTCAATAATAGACACGAGAAAAAGGAGAACTGCCTTTTTCTGTCATTTATCGAGAATGCATGACAATAGACTACTAAAACATTCTTTAAATACTTTTATGGTGTTTGATGCCATTTTCAGTGTTGCCTTAGTAAACAAATGTTTGATGCTTTTCAATCGGTCAACACAATTGTACCCAAATGAGATGGGGTATACCCTATTCCTGTAAAAGAATTATACGAGATTAATAAATACACTTGTCATCCAAGTCGTCCACCCCCTAGGGGTCAGACAAATAAATAGTATAATATATATATACTGTAGTCTTGGCGGAAGCCTTACACGCATCAGCAACGACAAGCACCAAGGGAATGGCCAAAATTTAAGACTATGAATAACAAGAAAGAAAAATTCTGAGAAACATTTTTCGGCACTGTCTTCAGAGATAAATTCTGGCAAAGAAAATACCCACAAAAGAATTATACAGAAATACTGAATCCAACACGACACTCATCAGAAAACGCAGAGTGAAGTTCTTTACACATATCGCCAGAATGAACGACACCAGACTGACTTAAAGAATATTCAACATAATTTCTACGTCGAAATTGGGTACTTCTTGGTACAAAGAAACTAAGGAAGATTTACAACAATTACATATCACCATAGAAGACATCCATGACCGCATCATTTGTAGAGAAAAAAAAAATCAAAAACCAGAAATTTGAATTTAGATCACAACCCAAAAGAAATAGGCGTAAATGGACAGATGAAGAGAAGAAGGCACACAGTGAACGGATTAAAGGTTTTTGGGAAGATAAAGAGGAAAAGAGCCACCGCTAACAGCTAGAGTTTTTGTGTTTCTAGCTCTCTCCATTTGATATTCATGACAGAAAAAACTCTCCATAAAAGCATTGGAGGGGAAAATACTGAGTATTAACCTCACAATGACTGAAGATATTCCTTAATTTTATTGCCCTTAATAAATCTATAACATGTACCAATCTATCTGACACAGACATAGAAATCATTTTCTCTCTCAAACTTGCACCGGTATCACCAGAAAACAAACTAGATATTAAAATCAATCAATTCTGGAGCGGGACACTTGAAAATTGGTGCAAAATTGAATATATTATCAAATTAACCGAAAAATGGAATATTTGTACATTCCGTTAAAGATTGAAACGGAGCGCGGAACAAAACAAGAAAAAACGGAATTGTTCCAACTAATACGGAACATCTGGCAACCCTATCGGTACCGTAATTCAAAAAATGTAAAATCCACTCAATAGGGTCACAGAACATGGTGAGCCTGACCATCCATCTAGAAGCTACAAAGTCTAATAATGAATTGTGTTGCTCAACATGCACACACTTCTCCTGGACACAAGTACACTGTGGTTCTCACATGTAAGAATTTTAAATCATATCAATATCCACACAGTTTTTGAAGTCCTTTATGCCAAACATGCTCATTGTCACATTGTCCAATGTCTGGAAATCAACACCCTGTTAGCCTCCTGGAACGACTGTGAACTAACCAGCTCTGGTTTGCAGCAAGATGACCTCAGCTATCGGCAAGGTTTTGATTTCTCATATTTTTGTGTTGGGTTCCTTTTCATCATCATCTTCATTTCCCGTTTCCAGCTTCCTGGGTCGGGTTGTGAATTAAAGACCTCCATCGTTGCCTGTCTCTCCACCACTCCTCTCTTTATTTAAGTACATCTTCAGGTTTTCTCCCCCTCTTCACTCTGCACTCCCAGACTGTATCTGTCCATCTCTTTCGGGGTCTTCCTCGTGGTCTCTTAATATAATTGTCAATACGGACCAAAAATGGCAACTCATCATCATCATCTTTCACAGTTTCCAGCCACTGGCCGGGTCTGTTTGGAACACAAGCCTCTCCAACGTCTTCTGTCTTCCCACCATCTCTCAGCCTCCACCCTTGTCCAGTCTTCTCCTCTCTTCTTCACGCTTTCTTCCACCCCCTTCATCCACCTGTCTCTCGGTCTCTTTCCTTCCCACTTCGTCACGTGTATCCTCCTGGGTATCCTCTTCTCCTCCATTCGTTTTACATGTCCATACCATCGAAGTCTAGATTTCTCTATACCATCCTGTAATGGTTCCTCCTTCATTAATTCTCTGGTCCTCTCATTTCTCATTCTGTCCATCTTTGTAGCTCCAATACTGCTTCTCAAGAACCTCAGGCAACTAATACTCCCAATTGTGGTCTTTTCCCTGTCATCTTTTCGGAAAAAGCTTTCTTTGGTATTCTCTCCTCTTCCATCCCTTTCTTAGGCTTAAAATACTTATGATTGAAATTATTCAGTAGCAAACTGTTCATTTTAAGTGGTGTAAATGGTAAGGTTCTCGCCTGCTGTTCCCAAGGTTGCTGGATCGAATCCGAGCAGAATTGGTTGGGTGTTTAAATGTAAGACACGAATTCCAGTAGATTTACTCTCATCTCTGCATCCCTACATCCACAGCAGTTAGAAGGATGCAGAATCCACAACATTGTAGGCCGGCAAAGAAATTGGGGTCTCAGTCGGCTGTTGGCAATAACAATTGAAATGTGCTGTACATCTGGATGAACATTACCAACAGGGACAATGTTCAGTTGTGTTACTAAGGTTGGAGTTTTATTTCCTGTTGTTGCAGGTGATCGAATGTTCCCGCCACAGACAGGCCTCAGCTACTCCACCTGGATATGTGTGGACAAGTTCTCAGATCCCAGGACAGATCCTCACTGTGTCAGGCTGTTGACCTTGGTGCGTAACCTGCACGGTGGTCGGGAGGATCACTTGGTGTGCCTGGCCGTGGTGCTGTCTGCCCGCGACAAGGCCATCATCGTCACCACCCAGGAGACAGTGATGCCACATAGTGAGTACACATCATTTATAATGTTTCAGAGAATTGAGTTTTCACATCTCTACCAATTGAACTACATTGGAATGGGTCCATCCATATTGGTGCGATAATAATTGGCAATTGTTCCGCCTGGTTATTACAAAGTTTATTATTAATTGAATATGTTTCAAATTGAAATTAGTTTATCAGCTTAAATACAGAGTCTCGCAAACTCGGCACTCGGTAACCCGGCACTCCGGATTTCTCGGCCACCCTGACGGAAGAAATAAAATCATGATTTTTGTTTGTTTTTGTGTTTCCGCACAGAGCATTATTATGTTTTCTTTCATCTTCTCCGCTATGGACATTCTGTTTCTTCGCCGTCTTTGTGATGAGGCTTAAAGTAAACAGGTTTCAAAGCGAAAAGCAAAAGAACATTACTTACTTTTTTGCAAAAAAAAAGTAAATGGTAATTTTCATTAAGTGAAAAACTATTTGCGTACAGGAATTGTTTTGTACATATACTGTACAGTGTACATATTATAAAAATAATTTGTAGGCCTAGTTTTTCTAAGTTTTCTTTTATAATTTAATTGTTTCCCTTGATTTTTATGCAGTACAGTACTGAACTATATATTCAAGTACTGTAATTGTAGTGGCTTAATCATTTCAAAACTTGTGTTTCTGTTAAAACAAGTTAATGAACTGCTTATTTCTTCTTTTTAACACATTTCCCGATAATCCTGCATTTTCGCAAACTCGACCACCCTTCGGTCCACATTAGGCCGAGTTTGCAAGACTCTACTGTAACACTGAAAAGCAAAACACTGTGAAGTTGGTCTAAAACATGGTCTTGGTCTTGTAGAATTAAATACAAAATATTTATTTATTTATTTAATTATTTATTTAAATAAATACATATTTTGAACTAACATGAGAGATGCTCTACCTTCCATCTAAATGTGTCATACTATTTGTTCAATACAAGTCCTATTACCATCTTTAACCAAAAATAAGAACTGTATTTTACCCTATTCTTAATTCCCATAAATTGAGGAGGGTCATGTGCATATCTCAAATTAATAGCGTATCAAAATATCCATTAAATAACTACCATATACATACCAACGTCCTCAAAAATATATTTCAAAAAATGTATTATTCGTGTTTAAAAAATTCAATTATGGACCATTATGCAATATTAGCCTGATATAAATCTACCGCAATTGCGGCAAGTATCCTTGCATGGTAGTGTAGGCCTCATTTTATGTCCACTGTGTCTCAAATGAACGGCAATTTTGTTGGGGATATTCTACTTCTAAAATTAAAAGTACCGTATTTACTCGAAACGCGTCGAATTTCAATATAATAAACACGGCATAAGCCCAAAATTCAACATTATGAATAGGCCTATATGACTCGTAGTGGAATGGCTCGGATATCGCAGAGCGAGGTGATGGCGGTTGGTAGGGTAATTGGAAATGAACTAGGGAGGGGGAAGGATACCTGACTGATGAAGCTTGGCTGTAGTCGGCTGGTGTAGGCCTAGCTGTCTTGGTACGGCTTGGCTCGGCGTAAACAGTGAACAACCCGTCCTGTCGTCAGTGAGTGTAGTGGTGAGTGGTCCAACCCGCTCCTGTTGCTCATATTTACCGTATTTACTTGAATACGACCCGCCCCCGAATAAGACCCGCACCCTGATTTTGAAGAACAAAATTAAAATTTAAAAAAAAAAAAATACACAAAATTATTTACTATCTTAACTAAATAAACAGAATAGCATTTATCCAAAATAGTTTCCAACAGTTTTGAAGTCGTCCTAAAATAACACACATCAAACTATTAAAAATACAAATAAAAGTACACAAACACGTCATTCATCGTCATCAGTACCAGCTTCGGAACTTTTATCACCATCACTTTCCCACTAAATGTCGTCATCACTGCCTCCATAGCATTCGAAATACTACATTTCTTGAAGCTCTTCCGTATGAGATCTCCAGACATACGATTCCATGCCGTCAAAATCCACGAACACAGCAGCTGAACTTTCGGGCGCTGAATACGACCAGTTGGAGTCAGTGTGTGCTTATCGGCCGCCATCCACTCCGTATACAGCTGTTTCAAGGCTGCTTTGAACGGGCAGTTCACGCAGACATCCAGTGGTTGTAGCATAGACGTCATCCCGCTCAATCACGAATACATGACTCGTCAATATCATATTTCCTACCGGGCACGATTTCCAATAACTTCAGCTTCCCTCACAACTTTCAATTTCTCACTCACAGTAAATGACCGCAAACGTTTCGTAGCATTCATGTTTACACTCGGAGAACGTGCGCGGGACTGTATGACGCCGCGTGCGTTCGGTAAAACAAAGTTATAGCCGGAAGAAGGCTAGCACCATCTAGCGGATACTCTCAACACCCGATATCGCGCGCAGCGGGCAATTTAGATCTTTCAAATTTGGGTGACTCAAATAAGACCCGCACCCCAGTTTTTCACGTCCGAATTTGTTTAAAAATGTGCGGGTGGTATTCGAGTATATACGGTAGATACATTATTATTAGGTGAGAAATTTTCAAATTGAAAAGAAGGTGCATTTACCTGTTGTTATATTTCATTCATCACTGTCGTGAAGGTCTCAATCGTGACTTTCTTCACAGTCGCTCTCTGAACTGCCTTCTGAATTAACATTTGTAGGATCGTTTGTTTCCCATATCAGGGCATAGTCTTCCAATTCATCCAAGGTGCATGAAATTCCAGTTTCATGAAACTTCACTGAACTATTTCTGACCTGATGGGTCCGCAGGCCCGAACAATCCACTCGCAATGTTTTCTATAGATGATTTTTTTTTCAATTTTCCCATCTTTTGTCAGCGAGTGGTTTTTAGCTGCCATCCAGTCCACATAAAAAATGCCTTATGGGTAGGGATTGGAATTTTTCGGTTATTTCAGAGTGAAGAAAGCGGTATTTTAAAGTGGCAAATTCGGTGTTTTCAAGTGCAATTTTCGGTACTTTTAAAATCATAAATTTTAGGCGGGATTTTTTAAATATCATGGATAACATGCATAACATAACACATTTCAGTCATCCTTCGAAGTATACTTCAGTGATAAGATCCAAATTCTCTTGTGACAAACGGTGACGCATATCACTTAACGTGCTAGTGTAAGCTGAAAAACAAAAGTTCACAGCGTTGGTGAACGGGGGATCCAAATGGTTTTCAACACAGATTCTGAGAACTTTGGAAATACAAATGTCATTCCTTGCAAAACTCCAACAATGTCTGTCTTGGTCCTGTCATGCATCTGCTTCTTGATTAAAGTTTGCAGTTCTTTGTATCCTTTTAACACCTCACTTTCTTCCAGTGTTCCACAGAATTGCAACTTCTTAATTTTCTTTGCAAGGTCCTCATTGATTTTCACTGGCACTATTTCTGCTGGATCAAACGCACACATTTGTAAATCCTGTTCCCAGGGTCAACGGATCTCAAGCTGATTAATTTTCCAAGAGCATGGGACCCAGGATTTACTAAAACTGATTGTATTTTCCCTCTTTTTAACATATTTTCCACAACCCTCCAACTGCTCCTTAATGTTGGTATCGTACTTTCCAGAAACAGCAAGTTTTAGGGCTTGCTGAATTCTCCGTAGATGTCCATCAAGAAGGTGAACAGTTGGATGTGGCCTTCTAATAAGGGGACGAGTTCAGTGATGTCTGCGCCAAATTCTTTGAATCTCAAGTATTTCGTCATGTGAAACATTGTTGAGAAAATCAACACCAGAGTTATCAGTCCCTAATACTTCACTCATAAATTGCACACTACAGAATTAAACCAAGAAGACCACCTGGTTAATACTGGTTCAGGAAACAGTGGCACATTTTGGTCTGGATACTTGCCATCTAGATATTCATGTCTGAAAGGCGGACTATATGGCGCCAAGCGTCGAGTAGGTACTAGGATGAAGAGGCAGATGACCTTGCTGTTCTGGTCCTTAAAACCTCAATAACTACCGTATTTACTCGAATACAACCCGCCCTCGAATAAGACCCGCACCCTGATTTTGAAGAACAAAATTAAAAAAAAAAAAAAATACTCAAAATTATGTACAATCGTAACTAAATAAACAGAATAACATTTATCCAAAATAGTTTCCAACAGTTTTGAAGTCGTCCTAAAATAACACACATCAAACGATTAAAAATACAAATAAAAGTACACAAACACTTCATTCATCGTCATCAGAAGTACCAACTTCGGAACTTTTATCACCATCCCACTAAATGTCGTCATCACTGACATCCATAGCATTCGAAATACTACATTTCTTGAAGCTCTTCCGTATGAGATCTCCCGAGATACGATTCCATGCCGCCAAAATGCACGAACATAGCAGCTGAACTTCCGGGCGCTGAATACGACCAGTTGGAGTCAGTGTGTGCTTATCGGCCGCCATCTGCTCCGTATACAGCTGTTTCAAGGCTGCTTTGAACGGGCGGTTCACGCAGACATCCAGTGGTTGTAGCATAGACGTCATCCCGCTCAATCACGAATACATGACTCGTCAATATCATACAGTGCACTCTCGTTAATTCGCGGTAATTAATGCACGAACTTCCGCGAATTATCCGCAGTTATTTTTGTTAAGCCTAGGAAAAACAAAACTATTGGTTAAAATATTGAAATAGGCTTGAACACGCGAAATAATAATTTTAACTCCTGATTGTAGTGTCTTATACGACATGCTAGGCTACTGGTAGGCCTATGTGGATTATGCCTACATTAATATATTTAAAAAAAGCCGTCATTACTTTTTGTTTCTTAGATCGTTTATTCTATTTTTCGATTGCACATTTCCAAAGAAAATATTATATGAAAACGAAAATTCATCTCGTTTTTCTATATAAAAGATAAGTGTGACTAGAGACACTAGCTTGACTGTGGGAATATTTCGGGATTTCCGTTGCATCACTCCCGCACTCGAAATCTACTGGATTTCCGTTTTCCTCACCAACAGTCAAATGCCATGCTATTTCTTCTTTGCTTTTCTGTAGTAAATCATAATAGTCTTTATCGACGTAAAACTTGCCCGTTCGAAATATCGTCGTTACAAAAGTCGGCAAGCGCTTGCTTTTGTACGAGCGGAGTAGCGGTACTTTCCTCCCGACTAGTTGACTGCATGAAGAGCATCGAACAAACACGCTCTCGATGTCGTGCGCGTTTGCGCCATTACGCTGAGCCGATTGGTTTCGACTCACAATACTTCGCCGCCGCCGCCGCCGCCCCCATGTGCCCCGCCCCCCCAGGCCCCGCCCCCATGTGACCCCCCCCCATTCTTCTGCCGACGCTCCTGGCATTAATTGTGAATAATTTCAGGATACAAGAAGAAGACATAAATAACTTAAATAACCATTATCTTTTAATGGAAAAAATATTAACTATTTACTCCGGCCTACATTGATTGAATATAGCCATTGTTGACTGTCTAGTGAATAATATGTATGCTGGGACTGTACTGGATTTGGCGGTATTTGTTCAAATAATCTAAAGTCTGATAGCCAATCATTGACGGACACATCGATGAAAATTCTATTGCCAAATTAAATTTGGTTAAAAAAGGACGTTTTGATCATTTAAGAGGTGAAGGAAAATTAATTATAAAAGTTGGCATTAAAACTAGTGCCAGGCGTTCTTCATTTGTCATCGGTTTTAAAATGAACTTCTGCACATGCGCAAAATGGCGTCCCATTGTCGAATTGAAGCCAAGCCAAGTGAGAAAAAGAGAACATAATGTGAGCTTGTGGTGAAAGGACGCGGTTTGTGGTAGCCTCGGACCACTACCTAAATCTTGGTCCGAGAACAAGGTAAAAACTGTTAGATGATATTAATTGGAACTCTAGAACCGTCAGACAAAACATTTATGACAATTTCATGAAAAGGGGAAATAAGTTTGCGAATTTTAAGAGGCCAAGTGTCGTCTGGCCGGTTGCATTGAAATAACTTTCGATTCAAAAAGGACGCTATTCTTCTTTTACCAAGACGTTTTCTTGATTTGCTAATTTGTTCAATTTATATTTTAATGGGTCTATTATAATGTGGCCTAAGATTATTTTATATTCATAACACGCCTCCCATTTTTTAAGCAGCCAAAAAGAGTTTGTTTTACTTCATCTTTCGAGATGTGTTTGGTTTCATTTTTAATCGTTCAATGCTGCTAATGTGAAATTAAATGATTTCAAGAATGTAATTGTCAGGATTTTGGCGTGGGGAACTTGATAGTTTTAATAATGACAAACGGCCCCTTGCTTTTCGTTTGTCTGAGATGGCATCTTTTGGTCTATTATGGACGCATAAGCACAGCAGTCATGCTGGTTGCAAAACATTTTCGGAAGCCTATTTGAAAGAATGTAATGAGTAACCAATTGAAATGAATCGAAAAGAGACTGTAGTAGTTTCGGATAAGAATTAGAAAAGGTTTAATATGTGGTGATTTATAAATCACGTAAATGTAACTTGTTTTAATTATACAGCGTTGCCATATAATTTGGGGTATAGCTTGGCCTCCATTTTAGATTTATAGTAGGAGTGCAGATTGGTGTTCCCTCCCACAGCCATTCGGCCTTGTATTCTTTTCCCTTGAGAATATATATATTTATTTTACCTATTGCTGTTCGAGTCCATGTTTCATTGTGCGCATAGAATAGTACTAGGTTAATTGTCTTCAGGCCACTTTGGCCTCGGGGTACCAAACCCTCCCTCCACTCAAATTTATCGGTACAGATTTATGGTAGCAGAGCGTGGTTTCGATTTTCTGAAGCCCGTTGCCTGGTGTTGTTTTTGCCGTGGTATATTGTTGAATTAACTTACGTGGATTCGAGCAGCACGGGAGAAGTGAGTAACTGAGGGTTAACTAAGGTTAGGTAGGATGCCTACTGTGGTACTCTGGCTAATATTATGATTTTCTTTTCATGGCTGTGAATGGACAAAGCGTTGCTGGCATTCCTCAGTGCGTGAACGCACTGACGACGAGTCAAGTCCAGTTTTAATACTGGCACTCAAGAACATGGTCTCTCTGTAAGCATGGTAAAATTGGCTGATGGATTCTCTCTGTTATCACACTCTGTGATGTTCCGTACTACAAGCTACTTCCAAGGTAGGATCAAACCAGTACAGTAGTTATTTGATTCATGGTAGAAAGTTATCTATGCACAGCTGTTAAGTAAAGTGCTAATGGCTAATCGTTCTGTGTTCCTGTCAAGTTGTGTGAAAAGTGATATCATTCGCGCGTTGAGTTCTTGCTGAAAATCATTATGGCATGGTTGCCAAATTTTGAATTGCTATTTGTTCTGGCTGTGTTGCCAATGTGATTAAGTCATCTAAGCATTAATGAAATTTAGTGAACTGAATAGTCAATTATTTTGCTGTATTCTGTGAGAAACATCTGTGCGCAGATAATTGTTGTCATAGAGTTGAATGTGTAATGTCTTGTGAAATATTAAGAGAAGATTTCAGTGAACATGCAGGCGGACGAGTAATGTACTGTGAGTACATACAACAGCAGTGTCGAGCTGAAGCTTTTCAGGTGGTGAAACAGCGAGTTTTAAAATTGCTAGGCCGAGGTCAGGTGTTAAGTCAGCTGTGGAGTCGTGAAGCCCCGTTGTGTTGGGTGTGTAGTTGTTGTGATTGCTGCTGTTCGTGCGACGTGCGGTCGAAAATTAGGAAGCAGAAAGCAGTTATAAGAAGAGCTGATCTAGGTGATCGTATTTTGGTCGTGTGAAGTTTTGATCTTCAGTCGGTAGATAGAAATTTTGAAATTTATTTCAGGTTTGGTTGGAGTTAGGAATCGAACGAGTGACGTGCCAGGACTGCACGTATGGTTGGTGTTGGTGTGCGTGTGGTTGTGTGAGTGAGGTTAGGGCATTTCAGGATGCCAAATTGGGAAGTGAGGAGTTGGTGCGGAGATCGTCGAGTGATACCAACCTAGCGGGAGTAGCCAGTCTCTGTCTATTTATGATTCTGGTACTTTCAGTGATGGTTGGTGATGTCGACATTGCTATGCTCCTCTGACTCTTGATGTCGTGCGGGCTGGTGATGATCGCACATCGTAGTTTAGTATTTTGAGGGTACATTTTGTTGTTTTATTTCAGGTGTGTTTAGTGCCTGGTTGGTACTTGGTGCTCGAGTGAGTACTTGTTAGGGAGTGTTTTGTTGTTTGTGTTTTGTGGATTTGTGATCCATGTACTGCGTTGTTGGTACTAGTTGAGATTTAATTAGGGTTAGTGTTTTTATTATTTTCTTGTGCGTTGGTACTCGGTTGAGTATTTGAGATTTCTTCGGTTAGTGTCTAGGTTTTGTTTTGTTGGTACCGTGTTGGTATTGGTTGGATTGAGTTGTGTAATGTTGTCAGTACTCTGAGTAGTATTTGTGCTTCGAGAGGTTAGGTTCGTCGGTGATACCAGGATGTTTAATTCCCTGATGATGTGTGATGGATTGTCGAGTGGTGCCTAATGTCCTTAAGTGAAAGTGTAGGTGGCCTTTTCTTGGTGAAGAGGCGTATGCAGGTGGTCTTTGTGAAGAGGCGTATGCAGGTGGTCTTTGTGAAGAGGCGTATGCAGGTGGTCTTTGTGAAGAGGCGTATGCAGGAGGTTTTGGTGAAGAGGCGTATGCAGGCGATATTTCCTTTCATTGGCGCACGTGGCAGGTGTTCCAGACTAGTTCCGGAGATGGCTGGCAACTGTTTCTGTTATGGAATTAGGAGGATTGGAAATTGTTTTTGTCTGATATTTCAGACGACTTAGGTACCTACGGACGGTTGGTTTTAATGAGTGAGCTGATGTTGAGGTTGAGATAGTCGAGTGGTGCCTTGACTTAGTAATTAGAAGAGGTATATGCAGGGAGCCTTTTCATGAAGGGAAGGTATATGCAGGTGGATATTTCTTGTCGCTGAAACACGTGGCAGGTGTGGAGGCCAGTTTGGGAGCAAACTGTAAGCTGCATTGTGTATGCGATACAGGTGAAGGTTTTCTTTTTGAATTGATTAGGTGAGGAATTTAATTTGTCTGGTTCTACAGACGTAGTCAGTTGGCACCTACGGACGGTAAGGCAATGGTTGCTCTTAAGTGACCCAAGGTAAGGTTGGTTACTCTTAAGTGACCCAAGGTAAGGGTTGGTTACTCTTAAGTGACCCAAGGTAAAAGTTGGTTACTCTTAGTGACCCATGGTGAGGTTGGTTGCATTTAGTGACCTAAAGTTGATTATGAATTGGTAGTGCTACCTATCGTTGAGATGGTCGCACTGGGTTGGTAGCTGGTTGTTAGAAGTCGACTGGTGAATTTGGTGAGGTTATGTCTTGACAAGAGTGAATGTTGTGAGGTTAGGTGTGAGCTTGATCCTTTGAGTTGTCTAGTGTTGTCATTGTGACAGTGAGGTTAGAAGATTGCTGAGGGCAAAGTGCGAGTGAACTTGGGTGATTCCTGGTAGTAAGCTGACTATGTGTTTGGTTCAATAGTGAGGTTGTGTCAGGAGTAACTGCTGCTTCATGGTGATTGGTCGCAGATGTGAGATGGATTCCTGCGTTATCTGAAGTTGAGCACGTGTGTGTAGTCCTGTTGAAGTTTGGTTCCCGTGAAATTGTGATTGCTGTTTGGTTGCTGAGATTGTTCGAGCGGTTCTGCGCCTTCTGTTCTACCTTAATAAAGTTTGAAGCCATGCTTGAGAGCTGTGTGTGTATATTTGTACTTGATGTAATTGTACATCAGAAGTAACTTACATGACTGTGCTGTTTGAGAGTACTCGGGAGGTACTGTGGTACCTTGGTACCTTATATAATTGAGAGCCGATTGCCATGATTGCTGAGGGATGGCATGTTGTTAAGTGACGCTGCGTCCACTTAATAATTTCCTTAGAATGTGAAAACAGGATTTATTTTGGCTGGGAACAAGCTAGAAATTTTAACAGAACATCGAATTGTGATGTTCATATTAGTAATTACTCGTCACATTGTAAACTAACATTTAAATTGAAACATCGTCTGTCGGTTTAAGCTCTAACAGTCTTACCTGGTCTAACACTGCGATTATTCCAAAAAGCCAAGGAATGTCACTTGCTATAACAACGACATGGTAACTGAATCTACATGGAATATCATCGGTGAGATGGCGATCATGTGATCCTTATTGCCATCTGGTATCTGTTCCGGTTGGTCATGTGAGTGATGTGATCACTCACCACTCGTGGCAGTGGCCAGTGCACAGGTTACTGTCACCATGCACGACATAACATCTAGTGGAGGTGTTAGCCATTCTGCTGGTCAGAGTGGAAGCATTTACTACAACTTCGTGAGATGTCCAGCTTGAACGGTCCGGAGAGGCTGTATTGGAGAGCTGGTTCCATCCTGCTTGCAGCTACCATCGGGGATCATCATCTGACCCCCTACAGGTGGAATCGCAGGGGGAGACTGAGCCGATTGGTTTCGACTCACAATACTTCGCCGCCGCCGCCGCCGCCCCCATGTGCCCCGCCCCCCCAGGCCCCGCCCCCATGTGACCCCCCCCCCCATTCTTCTGCCGACGCTCCTGGCATTAATTGTGAATAATTTCAGGATACAAGAAGAAGACATAAATAACTTAAATAACCATTATCTTTTAATGGAAAAAATATTAACTATTTACTCCGGCCTACATTGATTGAATATAGCCATTGTTGACTGTCTAGTGAATAATATGTATGCTGGGACTGTACTGGATTTGGCGGTATTTGTTCAAATAATCTAAAGTCTGATAGCCAATCATTGACGGACACATCGATGAAAATTCTATTGCCAAATTAAATTTGGTTAAAAAAGGACGTTTTGATCATTTAAGAGGTGAAGGAAAATTAATTATAAAAGTTGGCATTAAAACTAGTGCCAGGCGTTCTTCATTTGTCATCGGTTTTAAAATGAACTTCTGCACATGCGCAAAATGGCGTCCCATTGTCGAATTGAAGCCAAGCCAAGTGAGAAAAAGAGAACATAATGTGAGCTTGTGGTGAAAGGACGCGGTTTGTGGTAGCCTCGGACCACTACCTAAATCTTGGTCCGAGAACAAGGTAAAAACTGTTAGATGATATTAATTGGAACTCTAGAACCGTCAGACAAAACATTTATGACAATTTCATGAAAAGGGGAAATAAGTTTGCGAATTTTAAGAGGCCAAGTGTCGTCTGGCCGGTTGCATTGAAATAACTTTCGATTCAAAAAGGACGCTATTCTTCTTTTACCAAGACGTTTTCTTGATTTGCTAATTTGTTCAATTTATATTTTAATGGGTCTATTATAATGTGGCCTAAGATTATTTTATATTCATAACACGCCTCCCATTTTTTAAGCAGCCAAAAAGAGTTTGTTTTACTTCATCTTTCGAGATGTGTTTGGTTTCATTTTTAATCGTTCAATGCTGCTAATGTGAAATTAAATGATTTCAAGAATGTAATTGTCAGGATTTTGGCGTGGGGAACTTGATAGTTTTAATAATGACAAACGGCCCCTTGCTTTTCGTTTGTCTGAGATGGCATCTTTTGGTCTATTATGGACGCATAAGCACAGCAGTCATGCTGGTTGCAAAACATTTTCGGAAGCCTATTTGAAAGAATGTAATGAGTAACCAATTGAAATGAATCGAAAAGAGACTGTAGTAGTTTCGGATAAGAATTAGAAAAGGTTTAATATGTGGTGATTTATAAATCACGTAAATGTAACTTGTTTTAATTATACAGCGTTGCCATATAATTTGGGGTATAGCTTGGCCTCCATTTTAGATTTATAGTAGGAGTGCAGATTGGTGTTCCCTCCCACAGCCATTCGGCCTTGTATTCTTTTCCCTTGAGAATATATATATTTATTTTACCTATTGCTGTTCGAGTCCATGTTTCATTGTGCGCATAGAATAGTACTAGGTTAATTGTCTTCAGGCCACTTTGGCCTCGGGGTACCAAACCCTCCCTCCACTCAAATTTATCGGTACATACGCAATAATCGCTGTTTACAATACGCTGTCCGCACATCCACCCTTCACAACTCACAGATCAGCGACCTTGGAGCGTGGCTGTTGGGAAAGGGAGGGTAGGTTCCGAGTGAAAGTGCATTCCTCTTGTATTGTTTGGGCTTCAAAGACAAAGGAAATCTGTGCTATACCACTCGCGGCAACATGCGCGTAAGTTTCGAAGATTGCGCAATTAGGCCTACTGTTGCATCGCAGAGAAATGCAGTTCAGTCTTCACTAGTCTCAATGATTTCGTCTTTACGCATTGCGTCGCATCAAAATTCTTTTAAACGACAGAGATTGCTTAACTTAGCGTGATGATTAGTTGCTGTGAGAATTCCCAATTTAAAAAATACTCATGGAGACCCGCGAATTAACCGCAAAACGAATTATCCACACGCGAATTATCGGGAGTGCACTGTATTTCCTGCCGGGCACGATTTCCAATAACTTCAGCTTCCCTCACAACTTTCAGCTTCTCACTCACATTAAACGACCGCAAACTCTTCGTACAACTCATGTTTACACTCGGAAAACGTGCGCGAGGAAGTATGACGCCGCCTGCTTACGGTAAAACAAAGTGATAGCCGGAAGAAGGCTAGCACCATCTAGCGGATACTCGCAACACCCGATATCGCGCGTGGCGGGCAATTTAAATCTTTAAAATCAGGATGACTCAAATAAGACCCGCACCCCAAATTTTCACGTCCGATTTTGTTTAAAAATGTGCGGGTGGTATTCGAGTATATACGGTAAGTACTGTAACTTACTAGGATGACTTCCCAGAGTGATAGAGATCGCTGTATGCAGAAAGTGAGGCCCGCTATCTACCGTTAAGTTTCCAATCATTCCGTGTTTGTTGGATGCTCTCCATGCAGTCAGGTCATGGGAGAAGATTACCGCTAATACACTCGCACAAAAAAAAGC
Organism: Meconema thalassinum; assembly: GCA_946902985.2. NCBI lineage: Eukaryota > Metazoa > Arthropoda > Insecta > Orthoptera > Tettigoniidae > Meconema > Meconema thalassinum. Next base: position 295,937,969 of record OX336396.1, on the reverse strand, counting down.
GTTTGTCGGCTTCTGTGACGATGATATTTTAAACGGGCAAGGTGGTCTCACTACGATGACATTAGGGCAAAACCTGGATGAATGTCAAGATGCAGAAGAAAGTTAAATCCAGTAGTTAGACTTCGATAAAGACAATCATGGTTTCGGACATGAGGATATTGTATGGAATTTGACTGTCGGTGAGGTAAACTGAGATTCAGTACATATAGAGTGCAGGAGTGATGCAACGGAAATTCCGAAAGTTCCCACAGTCAAGCTAGTGTGTCTATAGTCACACTTATCTCTTATATAGAAAATCAAGATGAATTTTCGTCCTCATATATTGTTTTCTTCAGAATTGTACAATCTAAAATTAGAAAAAATAAACCGTCTAAGAAACAAAAAGTGATGACAGTCATTTTTCTTAATTTTTAATATTGGTAAAATCCACATACTGTGTCTTACAATAGTATGTTATAAAGTATTATATTCATGTTTTTGCATGTTCATAAAATGCATTTCAATATTTCTAACCAATAGTTTTCTCTTTGCTAGGTTAAAAACATTACTGTGGATAATTCGCGGTTTTCAATAATTCGCGGAAATTCGTGCATTAATTGCCGCGAATTATCGGAAGTGCACTGTAAAGAAAAAACGGAGAAAGCTAAAATTCGCGTTTTCATGCATAATTCGCGAAATTCGCGTCTTCATGCGAAATTCGCGAAATTTCGCAACTTCAAAAACCATTTTTTTTTTTGCCATTTTTAGGGTTATTAAAACACATTAACGTCTGTGTATTACTTCATTTAATAATTCGCGAAATTCGCAATTGCGAATTTTTCCTATCACTACTTATGGGGTTATTGGTTGGCTGGTTTCTTAGTTTAGGGGCTGCGACACCGGGGTCATGTAGTGTGTAGAATCTGTCTGATAACCGGTGTTAATTGTGATGGCTGTATCTGTTAAAATTCAAGTGAGGATTGCAGACAGTAATTTCAAGTAGTTCCTACTTTTGCTACCAAATGCTACCGTCGACGACACCTAGCTTGCGGACTTGGCTACCAGATGGCATTGCAGTCAGCACCTGGTGGCGAACGTTGGAACTAATGGAGCATTATCAATTCTACCCTACAAATATTTGGCTTCACACAAGTGTAGTTAGTGGAAGGTTCTTTTTCATGCCATAAATCTATGAAACGGGACCTCCGGCTTTACTGCCCCTCCGATAGAAGGCATACTGGGGGATTTTTATTGCTCTTAAAAAATCTGACGACTTCGGTCGTGTTTGAACCCACGATTTTGGGCATAGAAGCTCAGCATGCTACCAACTATGCCACCGAAGCCGCTACATGGGGTCTTTAAATGGCTTGTTCACAGAGACATCGAGTAGCTGAAGGTTAAAAGTAAATCCCCCCAGAATTATTGCAGCATCTCATTTCTACAGCATCAACAAGGTGACCTCGAAAACTGACCAGTAGCCTTCTTCTGCAGCAAGAATCCCGGGCAGCGATACCACATGGTGTAAAATTATTCTTTGCCTACTTCAGCTCCCATTGGTTATTTTAAGTTGTTAATGCTGTTATGTTGGTATCTCCAGAAAGGATGTAAACAAAACAAAACAAAAAATGGATTCTCAAATTCAGCCTCCTGTATTAAAATATAAGAGGGCTGATCAACAAAGACGGGGACTGATTTTTTTCCTATTGCTTCCGTGATAGTTTCTGTTCTGTAACATAAATATTTGAAAAGAGCGGGTTGTTAAGTATAATGTCCGTAGGCGGCAGCAGTCTCGTATCGGAGGTTGGTAGTAATGCTCTTATTTTGTAGATGCTTCGTGCATTTCGCGTACCAGACAATGGAGGTGACGCGAGAGGAACAGTACAGTGCAAATAAATTCTGTTTTTGTGTAAATCTTACACCCACTGAAACTTCGGAGGGGAAGTAAAGCCGGCGGTCCCATGTTACAGATTTATGGCATGTTAAAGAACCTTCCACTAATTACACCTGTGTGAAGTTAAAGTGGATAGGTTAAGAATGTAAACAACGCTCTTAGGTTTCTACGTTCGTGGTGTCTAGTAGCTAAGTTATGAACTTGGCCTAGTAGTCATTGACGGTGGTGCTTGGCGGCAAAAGTAGGAACCATTTGAAAAATTCTAAGTTGCAGTCTGTACTTAAATTAAAATACACACATTAATACAGTCATCACAATTAACACCGGTTATCAGACAGATTCTACACACACCCAAAGTACACGGGGCTACATGACCGCGTTGTCACAGCCCCTAAACTTAAGAACCAAACTTACGAAAAGCTGAAGCAAGCGTACGGTGAAGATGCACTACCTCGTGCAACAGTGTTTAGGTGGTTCAAGGACTTCAAAGAAGGCCGACCTGTCTGTGTTAAGCAAGGTGGGCCAGGTGTTTCGGCTTCTGCTGTGACTGACGTCAACATCAACACAGCTGCTGTGATTGTCCACGAGGATCGGCGGATAACATTTTGTAACCTCGGTGAAGTGTTGGGAATTTCATATGGCAGTGTCTTTACGATTATGAACGGTCATCTCCATTGACCCGCGTTTTTGCCCGTTGGGTGCCACTTCATCATGACAATGCATGACCTCACGTTGCAAATCAAGTCCTGCAGTTTCTGGCTCGATTCAAAATTACTTGTGTACCACATCCACCTTAAATCCCTGATCTTGTGCCCTGTGATATTTGTTTATTCTCATCACTTAAGGCAAAGCTTAGGGGCATTCTATTTGAGAATTCTGAAGCAGTGCTCAAGAAAAGGGAGGCGATTCTCAAGGACTTGACAAAGAATGGTCTGCAACATGTATTCACGGATTGGCAGAGACGGTATGAAAAGTGCATTGAAATAGGAGAAGACTACTTTGAAAACTATTATGTAAACATCGAAATGGAGTGATAAACATCTGAAAAAAATCAGTCTCAGTCTTTGTTGATCCGCCTTCGTATGAAGAGAAGTTACAAAAGCTACCGCAAGCAATGTGCTGTATTTGAATTTGTATCACAAGACAGTACCTATGGAGAATCTCTCTCTCTCCATAAATATATAGCTCCAATCACTGAGTGGAAGTAGTCCATGATTCTCTCCAGTAGGTGGCCAATACCTTGCTGTGACTATAGTACTAAAATGTGTTCCAGATGTGGGTGAGTGGGAGCCGGAGGTGATGGGCGACTCAGGAGCCAGAGTGTGGTGTCCTGATCTCCTCCAGGAGGGTCAGTGGCATCATCTGGTGTTGGTTCTCAACAGAGCCGTCCTTAAGAACTCCTCCTTCTCTATCTATTGTGATGGCCAGCATGTACACACTCAAAAGGTATTTATCATTTACTGTACTTTTCCTTGCTTTCCGTGAATTTTTTTTTTTTTCTCCTTCAAATTAATATTGTAACAGGAACCAGGTTGGTTGGTTGGTTGGTTGGTTGGTTGGTTCCTCAGTTTAGGGGCTGCAACAACGCGGTCATGTAGCGCCGTGTACTTTGGGTGTGTGTAGAATCTGTCTGATAACCGGTGTTAATTGTGATGGCTGTATTAGTGTGTGTTATCTGTTTTTAATTCAAGGACTGCAGACAATAATTTCAAGAAGTTCCTACTTTTGCTACCAAATGTTACAGTCCACAACACCTAGCTGTGAACTTCGCTAGATGCCATCGCAACCAGCGCCCGGTGACGAACTTTGGAACTTTAGAGCATTAATCAAACATAACCTACAAGTTTTTGTTGCACACAAGAGTAGTTATTGGAAGGTTCTTTTTCAGTGGAAGGTTCTTTTTCATGTCATAAATCTATGACATTCTCTCCAGTAGGTGGCCAATACCCCCCTCCAATACTTCCCCTCCGAAGGAAGACATAGGCCTACTGAGGGATTTTTAACGCTCTTAAAAAATCCGACGACTACGGCCGGGTTTGAACCCGCGACCTTGGGCATAGAAGCTCAGCATGCTACCAACTATGCCACCGAAGCCACCAACAGGAACCAGGGTTCACTCACCAAATAAAACATAACTGGTAGCATGCGTTACTAACCACTAAATTTATTAGTCTACTGTATATACTCGCTTCTTATGCAGCAGGCTGCCGATTGCTCAGTTCAGTCTTCAATTGGTGACGTCTTGTTGTGCAACTCCTGCTTGAGTCCCGTCTGTAGTCTTCCAGTCTGCCCTCACTCTAGTGTCGCACACTTGTCACCGCTGTCACTGATGACTGGACAGCACTGAACTCTGCAGGGCCGTCGCCATGCCTTATATGGCAATTAATATTGTAACTTTCAGTTGGTCTATGCAAAATAATTCCAATTACTGGAATATGTAAGAATCAATATTTCAGGATAATTTGTATGTATGCCCCTATGCGTTCATATAGCATTTATCCGATTGCGATGAAATTTGGGTGAGTTGTTGTGTGCACTCCAAGGAAGGTTTCTACCAACAAATTATTTATGTAACACAAAAGGGTGAGGGACTTAACAGGAGGCCTTAAATCCCACACTAACCCATTTGAACAAGCTGTATACTTAAGACTCCTCAGTGCAAGTTGTGAGAATGGCTTGCTGATTCATCGCGATGTGACATGTCCTGACATGGATGTCTCAGCACAGCCTAAAGCATAAGGACCGGGACAACAGACAGAAAAACAAAGAATATTGTTTATCCAAAGGCACTTCAGTTTCTATCTTTCTTGGGCTGGCTGCGTGGCTCAGCGGTAATGTTCTCGCCTGCTGTGACCAAGATTGCAGGATCGAATCCTGGCGCAGCAAATTGGCATTTGAAGTTGCGCAAATGCGAAGGGGCCGTGTCAGTTGATTTACTGGCGCATTAAAGATCCCCTTTTGGCCAAAATTCCGTCACCCCGGCGTCTCTTAAAGCTGCAGTTGTTTAAGGGACGTAAAACCAATAACATATAGTTTTAATTTCCTTTCTTTCTATCTGTCTTTGATTGACATTGCAACGCATGCCGGATATAGCTAGTGATGTATATATTATTATGGACTGTTGATAAAGGAGCCATTTGTCTTGTAAATTCTGATCTGATGATGCTCGCTTGGTGAGCGAAACATGCTATCTCTTAGTTTTTTCCTTTTAAGATTTTAAATCTTGCGTAATTGCAGAGGGAGTGACATCATACTCTTCATGTAGCAAGGCAGAAAATACTAACTCGCAAATTGTTTGGGATTGTACCAATGTTAAATCGATACAAATTGTATTCCGGCGGTCCAAAAATTCGAGCCTTAAATAGAGGTTAAACATAAAATCAACGAACATTAAAATGAAGCTCGATATACAGGGTGTTTCAAAAAGAATATACATATTTCGCATGCATATATTTATTAAACTTTTAAGACATACTAATATGAAACTTTACACACATATTTACGAACCTCTCAAGTTTAGTTTACAGATGTTCAACATGTCCTCCATCATCGACACGAACAATATCACACCGATACTCAAATTCCTCCCATACTCGGGCAAGCATGTCCTTCGTCACTGATGTTATGGCTGTACGGATCCGGTTCTTCAAATCTTCCAGGTTCTGTGGGAGTAGTGGTACATAAACGTTGTCTTTAACGAAACCCTACAGGAAAAAGTCACAGGGTGTCAAATGCGGTGACCATGGAGCCCAGCTGAGACATGCTAAGTCGTCAGCTCCTTGACGACCAATCCAACGGTTCGGTAGAGTTTCATTCAGATATTCACGCACTTGGCGACTCCAGTGAGGGGACGGAAAAATGAAGTTGTCTTCGTGCAGCCTCGGAAACAGCCAGTTTTGTAACATAGTGAGATACTGCTGGCCGTTAACCGTGTTTCCATCAAAGAAGAATGGCCCATGAACAGATGATCGGGATATCGCACAAAGCACATTGACTTGGGCGAATCTCTTACATGTTCAATGACTGCATGTGGGTTCTGTAGGCCCCAAATTCGATCATTGTGTTTGTTTACCTGACCACTAAAATGGAAAGTCGCTTCATCACTGAACACTATGCATTTTGCGAAAGTGTTATCATTGTCAATAGCATCATGAATCTCGTTAAAAAATGCCACATGTTTGTGTTTGTCACCAGGACACAGAGCTTGTAACAGTTGTAACTTGTACGGCTTCATAACCAACCAACGTCTGAAAACACGCCAAATTGTTGTTGTGTGCTGTTGTAACTCCCGACTGGCACGACGAGTTGATTTTGAAGGACCACTTTGGAATGCAGTTTGAATTTGTGCAACATTTTCTTCAGAAACATGAGGGCAGACAGGACTCTTCCCTTTACATAAACATCCTGTATCTACAAACTATCGATACCATCTGCGAATGTTCCACCCATTTGGAGGATCAATTTGGTACCTCAACCTGAAACGTCTTTGCACTGTATTCATGGAATTGCATTTTGCAAACTCGAGAACACAAAATGATTTCTGCTGCGGAGTAGCCATTTTAAGCATATGATGGTTACCAAGCAAAGCAGAAACAACTGACATCTAGCAGCTATTAATATAAACTAGACTATGTATTCCGTTTCTCCAATAGCCGAGCCGAGGCGCAGCGATCGATAGTTTGGACAAAATAATACTTTGTATTATGTATATTCTTTTTGAAACACCCTGTACTTTGTGTCTTATGGCATTTGACTTACCACTGGTAAGTAAAGTTAATGGCGGGCAAATATTAAATCAGGAGTTCACTGTATCATGAGAGATATCACAGATGACTTCACCCCTTTATTGTACTAGCAATGAATTATGTTTTATGCAAGATAAATGATTATGACTATAAGATATAGAAATACAGTGATTTATTTTACGTGTTGTAAAACATGACTTCATTTTCTGGGTGATTATTTAAGTCACTTCAAGTTTATTTTCAGTTGATTTAGGTGGGATGGAGATGTAAGAAAAAGGTAGGATATGTACTTTATCGCAGTTGGCTGTACTGTTTATTTCATGACCTTCTTGGATTAACTATATGTCGTCTTTGGAGATTGTTTGCATTGTTCCTAAAAATATACAACTTGATCTATCATTGATTTAATCATTTTATTACAGTTACGTCTCTCCTAGTTATTTCTTGAATAGATGTTGTGAGTGTAAATTTTCAAATAGCTTACCGTATTTCCTCGCATAATCGTCGCACTATTTTTGCCAAAAATTCGTGGAAAAAAGCTGGGTGCGACGATTATGCGAAGAATATTTAAGTTCAAAAAATATACTGTATCATTATTTGCTGCACGGGCCAGTCATTCGCGTAGCGTGAGTCTTAGCCTGCAGTCAGAGACAGGCTTCTTTCTTCTAACAAGGTCACGACAGGTTAACGCTCGCGGAATGTGCTGACGAAGCTAGCCATTCGCGTCGTGATTCATAGCCCGCAGGCATAAAGACGAGATTACTTTCTCCTGACAAGATCACGCCAGATTAGACCTATAAACTCGCGGAACGTGCGCTGGCCGTTCGCGTCACAGTTTATAGCCCGCAGGCATAAAGACGAATTACTTTCTGCTGTCAAGATCACGCCAGATTAGGCCTATAAGCTCGCGGAATGTGCGCTGGCCGTGCATGTCGCGGTTCATAGCCGGCAGGCATAAAGACGACGCGGTATTACTTTCTCCTGACAGGATCACGCCAGATTAGGCCTATAAGCTCAGGGAATGTGCGCTGGCCGTTCGCGTCACAGTTCATAGCCCGCAGGCATAAAGACGAGAGTACTTTCTGCTGACAAGATCACGCCAGATTAGGCCTATAAGCTCGCGGAATGTGCGCTGACCATTCGCGTCGCGCTTCATAGCCCGCAGGCATAAATACTATATTACTTTCTCCTGACAAGATCACGCCAGATTAGGCCTATACGCTCGCGGGATGTGCGCTGTCCGCTCGCGTCACAGTTCATAGACCGCAGGCCTAAAGATGAGATTACTTTTTGCTGACATGATCATGCCAGATTAGGTCTATAGTTCGCGGAATGTGCGCTGGCCGTTTGAGTCATAGTTCATAGCCCGCAGGCATAAAGACGAAATTACTTTCTGCCGACAAGATCTCGCCAGATTAGGCCTTTAAGATCGCGGAATGTGCGCTGGCCATTCGCGCCGCGGTTCATAGCCAGCAGGCATAAAGACAAGATTACTTTCTCCTGACAAGATCACGCCAGATTATACGCTCGTGGAATGTGCTAAGTGACGAAGCTTGCCGCTCGCGTCACAGTTCATTGCCCGCAAGCATCAAGACGAGATATTTTTCGTCTGACAAAGTCGCGGCAGCATGTGCAACTGACTGGCGCACAAATACGAACATAGTATGCGACGATTATGCGATGACATTTTATAAACCTATTTTAGTGTTTGAAAAGTGGGGTGCAACGATTACGCGGTGGCGACGATTATGCGAGGAAATACGGTATTTTGAGGAAATGCTACACGTATGAAGTGACGTTGAATTTTGTTCTAACAGCTTCACTACATCTCACAAAACCCTGGTGGAGGCGCTGCCAACCTGACGGTAGCCTCGTCCGTGTATGGTTACGTGGGAACTCCTCCGACGTGGCGACGGTACTCACGGCTGGCGTGGAAACAGGGACCCTGCCACCTGGTGGAGGAGGTGCTCACTCCTCAAACTGTGGGCACGCTGTATCAGCTGGGTCCGCAGTACATGGGCAGCTTGCAGGCTCCAGAGCTCAATGGTAAGCACACTCTGTTTACACTAAGGGAATGTGTCTCTACGTGTTGATTATGTTCTTTTTTCCTACTTATTTTCCAAATGTTCTGTTTGTCTCGTGCCAAGCAAAAAGTTAATGATACCAATGATTGCTCTCAAGAAATTAAGGCAAGGATAGGACAAGCCAGAAGTGCATTCGATCAAATGAGAAATTTATTATGCAATAGAGACCTTAGTTTAAATTTAAAACTCAGGTTGCTAAAATGTTATGTGTTCTCGGCACTCTTCTACTGTTTGGAAGCTTGGACACTCAAACAAGATATGATTAACAGACTAGAGGCGTTTGAGATGTGGACATATCGAAGGATCTTACGAGTAAGCTGGATGGATAGAATCACAAATCTTGAGATATTGCGTAGGATAGTTACAATATTTGAGCCATATAATGAGAGGAGACAGGTATCATCTTCTACAAGAAATTATTCAAGGGAAGGTTGAGGGCAGGAGGAGTCAAGGAAGAAGAAGGATGTCTTGGTTGGACAGATTGCTGTGATGATCGCCAACCTTCTTAGAGGAGATGGCTTTTATCATTTTATTAGTTCTTTCTTGCCATGCAGGTTTCTCATTCAAGTTGTAAGTTATAATTTCTCCTAAGTACCGTATTTGCTCGCGTATATCTCGCACCCCATTTTTTTATTTGAAATTTCAGGAAAAAGAAAGTACTCGCATATATCTCGCATTCATTACTGACGCCATCATATAAATGACCGTAATAACCTTGAGGTAGAAACACGTTCGATTTAGCGCGCCACAACAGTCGTCATTGTCCAGGAACTTACCCGAAGCGTTACTAACAGGAAGAGCGAGCAACAACGAGTTGATCCGAACTTCGATACGAGCCGATTAGGGATCGAGGCGCCGCGTGAAAGCATACGGTATAGCACGCTGTACATCGTTAGTCCTCGGCCGTGGTTAGCTAAATTCGCCGCCTTGAGACACGTTCGAATTAGCGATTAGCGCAAGTAGGCCTACTGTTACATCTCAGAGAAACGCAGTTCAGTCTTCTCGAATCTCAATGATTTCGTCTTTACGCATTGCGTCGCATCAGAGCTCAGCCGCGTGCAAGCATACGGCGCAGCGTGAGTGTTAGTGTACGGACATAGGAGATGCGGAAATCGAACCACGTTCTCAAACGTCGTACTCTGGCAACCATTCGTAAGAATGGTCAACCAGGCGGGTAGTATACCCGGGGTGTGGATTTAGGCCTCGAGTTTCAAAGGCGTGGGTCTGGATGATGCTACAGGATGGCATGCCACATTACTTAAGAAAAGAACCATGGTTAAACAACTAAGAATAATAATATATATTAAGTAAAAGAAATACATTGTGGAAACAAAACATCGCAAGAACACTCCTATCCCTATCTGGAAACCCGCATGGCGAGGGTAAATGCCAACGGTCATGTCTGATTAGTATTTAAAAATAAATGGCCTAGAATATATACATATTCCTCATTAACATGGAACCAAGGTTGCCCAGCTATGAGCTGTAATGAAATAATAAAATGGCAGGAAAAATACCTCACCATAGCGTGAACTAAAATCATGGACCTTCGAGAAGGTTCGAAACACAAAGGAACTCGAAAGGAGGAAAACATAACTCAGTGTCATTAAAATTAGAAACGGGACAAAATACCAAAACTGCATAATGCCTTAGACCAAGGCTCATTAAAACAAGCTACGCATGACCGCTGCCAAGACACGAGTTTTGTTCGCTGCCGACTGCCCGCCATGAGGCTAGCCGTTGGCGACACACCATGCCCAAGACGATGCAGAGCATTGTCTTCCTCAATAAGATACCCTCCAAGAAACATATTAAATCAAACACAATACAAAACTTAAATTTAGTATGTTCACTCGCGAAATGATAAGAGTTTAATTTGCCTAACGACTTTATGGGCCGTTCTATAAAACAAAGGGCACTTGGGACGGGATATGACCGTCAGTTTGTTCAAAGTTACAGTTCGCAGGTTTATAAGAAAAATACGTAGAATGTTGCTTACTCATGACGACACCATGAGGATTATTTAGTCACTTGTAAGAAATTGTTATACATACTGCCTCATGTATAATCGGAGCAGACATTACCTTAGTCTCAAGATAGGCCATGTGCCTGTGTAAAGAAAGCCGAACTCCAAGAGCCCGGATGCAAGCACTCTTGTCCGCTGCATGGTTCAGGAGCTTGTGGGGAGAGAAACGCTCTCAGAGAACGCTACTGGCGAGGCGACAGGAGAGTCGCGCGCGCCTCACGGAGAATTTAGGAATTAGACACTACCAACTGCAGTCGGTCCTCAGAGTCACGGAAACCACCTCGCGGCTCCAACCAGAAGGACATTTCAGTTGGCAGGCCGGCCAGGCTCACTCAATATGCAAGTCACTGCGCGCGGGATCGCGCCATTGGTTCATTTGAACAGGCCGGGCCAATAGCGTTAGAGACAGGACCAAGACGGAGTCCAGCTAGCCCGGAATAGTCCATTCGTCCAGGCGGGACAGTTCATTTGTAGAGCCGGAACAGTTCATTTATCGGGGAGAGGGGAGGACATCCCCAGCGGCGGGACATTCAAATATAAGTGAAACACAAGTCACGTAGAAGGCCGCCCGGGTAGCCGCGGGCAGGGGCAGAAATGTGTGCCAGTCTTTGGAGTGGCACAGCCTCCCCCTCATAAAGCCGACAGTGGGGGTGAGCCAACAGGGAGAGGCTCCCCCCTGTAAGTTCTCTTGAGGATGGCTTGGTTTGCCCACAGGCAAAATAATGTTTGTTCATGCGTCACTCACTGCACCAGGAAGTCGAAACAGCAGGAAGGTAGAAATGCCCAACTAATGATGTCGTGAAGACCCCTGGGCTTGGCAAGAAGGAACACCAACAGCACCATACCACCATAGTAGATGACCACCATAGAACCCCTCCAGCATCACCATAGTACCACTCCAGTCGTTCAGCATCCAGGGTCGACATCGGGGAAGAGATCACCATCCGCACCGACCAGTAGGCCTCAGGATCACCATCAGATGGAAGACGACGTCATGACAGTGACCTTAGCGCAGGCCACCACCATCTCCAGGTGTGAGGAGCGCTACCCTCACACTGGACCACCACTGAAACAGCCAAGGACAAGAGCAGACACAGCACGCAGAGACGCAACACAAGGTTGGGTTGGCTTCTTCACCAACGGGGTCGAAGAATGCCACTGGCCTGAGAGAGGCCAGGGCGAGAGCTTGAGCAACTTCCGTAGCACATGTTAGGACTTTCACTGTGCGAGCAAGGACTTGGCAATTCACTTGCCTTAGTGATAAGAGATCACATTCACTTTCATAGGGGCGATGCACACATAATGCACACGCAGACTTTAGGTTTAGCAGAATTACGTTAATTGTTAAGTCATTAAAAATGGGAAGAAACACTGGACAGCGTTCTCTTGAACTAGTATCACCTCCACTTCACTGGAGTTAGTAACTACACAGAACTGGTACCCAACCAAAATCCTAATGTTACAATGTTATGTTGAATGAATGGAAAATCTTTATACATTTTTCACCTTAGTGAGAAAATACTGAGATGGGGTCGCACGAAAGAAATCCAGGGGAACCCACGACCACAGGAATGGCTCAGCTCTCACAATACAGGGGAGAACATGAAACAGTTACCTTGCATACCTGCCAACTTTTACGGTTTATCCGTAAAATTTACGGAAATTGCAGCATTTTACGGTTTTACGGATGAACGGTGTCATTTTACGATTTCGCGGACAAAAATTTGAAAAGATAATTTACATTCGATAATACCGCCCACTTCCGTACAATCGATTGTTTGCGTGGGTCGAAGGCAAGTCCACGATAGTCGATAACTCGTTCTTTGATATGATTCGTACTTTTAACCGTGTGATGTTTGTGTCTTCATTGTAATTGAATTTGAAGCCGGGATAACCGTTCTTCCATGTTCTTCGCATATTCTTTGTTCCGCTCCGTTCGCTCGTTGCGATTTAAACCATATTCTTTGACCACGTGAGTTGTTCATTGTTCGCGAAGTTGGCGTTCCTTGAATGTTTTCGTCTTTTAAGGTTATGGCATATTTTAATGAAGCGTTCGAGTTTTTGTGCTATAACTTCGTAGTTTCCTGTATTCCTTGGACTAATTACATTCGTTCCACGTGTGTGTGTGTTTTTTATTTCTACCATATGCATATTCTTTCTTCACGTTGACAGTGACGTAATTAGGGCCGAGTGTCTGTTTACTTCCTTTTTGGTGGAACACAATGTGCCCTTAAGTGCGGCTGATCATGCTGGTGCTTTATATCAGAAGTTGCAAAGAAATATAGTTGTGGTCGCACGAAAACGACATGCTTTGTAAATAAAATGGCAAAAAATGCATCATCTGAAGTTGTTAAGTGCCTTCAGAACGGACCGGATACAGATAAATCCCTTTTCTTTCCATCAGTGAGAAACTACTTTTGTACTGCCTGTGACTACATCATCAACAAGTTTCCACTCAAGGATGACGTGTTAAAGAATGCTCAAGTTGCTAGGTTAGACAAAATTGAAGATGCACAGTTTTCTTCCATTCGTTTTTTCTTGGAAAAGTTTCCTATCATGTTATGCAAGGAAGAGAATGAAACTACAGATGAGGTGGTGAATGAGCTTCAGAGGCAGTTCACAGCTCTTCAGGTAGATGACACTTCGGCTGCACATCAAGATGCTGCAAGTGATTCCAGTTGGGCACAAATATCAAGAATTCGTGGAGCCGATAGACTTCTTAAGTATAACCGAATTTCTAGAGTAATGCTCTCTGTTCTCACCATACCCCATAGCAATGCAGAATGTCAACGTGTTTTTAGCCGTGTGAAGAAAAATAGAACACGGTTCAGGTCATCCATGTCCTATGAATCTCTGGAGTCTATTTCTATTTTGAAGACCAGGAGTTCTGGTCGCTGTTATGACAAAACATTTTCTCATGACTTTTTGCAGGAAGCTAAAAAGACCACAACCATGACTTAAAAGTCGAACTAGCATATGATTTGCAGTGTGTATTATATTATTTCTTGCCTGTGTTACGTTAAACAAGTTTTATTGTGTAAAGCCTTTTTCAATTATCGTATATCAGCTTAATCTATCAAGGAAGTCCTGTTATGTCTGCTCCAAACCAATATTCACCACGCCTGCTGCTGATTAACATGGATTTCTTCTGGATTGTTATGTTCATCTACAAATTATGTAAGTAGATATGATTTCATTGAAGTATCCTGTTTAAAGCATGAATTATTGTATTTTGTAGCCCAGAAGTATTATTATTTTCGTCAAGCCGGGGGTATATCGAAAATCGTTCGATTTTTTGTCGCGCGTGAGTTTTACTGATAGCCCTTTTCAAAAGTTGGCAGGTATGACCTTGTCACCACACAGATCACAACTGGTGTCAACAAATTTCCAACATTTACATTTACAATTTACCTTTTATATTACATTACTTATACATCAAATGCCCTCTAGCACACGGAATGCAGAACAGGAAACACACCTACACGGAACGCAGAGAACAGAACAGGAACACACACTTCTCTACAACCTTTACAACTCACCAACACGATGACAGGAACAGTGACTCAAGAAACAGAAAATTATCAATTCGACCCGATGGGTCATCTTCTACGACACCAAGGTGCCTGCGAGCAAATGCAGGGCAACCTTCATCACTACCGCAACGTACTAATCAACAGTTCTTAACTCTCCACGCTACAAACAGCGCACAGACAAAATTCAACGAGGAAAGGGTCCGACACCAGGGCTGCGAGCAAATGCAGTAATCCCTGATATCCGCACACACACCAGAACAAGAGTACTACGACTCAGAACATAACCATGTTCACTTCAACACTACCAAATACAGAACGAAGAAATAGGCCACAAGGGGCATAGAAAGACCTCAAGCAGGTCCCGCTAACAAGAATGAAAACTTGAAAAGAAAACCAGAAGACCCTTTATGCCTATCACTAGATGAGATTTCTCCTCGGCGAAAAACTGACTCACGATGTACTTGTGGAGATATTGCACAATCACTGCAATTGAACACGACAGAAGCACAACTTCCAACTCCACGTCTGTCGACACAGCGTCATACCAAGACAGCACCACACACACGACTCCAAGAACTCTACACGATACCAAAATTCAATAAAGGAGATCACTGTTACCAAATCACAACACCCTAAAAAAAACTACTACAACTCGCACTACACCTTCACGTTCTGCGTTCTCATCTTCCTCGACTTCCTCTGTAACGTCAAAACTACCACAACAAATACCTCAACAACTTGAGATACCTCAACATAAACAATTCCACCGCAACTACCTGTAGAACTCGATGCCACCAGAACAAATCGACTCCGTCGACAGGCACCAACTCTTCAGCACCAAAACCCTGAAATAAAATGGTCTAAACTACTCCAAATATCTCAACAACTTGAGATACCTTGACACAAAACAACTCTACCGCAACTACCTGTAGAAACCGATGCCACCAGAACAAATCGACTCCATCGACAGGCACCAACTCTCCAACACTAAAAACCCTGAAATAAAATGTCTAAGCAACTATCTAAGACACACTAACACTACAGTTGCTCCTGTCACAAGGTGAACTCTCCAGTTCACATGACAGAAGGGGACGAACGAGCTCGACACATGACACATAAGGATAGCAATTCCTCCTGCCGAGCGTTGACGTAAGGAACACACAAGCTAGTAACCAAAAGAAAACACCGTGTCACCAGAAGACGCCGGGGTACAACTGAGACAGGCACTGACTCAAGGAAACACTAGCCAATGTCCAGGAAAAATACAAAAACCCTAAAATAAAAACAACAACAACTCACACTCCAACACAGCGCTTATCTACATTAACGACTGATGACGTCGACATAACATCACGATGCCAGGTCTCCGGACGTCATTGCTGAGGAGCATTACACATGCGGTCTGAATGACCGAAATGACCACAAGCGTTACATTTCACAGAACTGCTATTCGTTCGACCTTGAGCTTCTTGACGATTCGAATATTCACCACGGTTAGTAGTTTCTGGGTGTCTGCCATCACCTCTACTATTTGAAGGACCTTGGAAACGGACATTCCTTCCAGAATTAAAATTACCAGAACTCCTGACTTCATCATTACGAACAGGACTACTCTGAGGCTGATTACTCGACCATCGACCTCCTGAAACTTGAGGCTTACGATTTCCCCAATTACCTTGTCTACCCTGGGAACGAGCATTGTTCCAACGATTAGAAGAGCCTTGCGGTTTATATGAATTAAATTGTGAGGGTTGATCAACAGAAGCTCTACCATAGTCAGACTGGCGTACGGACTCTCCACGTACGGCAAAAGCACACAATTGAGCAATAGTGCTCGGGCGAGACCCTAAGCATAAAAATGAACGATAGTCTGGCGTCACACCATCCAAAATGTGTTCCACCATCTCTTGCTCGGTAAAGTTAACAGAAAACATCTTAGCTAGCTTTAACATATCTTGCATGTACACATCCAACGATTCACCATACTTCTGTACACGATACAAATGACGTTGAATTACAGTACCCATCTTTCTATACGGAATGAAGTTTGACATTACTTGCTCACAGAACACTTCGATACCTGTGTTACGGGACATAGCCTCGACAACCATACTTCTCATCATACCAGAAGTGAACGGGAACATAAGTTGGTACACCTGAGTATAACTCACACCAAATACAGCAGCGTACTCATAAATTTCTACCAACTCACGCAGAAAATAAATAATACCATCAGTGGTATCAGTATTCATGTGCTTCAACTTAGCTACACAATCAGATAACGGGTGGGCGAGATTCCCAAAATTGCGGTTAGAAAAAACTGAATGACTAGAACCAGGATCTCTCTGTTCGTCACGAACAGGTCCACTATCATCACTCGGGCTATTGAAATCCCGACCTTGAGGCTCTACAAGAGAAGAAAATCTGTTCTTGTTGCACCAAACTTTGTCTTTAGGCCAACGGAAATTAAGAGGTTTGATACCTAACGAAGGAGGATAGTTACTACTAGGAACGTCTTGAGGAGCACTTCGTCTCGGAGTAGGATACATGCTCCGACTGCGGAGATTTACTTCTTGAACACCCCTCGTACTGGGCGTCAGAACAGAACAAGTAGGACGAGAAAAGGCACTAGAATAAGAATATGTTACTCCACCATAGGAGTTACTTGTGGTGTACACAGGAGTTGTGCTACACACGGAACGAGAACAACTCTCTAGCACTCGGTTGCAAATTTTCGAAAACGGAAGAATTACAATTGACATCACCGTTAGAATTGTTTACAGCAGAAACAGAATGAGCGGACACTGGTACACGAAAACTAGAATCAGTACCCAAATTATTCATCCATGAAGCGTTTGACACTTCAACCAAATTCGCGTCAGACGATAATCCTTGGTTAAAATTTAACCGGCTAAACTCAGTCGCTAAAACACTATCGACTGGTTTCCTCTCAGTGACCTGGAGGTATTGCGTAGACAATTTAACAACACTTGTGTTGCCACCAGCATCGACACTACTGGCTGGCAACCCTGATCTAGCACGGGACCTGGCTGCAGAAGTGATATCCTCATACACTTTCGACAAAATTCTCGCAGAAGGAGGAGAATAATAAGATCCATGATTTACTTCAGCAAAAGAACCTACTGGCAACTCACTACTACTATCTACTGTAACACTATTGTTAGTAGAAACCGGAAAGACATTGTTGCGATCAACAGATTGAAACATACTAGCATTATTTGAAACTTCACAACTCAATCTAATTGCATCTAACAGATTAGCGGTACATGTTGGAACATAAGGCTGATTATCACCTTCACTGGTAGGGAACCTTATTTCATCACTGTCTACACTGACTGCACGGAGTGCTTCTGCACCATTACAACCACTAGAATTTTCATCGAAAACTTTATTTGCACATTCGGCTATCATGCGCTGAATTTCAAAAATATTGGCTAGTTCCTCGTCAGAACGATGAGACGAAACAGATAAAACACCTTCGCAACGAGTGAACAAGTACTGCAGACGAGCACGCAACTTTTTATATTGGGCAGACGTACCATAATCATCGAGCAAAAACAAATTAATGAGATTAGCACAAACTTCTACTCTATGGAAAATCTGTGACTCACCAATTGCAAATTCTGCCTCGGACAGCACAGGCAACAATACAGGGTCCTTAAGGGCAGGTTTCAGAACTGCTCGAGCTACCTCCGTGCTCGCGGGGACCTCCAAATTCCTGATCTCCAATTCAAATTGGATTTCTTCATGATCCAAATACTTTGGATCTGGTACGTGCCGCTCCATGACAATAGCATGAAAGGAAAAAAACAAAAAATGTCAAACACTTGAATTTTACAACACCTCAAGTCTAACGGTATAATTTTCCACATGAAACTTTAACACAAATTTTACTTATTTGCCCATGGTAGGAAGTTATAATTACAAAAAAAGGGATTCCACACTTCAGTGTTTTCATCCTGATAAATATCAGGGCAGAGTCGATAATATTGCCACGTGGCTTCCATCTACCACCAGGGGTAGCAACCAGACAAAATCGACAACCAACGCTCTGCTTCACTTACTGTACGGACATAGGAGATGCGGAAATCGAACCACGTTCTCAAACGTCGTACTCTGGCAACCATTCGTAAGAATGGTCAACCAGGCGGGTAGTATACCCGGGGTGTGGATTTAGGCCTCGAGTTTCAAAGGCGTGGGTCTGGATGATGCTACAGGATGGCATGCCACATTACTTAAGAAAATAACCATGGTTAAACAACTAAGAATAATAATATATATTAAGTAAAAGAAATACATTGTGGAAACAAAACATCGCAAGAACACTCCTATCCCTATCTGGAAACCCGCATGGCGAGGGTAAATGCCAACGGTCATGTCTGATTAGTATTTAAAAATAAATGGCCTAGAATATATACATATTCCTCATTAACATGGAACCAAGGTTGCCCAGCTATGAGCTGTAATGAAATAATAAAATGGCAGGAAAAATACCTCACCATAGCGTGAACTAAAATCATGGACCTTCGAGAAGGTTCGAAACACAAAGGAACTCGAAAGGAGGAAAACATAACTCAGTGTCATTAAAATTAGAAACGGGACAAAATACCAAAACTGCATAATGCCTTAGACCAAGGCTCATTAAAACAAGCTACGCATGACCGCTGCCAAGACACGAGTTTTGTTCGCTGCCGACTGCCCGCCATGAGGCTAGCCGTTGGCGACACACCATGCCCAAGACGATGCAGAGCATTGTCTTCCTCAATAAGATACCCTCCAAAAAACATATTAAATCAAACACAATACAAAACTTAAATTTAGTATGTTCACTCGCGAAATGATAAGAGTTTAATTTGCCTAACGACTTTATGGGCCGTTCTATAAAACAAAGGGCACTTGGGACGGGATATGACCGTCAGTTTGTTCAAAGTTACAGTTCGCAGGTTTATAAGAAAAATACGTAGAATGTTGCTTACTCATGACGACACCATGAGGATTATTTAGTCACTTGTAAGAAATTGTTATACATACTGCCTCATGTATAATCGGAGCAGACATTACCTTAGTCTCAAGATAGGCCATGTGCCTGTGTAAAGAAAGCCGAACTCCAAGAGCCCGGATGCAAGCACTCTTGTCCGCTGCATGGTTCAGGAGCTTGTGGGGAGAGAAACGCTCTCAGAGAACGCTACTGGCGAGGCGACAGGAGAGTCGCGCGCGCCTCACGGAGAATTTAGGAATTAGACACTACCAACTGCAGTCGGTCCTCAGAGTCACGGAAACCACCTCGCGGCTCCAACCAGAAGGACATTTCAGTTGGCAGGCCGGCCAGGCTCACTCAATATGCAAGTCACTGCGCGCGGGATCGTGCCATTGGTTCATTTGAACCGGCCGGGCCAATAGCGTTAGAGACAGGACCAAGACGGAGTCCAGCTAGCCCGGAATAGTCCATTCGTCCAGGCGGGACAGTTCATTTGTAGAGCCGGAACAGTTCATTTATCGGGGAGAGGGGAGGACATCCCCAGCGGCGGGACATTCAAATATAAGTGAAACACAAGTCACGTAGAAGGCCGCCCGGGTAGCCGCGGGCAGGGGCAGAAATGTGTGCCAGTCTTTGGAGTGGCACAGTTAGCACGCTGTACATCGTTCGCCACGTCTTCGGCCGCGGTTGGCTAAATTCACCGCCTTGGGACACGTTCGAATTAGCGATTAGCTCGTAAGTTGCGCAAGTAGGCCTACTGTTACATCGCAGAGAAATGCAGTTCAGTCTTCTCGAATCTCAATGATTTCGTCTTTACGCATTGCGTCGCATCAGAGCTCGGCCGCGTGCAAGCATACGGCGCAGCGTGAATGTTAGCACGCTGTACATCGTTCGCCTCGTCTTCGGCCGCGGTTGGCTAAATTCACCGCCTTGGGACACGTTCGAATTAGCGATTAGCGCGCCACAACAGTTGAGCAAGTAGGCCTACTGTTACATCACAAATTTTGTGTTTTTTTTCGGGAATATGGTCATGATATCATCATCATCATCATCATCATCTTGTACAGCTTCCAGCCCCAGGCTGGGTCTGTTTGGAGCATAAGCCTCGCCACTTAGTCCTTTCTTCCCACCACCTCTCCGCTGTCACTCTGGTCCAGTCCTTGCCTCTCCTCTTGACACGTTCCTCCACGCCTTTCAACCATCTATCTCTTGGTCTTCCCCTTGGTCGTTTCGTCTGCATCTGCATCTCATGTATCCTCTTGGGAATCTTCTTCTCATCCATTCTCTTTAAGTGTCCATACCACCTCAGTCTTGATGTCTCAATCCTACCTTGCAAGGGCTCCGCTTTCACCATTTCCCTGACCTTTTTCATTCCTCACCCTGTCTCTTCTTGTTACTCCGATCCTACTTCGCAGGAACTTCATTTCACCTGCCTGTATTCTGCTTATGGCTCTTTTCTTCATTGTCCACGTTTCTGAAGCATAGGTCAGTATCGGGATATAGTAGCTTCTGTATAACACTTCCTTGCTTTTTTGTGGGACATCTTTATTCCACACTAAGCTCCTAATGCTTCTCAGAAATGCTTCTGCCTGTCTGCCACGTTCCGTAATCTCTTTGTAATTTCTCCCATTTTCCTCCACTATACTTCCCAAGTACTTGAGACTTTCCACCTTCTTCAGCTGTCCACCTCCAAGTGTTATCCCACTCATTGGTCTGTCCTTTTTCCTGGTCGTTAACAGGATCTCACATTTACTGATGTTGAACTTCCATCCGTACTCTCCCACTGTTTCTTCCCAAGCCTTCAGTTGCTCCTGAATTTCCTCCTCCTTGTTTCCCCAACTTTCACACAACTCACACTTCCACAATACAGTTCCTTCACTCTGCCTACAGTCCCTTTTTCCACTCCCATGTTTTCCATTGCTTTCCAAACCTTCTCCCTACACACACTATCATAGGCCTTTTCGATGTCCAGGAAAGCCATCAGCAGATCCTCCAAATTCGTAGTGGTGTTCCTGGAGCTGTCTCACCGAAAATATGAGATCCACTGTTGATCTCCCAGGTCTGAATCCATACTGCTCCTCTCTCAATTTTTTCTCCACTTTGGCTCGTATTCTACTTTCTAATATCTTTTCATATATCTTGGCACAGTGAGGTATGAGTGTGACTCCCCTGTAATTTCTGCACTCCTTTCTGCTTCCTTTCTTAAATATTGGGACAATTAATCCTTTCTTCCAATCTTCTGGGGTCTTTTTCTCCTTCCATATCACCCTCATCACACGGTACAGCCACTGTTTCCCAACCTCCCCTGCTGCCTTCACCATTTCAACACTCACTTCATCCACACCCGGTGCCCTTCCTCCTTTCATCTTGTCTATAGCCATCTCCAGTTCTCTCCAAGTCAGGTCCTTTTCCATTCCTGTGTTGTCTTCTCCATCTTCCAATACATTGTCTTCCTCCCTATGACCATTTGGATTCAGCAAATCCTCAAAGTACTCTTTCCACACGGTCTTGAGGGCCTCTGTACCTCATTTCCGTATTTGTCCATCATTACCACATCCTCTCGCACACCTCTTCTCTTACTTTTGACCATCCCATAAAGTACTTTCTTATTTCCTCTGCTGTCTTCCTCCATCATCTCTGTCCACTTTACCATTCACTTCTTCCTCTCCTCTGCGACAATCTTGTTTGCTTCTTTCTTCTTTATCTTATAATCTTCCCTTGCCAGATCAGTTCTTTCCTGGAACCACACTCTGAAAGCCTTGTTCTTCCTTCCCTCAGCTTCTTTTACTCTCTCATTCCACCATGGTGTCTCTTTACACCGCTTTCTGTTGCTTGTTCTTCCACATACTGCCACTGCAGCTTCCACCATTGTGTTTTTGAAATGCTTCCATTCCTCTTCCCCTGTTTTAGGCTTGTCTGTTGGCATCCTTTCCCTTATTATCTTCTGGAATTCTTCCTTGATTTCCTTTTCCTTGAGTTTCCATAATTTGATTCTCCTTTCCTGGTACTCTGTCCTCTTGCTATCCTTAACAACTCCCAGGTTCATTACAAGTATTCTCTGGTCGCTATCTAAGGCCTCTGATGGTATTACCTTTATATCTCTGACACTTCTCTTCATTTCCCAGTCGTACAGCATGTAATCTACCAAAGATTTCTTTCTTAAATCACTGCTGTACCACGTTACCTTGTGGCTTTCTTTCTTCCAGAACCAGGAGTTGCCTACCACTAAATGGTTTCTCTTGCAAAAATCCAGCAACTTTCTCCCTTCTTCATTCCTGCTGCCCCATCCTTCTGCTCCCATTACATTTTCATATCCTTGCCTTTCACTTCCTACATGTGCATTCAAATCTCCCATGATATTGATGCTCTGACCATTCAACTGCTGTTGTAGCTCCTCCTCAAAGTCTTCCTTCTCTTGAGCTGTACATCCAACTTGAGGGGCATATACCTGGGCTATCTCCAGGCTTCTTCCCTTTACAGTTACTCTGATCTTCATGATCCAGTCACTTATTCCCTTTACCTCTTCCTTCATTCCATCTCTCACAACTACTCCTACTCCGCTGCTCCTTCCTTCACTGTTCCCACTCCAGTACAACCGGTACCCTTTCCTCAGTTCTCTGCGACCTTCTCCTTTCCATCTTGTTTCTGCCAAGCCCAGTACATCCAGTTTTCTTCTCTCCATCACATCTACAATCTCCTCCACCTTTCCTGTCAGTGTTTGAATGTTTAACGTGCCAACTCGTAGTCCATTAACATATCCGGGTCGTCATCGTTTGCATCCGTCCTTTCCGAGGCCTGTTCCTGTTTCGAAAGCAAATATAATATCCACTACTGGCTTGCTAGGCCTATCGTAGCTTCACCAGAGCCCCGTCAGCCGTCACTTTTCAGGGTTCCTATAGGGCCTTCACAGCTACCGTAGCGGTCCCGGGGCACACGAAGTCCCCGCTGTACTTCACCCCTACAGGCAATCCCCTACTTCATGCCATTGCCCGTCTCCCACCATGTGGAGGAGGGGTTGGACTTGTGGGAGACTCCCCGCGTATATCTCGCACCGAAAAATTTCACACATATTTTCGGTCAAAAAAGTGTGAGATATACGCGAGCAAATACGGTATTTAAATTGCTTCACTATTTTAACTTTCTTGTTATTAGGTTCACATGTATAACACTGTATTTTCAATTTATGTACAAAAATTTCAGTTTCTCTGCTCGTTTCTTTGTTTCGTCGTGTCTTTCAAAGCGCATTGTCGCGACTTCTTTACAAGAGAATGTTGTACGAGGTGTGTTCAAAAAGGTACGAAACGATACTGTGTGTACAATTTATTCGTTATTCAAAAGTAATCTTTGTGACTCCTAGAGTCACCCATATTTCCGTATTGACTTAATATAATAATCAAAAATTTTTCGTGATACAATCACGTCACACTCCACACAGGTACATGTTTCGATGCCTATAAGCTTTGGCATCAACATCAGCCTTATTAGTGTATTGGCAGCACTTAAAAATCACTTTGTAAATACATCGAGTGTAATAAAATGTTGATATAAACACACATTAAAATCACATATACACTGGATCACTTTAAAAGTTTTCTTAAAAGGTTTTAAAATTATGGTAGGCACACGTTGCAAAGCCCTTAAAGGTTGAATTGTCTATCTTGAAGTTTTCAGAGTTCAGTTCATGATGTTTCCGAAATTGGTCAAGGGTTTCCATTCCCAACTGGAAAGAAATGACGCTAGGAGTAAGTTTTACAAGTTTTACAAATAAGTTAGGATACTTTTTCAAATTTCCTTGTATTATATAATAATTTTCTTACTCCTAGCGTAATTTCTTGTTGAGACCTTGAATAAACAGATACATATAGTCCATTTAAAACCATTCATTTTTTTATGGAAAATGTAAAACATTTCCTAGTAACACTAATAAACTCGGTACTGTTTTTCTTCATCATCATCATCATCATCATTTCCCCTTATCAAGCTCCTGCCGGGTCGGGTTATTTATGGCACTTCTCCACTTTCCTCTTTCCTTCCACCATTCTTCTTCCACGATCTTGTCCCAGTCCAGATTTCTTTTTCTTACGCTGTTCTTCACTGAATCAATCCACCTTGTTCTAGGTCTTCCTCATGCTCTCTTACCCTTGCACTTCGCCTCCAGCATCTGTCTTGGTATTCTATTTTCCTCCATTCTCTTTACATGTCCAAACCACCTTAGTTTATTCTTCTCAATTCTCTCATTTAGTTTTCCCATCCCAACTTCCTTCCTAACATCTTCATTCCTCACTCTGTCTTTCCTTTTCTTTCCTATCATACTTCTTAGGAATTTCATTTCACTGGCTTGGATTCTACTCTCTTGCCTGCTTGTCAGGGCCCAAGTCTCAGCTGCATAAGTTAATATGGGAACATAGTACACTTTATACATTACCTCCTTGCTTTTCCTTGGTACTTCCTTATCCCAAACAAGTTTTCTTACACTTTGATAGAATGCATGGCTCTGCTGTACCCTCCTGCCAATCTCCATGTCCAACCTACCAGTTTGCATCAATTCACTTCCTAGGTATTTGAACGTGTCCACAATTTCCAAACTCTGACTTCCAATTTTCACAGTGCCCTTTCCTTGTCTTTCCCCTCTTGTCATCACCATGGTCTTGCTTTCCTCTTTACTGATTTTCTGGCCATACTTCTGAATATTTTTCGTTCAGTGCATCTAGTTGTTTTTGCACTTCTTCGGTGTTCCTTCCCCAGACCACAATATCATCTGCAAATAACAGTAACTTCATTTCTTTATGTCCATATGCTTCCTTTGTTTCCTTTACAATTTCATCCATCACCATTATGAACAAGAGAGGTGACAGCACACTCCCCTGCCTTAGTCCAGTCTTGTTCCTAAACCAATCTGTCTTTCCAACTGGGGTCAGTACCCTGCTAACACAGTTGTTGTACATTGCTTGCACCATTTCCAACATTTCTCTTCCCAGTCTCTTCTTAACCATGGTTTCCCATACCTTCTCTCTGGGGACACTATCATATGCCTTTTCTAGATCTATGAAAGTCATGATCAAATCCTCTCCATATTCCCAGTTCTTTTCCATCACCTGCCTCAAGCTAAAGATTGGGTCCACTGTGGATCTTCCACTCCTGAAGCCATACTGTTCCTCTTGCAACTCTCCTTCCACCTTTCTTCTAATTCTTCTTTCTAATATCCTTTCCAGTATTTTTACTATCTGTGATATGAGGGTGATCCCTCTATAGTTATCACACATCTTCTTGTCCCCCTTCTTAAACACTGGTATTATTAGCCCTTTCTCCCAGTCTTCTGGTACACATTTCCGTTTCCACACACACTTTAGCAGTCGATACAACCATTGCATACCAACAGGTCCAGCAGCCTTTATCATTTCTACACTGATTTCATCCACCCCTGTTGCTTTTCCCATCTTCATTTTCTGTACTGCTAATTCCACCTCCAGCATTGTTATATCATCTTCTGTTATAGAGTCGTCAGGTTGTGTCACTTCCATCTCACCAGTACAATTGCTCACATTCAATAGCTTATCGAAATACTCCTTCCACCGTCCCTTTATCTCTTCTGGGTGTGTTAACAACTCTCCATCTTCCTTTTTCACCAGCTTTGTGGTAACTCTTTCTTTCCTCTTACTTCTTAGAAGCCCATACAGCATCCTTTTACTGACACTTACATCCGTTTCCATTCTTCGTGTAAATTCTTCCCAACTTTTCTTCTTTTCTTCTCCTACCACTTTCTTACACCTCCGTTTGCTGTCGTGATACTTCCTTTTGCTTTCTTCTGTTTGATTTCGGTTCCATTCTTTCCATGCAGACTTCTTTTCTTTCACTGCTTTCCTCACTTCCTCATTCCACCACGGTGTCTCCTTCTCTTTCACTCTTGTTGACGTCCTACCACAAGCACTCTATGCTGCACCAACAAATGCCTTCTTAAAGTGGAACCATTCCTCTTCTATGTTTTCCACTTCAGTAACTGGGATTTGTTGCTTCAATCTCTCCTGAAAATCTTCCTGTACAGTTTTGTCTTTCAATTTCCATACTTTTATTTTACTTTCTCTGATCTCCTTTAGGTTTTCCAATTTTTCCCATCTAAATTTTGCCACCACAGCTCCATGGTCCCCATCAAATGCTTCTCCTGGTAAAGCTGTCACGTCTATCAGCTTTCTGCGATTAGTCCTTTCCACCAGAAAGTAGTCAATTACTGATTTTGTTCTTCTATCGCCCCAACCATATCTCGTAATTTTCCTGCTGTTTTTCTTCCGAAACCATGAATTACCCACTATCAGTCCATTCCTTTCACAAAAGTTTACAAGTTCCTCTCCTTCCCGGTTCTTTTTCCCATATCCATATGGTCCAATAACTTCTTCCTTTCCTTGTCTCTCGTTTCCGACTTGTGCATTCATATCTCCCATGATCACCACTTCTACATCTGAAATTACTCTTTCTACATCCGCCAGGAATACTTCAATATCTTCTTCTCTGTTTCCAGTCTGTGGTGCATACACTTGTATGAAGTCCATCACGTCATTTTTCATCTTCATTCTAATTTTCATTATTCTGTCACACACACTCGACCACTTCAACATACTCCTCCAGTTGTTTCGAGGTTATCAGTCCCACGCCATTTTTTGCCTCTTGGCCACCACTCCAGTATAATGTATATCCTTTCCTCAATTTCTTCCTTCCTTTACCTTTCCATTTCACTTCACTCAGCCCCATCAATCCAACATTCTCCCTCTCCATGAAGTCTACCACCTCCTCCACCTTGCCTGTCAGGGTCATGACATTCATGATTCCCACTTTCATTTCGGTTACTGGTCGCCCATTTCTCACATGCCCTAACCTTCTCCGAATCATTTGAAGTGCCATTTCCATTTTAGGCTATTATTACGATGGGGTCGCCACTCCCAAAGGCATTTTATGAAGCTACTGCCAGCTATTATACAGGCCGCCCCTAACATGGGAAACAGACGCCCTTGCAGCCGCCCCTAACCTGGGAAACAGACGCTGCCGATTGATGCTGTACTCATACTATTCCCTGAGTACTGGGTTGCCTCTTCCACAATCTCCACCGTTCCGAAGTCCATCTTCTCCGCTGCAGATTCCGTTGAGGTCTTCGCACGTAACCCTGTGCACGGGGCCTATGTTATACCCCACAGGACTGGGTCCTCACCAGAACATAGCCGGTACTGTAGTTCCATGGTATATTACAGTACCGTTGCCCACCCCCGCGACGTGGATGTGCCTGTCAAGAATTATCCATGTAGCCAATTATAATTGCCTCATGGACCGGGTTAAGGAGCTGTCTAAATCCAGCCTCCAAGGCGTCAGCCTTCTTTTTCTTTTCCTGTTATCTCCTGCCTTCTGCTCAAGGCCCTCAAGGAGGTGGGTGTATGTAGCCCCACCACTTCTGGTGCACCCTCGAAAGTGCTACACCCTCAGGGGCTCACGGCTGGTGAGTTCGGGAGTTGGCGACCCCGAGGTATTCCTGAGCTGGGTCCATTTTCCCCCTTTTGACCCTTACCTTTGGGGCGGACCCTCTCCTCTCTCCCCTCTCCTCTCCTCTTTTCATTATACAGTAGAACCTCGTTAACACGTTCCTCATTAGTACGTTTTATCGCATATCACGTCGTAGTTTTCAAGTCCCGATTCTTATCTGATGACAATAATGTAAAAGTACCTCATTTATCACGTCGCACATTTTTCCGCGCATCGCTTAATACGATCGCATTTTCGTCAGCCCTGAAAGCATTCTTTGTCCATCCCTAGTGGAATGTGAGACCGACCGCTTTGAGATAACATTCCTTGCCAACAAGCGGGCGAGGGTTGCGACTTAACAGGTATAGGCGACTCTTATAAGTAAGACAGTAGCACGCGCCGCGCATTGCGTAGTACGATCGCATTTTCATCAGCCCTGAAAGCATTCTTTGTCCACCCCTAGTGGAATGTGAGACCGACCGCTCTGAGATAACATTCCTTGCCAACAAGCGGGCGAGGGTTGCGACTTAACAGGTATAGGCGACTCTTAAAAGTAAAACAGTATCACGCGCCTCGCATCACGTAGTACGATCGCATTTTCGTCAGCCCTGAAAGCATTCTTTGTCCACCCCTAGTGGAATGAGAGACCGACCGCTCTGAGATAACATTCCTTGCCAAAAAGCGGGCGAGAGTGGCGACTTAACAGGTATAGGCGACTCTTAAAAGTAAAACAGTATCACGCGCCGCGCATCGCATAGTACGATCGCATTTTCGTCAGCCCTGAAAGCATTCTTTGTCCACCCCTAGTGGAATGAGAGACCGACCGCTCTGAGATAACATTCCTTGCCAAAAAGCGGGCGAGAGTTGCGACTTAACAGGTATAGGCGACTCTTAAAAGTAAGTCAGAAGCACGCGCCGCGCATCGCATAGTACGATCGCAAAATCGTCAGCCCTGAAAGTATTCTTTGTCCACCCCTAGTGGAACGTGAGACCGACCGCTCTGAGATAACATTCCTTGCTAAAAAGTGGGTGAGAGTTGCGACTTAACAGGTATAGGCAACTCTTAAAAGTAAGACAGTAGCACGCGCCGCGGCACTTCTGATTAACGCGTTTTTTTACATTTCCCTTACTGATACAAATTAATGAGGTTTAATTATTATTTTCCATTAGTACGTTTTCTCGCTTTTGACGTTCAAATTTGTCAGTCCCTTGAAAAACGTACTAACGAGGTTTCACTTTTCCTTTTCTCTTTAAGATTCCCACACTGTGTTTGTTACTTGGTTCCCTGTGTATCTAAATTCCCTTTAGCGATTTTTTTGTAGGTATTTTTAATCTACGTTGCATTTTGTAAGTTTTTTCGATCTAAATTGCGTCTCGCGATTGTTTTCAACGTAAATTGCATTTTGTAAAGATTGACAATCTAAATTGCTTTTTAGTAAGTCTTTCAATATGGTGGAGGGACCTTTGTGAGTATTTTGAATTTCAATTGCATTTTGTAAGTATTTTCAACCAAAACCGCATTTTGCAAGAATTTTAAATATACATTGCATTTTGTGGGTATTTTGAATCTAAATTACATTTTGTCAAGTATTTTCAATCTAAATTGCCCCCAGGGGCTCACATCTAGTGGGACGTGGGTTGGCGACCACGGGACCCCAGCTGAGTCCGGCATTGCTTCCACTTACTTGTGCCGGGCTCCTCTCCGTCTTCTTTCCTATCGATCTCCCTTGGTCAACTCTTGTTCTCTTCCGACCCCGACGGTATTAGGTTATCAGAGGCCTAGGGAGTCTTTCACTTTCCCGCCTTAATTGGCCCTTGTCTCATCTTTCCTGATACCCTCCTTCTGTGAGGGGTCAGCCTTCTTTTTCTTTTCCTTTTACCTCCTGCCTTGTGCTCAAGGCCCTTAAGGAGGCCAGGTGTATGTAGCCCCACCTCTTCTGGTGCACCCTAGATAATGCTACACCCTCAGGGGCTCACGGCTGGTGAGTTCGGGAGTTGGCGATCCCGACGGATTCCTGAGCTGGGTCCGTTTTCCCCTTTTGTCCCTTACCTTTGGGGCGGACCCTCTCATCTCTTCCCTCTCCTCTCCTCTTTTCATTATATTTCCTTTTCTCTTTAAGATTTTATATTTACTTTTCTCTTTAAGATTCCCGCACTGTTTTTGTTACTTGGTTCACCGTGTATCTAAATTCCCTTCTAGCGTTTTTTTTTAAGGCATTTTTAATCTACGTTGCTTTTTGTATGTTTTTTCGATCTAAATTACATCTCGCGATTGTTTTCAACCTCAATTGCATTTTGTAAAGATTGACAAGCTAAATTGCTTTTTAGTAATTCTTTCAATATGGCAGAGGGACCTTTGTGAGTAATTTGAATTTCAATTGCATTTTGTAAGTATTTTCAACCAAAACCGCATTTCGCACGAATTTTGAGTCTAAATTGCATTTTGTTTGGTGGGCATTTTGCACATATTTTGATTCTCAATTGCATTTTGTGGGTATTTTGAATCTAAATTACATTTTGTCAAGCATTTTCAATCTAAATTGCTTTTTGTAAGTGTTGTCAATCCACATGAGTCCTTTGAATCTACCATACATTTTGTAAGCATTTTCAATTTCAATTGCATTTTGTAAGTATTTTGAATTTCAATTGCACTTTGTGAATAATTTGGATTGGAACTGGGATATTTCAATCTGAATTGCATTGTGTATTTTCAATTTCAATTGCATTTTGTAAGTATTTTGAACCTCAATTACATTTTGTACGTATTTTCGATCTTATTTGCATTTTGTAAGTATTTTGAATTTCAGTTGCATTTTGTAAGTATTTCGACGCTACATTGCAATTTGGACGTATTTTGAATCTAGCCTACGTTTTGTGGGTCTTTTTCAATCTATTCTTTTTGTGCAACTTTTCGTTCTAAATTCCCTTTTGTAAGACCATATTGTGAGTTGTTTCCATCCGAGTTCCTTTTTGTACGTATTTTCCGTCTCGGATAATTTTGTTCTGGTTTCCATTTCGCTATCACCCAGATCATTAGGGGCCGATAACCTCGATGTTAGGCCCCTTTAAACAACAATTATCATCATCATCATATTTTGCCATCATTTCATTAATCTTTTGTACACTAACTAATGAAAGAGGGTTGAAGACTTCTCTTGGCAAACTACTCCATTCCCTAACCCAAGGAAGGAACAGTTTCCCCAATTATTTCTCCTATATAGCATCCCTTTTGTAGGAGGCATCTGCATCTGACATATGAGATCTACACAGGACCTAAAGATTGTGTGTCTGTGTGTGTGTGATGGCTGTATTAGTGTAAATTTTTCAGGTGAGGATTCAACCAATCAACTTATAAATCCCTATAGCACGTTGTATTTCAACAAGCTACTACAACCAACATTCAATTATACTCCTTGAAAAGGACAAAGAGTTGTAACTATACCCATGCATTTAGGAGGAAGTGGGCTATATATTCTTTACTGAACATCTTGTTTTATATTATATAATCATGGTCATTTCTGCAATACATGTATTTTTCACGTCAATGTTTTCCGTAATACTTTATCATGCCTTGTTCCTATCAGTCTTCTATTTCCTAACACCTCGCATGCCAAATCACAGTCATATTCTCCACATAAGGACATGTGATCTCATTGTATTGTATGTCCCATTGTAGGCATTGAGCCCCTACAGGCCCTGGTAGCTGAGGAGAAGGTGATATTTGGACTGAATGCTAAAGCTGTTTCCCAACTCACCTTAGCCAAGATCAGGAAAGTGTACAGCAGAGCTGATAACAAGGCCATTGCGAAGCAGGTGAGGCATGGTTCATACATTCCCGTGCACATTAAATCGCAGCACGATGATTGCAAGGAAGTAGACAGACAGCATGTTGGTTTTCCTCACACCCTCCAATGAAATGTTACCTTATTTCAAGTCCCGGAGCACCCTACCCCAATCCTAGGCCTTTTCGGAACAAGGTACACTCAGCCCCGTGAGTCTTTGAGTCCCACTTCCAGGATAGAACCTGGAAGTGGTTTTCTGTGGTTTCCCACTTCTACTCCAGGCAAATGCCTGGATGGTTCCTAACTAGGCCATAGCCACTCCTGTCCAATCCTCACCTGAAACTACAAATACAGACACTACAATAACACAGGGCTGAATGACAACATTCTGTGACTGTGTTTCACAGTTGGGCATGTCCTCACACGAGAACGCGACCCCCATTCGCATCCTCCATAACTCGGCAGGTCATCTCAGTGGTCCTGCACGCTCGCTCGGTGGGGTCGTAATCGGCTACCTGGGAGTGCGGGTCTTCTCTCCACGGCCAGTCACCAAGATGGTGGAGAACGTCGGGGGCTGCTCTGTGTTGCTTGGTACGTACACATCCACTCAATCCAGAGGTGAGGAAGCGTTTGTCATTTTACAGTGCAGAACATCAAAATAATCTGTGTTTGAGCCTTCAGTCTTTTGACTGGTTTGATGCAGCCATCCATGCATCCCTGTCCTGTCATCTCACCTTACATCCAAGGCAATCTCTTACATATTCTAACCTTGATCTACCCCTTTAGTTCTTGTACTTGACCCTTCCTTCTATAACTATGTTATTCCTGGGTGCCTAAGTATTGTCCCCTACCAACCTATCTCTTCTCTTCATTAACAATCCCCACCCTCACTCGTCTTAATACCTGTATCTACCCATTTAATTTATCATCTAGGCTGACAGGATGGAGCCGTGTCGTGTATCGGTGATTATTTCCCGACGTTTCGGCTCTCATTGCAGCAGCCTTAATCATGGGTAGGTATGAGTTGGTGTCTGTACTGAAAACTCTGTGGACAGGTTTACATAGGACAAACAAGAAGAC
This sequence comes from Meconema thalassinum, assembly GCA_946902985.2. Lineage (NCBI taxonomy): Eukaryota > Metazoa > Arthropoda > Insecta > Orthoptera > Tettigoniidae > Meconema > Meconema thalassinum. The sequence continues at coordinate 295,905,348 of OX336396.1, read as the reverse complement.
ATGTTTCCATTAGAATTTCAGAGCACATTCGAGACACAAAACAGATAAACTACAAATCTGCAATAGCTGAACATGTTGACATCACGAGACACACCATCGAATTTGATAAGGCCGAAACTGTTGGTAAAATTCCTGGATATGAAAGCAGGTTAATTAGAGAGGCAATAGAGGCTGTGAGCCTCCCAATAATTTCAATCGTGAAGATGGTTTCAGACTTAGCAACACTTGTTCTCCTAGCACGCGGCTGGCAGGAGTGAGGACCAATCAGTAGAGACACGATTTTATGGTGAATAAAAGACCACAATAGCGGTGTAAAAACTAAGGGCAAAGAGGGATAAAAGCGGTGAATAAATGCCATTGCTTACGGTGTAGAAAAACGGTTTACTAGACTATATACATACTTTAGCCTTATGTTGCAATGAAGGAAACAACAAACATACTAAGTATGGCTTGGTTTACAGTATTCATTTGCTGTTGAAGTAGTAACTCAGTAATGTTTCTAAGTTATCATTTGACAGGTTGGTACGCTTGTCAGACAAAATATCATTGTAGGCAGAAAGGGCCCTTTCACTGTCAACATTTGAAATGGAAATGTACAGAGATTGAAGACCTTTCATAGCTATAGGATATTCCTCTAACAATCCCTTCAATACATCTTCAACTACATTACCGTCACTACATGAAAAAGATTTACAGGTGATTTGCAGTTGAATGTAGAACTTCAAAAAGTCATGAGAATTCACTCCAGCAAAAAGGGAGATTTTCTCTATCTTGTTGACGAGAGATGACTATGTTCACAGTTCTTAGCAGGGGCAGATGAAACAGTGAGGAGAGTGAATTAAAAATCTCATGAGCAGAGTCTTTTGCCAGCATATCTGAGAGTTTTGTGTGACATGCATTGGCAAGGGCTACGAACCTTTTTTCAGCACTTTTCTTTCTATCGTCTGATAGTTCATTCAATGCCTTCAATGTGTCTGGTTTCATCACTAGTTCTTCGATAACCGTGTACTCAGAAATGAGTTCATTTCCCATTGGAACAACTTTATGTGCCAAAGCATAATTAGAACCCTCGAAGCAAGTTATCTTTTCAGAAGTTGAGGCACAGTGTTCTTTCTCAAAAATTGCCTCACACAAAATTGATTTTACTTCACTTTTACTTAATTTTTGAAAGTATTTAACACTTTCAGCATCACTCTCCACTGTTTTAAAATACTGAACCTAGTCCATGACATAGTCTGCCAAGTAGGAAACTGATGTGAACCACGTATTCCACCTTGTGATAACTGGTGAGGGAAAGAGCTTTATATCCTTTTCTCCTATTAGATATCTAACATCTAACCTCCTTGACTTTCATAGTCAAGGAACTACGAAATTCGACATGCAAGCTACCCTCTGGGTGTCAAATAGCAAAGCTTGCACCAGGCACCCGAGGCCATACGATATTATTATTATTATTATCCTTTTCTCCTGCACCATACTTCTGCTGCAAGAACCTAATATACCTATGCTTCCGTTTTCTTGTATTAAGAAAAGCTTGCTTTGTTTTGGTAACACACTCATTCACACGATGAAGTTTCTTCCGCCAGATTCCTGCTACTAAAACAAGCTTGCGTGCCCAACACTCAATGTGAAGAAGGTTGTCCGATATCAAACCTTGTAAAGTTTGCACACACTTTTTCATATATCGTGCACCATCTGTTGAAATACCTATGATATTTTTGTATTCAAGTTTATGTCTTTTAATAACCTCCACTACAGCTTGAGAACATTCCTGCGAGTTAACATTCTGAAGCATTAGGACACCACCTACTAGCACTTTAGGAGTCTCGCTACTACCCTTGGGAAGGGTTCTAAATAACACAATGAACACGGCTCGACCCATCCTATAGTCCAGGACACCTTAAATGAGTTACTAGAAAACCAACATGGCCGCCACATTTGGTGTTGCCAACTTACATCATTTAACACCAAAAAGTCAGCACAGACATCCATGTAACACGTATCGCAAATGATCCAAACTAAGTAAAGGCTCTTTTACGAAAATACGTTTTACATGAAGTTGTGAAGCAGTCCTTGCTCAAGTTAGGGACATCTTGGTCATCAGTCCTCGACAGTAACTCTTAAGCAGTATTATGGTAGTGAAGTTAACTTAAATTATCTCTTCTAGATTGATTTGTAAAGCATCATATAAAATGCATAAGATCAGAAACATTAATACTTACTCAATTATTTTCTCCAGGGAGCTAAAGATGAGCATGTTCATTCCTTCTTATAGGCTATATTTTTATAATTAACTTAGTCCAAAAATGCAGACCATTCTGTTATAAGATGAGTGTTCAGAGAAGGATTTAGCAGTAGGAGAGAAATATAATAGTAGGGTACATATTAGCTTATTATTTCTTTATTTTTGATAAGTACCGTACTCATTTCTTGCATGTATTGGCAACTCAAACTAACACTTGGGGCGCTGCGGTCGGTCTGGATAAGTAGGGTAAAAATACTCAATAACACGCGTTTGATATGGAACACTTTTTATTTTTCGGTTATAATCAGAAAATGTGGTCCCTAAAATAATGACAGTGTTATTTTTGATTGAATATATGTATAACTGTGCGATACACGTGAATTAATTTGTGTGTTCCACTGGATTTTATGTGTCAATTGCATATTATCAAGCATCGGTTGTCTGCTGGTATCTGTTTTTGAGCAGTTCGAGTCATGGCGCTGTTACTTTAAAAGCTATATTTGAGTTTGCTCACTGTACCATAGACTGTAGAAATTATTTGCTGCTTGGTAGGGCGAAGGGATGAGTTTAACTTGTATTAAAGCTCGGGGGACAGAGGAATTTCTTGATTTAGATGGTTAGCTGGTGGGTTTAGTGTAGAATATCGGACTGGTAGCAGGTTCTCGCAGAGTAGTTATTTACCCTGCGAAGTCAAATTAGGCCTATATGACTCGTATTGGAATGGCTCGGATATCGCAGGGCGAGGTGATGGCAGTTGGTAGGGTAATTGGAAATGAACTAGGGAGGGGGAAGGATACCTGACTGATGAAGCTTGGCTGTAGTCGGCTGGTGTAGGCCTAGCTGTCTTGGTACGGCTTGGCTCGGCGTAAACAGTGAACAACCCGTCCTGTCGTCAGTGAGTGTAGTGGTGAGTGGTTCAACCCGCTCCTGTTGCTCGTATTTATTTGGTATCGTCACCTTTTGGCTATTGCTATTTACATCTTTTGGAAAGTGATGAAAACTTATATCCGCAGCCCTCTTTTATGCATCGACTTACAGCCGTAAACTGAGCAATATACGTTGCTTTTACTCATTTTACACTCCATCAACAAGTAAAACTTATTACTTATGTATAAAGACACGAAGAAATTACCTCGATCTGCTTACGAATACAAGAAACCATATACAGTCACCACGTGACAAATGTACCCTACTTGGTAAGTTTCTAATTTTTACCGCTAGATGTCATATCAGATAGCTGGAGTTGCCAATAGGCCTACATATATGAAGGCAGAATTGAGACACGCTGTTGAAAGCCTGTTGGCAAATCCCTATTGAGATGCAAGAAGATGGTTGATCCAATGCTTAGGCCTAAAACCATTCGAACTAGTCGTGGATTTTAGGTGCATTAGACTAATGGCAACTCGAAGATTTCGTCTTGGAATGGTAGAAAGCAGCAGGTGGTTGATTTTGGGGCTTTGTGACATAATGTCATGTAGATCTGTGTACTTGGGCATGTGGAATTTGTCTGATAACCTGAGTTATTGTGATGGCTGGATTAGTGTGTGCATTTATTATTCAGATGAGGATTGGGAACGAGGTGGCCATGGCCTTAATTTAGGAACCATCCCGGCATTTGCCAGGAGTAGAAGCGTGGAAACCACTTCCAAGATGGCTAAGATAGGAATCGAACCCTCCTTTTCTCAGTTTTTCCTCATGAGGCTGAGTGTGCCTTGTTCCATCCCTCAGACCAAAATTAAAATTTCTTGGCAGAGCTGGAAATTGAACCTGGACCAACTGCCAAAAAATGCTAGCCACACTATGCGAGATGGTTGGTAGAATAGTCGCCTGACCTCTCATCAACCGGCACATTAAAAGCCACTTGTAGAAAATTCAATGAATTCACTGAGAAATTGACGAGTTAAGTACAGGCGTTGAAAGGCAAGCTTTATCGACGGAGTAATATCTTGAAAATTATAATTATAAGATACCAACACAAAACAATTTTCTGTGGAGAGCTGAGATAAATTGCGAGAGCGGAATATATGAGAGGGAATTGAACTGAGACAGCGTTGTCGCGAATGGGTACGTCCTCTACACTTCCACTCATTTCTACATGATCATAATAATAGCATTATCATGACGAATACAATACATAGTGTTATCACTGACCGAGTTCAAGTGCGCCTCGCTGTTGGCCAGCGCTAGTGGTGCAGACCCCCAACGCTACAGTCAACCGCAGTCAGCTGTTCAAAAATGGGATACGCGCTGGCCTGCGTAAACCTCTTTACGAAGGCTGCGGTTACGCTGATTACATCAAATTTTCAGTGCATATTCTAAAAAAAAAAAATAGCCTGCCTTCAACCAAAAATGTTCAAGGTAAAACAACATACGTAATAGAGGTAACACTTCAGGAGTGATGAACCAAGTAGCATACTTAAATTAACCTAAACACCTTATGTAATGATGAATAATAATTATGGAAGTGATGTCCTAATAGATGTTTTCTCCTTCGCTGTTTGTAACCCACCCGCTATGCCCTTTTATAAAACGACATATACTGTAGTGAAATTTCAGATTAATTCTGTACCCTGTATCACTCTTTTTTTCTTTTCGCTTTCACTTTGATAATATATCATTTTCATACGTTATTTCATCTTTTGGCGGGAGGGGGGGACATTATCAATTGTAACTACTAACCTTGATCACTTCTGCACCGGATATATGTGCTAAATCACTTAAACATGTGTTTTTATTTATTGTATATTTAACAACCGCAGCCATGTTCGACAGCATATTTGGTATGTGTAACTGCCGCAGTAAGCGATCACATTGACGTCATTAGTTACCAACATATCCGATACTAAATAGGCCTACATTAGACGACACATGTAATGTTGTAATTATGTGAGAAAAAGAAATAAACGAGCTCTTCTTGGTTAGACGACTGACTGGACGAAACCATTGGTCGCTAATTGGTTAGACGACTGTCTGGACGAAAATTACCGATTGCACTACAAGCAAGGAGGTCTGGGCATAAGCCCCAGGTTAGGTTTGTTTTGTATGTAGAACAGTATTTACCACTGTAATGAACGCTGATCGCAAGAATTTCATGTTTCGAACTAATCGGGAAAACCAGCGCCTCACTGCCTAAAAGTTATTGGTCTAGGCACAAACCATGGGTTTGGATGAAAATTATTGATGCGTGTCTACCCCCACTGTGCGTGACAAAATCCAGGGGTGTTTGTATGGCCTAATGAATTAACAATTATTGGTCTAGACAAAAACAGCTTGCACAATCCATTGCGAACTGGTTCAAACTTGGCGCTATTTTGTTTCATGGTTTATACAAAGTAGTCCCGTAAGTGTGGGATTGGCAATACTGTACTTGTGCATAATTAACAGCGAAAATGGCAGACTCAGCTGGAATTCCATCTATATAAGTCGTGATCCTATTTGGGACATCCTGAGATCTGAAAAATGCACACTTTGTCACGAACCTGGAAGTAAAATGGATAAGGGGCACCTGCCACATTGCAACAAACTTGATGTGACTGCTAGAACTTCAGGAAACCTCACACAACTCTATTGGAATGCAAGAAAGCTGATGGATTGGAATCTGGGCTAGCCATAAGAAACAACAACAATGCTTTAATATGAAAAATTGAGGTAACGCGGGCCGCGTTAGCTAATATATAACACCCCCGGTTTTTGTCATGCACAGTAGGGGTAGTCAAGCATCAATAATCTTTATCCAGACCAATGGTTTTGCCTTTTATTTCATTATTCACGTGTCGTGAATTTTAAGAATGTCCAAGCTGTGTAGTATAGGCCTACGAGATCTATGAAATTTTTAGTTTTCTGTTACCGTATAATGTATAGCCTACAAATATCGTTACCTGTGTGCTACTAATTCTAGCGCAGCCATCACAGCATACAGTCACAATCATGTCCGATGCAGGTGTATAAGCCACTTTCTACTTTCATTCAGAATTAATAATACAAGTAGGCTATAGCTGCGACCAATATTTATAACTTATTGCAACCAGTGGCTTCGCCCAAACCGTGTCATCTAACCAAGTAGCGAACAATGACTTTGTCTCACCCAACATTAGTACATCAGTAATTTTCACCCAGACATTCAGTGGCGCAGTAACTTATGTCGAGAACTAAAAGATAGCTATGGGATATTGTTGGTATTCTCTGAAAATTTGCATATGTGACTCCTGCGCAGTGCATATACCATGCACATGTGAGTATATGGCTCTTCAGAATGATGATTGATTCATGTTGCACAACCCTTGAAGTTCGTTGAAGGGCATCACACTACTCTGTCGCAACCATGACTGAAACAAATAAAAATAGGTCTAATATAAATATTTTGTCTGCCTACTACTAAGTAGGCTATAGGTCAGTAGCCAAGTGCATAAGTTATAAGCTTCATAAATAATCACCAATACATTCACTACCACCAACCGAGTGTGAATCATAGACTAGGCCTACTTCCAAGCTTAAGAGTTACATGTGCAATGTATTATAATATTATGGCTGACGGCATTTGGAAGTCGAGAATAATATACATTACTATATTAGAAGGTGAATTGAACCTAAGAATACATTCCCGAGAGAGAACTTACATAGGCTATATTTTAGGTTATGTTTGAATTAGGCCTATACGGAAAATGCAGTCGGAAGACTATTTCAACATTTCCAAAGACCATTAAGGTTTTTTATTACGTTATTTGTGCTCTGACTGAATATAAAAATAAATAAAACAATGATTAAATAACTCTGTACTTTAATTTGTGTAGGTCTAGGCTAGGCCTACTTACTTAAATTGTAGTGATCTTTGTAGAGTTACTCCAATCCATCTCCAATCTTGTTCTCGTATTTTTTAGGAGTCATGATGAAATCTAAATAAGAATTTATCCAAAAATTAATTAAATAAAAGCTTCGAAACATCTCAGACAAGTGGATTTGACACATACATATCAAGAGTCTATAATAACTGTATAAACTGTTTTAATCGATGTATATTACTAGTATTTACCTTGTACAACTTGTTACAACTTCATTAGACTTGAATTTCCAAAGAAAACTGTGAAATTATTTAAATAATAAGTCATTAGTTACAGTCATAATTATAATGTTGGCTGACTTTGTAAAAAATGCATTCTGGGAGTTATTGCCAGAAACATGTCGGCAACTGTGACGTACGGAATTTTACTGGTATTATGGTCTTTGGAGATGGCGGGATTTTAAGCAGGGTTGGTGACAATGTGCTCGCACCTGAAAACAACCTTCAAGAAATGCAACCATAAACCAACATTTACGTAGGCATAGGGGACGGCTGTTAATGTTACCTACCCTGTCTTGATCTAGTAACTCATTTAAGCTGTCCCGGACTATATCTGTGGTTTCATCACAGTGTAGAATAACATGCTGATTCTTTAATTTCTACTACTTGATTCTTCTTTTTCTTGATGTAATAGGGGCAAATATTTATTTCGTAACCAGTCAGCTGTGGGAAAATTTCTACTTCCTAAAACAGTGTAATGAAAAAAAATCTATTAGCAAGCAAATCATTTTAATTTAAAATATTAATAAATCAGACTTATTTGTTGTTTATGATATGAACATCGAATATAGATTTAGGTATTAGGAAGTAATTTTTGAAAGCCTTTGTCTGGAGCGTGGCACTCTATGGAAGTGAAACTTGGACCATTGGTGCAGCAGAAAAGAGGAGAATTGAAGCATTTGAAATGTGGTGTTACAGGAGAATGATGAAGATCAGATGGGTAGATAAGGTTACAAACGAAGAGGTATTAAGACGAGTGGGAGAGGAGAGATGTTTCTGGCGACTGCTAATGAAGAGAAGATATAGGTTGGTAGGACACATACTAAGACACCCAGGAATAGCAAGCTTAGTTATGGAAGGAAGGGTCGAGGACAAGAACTGTAGGGGTAGACCAAGGTTAGAATATGTTAAACAGATTGCCTCGGATGTAGGGTGTCGGAGCTATGTAGAGATGAAACGATTAGCTCAGGACAGGGAGGCGTGGAGAGCTGCATCAAACCAGTCAAAATACTGAAGACTCAAACAACAACAGATATGAACTTAAATGTATTTAAAAGTAAACTAAGTCATTACTACACTTTCTAGTATCCCACATCACGTTTCCATGGTGGCTGCAAAACTTTCAGCTGTAAATGTCACGGCGGGTTGGTGGATTCTCGGCAATCGTAAAAGAATTACCTCATAATGTCGATTATTCAGGTCCGTATTGACGTAACTATAACTTTGAAAGAATAATAGATTTTTCCGCCTTCAATACTGTTTATTTCTAACTACTTACAGGGACTAGTTTCGGGGGCTAATACTCCCCCTTCCTCAGCCTGTCCAACAAAACTTCACAAAGGAAAAACTTTCCATGTATAAGCTCATACAAAACACATAAAGTATAATGAAATAATAATTATTTACAATCCCGCTCGACGCTCCAAAGAAGATACTCTTATTGGATCACTAAGGCCTAGGCGCATCAGAACTCCTGAATTGGGCCGGTGCTGCGGTCCGCTGTCCCCACTGCGTCATCGTGGGACCACTCTAGTCCCCTAGTTGCTCTTGGCAAACGTCAAGGTGGAGAACATTTGTGGCCGCGTCACGTCACTAACACTCAGCTGTAAGAGACTTCGCAAGGTGCATCCGGTTTGTTTTTGTTCACGCCCTGCGCACTGCAGTTCTCGGCGGCCCGTGACGCGGCCACAAATGTTCTCCACCTTGACGTTTGCCAAGAGCAACTAGGGGACTAGAGTGTTCCACGATGACGCAGTGGGGACAGCGGACCGCAGCACCGGCCCAATTCAGGAGTTCTGATGCGCCTAGGCCTTAGTGATCCAATAAGAGTATCTTCTTTGGAGCGTCGAGCGGGATTGTAAATAATTATTATTTCATTATTCTTCATGTGTTTTGTATGAGCTTACCGCATTTCCTCGCGTAATCGTCGCCACCGCGTAATCGTCGCACCCCACTTTTCAAACATTAAATAGGTTTATAAAATTTCATCGCATAATCGTCGCATAGCATGTTCGAATTTATGCGCCAGTCAGTAGCTCACGCTGCCGCGACTCTATAACCTGGCGCGACTTTGTCAGACGAAAAATATCTCGTCTTTATGCTTGCGGGCAATGAACTGTGACGCGAGCGGCAAGCTTCGTCACTTAGCACATTCCGCGAGCGTATAATATGGCGTGATCTTGTCAGGAGAAAGTAATCTTGTCTTTATGCCTGCCGGTTATGAACCGCGACGCGAACGGCCAACGCACATTCCGCGAGCGTATAGGCCTAATCTGGCATGATCTTGTCAGGAGAAAGTAATGTCGTATTTATGCCTGCGGGCTATGAACCGCGACGCGAATGGTCAGCGCACATTTCTCGAGCTTATAGGCCTAATCTGGCGTGATCATGTCAGCAAAAAGTAATCTCATCTTTAGACCTGCGGCCTATGAACTGTGACGCGAGCGGCCAGCGCACATTCCGCGAGCGTATAGGCCTAATTTGGCGTGATCTTGTCAGGAGAAAGTAATGTTGTATTTATGCCTGCGGGCTATGAACCGTGATGCGAGTGGTCAGCGCACATTCCGCGAGCGTATAGGCCTAATCTGGCGTGATCTTGTCAGCAGAAAGTACTCTCGTCTTTATGCCTGCGGGCTATGAACTGTGACGCGAACGACCAGCGCACATTCCGCGAGCTTAGAAGCCTAATTTGGTGTGATCCTGTCAGGAGAAAGTAATATCGTCTTTATGCCTGCCGGCTATGAACCGTGACGCGAACGGCCAGCGCACATTCCGCGAGTTTATAGGTCTAATCTGGCGTGATCTTGACAGCAGAAAGTAATTCGTCTTTATGCCTGCGGGCTATGAACTGTGACGCGAACGGCCAGCGCACATTCCGCGAGTTTACAGGCCTAATCTGGCGTGATCTTGTCAGGAGAAAGTAATCTCGTCTTTATGCCTGCGGGCTATGAACCACGACGCGAATGGCCAGCTTCGTCAGCACATTCCGCGAGCGTTAACCAGTCGTGACCTTGTTAGAAAAAAGAACCCTGTCTCTGACTGCGGGCTATGACTCACGCCAGACTCACGCTACGCGAATGACTTGCCCGTGCAGCAAATAATGATACAGTATATTCTTTGAAATTAAATATTCTTCGCATAATCGTCGCACCCTGCTTTTTTCCGGGAAATTTTGGCAAAAAAAGTGCGACGATTATCCGAGGAAATACGGTATACATGGAAAGTTTTTCCTTTGTGAAGTTTTGTTGGACAGGCTGAGGAAAGGGGGAGTATTAGCCCCCGAAACTAGTCCCTGTAAGTAGTTAGAAATAAACAGTATTGAAGGCGGAAAATCTATTATTCTTTCAAAGTTAAAGAATTACCTTCCCTCCCTGATAAAATTCGTTACATAGAACTACGTATTTCCACCTATTATTATTTTTATCGCTACAAAAAGTGGGGCTGCGGGATACTGATAAGTGTAGCGGCATCCAAAAAAAAATTAACTCGCCTGGTATATGTTTGTTCATCCAATCCTTCATTGTTGGATGATCTAGCTTTTCTATAGGAATGTTGGCACTCAAAAAGGCCTCCACTGTTGACATTACAAATTCGTCGGAGTCATTTCTCACTTTTTTGGCATTCCCGACCGCCTCTTGAACTGATATGTCTTTTGGTACCTCCTTCAGACAAAATCCTTTTCTTCTTTTTGTGATTTTCACTTAAGTTGTGTTTTACACATGAATCGCGACGCTTCCAATTTAGTCTAATGTTGCAGAATTTGCACATAACTATCTTCTGCCGCACATCGAAAACATGATAGCCTTCGTCTTTAAACTCGTCAGCCCTATCAAAACACGTCGTTATTTTCAGCATTGCGAATTCACATTAGAAATAGAAATTTCAACTACAAATCACAGCGCACCCAAGTGGTCAGCAATGCGCGGCCCAACTCTCTCACTTGTCTCCCAGTACGACAGGATAGCCAATATTGAAACTGTGTAGTAATTTCCTGCTACATGATGTTAGGATACGCTTAGGCTTTAAACACTTAAAAATACATTTAAATTGGGTTCTACCGGCAATGCTAACAAGGTGAAAACCACTGAAGGCTCACGATATCGCACCAAATCGTGTAGAGACATAATAAACAAGCCGATTTCGTGATATGTCGCAAATACGGACGTACATCGCAAATAAGGTGGAATTTCGCGTTTAGTCGTGAGGACAAATTTAGTGCTTTATGATCAAACAAACATTTAAAACACCTTTGATGCACATATAAACACATTTCGCATTTTCGCGATACACCATAAAATCGTGTCTCTACCAATCAGGGAGTAGCATGACATCAATGCAGGGCAAGCAGGCACCTCTGGCTGGCAATAAGTGTCAGTTTGAGTACGGACACCAACTCGTACCTACCCATGATTAAGGCTGCTGCAATGTCAGCCGAAACGCCGGGAAACTATCACCGATACATGACGCGGCTCCATCCTGTAAGCCTACTGTAGATGATAAACTAGACACCGGCCGCGAAAGCCTACGATCTAAATACCCATTTAACCTTCGTCATTCTCCTGTATCACCGCATTTCAAATGCTTCTTTTCTCTTCTTTTCTTCTATTTTCTCATCAACGTTCCAGAAAAGCCTTTCAAAATGTCTTTCTAGTACCTAAAGCTATACTGTATATGATGTCAACAGATATCGTTTCAGTCGTAAAGCTTTCCTTGCCTGTGCCAACCTATTTTTTATATTCTGTTTGTTTCACTGCTTACTTAGCTTCCCAAGGAGCCAAATTCTCCTACTTTTAGATTTGCACTTGCCAATTTGCTGACAATAGGGGTTTCTGATTTCTTCAGCTACATTCCATTATTTTGAAGTTGTATTTATTTGTGTGAATAAGTCTCAAGCGCTACCTTCAAAGTTACTTTACCTACTCCATGCTTTTCTCTATTTGTTGTCTGGAGTTTAAAAAAACACTGGTGACCATTAATGGGAATATCAAACTAGCTCAGAAAGTCCATGTCTCAAGGACAAGAAGACCAGTTATATCTCAAATCTGCCATTGCAACTGTGAAGAAGAGGAAGTGGATTGTCAACGTCCTAGTCAGACCTCGATCGAGACAGGACACTGAGATAGAGATACAGATACTTTCTGATAATTTAGCAGCCACTCCAACTTGCAACAGAGCTCCACACAAGGAACTGATAAAAGCAATACCACCCGCTGTAGCGTTGTAAGGTAGAAGGTCCCAAGTTTTTAAGAATTGTTGGAAATAAATAGTGCTACCCACACACTGTTGTAACTATACGTCATTCATTTGGGATAGGCATCTCAAAGATGATTATTCTAATGGGATATGTTCCTTAACAGCAAACATTCCTCTAAGATAGAATTTGTTAAAAGTGTTGGGAATATCTCCCTAACCAGTTGGAATTTGGAGCAAAAGGAGTGTTTCACAAACTCTCATGAACCACACTCATAAAGGAAACATGATTGCGGACTTCCCAATCCTGATGAAATATTGCATACTCACTGATCAGACTACTCTGTTGGCATTTCATCCTCAGTTTCACTTATAAAGAGGTGAGGATGTGAGTTTGAATATGCACACACGAGTGCTGCAATTTACCCTACTTAAGTATACATTTAATTTATCACTAGGGCAAAAACACACAGCCTCTGCATTGTACGATGTCTGAAATGCTCTTAGTATTTTGACACAATGTTACCTATGGCAGTGTTTTTTATGGCTAGATGTTAACAGTTTGACCAGGAGGCCCTCTCTTGGTTAGAGATAAGGGGAGCCTTTGTAGAGATGGTCCAAGTAAATTTGGGCTACTTCAACTGTATGCACTTGCTCCAGCAACTTTTCTATACTCTCCTGGAACTACTTTTGCGGAGTATGTGGCTCCCCTGTTTTCAGTTCTTTCTGGTACACAAAATGATGCCAGGACAGAGGTTTCTTCAAAATCCTAAACAGGGGCCACGTCAGAGAGTATGGTCGTGCAGTATCGTGCTGCAAGAGCACACCTTTTCTCTGCCCAGATGGTTGGTTCCTCAGTTTAGGGGCTGCGACAACGCGGTCATGTAGCTCCATGTACTTTGGATGTGTGTAGAATCTGTCTGATAACCGGTGTTAATTGTGATGGTTGTATTCGTGTGTGTAGTGATGTGGGCAGGACATCTATAAATGGGCATTTGCCCAAAGCAGTTTTAAGCGCCCAAGATCTGGGCATTTAAAAAACTTTCTGTTTGCTTTTTACTACTTGTGATTGTTACTAGAGCTTCTAAAACATAATAAAAACCATTAATCAAAGGTACATTTCATGGATAAACTAGTAATGCCCGAATATTGCTAATAATAATTTACTTATCCTGTGTCAATATTGTCAATAACATCTAAATGGGAATTAAGTATATCTGGTTTGAATAAAACATTGTATTACTGAGTTAGGCCTGCAGGCCTAGTCATCTAAATGTAGGAAATGTAGGGGCACCTGTTACATCTGCTGCCACAGAGCGGACCTTTGGCAGTTTTGGTTGGATTCATAGTAAAAAGAAACAGACTTACATCTGAGAAGGCTGCCATGTTGACTTATCTAGCCTACAATTGGCAGCTGATGAATAGGGAGAATGGAACATCTAAGCGTAAGACCGACAAAATAACAACAGAGACTCGTCAGAGTAATCCAGAACAAGGAGAATAAACCCCAGCACCAAGTCAAGATCGAATTATAGGCCTAGAGGAAGATTCAGAATCAGAACTGTCAGAAGAATCTCAGCCAAAACTACTTGAAAGTTCAATAGAAAGAAGTGATGAAGAGGATACAGAAACAGAAGAAAGTGATTAAGATAACCAAGAACACAAAACATTCATTTATTATTAATTTCATATTTAAATATATGTAGTCTGTTGTACCTCATGTCCTCGTTTGTTTCATTTTTAACTTATACAGTTAATGTAATAGCATATTATGTATTCAGTATTAGTCATTTGTCAGTAAAATATCAAACTCATTTAAGAATTATAAAGATGTGTTGGTGTGTTAAGCAAATTTTTCCCCCCAATTACACAATCAACATTCATAGGCATACGCATAATTATTATGTATAAAAATCCACTCGAGTTGAGAGGCTATAGAAAAATATTACGACTACTTAACTACTTTTCCATCAATATAAATTAAATGATTTTGTATATTAAATATGTATACTGTATACATATATATACCTGTTGGTAAGGATAAATATATAAAATACATATATGTAGATACATATATAGCTAAAACAATATTTATATAAGCGTTGCATTGTGAATATATTTTTAAAAGAGGTAAATGCCTAAATTGCCTGGGCATTTATGGGTTTTGGGCATTTGTCCGGGCATTTATCCTGGGCATTTGCCCCGACTTATAAATGCCCAGACATTTTACATCACTAAGTGTGTGTAACTGTTTTTTAATTCAAGTAAGGACTGCAACTTGGAATTTATCAAATAGTTCCTATTTTTGCCGCCAAACACCACCGTCAACGACTACTAGGCCTAGTTCAGAACTTAGCTACTAGATGCCACTGCAGTCACCTTTTGGCTACGAACGTAGCAACCTAAGAGCGTTGTTTACTTTCTTAACCTGTACAATTTAGCTTCACACAGGTGTAATTAGTGGAAGGTTCTTTAACCTGCCATAAATCTATAACATGGAACCGCCGGCTTTACTTCCCCTCCGAAGGAAGGCATACTGAGGTATTTTTTATGCTCTTAAAAAATTCTACGGCTTCGGCCGGGTTTGAACCCGCTATCTTGGGCATAGAAGTCTCTGCCCAGACATATGGTAATTTTGCCGACCAGAAAGAACTCCAAACAGTTGTGCAGCATACTTCGCAAAAGTGGTTCAGGAGGGCCTAGAGAAATAGTTGAAGAAAGGTTGTTGTTGTTGTTGTTTCTTTTAGAGGCTTTGCATCATCGTGGTCCATGTACTTGGGGGTGTGTAGAATTTGTCTGATAACCTGTGTCTGTACTAGTCTTTGATGGAGGTAGGATTTGGGTAGGAAGTGGCCATGGCCTCAAATTAGGTACCATCTCGGCATTTGCTAGGAGTAGAATTGAGGAATTGTTTTAGTTCATTTTCTAAGTCATTCTGTATTATTCGACATTTTCTTGCAGCAGAATTGGGGTAGCGCGCCTGCCTTTCACCAGGAGGCCCTGGGTTTGATTCCCGGCTCCGTCAGGGATTTTAGAGACTGACGTGAGTGCTGGAACGGGGTGCACTCATCCTCGTGTGGACAATTGTGTAGCTGTCTGGCAGTGAGGCAGCGCCCCGATCATGAAAACCATGATCTGCAGGCCAAATGGCTGGGCAGCGGTCGCTTGGTAGGCCTAGGCCCTTTACGGGCTGTAGTGCCAGAGGTTATTAGAATTGGGGAAACCACAGGATGGCTGAGGCAGAACTCGAACCCAAGTCTTCTCAGTTTTGCCTCTCAATGCTGAGTGTACCCCGTCCCAGCCTTCAGACCAGAATGAAATTTTCTTTTCAGAGCCGGGAATCAAACCCGAGCCTCTGTGGTGACAGCCAAGAGTGCTAGCCAATATGCAACGAGCCAAACATTGAAGAAAGAGTGATGGTGTGACTTTTCGGAGTGAAAATAAAATAAAAGGTAATTCAATAAGGAATGTCCCTCGTATTACAAATGTTTCACCTAGATGGCATTTGCTTGTTGTGTCTGTCTAGGTCTGATCGCCATGGCTCAGGATGTCGAGAGCCTGTACGCCGCTGTGAAGGCGCTGGTGTGTGTGGTGCGGAGCAACCGCATGGCCCAGCTGGAGATGGACAGGCGGCGCGGCTATCAGACGCTGGCCATGCTGTTGCGCAAGAAGCGACCGCTGCTCAATAGCCACATCCTGCACCTGACTTTCAGTCTGGTGGGCACCGTGGATAGCGGACGGGAGAGCTCTTCCATCCCCAACATCACGGCCTTCCAGGACCTGCTGTGTGACCTGGAGGTGAGGAATATTCCCTCTTTGGTCAAAACTATTACACTTTTTCTTCCTGGTGAAACAGTCAAGAATACAGTAGAGTCTCGATTATCCGATCTAAACTGGACATGGAGTACGTCGGATCACCGAAAATGTCCAATAATACAGAATAACTTTGAAAATGAACTAAAACAAATAGGTAGGCTATACTGAATTTCTGAAACAAAACGTGTTATACGGTACTCCATTTACTGAATCATCAATTAAATTGTACATGCAATATTGAACAAAAACATTCCAAATGCTTGTCAACAATGTCTGGTTGCCTGCTGATTCATGTTTTCTTGCTGCGAGATCTCGTCATCGACGAAAAATCGACACCTCCATTTGCTTGCCTCTGGCTGTTGCTCTATGTACATTAATGCCATATCCAGTGCACATAATCCTTCACGGTGAGACATCGTTAGCATTCACGAAATCATTAAAAGGCCAGTTAGATCAAACAGCTGATCTTATGCACACCTCTTACTGACAATTTGAGTCATAGCATCCTCACAACCAGAAATGCAATTCAGAAAGGGAACAATGACGGATGAGCGAAGGTCGGTTCAGCGGGACTCTACTGTATATTCATTTAGTTTTCTCGTTTTAACGGCGGGGGAGGGAAGGAAGAAGAATGTCACAACTAATATTTTTTTGGGTTATGAAAGCCTTACTCAACTTTAGAAAACAAAATCCATACAAATAAATTCTGGCATCTCTCAATTTTATGAACAAAAAATAAGACTTTTAGCTGTAAGCCTCCGTAGCTTAGGCGGCAGCACGCCGGCCTCTCACCGCTGGGTCCGTGGTTCAAATCCCGGTCATTCTATGTGAGATCTGTGCTGGACAAATCGGAGGCAGACAGGTTTCTCTCCGGTTACTCCGGTTTTCCCTGTCAAAAATTTAATTCTAGTAACACTCTCCACTATCATTTCATTTCATCTGTGATTCGTTTAATCATTGCCTCAGAGGAGTGCGACAGGCTTCGGCAGCCGGCAAAGTTCATATCCTCGCCGCTAGATGGGGGCTTCGTTCATTCCATCCCTGACACTGTCGGTCGACTGGAAGCAGGCTGTAGAGTTTCATTTTCATTTCAATAAGACTCTTAGCTATTAGGTCGTGTAGTGTACATGATGAATGTCATTCTGTTGAAATTATAACTTGAACAAATGTATTCTAGTTGACTTGTGAATTACCACCAAGCAAAGTAATTGCCTTCGGAATATCAGGATGGCACTGCACTGAAAGCCTCCTTGTTATCAATAACTCTCTACCTTACATCTATACGGTTTGTACAGTAATACTTGCTCAAAACGGAATCGCCAGGATCCGAGTATTATTTTTTCTTTCTAAATTTGGCAAGTTACTGGGTTGAACAAAGTTATGCAAAAGATACACAAATTACTTACCCTTGATCCATTAGTCTAGTTTTGGTGAGACAATATCTTGATTTAATGTTTTTATTCCTCGCACATAGCCTGTACTCCATACAATATTGTGTCTTGTTTTGCAACTGTCCAGCCAGCCAGTTCATGCTTTAAAGGCGGTGTTGCCAAGTGCTCATTCTGTAGCATAGGTCTACCAACCAGAAGGTTTCTCGAATGAGCACTGACGAACCAATCCCACACTAAATCATTGATTTCTTCATTGCTTGTTACCTTAGAATTCCTCTTCATTTTTCAGTTGCCCATCCACTGCTTAGTAATGTCGTCCTTATGTTTTAAAGTCTCATAAATTTGAGTTTTTCCACATAGAAATGTGACAATTTTTACGCACTGACAACTTTTCCTTTTCACTCGCTTCAATAACCTTCTCCTTTTCGTACAGTGTCAATGACGTATATTTCTTACGAGATTATTCGAATCCATTGTAGATTTGTATTGGGTCCGTATTGACAAAGTAATTTGAAATTGACAAAATGTCGAAAGAATCTCTGTCAATCATTAAAACGTATATTCAATAATATCATTAAATAGGGTACATGTTTCAGGCTCTCGTGAGCCCTTCTTCAGCCTTCTTATGTAAACATACAATCAAGGTCACGAAATACATCCACATCCTTACATAATGTATTAAAATACTATATTAAAACAAAACAATTCTACAAGCTAATAAGCTCCATCTTGTCAACGCTCGTATATACGTTGAGTAAAAATCAGGACTGAGGACTAAGATAAATGTGGATACACATGAAAACGAGGTATTTCCCATTGATAATGTCCTGGAGCAAAACATAAAATGGGGTAAAAAGTTTGTCTGATCTTTTCTTTTCTTCTGATCGATCAAATGAGCCTCAGTTATCGTATCTTGACGGAGAAACCTCGACTATTGTCTTCACAATTGCCACAAATTTACTGACAGGACACATAGTTACAAAACTGTTTACATTAGAAAAGGGTTCAAGATGAACATCGAGATAAGGATCTCTACAAACCTTGGCAAGTGTCATGTAATTAGTGGAGTTATAAATCCCATTCTTCGAGGAATTTGAGAAACCCAGACCTCATTAGAGCAGGATGCTCTGGCTAAATATGTATATAGCAATTTTACTTCAGTGCCGGATATGCCTAAATAAATTACCGTACACAGCTAAAGCATAAGTTCCGCATTATACAGTATCACACACACACACACACGCACACCCCTGGCACTATACAGCCCATGAAGGGCCTAGGCCGACCAAGCGACCGCTGCCCAGCCATTTGGCCTGCAGATATTGGGGTGACGCGTGATCAGCGCATAGGGTCCCCTCGGCCGTTAATCTTGGTTTTCGTGATCGGGGCGCTGCCTCACTGTCAGACAGCTACTCAGTTGTCCTCATGAGGCTGAGTGCACCCCGTTCCAACCCTCACGTCAGTTTTAAAATCCCTGACGGAGCCGGGAATCGAACCTGGGGCCTCCGGGCGAGAGGCAGGCGCGCTACCCCTACACCACGGGGCTGGCCATTATACAGTATGGTTTGAAGAATTATATTCATAATTTCTTTTCATTTCGGCATTGAACAGTTTCCACTTTATACAACATAAATAACATGCAAAGCGATACCCAGTGCGCTGGGATGATAACTTTCGTTCACATTGGACAAGTTGCCACTTTCAGCAAATTTTACTGTCCTGCATCAGAGAAATAAAGCCCTGGTGATGTTATATAAGCACTGCTAACTTTGTGAATAATACTTTTTCTAACTGTATGCTTTAGGTGTATTCAAATACAAAAAAGTTAGAGGTCAGCATAACCTTGCTTTTATTGTGAAATAATATCCGAAGGAAACATCAATTTTGAAATCCAAAGAAGGTTATTGTATGCTCAAGGCATCTGTTTGGCTCAGTCAAATGAAACCACAGCATTTTCACTAATCAACCAATTACCTTCAGTCAAGGATATTGGGATATTACAAAGTTATTCAATAGTTCAATTCGATCAAGATCATGGTCATTGCTAAGAAGTTGCACTCTGAACAGTGTACATCAGCTGTGTGGAGGCAACAGCACAAGGAAAAGATCACCTTATAATTCTTATATTATCTCATTGTGAAAGCCTCCGTGGCTTAGGCGGCAGCACGCCGGCCTCTCACCGCTGGGTCCGTGGTTCAAATCCCGGTCACTCCATGTGAGATCTGTGCTGAACAAAACGGAGGCAGACAGGTTTTTCTCCGGGTACTCTGGTTTTCCCTGTCAAAATTTCATTCCAGCAACACTCTCCACTATCATTTCATTTCATCTGTCATTCATTTAATCATTGCACCAGAGGAGTGCGTCAGGCCTCGGCAGCCGGCACAGTTCATATCCTTGCCGCTAGATGGGGGCTTCATTCCATTCCTGACCCGGTCGGAGACTGAAGCAGGCTGTGGATTTTCATTTTCATCTCATTGTGAACACCACCTGTATAACATCACGCACGGATCTCTGTTGCAATATTTCCACGGAAGTGGTTGATGCAACAGTAAACTGGCGCGGCATGTCAAATTTTAAAATTTAACTGGGGTGTCCTTGGCATAAGTTTTTACCAATAGCAGTTGGGTTTGTTTTCACGTGGGCGAACTGGGGCTAGCAGTGCTTTGTACGGCGGCTTATTGAGGCTCATCATTCCGAGACCAAGAGGTCCTTACAAGTTTCACTTCCCTGGACTGGCGCTGTACACGCATGTTGTCTAGTGTGCCGTCTGCCAGCCGCTCGCGTGTGTCGTAGCCTGCAGGCACAGCGACAAGACTCTTTTCTTCTGACGAGGTCACGCCATGTAATAATCTAGCAGCAGCGTGTGCAACCGACCGGTGCAAAAAATACGAATGTGCTATGCGACTATTCTTCTTCTTCATCTCTTCAACCATTGGGTTGGTGGGAAACATGCACGACGTCCAAGCATCTCCGTCCTTTGGCCACCAGCTTCAAATGGCAGTAGGTGTGCTGGCCTCTAATGCGGTCGATAAATTGTGTTCTTGGTCTTTCTTTGCTCCTTTTTCCTTCCAATTTCCTTCAAATAGGGTGGTGGACCAGTCAGAATGTCGAAGCAAGTGACTAACAAAGCTGTTTCTTCGTTTGTTTAAAGATTCGTCAAGTTGCGAGGCTCATTTGCTCTTCTGAGAACATCCTCGTTTGTCACTTCATCAGTCCACGGTTTCTTCAGGAGTCTTCTCAACACCACATCTCATGCTCTTGAGTTTCGTCACGTTTACTTTGCTTAGGGTCCAAGTTTTCAATCCATAGCTTACGATACTCCAAAAAAAAAATATTTTTACAAAGTGTTTTCGTACCTCTAAGTTGACTGTCTTTGATGTTAGTAAAGATTTCTTTTTTTGAAAAAGCTTCTTTTGCCTGTGCAATTCGGAAGTTTACTTCTCTCACGCATTTTCCATTAGTTGTGATCAGACTCCCCAGATATTTGAATTCCCGTACTTGGGCTAGGTGTTCTCCATCCATTGGCACATTAACAACTCGATCACCGTCCTTAGTGCATGCCATTATCTTGGTCTTCTTTTCTGTTTAACCTCGTACCACACCGCACATTTAATAAGTCATTCATGTGATTTAGTGCCTATTCCATGTCTTTTTCATTCTTTGTTATCAATGCTACGTCATGTGCAAAAGTATCGTGCTGCACAGCTTACCGTTAACTTTTACGCCATGATTGCCAGTAGCTAAAAATTCTTTAATGGCTTCCTCAATATACCTAGATGTTAAATAAGACTGGTGATATCTACATCGTTGCCTTACACCTTTTCAACTTTTGCTTCTACTCATCATCATCATCATCATCATCTTCATTTCCCCTTTTCCAGCTGCCACTGGATGGGGGCAAATATGGTTCCTCTCCACTTTGTTCTGTCGTTCCACCATTCCTCTTCCGACACGATGTTCCAATCCAGGTTCCGTTTTCTAATGCTATACTTCACCGAGTCCATCCAACGCATTCTTGGTCTTCCTCGTCCTCTCTTCCCTGTCATCCGTCGTTCCAGTGCTCGTCTTGGTAGCCTTACTTCATTCATCCGTTTGACATGTCCAAACCATCTCTATCTGTTTTGCTCCAGTTTGTCATTTAGTTTCTGTACACCCAGTTCTTTCCGTATATCTTCATTTCTCACTCTGTCTCTCCTCGTTTTCTGGATCATACTTCTCAGGAATCTCATCTCAGCTGCCTGTACTCTGCTCTCATCCGTCTTAGTCATTGTCCAAGTTTCCGCTGCATATGTCATTGTAGGAACATAATACGCTTTGTACATAACTTCTTTAGCCTTAATTGGTATATCCTTGTTCCATACTATTCCCTGAACCTGTTGGTGGAAAGCACTCCCGAGTTGTATTCTTCTGCTAATTTCCAAATCTAGTCTTCCATCTTCAGTCGGTTCACTTCCCAAGTATTTGAAGTGTTTCACCACTTCCAATTCCTTATCTCCGACTTTGATTACTCCATTTCCTTCTTTCTTACCTCTCATCACTAAAGCCCTGCGCGGATGCGGATATCCGCGGATATCCACAATTTTTTTCGTCACGCGGATATAGTTTGCATGGCTGTGCGGATAGCGGATAATCTGCGGATAATGTTTCAAGTAAATTTGCGGATAGTTTTTAGAATAAAATGTGGAACGATAATATTACATATTTGATAAGCCAATCTACAGCTTCATGCTTAAAAGAGGAATACTCTTATAGCCTATTGCGTACGAAATATTCAGGCACGTATCTATGTACTACACGAGAAGATTATTTTACTCATATGCTTTCAACTACATTTTATTAAGTACCGTATGTTTCTAGTAGATGGTCTTGACATCTCATCAATTCCCACTGCCAATATTACTATACGTACGAGATATAATGCTGTCAATAAGACTGTTAGTTCATCGTGGTGACATCATTAACATTCCTCAAGTCAGCTACTTCACGGGCTAAGCTATCTGGTCCCATGTGTAGCCTATCTGTAGATTTATTTCCAACTAGGCAATGAAACACGCTGACTGTGATATTGCAACGGATCAAGTTATGACATCAACTATGCGGACATGGATGGGTCAAAAAGCAGATGGATGATGACTGACTTGAAATTTCCGGCCAAATATCAATCCCTTTCTCCAAGCGTAAAGAGAGGTCACTTATTATTAGTGAATGTTACCGCGACCGTAAGTATGAACATTTCAACAACATGGATAAACTATCTATTATAATAAAACAAGGTGAATATTCAATAGTGTGTGAAACTAAGCTCAAGTCAACGATATGGCAGATATTTGGTTACGTTTTCAATGGAAACGAAAAGGTGAACGATATAGTAGGATGTTTTACCTGTAAGAAAGTGTATTCATACTCAGGACACAAATCAGGCACATAAAACTTACTAAGGCACAAGTGCAAAAGTAGCCAAAAAAGTATAGCCAGTTTTTATTCTAAAGCGGAGGTCAAGAAACCTGAAGTGTCATCCAACTTGAAGTTCCTTACAATGAAGCAAATTGCCAGGAACGACTCACTTATCAAATGTCTAAATGTGTTGGTTTGATACTTTATGTTTTATCTAATAAATTAAAAATAATATTGAAATATCAGCGGATTTGGATAAAAGTCATGCGGATGCGGGGCGGATGCGGATAACAGTCATGCGGGGCGGATGCGGATAATAGTCGTGGGGATGCGTGGCGGATGCGGATAACAGTCGTGCGGATGCGGGGCGGATGCGGATAATAGTCGTGGGGATGCGGGGCGGATGCGGATAACAGTCCTGCGGATGCGGGGCGGATGCGGATAATAGTCGTGGGGATGCGGGGCGGATGCAGATAATAGTCGTGGGGATGCGGGGCGGATGCGGATAACAGTCCTGCGGATGCGGGGCGGATGCAGATAATAGTCGTGGGGATGCGGGGCGGATGCGGATAACAGTCGTGGGGAAGCGGGGCGGATGCGGATAACAGTGGGGCGGATGCGGATAACAGTCGTGCGGATGCGGGGCGGATGCGGATAATAGTCGTGGGGATGCGGGGCGGATGCGGATAACGTTTTGTTTATCCGCGCAGGGCTCTACTCATCACCACTGTTTTACTCTTTTCCACATTCATCTTCAATGCCCATTGCTCAATCTTTTAATTTATTACGTCGTAACTGTTCTTGTACCTCCATCTCATCCTCGCCCCAGATCACAACATCGTCTGCAAACAACATTACCTTCATCTTTGCCCTACTATAGTCTTTCATTGCTGCCTTCATGCCATGAAAATTTATAAACCAATTTTATTTTATTTTTAATTATTTTTATTTGAAAAGTAGGGTACAACGATTATGCGAGGAAATACTGTTGCCTTGTTGCAACATTTCAGTCAGTCCCTACATGACCGCGTTGTCGCAGCCCCTAAACTTAAGAACCAACCATCAGTCAGTCCATACGATATAATCCCAATTTTTCACATGTCCCAGTAATATTGTGTTGGCCGGCTGAAAAGTTGCTGTATCAATTGCAATTAACTCAAATTGAAATCTTCCTGATGAATTAATATCAGCCGGAGTAGTTTTTTTTTTTTTTAAGGTTTACTCGTATCAGAAACATTATCCATATGGAAAATTTTTATATTACTGTGTTAATGGGTTAAAAATACTGTACATAATATTATCCCAGTAAATTGCAATATCCAATGACCTTGCCGTGGCCAAAATTAATTCCTCCTGCTCC
Organism: Meconema thalassinum; assembly: GCA_946902985.2. Taxonomy (NCBI): domain Eukaryota; kingdom Metazoa; phylum Arthropoda; class Insecta; order Orthoptera; family Tettigoniidae; genus Meconema; species Meconema thalassinum. The sequence goes on along the minus strand of OX336396.1, from coordinate 295,880,896 downwards.
ACTGAGGAAAAAGATAAAGAGAACAGTGGCTCAAGGTGATACTCAATCTTCCTACTCCAATTTTCAGATATTCATCTTTTTCAAGTGCCTTATCTTACGAGAGCATCGGTAGCATGATCTGCTGTTTATCCATAGCTTTCCTAAGCAGCGACACTATGCTCACTCCAGGTTCTTTTGCAAGGATCCTGGACCCCTAATGCCATCAATCTACTTAATCATCATCATCATCATCATCAAGTTTCCACTCCAGTTTCCCGGGTGTGGTTTACGAGCGCTCTCTATTTTGGTCTATTCATGTACCACTGCTCCTTCAAGACTTCATCCCAATTGATTCCCTTGGATGTGATATCTTCCTTCACTTGGTCCAGCCATCTCCTCGTAGGTCTTCCAACAGGTCTCTATCCAGTAATCTCAGAATGCAACCACTGTTTTGCAATTCTTCTTTCTGTCATAAGTTTGACGTGACCAAACGTGCCCTAGTTATGGTCTCCTTCAGGGACTGATTTATTCCAGCATATTCTCTAATCTTCTCATTTCTTACTTTGTCTTTCCTAGTTTTTAGAAGCATGCTTCTCAGAAACTTAATTTCTGAAGCCTGAAGTCTTCAATCTTCTCTTGAATAATTAATTCCAACATGTTGTATTTGTTATTGCCCATGATGTGACCAAAATATACCAGTTTTCTCCTTTTAATGATATTGAGAATTTTTGAATCTTTGTTCATATGCCACAATACTTACACATTTGTCCATGGTATCCTTAATATTCTGTGGTACGTCCACATTTCAAACACCATAAGTTTCTTACTTAACACCTCAGTAAGAGTCCTCGATTTAACTCGATAGAGCTCAATTCTAAATACATAGCATTGAAGCAGTTGAGTGCATAATGTGAAATTTAAATCACAGTTAATCAAAACTTTGTTCATTTTTACGAAAGAATTTCTGGCTTGCTCAATTCTGCAGCAAATTTCTTGATTTAAGCCCCAGTTATCTTTCACAAAGAGAGATGAATTTCTTATGTCTAATGAAGCATATATTACTTGTTAATGGAGGTGTGGCATGAAGCCCCGAGCGAGCTCCAGCGCTCCCTGTTCGAGCACCTGTACGAGTTGGTGGCAGAGTCGAGCGAGAAGCGAGTGAACCTACACATTGTCCGGGACTTGCAGTTGGTCCATAGACTGCTGCTGATCCTGCCTGATGTTACCAGCGGCCACACTCGTCAGGTGCTGGTGTCTCTGTTGGGTGTGCTGCTTGGTGGCCAGCCCAGATCATCTGATCTCCTGGGGTAAGGCTATGCATGTTACCAGTCCATCTGATATGGGGTAGTTGTCACTAAGGTGAGGAACAAACCAAGAACCACCTCCTCGTTTGCAAGTTGTGTCCAATTACATGTTCTCCACAGAACCTGATGGACGAAACACCTGAAGCTTGCAAATTAGCAAATTACTGGTCTCACTGTATTTAAATTGAGTATACAATATGCATGTGTGGATAGTATTCAAATATCCATGCAATGTTCATAGAAATGTCAGTTACTTATAGCACAGTGAAACTTGGATAATTCGAACTGCAAGGGACAAGTAAAAAAGTCAAATTAAACAATAATTCAAATTAAACAAAATGTTTCAAAAATTACTCGAACTTTAAGATTTAACAAAAACTATATTTTTAGATTCTATTAGTATATACAACAGTACTGGACACAGTAAATAACATTTACTGTTTGTCAAAGAAGTCTGAGAAAATAGATTGCTTTCTTGATTTAATTTTCTCAAGAGTAAGTTAATATATCAATCTACGTCATTCAATTACTGAAAAATAGAATCGCATACGTTGTGTTGATATTCAAAAAATATTCTGAGTTGTTGGACGTAATTGGATGCTTCTGCCGCACTCGGAATCGGTCAATCCTAATTCTCCAAAGAATCACTGTCCTCATCTTCAGATGTGTCGCCTGTAGCTTGGTTAGCGTTACTGTTTACCTCGGTGATTATGTCCGCATCACTAAGCTCACCACACACTGCAACATCTCACCAACATAAACAAATTCTTCACATGAGATAGGAACAGTCACAATTTCCTCCCAACATTCAACTGGGAACTTGGCCGCTTTCCAACACTACCTTGACAATATTGTTTAGAAAATATACGAGTTATGAAATACAATACTGCGCTCTACCGTTAATCTAAAGACTTTGAATTAACCAAAAAAATATTCGAATTATCAACGATCTTTGAACATTGTTTACATACAACATGTGGAGGATAAGGTAAGCAAACTGATGAAATTACTGAAGAGACTAGCAGGAGCTACTTGGGGGAGCACTCAAGACACACTCAACAAAACCTACAATACTTACATCAAACCTATCATAAAATATGGCAGTGAAGTACTCTACAGCACCCCAGTCAAACATTGATCGCCTCGAGAGGTGTCAGAATAATGCCCTACGAATCATAACAGGCGCAATAAAAACCACACCTACAACCGCCTTGCAATTATATACCCACAACTTACCAATAGAAGAAGAGATGAAACATCAAACAGCCAATGTATATCTCAGTATACAAAGACTACCTCAAATGACATGGATCAAAAAACCAGTTTCTAGCCCCAATCTTAAAACACAAAAAGATCCCTTAAGTCTCGCCAAAGAATATATCAATAAGAGCAATCTGCAAATAAAACTTGAACCACTCTGTATGCCAGTCAACCCCATTGAATATATACAAGTGACTACAGATCTTACTTTGCTAGAAGAGGTCTGCAAGAAAGACTCTTCACCACAAGATCTAAAACAACTGGCCCTCTGTACAATAGAAGAAAGATATCTGCCTAATCAATGGCTAAGAATATTTATAGATGGCTCACAAGACAAAGAAAATAGAACTGGAGCAGGAATACATTCATCTCTCTTCTCACTCTACTTCCCAGTAGGCCAAAACAAAACAAACTTTGATGCTGAGATAAGAGCAATTTCACATGCACTCCATCAATTAGGCAGAAACATTGATTATCAAAAATGCGTTATTATTACAGATTCAAAAGCAGCCATCCAAGCCATCTCGTCAAATTATAAGCCTCAAAATAAAGAACTGAAAGAAATTTTTTGTACGATTAAAACTCTTCAAAGACTCCACAAACAGATCTCATTTCAGTGGATCCCTTCTCATGTTGGAATAGCAGGAAATGAAGAGGCAGACAGATTAGCCAAAAAAAAAGGTACCACACTACAACAACCTGTCAGTCAGACTGATTTTATGTCAGCAAAAAGGATCTTGAAAAATACTATCAAAAACAGGTATGAAGAAATGGCAAAGAAAACAGCAGAAACCAAATTATGGAAGGACATTGATGCTAAATGGGATCAATATAAATTAACACCAAGAAGAGAAAATGTAGCCTTCTTCAGACTTAACACTGGCCATGACTGCCTTGCAGCTCATCTGAAACGAATCAACATCCTGAGATCTGAAGAATGCACACTTTGTCACGAACCTGGAAGTAAAATGGATAAGGGGCACCTGCTACATTGCAACAAACTTGATGTGACTGCTAGAACTTCAGGAAACCTCACACAACTCTATTGGAACGCAAGAAAGCTGATGGATTGGAATCCGGGCTAGCCATAGGAAACAACAACAACACATACAAAATGTTTGGGACCAAACAAAATATTCGAATTAAAGACGATTTCGAATTATCCAAGTTCCACTGCACCATGTAATTGTCTTCATCGCTCGATATGTTCTCTGACATGGTTAAATAAAACTCATCCTTTTTGCAGTTAACTCTTCATCTTTTCAGGGGTACTGCGGGGGTTTGTGTATCCCTTTAACATTTGAAAACTGTTTAAGAAAAAATATTGGTACATTTGTATCTAGTCCGGCAAATATAACTTCCGACTTGAAAGTTCATCGTCAACGCGCTGTTCATAACAGTTGGAGAAGATTTCGAGTCATCCTCGATTTAAATCGATCTATAGAATCAGATTATTTTGGTCATAAACTCGGCACTCAGCAGCATAATCGAAACAATAGGCCATATTATTTTCTCCTCGACAAAAGCTTTGTGTAATTGCTGCCTTATTCGAAGAAATGTACTAGTTTAGGCAAAAATAATTGACATACCTTCTGTTCTTCTAAGCACGCAGGCTAGTGTTTGAAGGTGGGGTAGGTTGTTAGTTTGTGCGTGTGGTTAGGATGAGGAAAATAATGAATTATTTTAAACTTGGATAATTCAAACTTCAAGGGACAATTAAAAAAGTCGAATTAAACAAAATGTTTCAAAAATTACTCAAACTTTAAGATTTAACAAAAAACTATATTTTTAGATTCTATTAGTATATACAACAAAACTGGACACAGTAAATAACATTGTCAAAGAAGTCCGAGAAAATGGATTGCTTTCTTGATTTAATTTTCTCACGAGTAATATATCAATCTACGTCATTCAATGACTGAAAAATAGAATCCCATACGTTGTGTTGATTTTCAAAAAATATTCTGAGATGGACGTAATTGGATGCTTCTGCGGCACTCGGAATTTAACATGTCAGCCCATAAAGTAATAACCGGACTTTGCAAATTGCTGAAAATTGCAAGGTCATGATGTTTTGTCGACTAAAACTGAGAGAACCCCTTAAATTTTGTTTAGAAAATAAGCACTGGTTTTAATTATGCTACGTGACGAAACAATCAATATGGATGTAATTGTGTAGGTTTGGCCAGTTTGTGGCAGCCACACTGCCTACGCACCCTGGTGCCAGCGAGAAGCACCTGATCCTGCAGGAGATGGTGAGCTGTGTGCCGGTGGATCACTTCCACGACCACAACCATGAGGGAGCAGGCGGTATGGAGGAGAAAGGGCTGAGTGAGCGGGAGAAGGAGAGTGACTTTGTGAGCAGCATCGTGCTGAGGAACAGATGTCTGCAGCTACTACACTCTCTCATGTTCACTCCTCGCAGTGCCGTCAGTCTGGGGTAAGTCTGCATGCTCTCCATTTCCAATCGTGTATAGATTGAAGGTGAGTTTCCATTGCAATGACAAGAGGTGTCCGTGTGTCGATTCTTAAGAATTATTTTATTATTCGAGTCAGAAGCACTACAACATACACAAGAGGGATGATATACAATATTACAAAGGAATAATACAATAATATATACAACAATGTCTCGAATTAGATTTTCTTCGCCCAGAAACAGGCCACTGTCACACCCCTTTCATGACCTTCCAGTAACTCCTGCGTTGTGCACGAGCACAGTTCACAGGGACACAGGTGTACCATGGTCTGTCTCTCCCCACACTCACAGAGTTCTGATTCCTGTTGGTATCCCCATTTGTGGAGATTAACTTTGCATCTCCCAACACCACTCCGAAGTCTGCTGAGTGACCGCCAAGTTTCCCAGTTGTTATTGTTGTGGCATTCTGGAAGCCTTTCCTTGGCCTTCATCCAATCTGGTAGTATGGTGGATTGCCATAGCTGTATCCTGGCTACATCGGGTTTTGTAGTAGGCATCAATGTTCTTATTATTATTCCTCCTCGCCTTTTCCCGTTACGCGGGGTCGTCTTTCTTAATCCTGGGGCGCTACTCATTTCTTTGGAAAGCATCATCAGCAGATAGGCCCAATACTCTCATGTCCCTCTGGACATTCGTCATCCATGTTGTTTGAGGTCTGCCGCTCCCTCTCTTTTGCGTAGTCATGGAAAGGCACTTCTTCACTACATAATTCTCCGGTCTTTGTATAACATGTCCATACCACCTTAGCCTGGTTTCTAAAAGTTTCTCAGTTATAGGCGTTACTTTGAAACCGCCTCGCACATGTTCATTAAGTATTTTATCTTTGAGAGTAACTCCACCTGCCCAACATAACATACGCATTTCTGTGGTTTGTAGCTTTTGCTCATGTGCCTTTGTAGTAGCCCATGTTTCACTACCATAGAGTAGGATTGGTCTTACGGCATTTCTATAAACTTTCCCCTTCGTTCTTATGGGTATTTTCGGATCACATAGAACTCCTGTTAGTTCGCGACATTTGTTCCACCCAGACGTGGCCCTATGGATATATCGGCGGTTATCGTGCCATCTTCAGTAATGACAGAACCTAGATATTTGAATTTTGTTAGCCTTGGTAAGGTTTCACCGTCTAGTTCAAGTGCAATACTTGTCATACTGGGTTTATTGTTGTGGAAGTCGCATACCATATATTCAGTCTTGGTTCTACTAATGCGCAGTCCATTAGACTCTAGAGCTCTCCTCCATTGGTCTAAACTCTCTTGTAGGTCATAAATACTGTCAGATATTAGTGCCACATCGTCAGCGTACAAAAGATTCCACGGTGAGGGTTTCTGAAATTGTTTTGTTAGGTAGTTTATAGTAATATCGAATAACAGTGGACTTAGAGCACTTCCCTGATGAACCCCCCCCTTTGATATCAAAGCTTTTGGACAAACCAGCTGGGCTTCTGACACATGTCTTTATATTGTTATACATATCCATTATGAGTTTTATGTATAGTTCAGGAACGTTTTGCGACCTTAATGCTTGCCATATTAACGGTCTTGGCACACGGTCGAAGCCTTTCTCAAGATCTATAAAAACCATACATAAACTCTGCTTGTTTTCATGAGCTTTTTCAATTACCAGCCTTATTGCATGGATTGCGTCAGTGGTTCCTTTCCCAGCAGTGAAGCCAAACTGATTATCTGTTAACTTTATCAAATTTTGAAGGCGCTCACAAAGGGCTCGTTCCCAGACCTTGAGTGTGTGCGATGTAAGTTTTATACTACGGAAGTTTCCACAAGATCGAACATCTCCTTTTTTTTGTAGAACGGGACCAACGTACTCTTTCTCCAGGCATCTGGCATCTGTTCGTGAAGTAACCTTGATAGCCATTTAGCTCCATCCGCTTCAAGACATTTCCAGATTTCAGCAGGTATCTCATCTGGGCCCGTTGCTCTATGATTCTTCATTTTAGAGATGGCTTTCCTAACTTCCGCTTCTGTGATTTCGTTAATAGGTCCTTGTGCCATAGGTAGTTCCACTTCTTGTCGCCTAGGAAATTCTTCATTTAATAAATCGTAATAATACTCATGCCATCTTTCACAAATGTCCTTGTCGTTTGTTAATAAATTGCCTTCTTTATTTTTAATGTATTTTGGGGCTTTAAAGTCTTTGCAGTCATTATGTTTGCGCTCAGCTACCTTATATATATCGTTGCTATTGGCTAATTCTAAACGCTGGTAGAAATTAAAATCAGCTTTTTCTGTTTCAATTGCAATGATTCTCCTTGCAGCTTTCTTTGCCTGTTTGTAATTCTCTTTATCTTCCTCAGCACCAGTATTCTGCCCAATTCTAAACAAGCGTTTCTTTTCAGCTACGCTGTTCTTGGCGTGGTTGTTCCACCAATGGAATCCTTTGCATTATGTTGGGCACCTTTGCTAATACGTAACTCACGTTTCGCTGTAGCGACACAAAATGTTTCAAAGCCTGACGATAGTACTGTTGGGCTGTTTCCCTGAGATGGGGTTTTGCATAAATAATCCACTATACAATTTTTCACAACACCACCTTTTTCACTATTCAATCCATCAATGTTGTTTGCAGAAAACTTTTCCTTGATTTTAGCCACCTTCTTGGAAGCTGGTGACCAAAGAGAGGGTGAGCATGTTACTCTGCGGACTTTTTTCGTTCCGTTTGTGCTATGACTTCACGGTGTACCTCAGGAGGGGCTATTCCTGCCTAGGAATGTAGTTTGTGGACAGGTGTAGGTTTCAGGCAACCAGTAATTATTCTGCAGGACTCGTTGAGGGTAACATCAACCTGTTTTAAATGAGCTGAATGATACCATACAGGGCTAGCATATTCAGCAGCTGAATAACTCAGAGCTAATGCAGACATACGTAGTGTTTCAGCATGGGCGCCCCATGGAGAGGATCCCAAATTTGTTAGCTGGTGCTATAGGCCCATTTGTCTCACTTGGTGCTACGGAATCCTTTCCACCCTTAAATAGAGACTCCGTGGTAATTTCCCTACTTACTTCTCTCTTTCTTTTTCTTTAATATTTGTCCCAGAAATTAGCAGGGTCTGCTTTTTTGGTTCTCTGTCACCATATTACACGATTGTGTGCCATGTCAGGATGAAGTCGGGCAATTTTTAAATAGTCATGTAGTGTGTCAAGCCGACGCTGTCTCGGTCGTCCTATTGGTCTCTTCCCAACGATCCGCAATGCCAATCCAGTGTGTGCAACTGTTGTTTCAGCAGCCCTTAAGACATGGCCATACCAGCGGAGACGGCTTTCCCCTCATCTTTTCAGCAATTGGTGCTACTCCATATTGCTTGCGAATGTCATTATTGCTGACATGATCATGGAGTGTCAAGCCAGATGCCCACCTGAGCATCTTTGTCTCCATCACACCAAGTTGCTGTTCCAACTCCTTAGTTGAAGGCCAGCATTCTACCCCATACAGAGCAATGGGACGGACCACAAAACGATAAACTTTAGACTTTAGCCGGTCTGGAATCTTATCACAAAGAGCGCCAGTTGAGACATGCACTGCTCACGCGATGTGATATTTCAGGTCTGAGGGTTTCATCTGCAATAATAGTCGAACCAAGATATTTAAACACCAATGTCTTTCGAAGGTCAATCCCCCGACTTTCATTTGAACTATATATTCACATCCTTCCGTGTGAGAGTTGGGAGGGCATTGTCTCAATATTTCACACAAGAAAAGAAAAAATCCACTAGATTCAGTATGAAGAGTTGCCCTATTCACGATTACCATAAACAGCGTAGTTATCACTGGTAGTTCCATCACTGTATGTCAACGACTTAGCATTACAGCTCTGGAAGTGTGGGAATGTGGAATGGCAATTGCATCTAGCAATCAACAGAGTTGACAGATGGGCACATGACTAAGGTCATTTTTATTTTTCAGCAGCAAAGAAACTTCGTAGTCCATTTCTGTCAACTTCAAAAGATACATGAGTGGGATGCTGAGTTGCTGGTGGTTGACTCTTTATTGCTTGCTGGAGCTCATTTTAGTGCTGCGTTGGGTTTTGTGGTTGTTCCACATAACCTATGATGGCGCTTTTTGAGGATCCAACCAACCTCCGGGCTGACAGACAGACAGGAGCTTTGTTTTGACAGCAAATTATTGTGGCAGCGCCGCGTACAGCATCTGAATATGGCATGTCTCAAGTAACGGAACATTTTATGGTGCCACTATGTGGAAGGACGACTTTGCATTGTTACTGCGGTCCACCATAGTGGCATTAAGTGGCTATCAGTGCTTCCCAGATGACAGTGTGTCCAGCTATGGGATTTGTCCTTGATTGCATAAATGTCCATCTTTGACTATTGTTCGTGTGTTCAGCTGTGAGGGTTGTCCACGATGGCACGAGTGCCCACCTTTGGTGGTATGTCCAGCTCTGAAGATTGTCCTTGATGGTGTGAGTGCCCACCTTTGATGGTGGTGTGTGCAGCTCTGAAGATTGTCCTCGATGGCACGAGTACCCACCTTTGATGGTGGTGTGTCCAGCTCTGAAGATTGTCCTTGATGGTGTGAGTGCCCAACTTTGAAGATGGTGGTGTCTGCAGCTGTGGAGATTGTCCTTGATGGTGTGAGTGCCCACCTTTGATGGTGGTGTGTGCAGCTGTGAAGATTGTCCTTGATGGTGTGAGTGCCCACCTTTAATGGTGGTGGTGGTGGTGGTGTGTGCAGCTGTGAAGATTGTCCTTGATGGTGTGAGTGCCCACCTTTGATGATGGTGGTGTGTGCTGCTGTGAAGATTGTCCTTGATGGTGTGAGTGCCCACCTTTGATGGTGGTGTGTCCAGCTGTGAAGACTGTCCTTGATGGTGTGTGTGCCCACCTTTGATGGTGGTGTGTCCAGCTGTGAAGACTGTCCTTGATGGTGTGTGTGCCCACCTTTGATGGTGGTGTGTCCAGCTGTGAAGACTGTCCTTGATGGTGTGATTGCCCACCTTTGATGGTGGTGTGTGCAGCTCTGAAGATTGTCCTTGGTGGTGTGAGTGCCCACCTTTGAAGATGGTGGTATGTGCAGCTGTGGAGATTGTCCTTGATGGTGGTGTGTGCAGCTGTGAAGATTGTCCTTGATGGTGTGAGTGCCCACCTTTGATGGTGGTGTGTCCAGCTGTGAAGACTGTCCTTGATGGTGTGTGTGCCCACCTTTGATGGTGGTGTGTCCAGCTGTGAAGACTGTCCTTGATGGTGTGTGTGCCCACCTTTGATGGTGGTGTGTCCAGCTGTGAAGACTGTCCTTGATGGTGTGATTGCCCACCTTTGATGGTGGTGTGTGCAGCTCTGAAGATTGTCCTTGGTGGTGTGAGTGCCCACCTTTGAAGATGGTGGTATGTGCAGCTGTGGAGATTGTCCTTGATGGTGTGAGTGCCCACCTTTGATGGTGGTGTGTGCAGCTGTGAAGATTGTCCTTGGTGGTGTACAGCCCGGGGGGGGGGGGGGGGGGGGGGGGGCAGTACCCCTGAGAGCCATCCCCCATCTTTCACTAAAACCACCCCAACTGGCAACATCATAAGACCAGAACATTATCTTTACCCAGCTCGGGAGGTTAGCCAACCACTTGCAACACATACATAAACATCTACACCAACAACTAACTGGGTCAGCTACAGTGACGTAATGCTGACCATGCAGCACCTAAAACTATAAGAATGGAGTCCTAACTAGGAGCCATTATCTGTTATACAGTGTGCGTCGCCAGCGGCCCTAGCCAACGTCTGTTCCTGCTGCATCATCAGGTGAGATTCAGCAAAGTGCTCAGACTCCTTTATTTTGTACACACCTACCCCCAAACTTGTACACACTAGTTGTATTTTACATTTGCCTAAGACTTCCCAAGAGGGACTTACAAATTCACACTCGCTGACCAATAAACACATGGTCAGTAAATTACACTTGCATTGATAATTACACTCCTCTTCACATCCTCATACCCCTCCTGACCTTCGTCACGATTGTCCGTGACAGTAGTAGCCAGTAACTGCTTTGTCAGACTGCATTGTATTTCCCAGCACGCGACTCGACTACATAACGTCGAGCCGCTGACATAAGCACGCCTATTGTATTACTCATCCCGTCCAGCTGGCAGGCCAGTATAGTAGCCTGCATTTAGAGGTCCATCCCCTAATAAATACTTGCATCTTTGCAGGAACACCCCCTAGCGTTTAAACACTAAACAACACACTACACTAGTAAGCTCTCCCAGCTACGGGAAGCTACTCTCACCTAGGAACTACCTTCCAAATTAGCACAGTGACACAAGTGTTATATCCCAAACTACCCCCCAACTAAGGGATCTAAAACATATTGGTGGAGGCGCCGCTACCACGCACAATAAGGGTAGGACTCATACAACGAGCCCTCGTGGTAGAACGACCCGTACCTCACACAGCCAAGCGTTAGTTAATTATTTTTTTTTAAGACAGTATTATTATTTTTTCTCTCTTATCCCTTCACTCTAGAAATACAAGGGAAATTTTAATCAACCCATCCACCCCCACCTCCTGGAAAGCATCAGAAACATAATACATTGCAAAACACACACAGTTCTTTTTTATACATACACTTGATCCAGCATGGCCCCTCTATACCGTCTAGCTGTGCTGAGGAGCATTGGGGAGTACCAGGAGTTAATTGCCTGGCACAAGGTCTTTGAGACAAGACAGGACTACCTCACAAGGTTTCAACAGCTCCTGCACGCCCCTTATATACGAATTATAAGGACACTTGTCCGGCCACTCCGCAGCGCAAGGAATCTCAAGATTCGAGCGAAAATCCCCACCCTCCGTACACAAATCATTAAGGCACACTGGCAACTACACTGCCGACACGAATTCATGTTCCAGCAATGGGAAACAATCATCAGGGAACACCAACGGATAGGGACTAATGGCACCAAAGTTGCCGAACAGGCCATATGCCTCAATAGGCAGTACGCCCAAATTTGGGATGACTACCGCGAGCTCCAGGCTAACAAGGCCATTTTTGAATTCATGGCAGGGCCACAAGCCCAGCCTAGAGAGGACATAAGCGTAGATACGCTAACGCAGCAATTTGCGAGGATGTCCCTCTCAGACACTTACAAAACACAGGGGAAGGAGTTCACCGTGGCCACAGTTCAGGAAACGGCCAGGTTAGGCTCCAACACACTACAGGGCCAAGGTCACATCAACACTCGTCCCTCAGCTCCGGTTCGGAAGGCAATTTTGCCAAACCGAGGAGCAGAACCTATGCCAACCCCCTCAGAGCGGTCGAACGAGAGGGAGTTGACGCCAGGACTCTCGGGCACACATAATAACACAGGGAGAAAACGGTAGGTAAATATGTCATGGGCTGAGGACGTAGAGCCCGCCCCACAGCACATTAAGCCCACACAAACCTACACACATAGGCAAACACAAGGGCAGGAGTCTACCGTGGCCATAGGCCAGAAATCGGTTAGACTACACTCCAATACATCGCCAGGGCAATCACAGGCAATTACACGGCCTTTACCGCTAGTTCAAAGGGCAATTTTGCCAGAATGGAAGCGGGCACTAGCATGTGTACCCCAGGTGCAAATGCATAAGAGGGTGTTTGTTGCCTTCAGCTCCGCAGGGTGCAAAACGCACGCCTGTGCACACTGACCAGCCACAAACACACAGTACACGGGGTATAAGAAAGGTCTTATTACCTACCCCACGAGGCCGGGCAGTCAGGAATACACACACCCCTGTAAACACTGCTAGGGTAGCGCGGAGCGCAATCAGCCCCTCAGACACAAGCACACTCAGACCAATATCCAGGCACTACGGTGAAATTAGACCCAGACTTACTTTGCTACAAACTCCTCCAGAAAATAGTAAAGAAGCACCTCAATGGGTATCAGGGGCCTACGCCTTAGTGACAGGGCGAAAGTACTCACTTTCTCGAGCAATGGCGCTCGAACGTGGATAACGACTTTCACCATGAATATAACATACATTAATGTCACTTGAATCACAAATATACATACGGGCAGGTTCTTTTACACGCAGGAAACACGATAATTGATACACAAATGGCAGATTCCACCCCTGTAAACGGCAGACATGCAGAGACTCCTGCACAAAACTACACATTTTACATGTATACACAGTGGAACGTGGCTAACTCAAAATCATATAATTCAAAATTCTTCTTAATTCGAATTTTTTGGCCCCTAGCATTTTATAGGCCATCTATGGTTTATAATCATGGTTAGTTCAAATTATAGCTTGGATAATGTAAAGTTTTTAATGTACAAAGACAATCGGAGGCCAATCAGTTGGGCCACGCGGCTCAGGTCCTCAAAGAACTGTTCCGAATACAGCCTAAGCAACAAACCACAGCACAGAGCTTGGGCGGGTCTTTCCAAGTAGAAATGACTATCTTGTTATATTTTCCATTCCTACAATTTGCTAGATTCTTTTGGGATGACTGAGAGACTTAATCGTAAGAAACAGTCAAGAATCTCAAACTATTTTTGAAACATAGTAGATTTCTCTGCGACATAACTAGATTACTGCCTTACTAACGGCAAATATAAAGGGAACAGAATTCCGCCTGATCAATACAACATTTTCAATTAAGGGGCTATATTAAACCCATTTGGATGGTACATGTTTCGAGGCTCCTCTTGGCCCCTTCATCAGCCATACATACAAACATATTGTCAATACAATTATCAGAATACAATTGAAAAGGTTAAAACTAACATGAGATAACATGATGAAATAAAGCATAAAAACCATAAGGACAGTGTGGAACAAATGACTTAAGTAAAACTTAACCTAAGAAAGACTTGCGAATGTCACAAACAAATGGAAAAAACACTTTAAAAAACAGTATATGTTAAAATGTGAACTTAAAATGTAATTTGTATGACTCTTGTAAAATCTTCAAGTTTTGATAAAGTAAAATGGCAGAATTCCATGCCCGAAAATCTAGGGAATTCGATCCATGAAATAAGTTAAAAATATGTAAAAACTGATGGTCATGAAATGACTTTGTAGACTTCATATGAAGGATCGTTGACGAAAAGAACAATATATCTCCATGACGAAAGTCAAATCGGTCAAGCTTGAAGGCCTCTTGAAATTGAAACGAAACGAAAGTTGAGCATCTTGCAATTAGAAAGTCCAATTTCTTCAGGTAGACATGAGGGCTTTAGGAGAAACCTAAATGGGCAATAAATTTAGTATAAGAAAATAAATAGGTAAACAGCAAATAAAATTGGGACAAACGAAAACGTAGAGCTGAAAAGACCTAATAGAACATGAAAGGTAACAAACTTACGTCATAGTAGAGGCAACGTGACTTCGACGCAGGAAAACGTGGAGAGACTGGCTGAACAAGTGAAAGTGAACCGCTGAGTGTGAAACATAGAGCAGAGAATGGACGGGGAAGGGGAGGCGAAGGAGCGATGCCGCGGAGTAGTAGAGGTGGGGGAAAAAAGGGGGAGGAAGAGAGGGAGATAAGGAGGGGGGAAGCCAGCTGCGTGAAGAGAGCTAAGGTGGGGGAAAGAGTGGGAAGAAAGGGAATAAGGGAGGGAAGCCAGCTGCGTAAAGAGAGCTTAGGGCGGTTTATTATAACCTTTGTTTGCTGTTATGATAAAATCTGATAAAGTGTCAAATAAAACATTGGGGTCAAAACATATTTCATTTAAGTTGGGGGGATTGAAAATTCTCTGTGCGGAGTTAATTTCAATGGACTCTAAGATATTCATTAGAGAGCCCTTATTAACATGATGCAGAATTTCGAGGTCATTGTCTATGTTGGTAAATTGATGGTTCATCTCACTCATGTGAGAAGCCATGGCTGAAAATCTCCTGTATTTGGTAGCGTTGACATGCTCAGAAAATCTGGTGGCGAAACTTCTCCCCGTTTGACCTATGTAGTTAGTTTTGCAGTCATTACAACTTAATTTATAGATACCAGAAGCACTGTATTTATCTTTGCTGTTCAAAGTGTGTGAATTGAAAAACAAGTTGCTATTAGTATGACAGGTTTTATAGGCTATTTTCATATTGCATTTTTTGAAGATGTTAGTGATACTGTATACGGAATTGTTAGGATAGGTGAAAACTGTAAACAAAGGCTTTTCGGGCTTGTCTGGAATTAGGTGGGTGGCTGGTTTATTTTTGATTTTCTTGATGATGTCATTTACATAGTTCCGATTAAAACCATTAATTTTGGCTATTTGATAAATAATTTTAATTTCTGTGTTAAGGTCCTGTTTAGAAAGGGGTAATTTGAGGGCTCTGTTAACAAAACTGAAAAAGGTTGCTTTTTTATGGGAACCTGGGTGGGTAGAATCTTGCCTGATGATGGTGTGCGTTTGCGTGGGCTTTCTGAAAATTTTATAATGAAGCCTGTTGTTTACTTTGGCAACAGAGGTGTCTAGAAAATTAATCTTATTGTCGATAGCTGACTCCAAAGTGAATTTAATGTTGGGGTCTATACTATTCAAATCATTGAAAATTCGGTCAATACCCTGGATGTTGTCATTGACAATTAAGAAAACATCATCAACGTACCTGCCCCAAAATTCTATTCCCTTAATGTTGTTAATTATTTTAGTGTGCTCCAGGTGGTCTAGGTAAATATTGGCGATGATGCCCGAAAGCGGGGAGCCCATGGCTAATCCTTCTTTCTGCTTGTAGATGACATTATTAAAAGTGAAAAAGTTATTGTTTAAGGTGAGATCAAGGATTGTCATAAATTCTTCAATTTCAACCTTTGATAATTTGTCATTTTCGATTAAATTATTCCTAATGATATTTGAAACCGACTGTACTGGGATGCTGGTGTACATATCTATTATATCCACACTGTGGAGAGAGTGCTCATTATTTAGGTATAAACATGAAGTCTTAGTGCAAAAATCCAAGGTGTTGGTAAAAAAAATTTTGGCTTTGAAGGTGTAGTGATTTTTTAGGAATCTCTGAATAAACTGTGTAGTTTTGTAAAGCGGACTGTTTCTGAAATTTACTATGGGTCTTATGGGAATATTAATTTTGTGAATTTTGGGTAAAGCTCGCAAAGTTGGAAGTCCTGGATTCATGGCAGCAAGGCGGCTAGCTTGTTTTTCGTCTAATAGAAAAACAGTATTTTTGATGATATTTTTTAATTTTCGCTGAATGGCAGCCGTAGGATCTTTTTTAATTATTTCGAATTTAGAGTTTTTGAAAAATTCCAGGGTTTTGTTAACGTAGTCCTGTTTTTCCATTAAAACTATTGTATTGCCTTTGTCGGCTTTGGTAACAATGATGTCATTATCATTGATCTTCTTTTTCAAGCTAGAATGGTTATGGTCTACAGCGGGATAAATGTTTTTACTATTCGCTATGATCTTTTTGACTTGCTTGTTGGCCTCGTGCCTAGCTGCACTTTGTTCATCTATGGGAAGTAGGCGGACTGCTGCTTCGGTTTCACCTACTAAAGTAGTAAGGGAACTACTGTTGATGTTAGTGTTCCAATTGTGTTTAGGGCCTTTACTGAGAATATTCATTTCAGAATCATCAAACTGGACGTTAGTTAGATTTTTAACCGGATCTTGAAATTTATGTGGTCCTGCGTCGGAGCGCATTGATCGTGCTGCACGCTTGTTAAACAAAGTTTTGAATTTATTGTCTAAGGTACTTATTTTCCTGGCTAACTTAACATGGACAATATTGTCCACCCATGGAATGAATTTGTCCCAATCTTCTTTGCTTGATAAATTAGCCGCCTTCAAGTGAGCGAGATATAAATTGAAGTTAACGTGGTTCTTTTTGATGTAAAGAAATTTAATCTCTCTTTGAAAGATGCGCTTGTTAATAATTTTTTGTGTTCTATTTTCAAACTGGTTAAGGGGGCCTCTCTTTTGATAAGTTTTCATGTGCTGCGGGATTAGGTTGTTAGTTCTACATCTTTTCAAAAAATCAATATCCTTGATAATAGTCGACAATTTGACTCTAAGATCTTTATATGAAAATCTAGCTTTCCTAGCATCGTTGGCTTGGCTTGCCTTGATAGTATTCGTACAATCATTCATGGTTCCGTATTGATTAAAAGTCAAATATAAAGGGAACAGAATTCCGCCTGATCAATACAACATTTTCAATTAAGGGGCTATATTAAACCCATTTGGATGGTACATGTTTCGAGGCTCCTCTTGGCCCCTTCATCAGCCATACATACAAACATATTTTCAATACAATTATCAGAATACAATTGGAAAGGTTAAAACTAACATGAGATAACATGATGAAATAAAGCATAAAAACCATAAGGACAGTGTGGAACAAATGACTTAAGTAAAACTTAACCTAAGAAAGACTTGCGAATGTCACAAACAAATGGAAAAAACACTTTAAAAAACAGTATAGGAATCAACCTGGGGAGGTCTATAAATATGTAGACCTGGACAAAGGGAGTGTGATGTGATGATACTAACCAACAAAATCAGTAATACAAGGATTCAGCAGAAGAGAATCCTCATAACCTCTCCACTCCAACTCCCAACACTGACCTGCACGTGGTGTCCCCTGCTAAGCTGAGCAACCCAGTGGAAGGTTGGGTAATCAATCCCAGCGGGAAACTGGGTCAGTGAACAGACTAGTGTTGGGGGGGGACTGAGAATTCTTTTCTCAGTTCTTTCACCTTTCTGAATAACATTCAGGATTGTAATTCGAGGATTTATCCTCCCCTCAAGGTGTAACCTTAGATAGTCGACCATGAAAAGTCATTTGAAGAATAATTCCGCCGTCTGTAATGATAGATTACAGAAAAGACAGCATTCGGATACGGTGGGCTGTCATGCGGAAGATAATGACGAATCGGAGCGTCTGAAAACTCATCAAGTAGCAAACAAACAAATACTGTGGAAAATCAAACCTAAACAAGTCTCATTCTTTTCTACACATAATGTTAACTCTCTGGTTCAAACTGGAAAATTGAAGATCATCACGGATATCATGAGAAGTCATAAAATTCTAATTATGGCCCTTCAGGAAATTAGAAATAGTGATCAAGACCATCTGGAATCACAAGGATACAGACTATATAAAGGAATTCCAGGGAAACGAGTTATGAAAAATTGTCCACAATTTGGTAACGGATTCTTAATAGATCTCAGAATCATTGACTCGATAACAGAATTTAAATCTCAATCCTCCAGACTTACGACCCTAACTTTGAAATTGGCAAATAAAACATATACAATTATTAATGCACATGCTCCTACTAATCAAAAAAACAACACCATTAAGGACAGAGAAGAAGTACAAAAATTCTGGGATCTTTTGGATCAAACTTTAATAAACATCCCTTCATCAAACATCAAAATTCTCCTTGGTGATTTCAATGCGCAACTCGGACAAGAAAGAAGATATAGAGATATCATTGGAAAATGGACAGCACATAAACAAACCAATAAAAATGGTCAAAGATTAGTCGAAATTTGTAGAAACCACAAATTAATCTCTAAATCAACATGTTTTAAAAGACAGCCCCATAAATTGAAAACTTGGAAACATCCTGACTTCAGAAGGGGTGAATGGCAGTTGGATCATGTCTGCATGGATAAATTTCACCATCGCGAAATTCACAATGTCAAGGTTGTAAGGGGAGTTGACTCAGGATCAGACCACTATGTGGCAAAGATAAAAATAAAATTAACTCCAATGGCCAAGAAAAAACCTAATAATAACAATAGGAGGAAATTTGATCCATCTACCTTAATAAAAAATATAGAGTACTGTGAAAGAACAGGAGAAGAATCTCTCAACACTAAAACATTGGACGAATTAATCACTAAATTAAAATCAATAGCAGAGGAGTTAGCACCAATAAATCCAAGGAAAAAACATGAATGGTGGTATGTAGATTGTGATCAAGCAATAGAGAAAAGACACCAAGCATGGATAAAACATCAAGCTCTAAAGTCAGAAGAATCAAATTTAGAACTAACTATACAAAGAAAATTAACCCATAAAATCATCAGACAAACGAAACGTAATCATCTTAAGAATACACTGGAAAAGATAGAAGACGATTTCAAGAAAAAACAATCTCGAGATTATTACAAAACATTTGGTAAATATCTTAAAAAATTTGAAGCTCCAACATTAATGTTGAAAAATCAAACGGGAAAGTTAGCACATTCTAACCAAGAAAATACAGAGATCCTTGCAGAAGCATTCGAGAAACTGTTAAATTGTGATGATCCACTGGAAACCCTGCAAGTAAACACTGATACACCTATTTTAACTTCACCTGATTTAATAAATCCTCCAAACATTAATGAAGTAGAACTCGCAATTAAAGAACAAAAAAATTACAAAACTTGTGGCGAAGACTTAGTCTTTGCTGAAATCTGGAAAAATGCTGGTAAACCTGCGATTATAAATCTTCATCAACATCTAGTTAAAATGTGGATTACTGAAGAAATTCCTGCACACTGGACCATAGGAATAATCCATCCATTATTTAAGAAAGGAGACAAAACGAACCCAGATAACTACAGAGGAATTACCCTTCTGGACTGCACATATAAAATTTTCTCTCGCATAATTTACAACAGGATCAAAAACATTCTGGAACCACAACTTGGAGAATATCAAGGAGGATTTCGCCCTTACAGAAGTTGTCCAGACCAAATCCTTAGCCTGAAATTAATAATGGAATATTACAAAAACAGAAATAAGCAACTCTTTATCTCTTTTATAGATTTCAAAAAAGCCTATGATAGTATTCATAGACTGACACTGCTAAAAATCCTCAGATCATATGGTCTCCATCCTAAATTGATGAAAATCATTCAATTAACATTAACAAACACAAATTCGAAAGTTAAATTTAGGGGAGAAATATCAACAGCTTTCTCAGTAAAAACTGGTCTCAGACAAGGTGATGGATTATCCCCTCTGCTTTTCAATGTGGCTCTTGATTATATCATGAAGGTTTGGCAAAAGGAAAACCCTCCTAACATCAAAATTGGAACAAAACCATCAATAAAAATAAACTGCTTAGGATTTGCAGATGATTTGGCTCTTTTAGCACTAGACAAGGAAGAGGTTTGTACTCAGATCACTAGTCTCCAAGAAATTGCTCAAGGGATAGGATTACAGATATCCTTTGAAAAAACTGAGATCATGCCTATGAAACCCTTAGATATAAATGAAGTCTATATAAATGATCATAAAATTAACCTAGTTCCTCAATTTAAGTATCTTGGAGAAATTATAACACATAACTTAAACGAAAAAGTAACTTGGATAAATAGAACAAATAAAATGAAAAAGGCACAATCTCTAACCTGGTCAACATATAATAAAAAATGCCTATCAATAGCTACTAAGATCCAACATTATAAAACTGTAACTCTCCCAGAAGCCACTTATGCTTGTGAAACACTGTTCCAAATTAAAAATGAACAAAGAACTGATCAGCTCCTCAAAACGGAAAGAAGAATCATTAGAACGTGCATAAATAAAAAGTATCAGGTTGAGGGAGTCTGGAGGATTCTCCCAAATGAAACTGTCTATCGTGAGATTGATCCAATCACCAGCACAATGAAGAAGAAAAGAATTTCATATTTTTTTCACATCTTACGGCTTCCAGAAAACAGAATTGTACGCCAACTGGTGATGAGAAATCTAGGAAAGAAAACTGAGGAAAATGGATCCAAGAAATCCAACAAGATCTCAAAGCAGTTGGACTTAATATAACAGATGCCGAGGAGAAAAATAAAATTAACACCATTCTTAAAACTCACAAATTTTCTGCAGAAATTACACATAGAAAGCCTATGGAGATTTCAGATGAGTTGAGAAAATCCCGATCTGAAAGAATGAAAAAGTACTGGAAAGAGCGCAAGAACCAAGCAGTACTACCTTCAAAGAAGAAGTGATTGTGGAACGACTCAAGTGGTCCAATGTGACCAATCAAGATAATAATAATAATAATAAAATGTGAACTTAAAATGTAATTTGTATGACTCTTGTAAAATCTTCAAGTTTTGATAAAGTAAAATGGCAGAATTCCGTGCCCGAAAATCTAGTTTTTACATATTTTTAACTTATTTCATGGATCGAATTCCCTAGATTTTCGGGCACGGAATTCTGCCATTTTACTTTATCAAAACTTGAAGATTTTACAAGAGTCATACAAATTACATTTTAAGTTCACATTTTAACATATACTGTTTTTTAAAGTGTTTTTTCCATTTGTTTGTGACATTCGCAAGTCTTTCTTAGGTTAAGTTTTACTTAAGTCATTTGTTCCACACTGTCCTTATGGTTTTTATGCTTTATTTCATCATGTTATCTCATGTTAGTTTTAACCTTTTCAATTGTATTCTGATAATTGTATTGACAATATGTTTGTATGTATGGCTGATGAAGGGGCCAAGAGGAGCCTCGAAACATGTACCATCCAAATGGGTTTAATATAGCCCCTTAATTGAAAATGTTGTATTGATCAGGCGGAATTCTGTTCCCTTTATATTTGACTTTTAATCAATACGGAACCATGAATGATTGTACGATTACTAACGGCGTCAAATAGGTGAATAGTACACACAGGTTTTACTTCCATTTGAAACTTTTGAAATTATTTACGGTACAATCTTTATAAGGTACCATCGTCTGTTAATTTGCTTTAGTCAACACAAATCACTATGTAAACGTGATACAATATATTTTCTCTACTTTTTCCTTCTTAAATCGAATTTTGGATAACTCAATTTTTTTTTACTATTCTCGTGAAGTTCGAATCATCCAAGTTGAACTGTATATATTTGACCCATACGTTATATATTACACTGCCTATAGCATGAATTTTTCGTGTCCCCCATAATAGCGCTCAAACTAAACACAAACACCATAGGGTGAAAATCCCAGACTTTGGGAAAACCCACATATTTCTGGAAGGCACACAGTAAGCTCAAATTGCTACGAAACATCAGTAACACTTAGCAAAACTGTCCCGGAGACACAAGCCTAAAAGGCACCAGGAATAATTACCCTGGACAAAGACGGTCTCGAACCCGCCACCTTCTGAAAACCAGGAATGCAAGGTCGGTTAACTATCCAATTGGAGGATAGAACAATAAGGGACAGTCACACTAACAGGTATTCATATGCACAAAATAATAAAATCACCTCCGACACCTAGTCACCAAACACGCGACTAGCGGCCCGGAGACACACGTACATAAACACAGCTAACTACCACTAACAGGAATATATTCATCCCAGGCCCAGAATAACACAAAAACTTGGGGACACAAACATACATAGTCGTAGGGTCTTTTACATTACAAGGGACCCAAGACACGCTGTATATGCAGACAGTAGAAAGACGTGTCGGCAAACATACACACATTGGCCTGGCACATGGGGCGAGCGGGCCAGCCGATAAGCAAGCAAAGGATTTCCTGCACAGTTGTAACTTAATACCATCGCCAGGTCAGCGATAACACACACACATAATCATGCGACCTTCACCAGCTACGGACAACCCAACAGTGTTTCAGTCCTGGCTGTAACATACACAGTCATTCACGCCAGTTTCAAAACCCGATAACTCCCATAATTAGAGTACGAGGGTCGTCCCAAATGGCACAAAATATTCACGCTAAAGCATATTTTCATACGTGTGTCCCAAACACACAATACACGTGCCATGGTACATACAGTACAGAAATTGTAACACCAGGACCTTAGACCAAGGCGGGTGCGAACACACGATAACACGATACAATCGTGCCAAAAAGAAACTAACCAATGGTATTTTTGGCGCGAAAACACAATCAGAAACCACACTAGGGACGCACAAATCCCAACAGACAATGCAGACACGAAACACGGAGCATTACACGGGATCGCGGGTCCGAATGCCCAGTAAAATCGGACGCCGTGGAAAACAAGAATCCAGAATCCCACTTAGACGGAAGTTGGCCCCATACAAGTACATAAGCGGGTGAGCCACACAATTATAATAACAGGGAGGTTCTTTAACACACATACAGGAACATAGATTCGTTCCAAGGTACTCGCTACCACAGCCTACTTAGGGCATTAGCGACCACAAAATACTTTTCTCTGAACCGTAGAGCCCAACACCTAGATACGGGAGACGCTACTCTCACAGACACAAAACAGGTAACACCACATTTTTCCGGCAAAAAGCCATGCAAAATTTCGATTACCCCAAACATAGGAAATAGACTTCCTAAACACAAGTTATAGCAATTACACAAGGCAAAGGTCTTGCGGAAGAAATGCCTACACAACATCATTAGCAAAAACAGGACAGATTAACACATTGGCCCTCCCGGATTGTCAAACAATGTCAACACACGGACATTGGCAAAAGTCACGTTCCGTCATCCGCCACACATAGCATCAGAGACTTCCCGTAAACAACGACGAAACAAAACAAACACAACAAAACACGGCGTTGCGAATTCTCTCGCATTTCAACATTGTTGCCGGTAGACATTCCTAGAGCACCCAGACGTGCTGGTGACACGCAAATATGATGACGCTGTCATAAACCATCAATAATAACAGCATACAGACACACGGATATTGACACAGGATTCAGCGCTGTTACAATAGGTATAACATTTAGCAATGTACAGACACGATAGGCCGGATTTATCTTAGGGCCACAGAAGCATGTTTACAAGGGCGATAACAAGTTACACGCGCCGCCTGACAATTAGACACACGATAAGACGTATCCGATAACGGCACGCGCGCCAGCATGCTGCAGCGGAACGCCACCACAGACACGCAAGCCTCAGTAACCACAGCCACGGGCACCTCCTGCCCACACGCGCCCACTAATCAGGGGCGAATACAGACAGATGCCCTGAAGGAACAACCCCCTCCCCCCAATAACTACTTCTCTTCTTGTTTTTTTTTTAATCTTAAAAAAACCATCATAGGCGATCAGGACATGACCAGTTACACTACAATCACTTGCTACCTTAACATTATAAATGAGAGACCAGATTAGGCCGTGACGTCACAGCGTCACCGCACTTAACCATCCCAAGGAGCGGATAGAAACCCAACATTGACCAAGTGAGGATGACAGGAGCAGAGATGGACAATGCCACCAGGATGGCCAATATACTAGCTACGGAATAACATCCCAGCACCCCTCTCCCTACATAACCCATCAATTACAACACTATTCAACACAAACAAACAGACACATAGAAACAGCTAGACTACATTCCAAAATATACATCGGGGTTGATAGACTTCATGCGTCTACCAAGAATTTGGGTATACTACACCCTGATTCTAAATGTCTACACCCGAGTATCAGGGGTGGTCGGACACAAAATGAAGCGTAATGCACATCTCTATGCAAGAGATGAGGCCAAATTCATAATAACAACTCTTTTTTATTAAATAATCTCGCATACAAGGGACATAGAATTATCACACCTCGGCCCACACCTATCCACAAATGAGAGCGGATACGCCTCATATCCAGCCACATGCATGGAATATCCTACCCACATACCAGGGATATTATTATTACCATACCTGCATGGAACTTTTAAAAATTTTGTACACCTGGGAAATACCTACCCCTGTCCACTCACTGTAAAGACATCCTAGCAGCATCACCGGCTCCCGGCCACCATAAACATGGAGTCCAAAGATGCATAACCCTCTCCTACCATGCTTTAAGCCTATTCAGCAAATAACACCCCCCGATCCTAATAACAAGGGACCCAACGCCATAAAAACCTACTAACACCTCCAGAAAATTACCAAGGCATTATCGCTGGACATCTGACATGGCGAACAGACCTGAAGTAGTCCATGCATCTAGAAGATTCTACAACCCCAGGACACTTAAAATTTTTACATAACTACATGATACCCACACACTTATTTTACATATCACACTCATTTTTTTTTTTAAAGGTATCTGAGTCACACTGAATGGTGATGAGAGGTAAACAGAAAGGCAGGGACGGGGCAAGACGCCAACAGATCCTGACCCAGACCAAAAAGACGGAACTACGTAAGGTTGAAGCATTGATGGCCTGGCGCGGGCAAACGCCAAAACCGGGGGTGCGTCTAGCCTACCCCCTCGGCAGAGGAAAGTTACACCCACTATGCGCCACGGTCGTCGAAGCCAAGACCTGCAGGGGAGACTTTTGACGACTGGGGGGAGAATTAGCCAGCTCCGCACCGGACTCAGGAGAGGAACCTAGGGACGACCACATTAGGACTAGACTCCTAGTTTAGTACGTAAGTTAAGTAGAGCTTCTATGGCGGGAAGCTAGCCTTCTACCCGCAGAAGTGAAGAAGAATCTCAGGATTCAGCGGGACCAATCCTAGATTCGCCAAGTCTTTGTCCCGCGTGACGGGGTGAAGACGACCAAATAAATGATAATCAACAAACAATGAATAATATACATGAAATATGAATAATATGGAATGAATGCGATCATTTGGTCCCGTGCCCACATAAATGGCTGACAGCGAGTCACCAGAGCTTACATGGTCACGCACCGGGCGGCCAGAGATACTAAATAGGCATGCAGCGGGCTGCCAAGAGGGGTTCGCGTGGGCAAACCCAGCAATGGAGAATAATGCCAATATAGGCGAAGAGGATTCCCGGACGCTAAATTCCCGGATGTTATTATTAATGCCAATATAGGCGAAGAGGATTCCCGGACGCTAAATTCCCGGATGATATTATTTTATCGGACGATTTTCCCCGAACGATGTCCCGTGCCCACATAAATGGCCGACAGCGAGTCTCCAGAGCTTAAATGGTAACGCAGAGGGGCGGCCAGAGATGTAAATGAGGAACGCAGCGAGCTCTCACAGGGGTTCCCGTGGGCAAACCCAGCAATGATGAATACATTAACAAAGGATAAATGAAGAATGATGACAACACAGGCAAGTACAACGGCGATGCGTTTGCTCTCCAGCAGCGCAGGCGCCCGGAACTTTAGTAATTACTAGTTACTAATCACTAATATAAATGTCGACAACTAGTATTAAGGGAGCGGAATCCGGTGGTTTTAGAGACAACCGGTGTTTCTAAAATACACACGGGTGGTGACCTGGGGAGGTAAAACTGCCTCGGGCGATCGCTCCCTTTCGAAATTTTAGCATGTAAGGCAGTTGCATTTGGAACGCAACTTAGAATTAAGCAAATTTAATAAGCGCTGTTGTATAACAGCTGTTACAGCACATTTCGGCACTAGATTAAGGTAAAACCATTCGGATTGTAAATACAAAATATTTTTTTAATTATCATAAATTAGGCTAAGCACCTTAAGATTAAGGTAAAACATTTCGGTGCCTGGCGACTAAAACCCGTTGCCAGGGTAAGCCCGACAACATATTAAGATAAGTAAGATTAAGATAGCACGTTCGGCACCTGGTTACCAAAAACCGTTACCAGGGTAAGCCCGACAACACATAGAATAAGCTAGATAATACATACAGTAGACTAAGCTAGGTAATACATAGGCTAACCTAGATTAAGTAGATTTAGATGGCGCATAACAATGAACGGAATATATGTGACTATAATATTGAAATGTATTTCAGGCAAACCAGGAGGCGCCATCATACATATGTTTCCACCGAAAAAGGGAAATTAATAATGAATTTATTTTACAGATGATGTCTATTGTAAATATATTTCCAACACCACATTACACTACTTATCTCTGACACACCAACACACTGATCTTCCTCGTTTTCAGTCACACCTCTAAAGGTGATGACGCCAGCAGGCAATGGCAATCAGCAGCCGTGAGATGCTGAAGGCGTTGACCTGAGTACACAACGCTCAAATAAAGAGCAATATACGTTGATCAGAGACGGCACGGCCTTTGTCAGTGCCGTACCTCATCATCAAGATGGAACTCCTACTCACGGCAGGAAGACCATTAAAACACACAGCAGGTGGAAAGTGGACTAGCAGCGTGACCACTAAACCGCACCGGAAAACGGCCGGATAGTACATGGCCATGAGATGGCACATGAGTGCAGAGAGTAGCGTGCACGCAAGGCATAGTAAATACGGCCATCTAAGAATAAGATAATTAAGTTAGACTAGAGTGAGTAGCGTACATAGAAAGGGATGTCGAAAATGATGTATTATTTGATAAGAGGCACCTTACACAAAAATTAGCAAATCATACTGGCCCACCGATCAACGCCGACAGGCAACATTACACTAAGGATGTTCAAATTATTAATACTATTACACACATGTCATCCAAACTATTTATAATTACTTATATTCTAACACAAGGTCGCCAGTATACCAGTGATGTCACCCATTGTAAACGTATGTATTTTCTTATTTATTCCACACACATGTATACACTGACTTTCCTTTCCACTCTTTTAACTTACATTTTGTAAAAATGTCTTACTTCTCCCTCACATAATAAAAACATGTTATATAAACCAACTAATTACACCTTAAGACATTTGTTTTTCTTTCCCTCCACTCTATCTCTATATTTTAAAGGTTACATTGTACACCTCAACGAGGGCACTTTTTCATCCGCTGCAGAGACAGCGAAAGGGCATGCCTAGCCCTAACGATGTTTTTTTCCCCTCGTTGTGCACTTACGCAATCATTATTACGATTATTCTTTCATGTTACATTGTTATATCTGATCCATGTTACATTTAGTACCTATTCTTACAACCATGTATCTAAAATAATGTTGATACTTTATGATTTTGATATGTTTTATGAATTCACGCTTTAAGATTCACGAATTATGTTTGCTATTGCTATTTACACATGTACGAAACCAAAATATGTTCCACACCCAAAACCTACCCCTCTGAGCACAAGCTGGACTCACATCACCACGACATCGACACACCTACACCAACACGGAAGAAAAGAAGAAGTACAAGAAGAACTCCAGAACGAACCATCACATCGACACCCCACTCCACGTCCCGTTCCCGTTCGCGGGAACGCGAACTAATCGAAGAAGGGGACTTGTACAGCCCCGGGGAGGGGCAGTACCCCTGAGAGCCACCCCCCATCTTTCACTAAAACCACCCCAACTGGCAACATCTTAAGACCAGAACATTATCTTTACACAGCAAGAGGCGGCCACCCAGCTCGGGAGGTTAGCCAACCACTTGCAACACATACATAAACATCTACACCAACAACTAACTGGGGCAGCTACAGTGACGTAATGCTGACCATGCAGCACCTAAAACTATATGAATGGAGTCCTAACTAGGAGCCATTATCTGTTATACAGTGTGCGTCGCCAGCGGCCCTAGCCAACGTCTGTTCCTGCTGCATCATCAGGTGAGATTCAGCAAAGTGCTCAGACTCCTTTATTTTGTACACACCTACCCCCAAACTTGTACACACTAGTTGTATTTTACATTTGCCTAAGACTTCCCAAGAGGGACTTACAAATTCACACTCGCTGACCAATAAACACATGGTCAGTAAATTACACTTGCATTGATAATTACACTCCTCTTCACATCCTCATACCCCTCCTGACCTTCGTCACGATTGTCCGTGACCGTAGTAGCCAGTAACTGCTTTGTCAGACTGCATTGTATTTCCCAGCACGTGACTCGACTACATAACGTCGAGCCGCTGACATAAGCACGCCTATTGTATTACTCATCCCGTCCAGCTGGCAGGCCAGTATAGTAGCCTGCATTTAGAGGTCCATCCCCTAATAAACACTTGCATCTTTGCAGGAACACCCCCTAGCGTTTAAACACTAAACAACACACTACACTAGTAAGCTCTCCCAGCTACGGGAAGCTACTCTCACCTAGGAACTACCTTCCAAATTGGCACAGTGACACAAGTGTTTTATCCCAAACTACCCCCCCCCCCTCTAAGGGTTCTAAAACAGTGGTGTGAGTGCCCACCTTTGATGGTGGTGTGTGCAGCTGTGAAGATTGTCGTTGGTGTGAGTGCCCACCTTTGATGCTGGTGTGTCCAGCTCTGAAGATAGTCCTCGATGGCACGAGTGCCCACCTTTGATGGTGGTGTGTCCAGCTCTGAAGATTGTCCTTGGTGGTGTGAGTGCCCACCTTTGATGGTGGTGTGTCAAGCTCCAAAGATTGTCCTCGATGGCACGAGTGCCCACCTTTGGTGGTGTGTCCAGCTCTGAAGATTGTCCTTGGTGGTGTGAGTGCCCACCTTTGATGGTGGTGTGTCCTGCTGTGAAGATTGTCCTTGGTGGTGTGAGTGCCCACCTTTGAAGATGGTAGTGTGTACAGCTGTGAAGATTGTCCTTGATGGTGTCAGTGCCCACCTTTGATGGTGGTGTGTCCAGCTGTGAAGATTGTGCTTGGTAGGGTGAGTGCCCACCTTTGATGTTGGTGTGTGGAGCTGTGAAGATTGTGCTTGGTGGTGTGTGCCCTCCATTGAAGATGGTGGTGTGTGCAGCTGTGAAGATTGTGCTTGGTAGTGTGAGTGCCCACCTTTGATGTTGGTGTGCCCAGCTGTGAAGATGGTGGTATGTGCAGCTGTGAAGATTGTGCTTGGTGGTGTGAGTGCCCACCTTTGAAGATGTTGGGGGGTGCAGCTCTGAAGATTGTGCATGATGGTGTGAGTGCCCACCTTTGATGGTGGTGTGTGGAGCTGTGAAGATTGTGCTTGGTGGTGTGTGCCCACCATTGAAGATGGTGGTGTGTGCAGCTGTGAAGATTGTGCTTGGTAGTGTGAGTGCCCACCTTTGATGTTGGTGTGCCCAGCTGTGAAGATGGTGGTATGTGCAGCTGTGAAGATTGTGCTTGGTGGTATGAGTGCCCACCTTTGAAGATGTTGGTGTGTTCAGCTGTGAAGATTGTGCTTGGTGGTGTGAGTGCCCACCTTTGATGGTGGTGTGTTCAGCTGTGAAGATTGTGCTTGGTGGGGTGAGTGCCCACCTTTGATGTTGGTGTGTCCAGCTGTGAAGATGGTGGTGTGTCCAGCTGTGAAGGTGGTGGTATGTGCAGCTGTGAAGATTGTGCTTGTTGGTGTGAGTGCCCACCTTTGAAGATGTTGGTGTGTTCAGCTGTGAAGATTGTGCTTGGTGGTGTGAGTGCCCACCTTTGATGGTGGTGTGTTCAGCTGTGAAGATTGTGCTTGGTGGGGTGAGTGCCCACCTTTGATGTTGGTGTGTCTAGCAGTGAAGATGGTGGTGTGTGCAACTGTGAAGATTGTGGTTGGTGGTGTGAGTGCCCATCTTTGAAGATGTTGGTGTGTTCAGCTGTGAAGATTGTGCTTGGTGGTGTGAGTGCCCACCTTTGATGGTGGTGTGTTCAGCTGTGAAGATTGTGCTTGGTGGGGTGAGTGCCCACCTTTGATGTTGGTGTGTCCAGCTGTGAAGATGGTGGTGTGTGCAACTGTGAAGATTGTGCTTAGTGGTGTGAGTGCCCATCTTTGAAGATGTTGGTGTGTTCAGCTGTGAAGATTATGCTTGTTGGTGTGAGTTCCCACCTTTGATGGTGGTGTGTCCAGCTGTGAAGATTGTGCTTGATGGTGTGAGTGCCCACCTTTGAAGATGGTGGTGTGTGCAGCTGTGAAGATTGTGCTTGGTGGTGTGAGTGCCCACCTTTGAAGATGGTGGTGTGCAGCTGTGAAGGTTGTGCTTGGTGGTATGAGTGCCCACCTTTGATGTTGGTGTGTCCAGCTGTGATGATGGTGGTGTGTCCAGCTCTGAAGATTGTCCTCGATGGCACGAGTGCCCACCTTTGCTGGTGGTGTGTCCAGCTCTGAAGATTGTCCTTGGTGGTGTGAGTGCCCACCTTTGATGGTGGTGTGTCAAGCTCCAAAGATTGTCCTCGATGGCACGAGTGCCCACCTTTGGTGGTGTGTCCTGCTGTGAAGATTGTCCTTGGTGGTGTGAGTGCCCACCTTTGAAGATGGTGGTGTGTACAGCTGTGAAGATTGTCCTTGATGGTGTCAGTGCCCACCTTTGATGGTGGTGTGTCCAGCTGTGAAGATTGTGCTTGGTGGGGTGAGTGCCCACCTTTGATGTTGGTGTGTGGAGCTGTGAAGATTGTGCTTGGTGGTGTGTGACCACCATTGAAGATGGTGGTGTGTGCAGCTGTGAAGATTGTGCTTGGTAGTGTGAGTGCCCACCTTTGATGTTGGTGTGCCCAGCTGTGAAGATGGTGGTATGTGCAGCTGTGAAGATTGTGCTTGGTGGTGTGAGTGCCCACCTTTGAAGATGTTGGGGGGTGCAGCTCTGAAGATTGTGCATGATGGTGTGAGTGCCCACCTTTGATGGTGGTGTGTGGAGCTGTGAAGATTGTGCTTGGTGGTGTGTGCCCACCATTGAAGATGGTGGTGTGTGCAGCTGTGAAGATTGTGCTTGGTAGTGTGAGTGCCCACCTTTGATGGTGGTGTGTCCAGCTGTGAAGACTGTACTTGATGGTGTGAGTGCCCACCTTTGATGGTGGTGTTTGCAGCTCTGAAGATCGTCCTTGGTGGTGTGAGTGCCCACCTTTGATGGTGGTGTGTCCTGCTGTGAAGATTGTCCTTGGTGGTGTGAGTGCCCACCTTTGAAGATGGTGGTGTGTACAGCTGTGAAGATTGTCCTTGATGGTGTGAGTGCCCACCTTTGATGGTGGTGTGTCCAGCTGTGAAGAATGTCCTTGATGGTGTGAGTGCCCACCTTTGATGGTGGTGTTTGCAGCTCTGAAGATTGTCCTTGGTGGTGTGAGTGCCCACCTTTGATGGTGGTGTGTGCAGCTGTGAAGATTGTGCTTGATGGTGTGAGTGCCCACCTTTGAAGATGGTGGTGTGTGCAGCTCAGAAGATTATCCTTCATGGTGTGAGTGCCCACCTTTGATGGTGGTGTGTGCAGCTGTGAAGATTGTCCTTGGTGGTGTGAGTGCCCACCTTTGATGGTCGTGTGTGCAGCTGTGAAGATTGTCCTTGATGGGGTGAGTGCCCACCGTTGATGGTGGTGTGTGCAGCTGTGAAGATTATGCTTGGTGGTGTGAGTGCCCTCCTTTGACAGTGGTGTGTCCAGCTGTCAAGATTGTGCTTGATGGTGTGAGTGCCCACCTTTGAAGATGGTGGTGTGTGCAGCTGTGAAGATTGCACTTGGTGGTGTGAGTGCCCACCTTTGAAGATGGTGGTGTATGCAGCTGTGAAGATTGTGCTTGGTGGTGTGAGTGCCCACCTTTGATTTTGTTGTGTCCAGCTGTGAAGATGGTGGTGTGTGCAGATGTGAAGATTGTGCTTGGTGGTGTGAGTGCCCACCTTTGAAGATGGTGGTGTGTGCAGCTGTGAAGATTGTTCTTGGTGGTGTGAGTGCCCACCTTTGATGGTGGTGTGTCCAGCTGTGGAGATTGTGCTTGGTGGTGTGAGTGACCACCTTTGAAGATGGTGGTGTGTCCAGCTGTGGAGATTGTGCTTGGTGGTGTGAGTGCCCACATTTGATGGTGGTGGTGTGTGCAGCTGTGAAGATTGTGCTTGATGTTGTGAGTGCCCACCTTTGAAGATGGTGGTGTGTCCAGCTGTGGAGATTGTGCTTCGTGGTGTGAGTGCCCACCTTTGAAGATGGTGGTGTGTCCAGCTGTGGAGATTGTGCTTCGTGGTGTGAGTGCCCAACTTTGAAGATGGTGGTTTGTGCAGCTGTGGAGATTGTGCTTGGTGGTGTGAGTGCCCACCTTTGAAGATGTTGGTGTGTTCAGCTGTGAAGATTGTGCTTGGTGGTGTGAGTGCCCACCTTAGATGGGGGGGGGGGGGGGGGTGCAGCTCTGAAGATTGTGCATGATGGTGTGAGTGCCCACCTTTGAAGGTGGTGTGTGGAGCTGTGAAGATTGTGCTTGGTGGTGTGTGCCCACCATTGAAGATGGTGGTGTGTGCAGCTGTGAAGATTGTGCTTGGTGGTGTGAGTGCCCACCTTTGATGTTGGTGTGCCCAGCTGTGAAGATGGTGGTATGTGCAGCTGTGAAGATTGTGCTTGGTGGTGTGAGTGCCCACCTTTGATGGTGGTGTGTCCAGCTGTGAAGATTGTGCTTGATGGTGTGAGTGCCCACCTTTGAAGATGGTGGTGTGTTCAGCTGTGAAGATTGTGCTTGGTGGTGTGAGTGCCCACCTTTGATGGTGGTGTGTTCAGCTGTGAAGATTGTGCTTGGTGGGGTGAGTGCCCACCTTTGATGTTGTTGTGTTCAGCTGTGAAGATGGTGGTGTGTGCAAATGTGAAGATTGTGCTTGGTGGTGCGAGTGCCCATCTTTGAAGATGTTGGTGTGTTCAGCTGTGAAGATTATGCTTGTTGGTGTGAGTTCCCTCCTTTGATGGTGGTGTGTCCAGCTGTGAAGATTGTGCTTGATGGTGTGAGTGCCAACCTTTGAAGATGGTGGTGTGTGCAGCTGTGAAGATTGTGCTTGGTGGTGTGAGTGCCCACCTTTGATGATGGTGGTGTGCAGCTGTGAAGGTTGTGCTTGGTGGTATGAGTGCCCACCTTTGATGTTGGTGTGTCCAGCTGCGAAGATGGTGGTGTGTTCAGCTGTGAAGATTGTGCTTGGTGGTGTGAGTGCCCACCTTTGATGGTGGTGTGTGCAGCTGTGGAGATTGTGCTTGGTGGTGTGAGTGCCCACCTTTGACGGTGGTGTGTCCAGCTGTGAAGATTGTCCTTTATGGTGTGAGTGTCCACCTTTGAAGATGGTGGTGTGTGCAGCTGTGGAGATTGTGCTTGATGTTGTGAGTGCCCAACTTTGAAGATGGTGGTGTGTCCTGCTGTGAAGATTGTGCTTTATGGTGTGTGTGCCCATCTTAGATGGGGGGTGTGCAGCTCTAAAGATTGTCCATGATGGTGTGAGTGCCCACCTTTGATGGTGGTGTGTGCAGCTGTGAAGATTGTCCTTGGTGGTGTGAGTGCCCACCTTTGAAGATGGTGGTGTGTGCAGCTGTGGAGATTGTGCTTGGTGGTGTGAGTGCCCAACTTTGAAGATGGAGGTGTGTCCTGCTGTGAAGATTGTGCTTTATGGTGTGAGTGCCCATCTTAGATGGGGGGTGTGCAGCTCTAAAGATTGTCCATGATGGTGTGAGTGCCCACCTTTGATGGTGGTGTGTGCAGCTGTGAAGATTGTCTATGATGGTGGGAGTGCCCACCTTTGATGGTGGTGTGTCCAGCTGTGAAGATTGTCCATGATGGTGTGAGTGCCCACCTTAGATGGTGGTGTGTCCAGCTCTGAAGATTGTCCTTGGTGGTGTGAGTGCCCACCTTTGAAGATGGTGGTGTGTGTAGCTGTGAAGATTGTCCTTGATGGTGGGAGTGCCCACCTTAGATGGTGGTGTGTCCAGCTCTGATGATTGTCCTTGATGGTGTGAGTGGCCACCTTTGAAGATGGTGGTGTGTGCAGCTGTGGGGATTGTCCATGATGGTGTGAGTGCCCACCTTAGATGGTGGTGTGTCCAGCTCTGAAGATTGTCCTTGATGGTGTGAATGCCCACCTTAGATGGTGGTGTGTACAGCTGTGAAGATTGTCCTTGATGTTGTTAGTGCCCACCTTTGATGGTGGTGTGTCCAGCTGTGAAGATTGTCCTTGATGGTGTGAGTGCCCACCTTTGATGGTGGTGTGTGCAGCTGTGAAGATTGTCCTTGATGGTGTGAGTGCCCACCTTTAAAGATGGTGGTGTGTGCAGCTGTAGAGATTGTCCATGATGGTGGGAGTGCGCACCTTAGATGGTGGTGTGTCCAGCTCTGAAGATTGTCCTTGATGGTGTGAGTGCCCACCTTTGATGGTGGTGTGTCCAGCTCTGAAGATTGTCCTTGATGGTGTGAGTGCCCACCTTTGAAGATGGTGTTGTGTGCAGCTGTGGAGGTTGTGCTTGGTGGTGTGAGTGCCCATCTTTGAAGATGGTGGTGTGTGCAGCTGTGAAGATTGTGCTTGATGGTGTGATGCCCACCTTTGACGGTGGTGTGTCCAGCTGTGGAGATCGTCCTTGGTGGTGTGAGTGCCCACCTTTGAAGATGGTGGTGTGTGCAGCTGTGAAGTTTGTCCTTGGTGGTGTGTCCAGCTGTAAAGATTGTCCTTGATGCAGTGAGTGCCCACCTTTGATGGTGGTGTGTCCAGCTGTGGAGATTGTTCTTGATGGTATGAGTGCCCAACTTTGAAAGTGGTGGTGTGTCCAGCTGTGGAGATTGTGCTTGGTGGTGTGAGTACCCACCTTTGAAGATGGTGGTGTGTGCAGCTGTTGCGATTGTGCTTGGTGGTTTGAGTACCCACCTTTGAAGATGGTGGTGTGTGCAGCTGTGGAGATTGTGCTTGATGGTGTGAGTGCCCACCTTTGAGGATGGTGTTATGTCCAGCTGTGGAGATTGTCCTTGATGGTGCGAGTGCCCAACTTTGAAGGTGGTTGTGTGCAGCTGTGGAGATTGTCCTTGATGGTGTGAGTGCCCTCCTTTGAAGATGGTGGTATGTCCAGCTGTGGAGTTTGTGCTTGATGGTGTGAGTGCCCACCTTTGACGGTGATGGTATGTCCAGCTGTGGAGATTGTCCTTGATGGTGCGAGTGTCCAACTTTGATGGTGGTGGTGTGTCCAGCTGTGGAGATTGTGCTTGGTGGTGTGAGTGCCCACCTTTGAAGATGGTGGTGTGTGCAGCTGTGGAGATTGTGCTTGGTGGTGTGAGTGCCCACCTTTGAAGATGGTGGTGTGTGCTGCTGTGGAGATTGTGCTTGGTGGTGTGAGTGCCCACCTTTGAAGATGGTGGGTGGTGTGTCCAGCTATGGAGATTGGCCTTGATGGCACGAGTGTCCACCTTGAAGATGGTGGTGCGCCCCCAATTGGGGCGCTGTCTCACTGTCAGACAATTACTCAGTTGTCCTCACTAGGCTGAGTGCACCTCTTTTTTTTATTGGGTAATTTGCTGAAATTAAATTTTCTTGCTACTGACATTGCTTTAAATTTTTATAGGATTTGAGGAGCCCATGTGGCTCCTGATTTTTGTATAAATTTAATAAATATAGCATTGATTAGACAAAACAGGATTCCTTTCTTAACAAAATATTCCATTGCGACATGTTGATGGTCAATGCTGAACCAAATTCGTACAGAAGAAGTTGCTCCCTATTTAAGACTTGAAATACGAGCCAATGGTTAATACAAGCTATCTCCTAGCTTACTTCCCCAACCAATTAGCCATATTATTTGAAGTTTGGGCATCCTATATACTGTATATATATAACGTGTTCTGCCCTTAGGCAGGTCTTCACACAGCAGCTCTCCGTGCAGTCCTATCTTCAGCCGTTCTCTTTGTGTGGTGGTAATTTCCTGCTATCTTGACACTGTCCACCAGCTGGTACCTTCCCCGTCCTCTTCCTCTCTCTCCGTTTACTGATCCTTCGTGGGCATCCCTCAGCAAACACTCTCTTCGTAGCCAGTGCCCAAGCCAGTTCCTCTTCCTTGTATGGATGGTATGTAACGGCCTCCTATTTTCTCCAATTCGCTCCAATACCTCCTCATTCCGGACCCTTTCAACCCAGGATATCCTTACCATCTTACTCCATAACCACATTGCAAACGCTTCTAGTCTTCTTTCATCATCCTTCCTTAGCGTTCAGGTCTCGGCTCTGTGAGTGCCCAAACAAATCATTTTGCCAGCCTCTTCCTTAACCTCAAGTCCCATGTGCACCTTCATAATGTTGCCTGTATTTCACCTTTTTGTCATGTTATTTATTGATGTGTATCTAAAGAAAGTTGTAGAAAGGTTACTCAGTGTCTGTTTAAACAATAAAGAACTTAAATGTGTGTAAGATTTGAAAACAAGACCAGAGAGAGTTATGGTTTATCTTTACTTGTTGGGATGGTTTTAGGTGACAAACAGTGAGGTGTGTCTGTTTCAGGTTCTGTGAAGAGATGGTCCAGGTGTTGGGTCTCGACTGGGTCCTGCTCTTCCTACAAGGACACCTACACCCATCCACAGTGGTGTGGGGGCTGCGTATACTGGTGGTTCTATGCTCCTGTCCGACACTGCTCCAGAAGTTCCGAGAAGGCTCCTCCAATGGTGGCTGGCTCCGTGAAACAGAGCTGGTGCTTCAGAACAAGATGGGAGTCGTGCTCAGTGAGTGTCAATTAACGCCTTTGAAATACTAGGAGCCATTTTACAGTGTTGCCTAATCTATTGATTGAATCGCTTTCCAGTCAACTAACACAAATTTTTCCCAATTACAGTATATTAGGTGGGAAAACAAGCATTTATATACGCTAACTTGAAAGAATTTTTACTTCAGATATTTATCGCTAAATTACACGCTCAACTCTGAGATTTGCTGACGACATCGTAATCTTGGCCGACACGCCTGAGGATTTGTATGAGTTTTTTAATGGTATGGACTCCGTCTTGAGGAAAGAATTCATGATGAAAATTAATAAATGTAAAACAAAAATATTGGAATGCAGCCAAAATAAATCGGAGACCTCTATGGACATCAAATTGGCAGGTAAAAAGCTAAAGGAAGTAGGAGACTTCTGTTACTTAGGAAGCAAAATAACCAGTGATGGATGAAGCAAACAGGATATAAAAAGTAGGTTGGCTCAGGCAAGGAAAGCATTTCTACAGAAAAGGAATCTGTTGACATCTAATATAGATTTAGTTACCGTATTAGGAAGTAATATTTGAAAGCCTTTGTATGGAGCGTGGCGCTCTATGGAAGTGAAACTTGGACTATTGGTGCAGCAGAAAGGAGGAGAATTGAAGTGTTTGAAATGTGTTACAGGAGAATGATGAAGATCAGATGGGTAGATAGGGTAACAAATGAAGAGTGGGAGAGGAGAGATGTTTCTGGCGAAGGCTAATGAAGAGAAGAGATAGGTTGGTAGGACACATACTAAGACACCCAGGAATAGCAAGCTTAGTTATGGAAGGAAGAGTCGAGGACAAGAACTGTAGGGGTAGACCAAGGTTAGAATATGTTTAACAGATTGACTGGGACGTAGGGTGTGGTAGCTATGTATAGATGAATCAATTAGCTCAGAGAGGCATGGAGAGCTGCAGCAAACCAGTCAAAAGACTGAAGACTCGACAACATGTACAAAAATGGAGGGAGAGGGCAACACTGAAAAATGGCTTTAATACTTCAATTGTTTCCTGTTAAACACGTCCAACTAACTAGGTTCATGTCTCAAGTCAGGAAAACTGCATCCCACTGGCTCCATCAAGTTGTTGGTAATTGGCCAATATTTATGCTGCAGATTCTCAAAACAAGATTTCAACTTTTCCAATTCCCCTTATAAAGATGTGATGCCCTCATAGGTCTGTGGCGAACACTACAAAGTACTGGCAGTGCTTCTTGCCTAAAACTGTATCAAAATGAACTAACATTCTCAGAACACACATGTATCATAGGATGTTGCGAAATGTTGTAAATGTCATCGCCCCAATAAGTCACTTCTTCCTTTTGTTATACTAGTATTGAAATGACTGGTAAATTTGCACTATTTGCATAAAGATTAGTTTCATCACAAATGCGAATGTTATGTGCTCCTTAGAAACGTGTACGTAGCCACTCTCTATTTGTTGAGAATAAGACTTGTACGTAAGTTAGTGGTGATAGAGGTAATGGTGTTTCTGTCTTGTGTCAGGCTACCAGTTGGGAGCCACAGCTCCAAAGTCTCCAATCCCCCGGGAAGTGAAGTCGGAAGCTCTTCATGTCCCAGGGTTCCAGCGTCTGAGTTGGCTCCTGCCGCAGCATATCGATGTGCCCGAAGTGTACTTCCTGCTGATGGCTCTGATGATGGGACAGCCTGTTAAACTACTACCAGCCGACTCTAAGGTGAGCCACTCCACTCTGCACTCTGCTTTTAATAACTGTAATAATATTGTGCATCACATGCAAGTTGTTTTCTGTCAATGTTATAGCTGTTAACAATCATCTCATATGCCTTACTCTAATTTGTATATAGACGTTGCTCAGCATCATGCATTGTAAAACTCATATTGGCAATACTGTGTATTTAAATGAGAATAAAAGGTGCTTGCTTTCAAGTAACAGTTGAGGACAATGAACTCTCACCAGAAGATAAATTAGTAAATGGTACTGTACCAATATACGAAGGGTGTTCAATATATAATGCAACACTTTTTCTCTTCCTAAAAGCAGGTTGGTTTTATTGAAGAGTCAAATACACCATGCTATTCCTCAATCCTTTGGTATAATACCCTATTTTTCAACATAGTCTCCGTTCAATGCTATGGCCTTACGCCACCGTAATGTGAGGGCCTGTATGCCTGCATGGTACCACTCGACTGGTCGATGTCGGAGCCAACAAACAGAATAACTTCTTCAGAGTCCCAGAAGTCCGTAGCTATGACTTTACCAGCTGAGTGTACGGTTTTGAACTTTTCCTTCGTGGGAGAGTTGGTTTGGCACCACTCCATGGATTGCCGTTTTGTTTCCGGTTCGAAGTGATGAATCCATGTTTCATCACCTGTGACAATAGCGGCTTCGGTGGCGTAGTCGGTAGCATGCTGAACTGCTATGCCCAAGATAGCGGGTTCAAACCCGGCTGAAGTTGTCGGATTTTTTAAGAGCGTTAAAAATCCTTCAGTATGCCTTCCTTCGGAGGGGAAGTAAAGCCGGCGGTCCCATGTCATAGATTTATGGCATGTTAAAGATCCTTTCACAGACTAAACTTGTGTAAAGCAAAATTTGTTAGGTTAGATTTCGTCAGAACGCTCTATCAAAGTTCCAACGTTCACCACTAGGTATCATTGATATCTGGTGGCGAAAGTTGGAACTACTTGAAATTGAACGGAACTTGTAGCTCGCCCTTTAGGGTGTCCCCTGGAAGCAGCTACAGACTCAGGCGAGCCGAACATGTCCTCGGACACTCCCGGCACTAAAAGCCATACGATAAATAATAACCTGTGACATTATTTGACAAGAAATTGTCTCCTTCAGCCTCATAACGAGCAAGCAATTCCGCACAGATGTTTCTTCTTTGCTCTTTATGGTCTTCCATTAAGGAACCCAGCGGGAAGAAAGATTTGAATACTCCAACTGGTCTCCGTAGACATTCTGCAAGCGCCTATGAATATCTGTGATGCCCTGGTTTTCCGCCAAAAGATATGCAGCCCTTCCAGCATTGCTGCCTGCCTGCTTCGATCGCATTTGCTCTCTGTTTGGTACGCACCTCTGTTATAGGAACCATTTTCATCGCTAGTTATAGTGCTGCCACCGATCGGAAAGTAATGAAACTCTACGAGTTGAAGCGGGAATATTCAAAGATGTTCCAAACAAAATTTCAATTTTTAAAAACAGAAATTGAAAGAGAGAAAAAATGTGTTGCATCTCTACTTAGTATAAAACAAAGTCCCTGATTCTTGGATGTCACGGGTAATCTCAAGAACCAATGAATGGATATTGATGCGGTTTTCACCATTCTGTAAAGGATATCTCAAGGAAGGTTTCTGTAGTAAATAATTTGTTTATGATCAAAGGAAGCCAAGCAGTAACAATTTCAGTGAAAAAGTAAAAAAAAAAGAACCTGGCGTCCGTGCGCTTTTTAAGCTTACGCTGGGCAAACCTTTAAAAATAGAGTGTAAGAATTGTTCATCATGAAAAGTTCTACAAAAAAGTCCGCGAGAGCATATCTCTATCTTCAATACATCTCCCACTATACAGTGGAATCTCGTTAGCACGTTCTCGGTTATGACGTTTTCCCGTTTAGCGTGATGATTTTCTCAAGTCCCAATTCTACAAAATACATGCTGATATATCCCCTTAATACGTTCTCTATTCCCGCTTACGACGATCAAATTTCCGTTGTACTATTTGTAAGCGAACCGGATTTTATTCTTATTTCATTATAAAATTCGGCTTCTGGAAAACACGACGCGATATTGCCTCATATTCTCTGATAGTTATTGACAGTGTAGATGATTTTATTGTGTTTGACGGCGTAGAAGTGGGCTATAGCTATGACGCAACACAGGTGACGTGTCTCTCTCCCGCTGCCCTTCACCCCCTTCCCTTTGTTTATTTCTCACGTAGGCGCATTATTGTCTTCGTGTTCCGCACTATTATCTTCTAGCCCTTGGTGTTCGCGTCCAGTTATGACCTATTTTATTGCGTGTTTCATAATGGATAAGAAGAAAGTATGGCAGATAACTAATGATGAGAAGATGAAATACATTCGAGACGTGGACTGCAATCCTCACATGAAGCGTGTGGATATAGCGCGAAAGTGGAACATTCTTCCGTCTAGACTGAACACGATTCTCGGCAAAAGGAAGGAAATCGAAAGTGCATTTGAAGAAGGGGTGAGCAGCAAAAGGAAACGTGTGCGAGAGGGACAGTTTCCTGAACTAGAAAGTGCTTTATTGAAGTGGTTCAAGCAAGCCCATGCTTCAAACATATGCGAGCACGGTCGCCGGCAACAGAGCCGTCACTGGCGGAGCGCGAGAGCGAGAATGTCCTTGCTGATTAAATATAAAGAAAGACCCTGTATTATATGTGTTTGGAAGCGGATGGGGAACATTTTCAGCATCTACTGTAAATCATGGCCAGTAAAACTGCATGGTAGGCTACTGATTTTAAGCACCGTATTCTGCCGTAGGCCTACATATGTGTGCGCGGTCGCCGGCAACTGAGCCGTCACTGGCGGAGAGCGAGAATGTCCTTGCTAAGCAAAAAATAAAGACCCTGTATTATACTGTAGTGTAGAGGTACTTACTTACTTTACTTTCCGTGTCCGGGAGACACACTAAATTCTTCCTTTCCAGAACTCTGCAGCTCTTATCCCTCGGTCTGTGGCCAACATAAGGTCTTCCTGGCTGCAGGTTTCATTAAGATCTTTGCACGTGAGCAGGTGTTGTGGAGTCTGGATTTCTCCACAGGCACATCGTGGATCTTCTGCATATCCCCACTTCACAAGGTTGCTACGACACTTAGGCACTCCTGTTCTCATCCGGTTTAAGGACCTCCAGGTGGTATAAGGCAAATGACTACCACTGCTCAGTTCTTCTTTAGGGGTAAACCCCTCTGGTACTATTTGTTTCCAGAGTGACACACGCCAGACGTCTGGCTTGGTATGGAGGGGTACTGTTCTCTTAATAAAACTCTTCCTGGATCTTAGGCGAGGAGTGGTCACCTTGTGGTTGAACATAGAATGTCTGGGATCTGTTTCAAGCTTTTGTCTCTCTTTCTCTGCTGCCACCCTGCGTCGAATAACTAGAGGTGCAATGCCAGCGAGAGGGTAGATCTTCTGCACTGGAGTAGGTCTCAGACATCCAGTGACAATACGTGTGGACTCGTTAAGAGCTATGTCCACTTGCTTGGTATGGACAGATGCTCCCCACACTGATGATCCGTACTCTCCTGCTGCAAAGCAAAGTCCCAATGCTGTTGAACGTAGAACCTGAGGGTTCGCTCCCCATGTTGAACCTATCAACTTCCACATTATGCTATTTCTTGAGCTGATCTTGCACTTCAATTCTCTACAATGTTTCCTGAAGCTGAGGGTACGATCAAGCTTGATTCCCAAATATCGAGGCGTTTCACAGCTTTCGAGTGTCACTCCTTTCCAGACAACATTCAACTTTCTCCGGGCCTCTTTGTTGCGAAGATGAAATGCGCATACTTGTGTCTTTCCAGGGTTAGGTTTCAGGTGATTCTGGGTGTAATAATTGTCTAATCTCTCAAGAGCATTGGACAGTTTTCCCTCCACCTCCTCAAAGCTCCTACCCTGTACAGCAATAGCGGTGTCATCCGCATAAATGAATCGCCTGGCCTCTAAATATTCTGGCTGGTCATTTGTATAAATGTTGAATAGTAATGGGGATAACACACTGCCTTGAGGTAACCCGTTTTTCTGGTTCCTCCATCGACTT
Organism: Meconema thalassinum; assembly: GCA_946902985.2. Classification (NCBI taxonomy): domain Eukaryota; kingdom Metazoa; phylum Arthropoda; class Insecta; order Orthoptera; family Tettigoniidae; genus Meconema; species Meconema thalassinum. The sequence continues at coordinate 295,838,020 of OX336396.1, read as the reverse complement.
TTATTCCCTTGAAGTGTAACATCTTCTGTTCTGGAGCATCCCACGTATGACATTTGTTAGATTCATGTCCTTAGTGATGTTGTACAGCTTGGCTATGAGCTTCTTATGGTTCACTGTATCATATGCAGCACTGAGATCTATAAAGGCAACACCAGTGATAAGTTTATTCTCATAGCCATCCTCGATATGCTGTGTCAGGTTCAGAATTTGGCTGGAACATGATTTCCCTGGCCTAAATCCACCTTGATCTTGAATTAGCCGGTTATCAATGAATGTTGCAATTCTTTCAAGGATCAACCTTTCAAATGCCTTGTATAGGTGGCAAAGAAGAGATACAAGACGGAAGTTCTTTGCATCCGTTGGTTCCTTGCCTGGTTTTAGCAGTGCGACCACATGAGCTTTCCTCCATAGCTTTGGTAAGTGCAGGGTCTCGATACATCTATTCATCATATTCACCAGCCACTGGATTGTTCCTGGTCCAAAGTTCTTGATTTGTTCTGTCCTGATGTCATCCGGGCCCGCAGCTTTGTTGACTTTCATCAGCTTGATGGCATGTTCTAATTCTGCTGATGTGAAAGGACGACCGAGAAAATTATTCTCATCTTCACTAGGCTTCAGCTTCACAGGCTGAGTCTTCGTGATGGTTTTCCCGTTACGGAGCAGCTGATGAGCTATTTGATTTGATGTAACCTTGGTGAGATCCACTGGTGGACTCTTAGGGTCGTTGCTCAAGTTTTTGACCAGCTTCCATGCTCTTCTACTGTTCTGGGCCATGTCAAGGTTTGCTAGTAAGTTCATCCATCTTTCCTTTCTTCCGTCAGCGATGCTCCTCATGAGTTCTTCACCCGTCTGAATGGTGTCATCTGCAAAAGGGTCTGTCTCGTATTTCTCCTGATAATCTTTTAACAGATCCTTAGAATCAGCATTGAGGCCAGAAATGAACTGGGTACGGCAGCCTCGGGGAATATGTCTACGAGAGATCTTCTTCACAAGGTCAACAAAGTCTTCATAATGACTTGGCTCTGGTTGTAAATTGGACAGTTCCTCATCCAGCTCAATGGAAAACCCCTCCCAGTTTGCCTTTTTAAAATTGAAGCGTTGTTTAAAAGGGACTTCCTCAGGGCTGACCACTCCTCGAACTGAACATGTGATTGGGCTATGTTGTGTCCTAGGGATGGGTTCCTCCACCGCTTTAACTACATGTTTTATCACTTGCTCACTTATGAAAATGTTGTCAGGGTTGTAACCTCTATGCCATCTACCGCTGTTGAAAGATGGTCTCAGTTTGGGGTTGTGAATCAATCTCAATCCTTCCCTCTCTGCCCATTGCTCGAGTTCCTCCCCATTCTTGTCTGTGATATTATATCCCCAACTGATGCTCTTACAATTAAAATCCCCCAGGACAATTTTGATATTCTGCTTGTCGAAGTTACTTGGCCTTTCAAAGAAGAAGAGTTCATTGGGTGGTTTGTAAATGGATGTTACAGAGCAGGATTCCAATTCTACAGTCAAGATTTCTATATTGTTCCTGAACGTCATTTGAGATGACTTGACATTAATCTCTGGTCTGACAAAAACAGCACTGCCGTATTGTTCATGGGGTCGTTCGACAACCAGTCGCATTCCTTCTATTTTGGGTCTGTTGTTGTCGATCCCTCTGTGAGTTTCTTGCATCACTAGGATGTCGATCTTTAGTCGGTTGCACATGTCAGCGAGTAAGAGTGCTTTATCTCTGGATAAGCCTTCGATGTTTATTGAAGTTATTGAAAGTCTTGAAAAAGACTGGTCGAAAATGTAATATCTCCCGGTGGTTGAAGGATCAGCCGCTGGCCTATGGCCACCGTTGCCCAGGGTACGCCCGATTGTAGTATTCATAATTTGTGCTTATCTAGCAAATATTAACAATCTTCGGGGAGGCTCCTTCAGTGTACCCCAGTGTAGAGGTACAGTAATTCATATTTATGTTATTTATGCTGTGTAAGTTGCTGATAACCTACGTTTATGTTGTGACTGTAGTAGTGCATACAATCACTTACAAAGGTTGGCGATTTAACGTCCATATATACGCCGCGTTCTTTCTTACACGTTGTAAATGCAGTATGGCGTTTTTCAGTAGTACGTTTTCCCGCATATGACGTCCAAATATTTCAGTCCCTTGAAAAACGTACTAACGAGATTCCACTGTAACTGTTTTTACGTTTCCATTTCTTCCAACGATCTCCATTCAATTACTGTGGCGACAGTTTACGAGCTAGCACGTAATGCATTCATAACTGTTCGTGGGCGAAGCGAGGGCGGGTTTCTAGTTATATATATATATTTAAAAAAAGACAGGGGAAGAGCACTGTAGGAACACAAAAGAAGAAATGGCAAGTTTCCCGAAATGTTTGGATGTTCTTTCATTGGTGGTGAAGCGTACATGATGCTGTGAGCTTGACTATTCATTGATAACCCACCTCGGAGTACCTCAGGGAAACACTTGTCAAAAGTGGTCTCAACATATAAATAGGTGCAATAATACACTGTTTATAGTACATGTGGCATCATCCTGGTTTGCTACTGTGGTGTTCTTACTTTCCATCTGCCTTCTCCTATGTTGGTATTGTTAGCTATTCTATTACTGTATGTCTAGCTAGATAGCTTAGTTATCTGGTAGGCTGTGTAGCATGAAGCACATTCCAGATCTGGGAATAGTTGCTTAGGTTGAAGGAGAAGGAGAGAATGACTTGCAATAGAAAAGTTGGGCCACCAGAAGAATTGGATCTTGAGCCCAATGTAAAATAATTCTGATGTCAAGAGACTGATCTCAAAGAGAACCTAAATACAGTATAACCCCGATTTAGCGTGACCTCGATTTAGCGTAAACCCGCATTTAACGGAAAAAATTTCAAGTCCCGAAAATTATTCCGTAAGTGCAATGCAATTTTATATTCGATTTAACGTAATTCGCGTTACGCCAAAACCCGCATTTAGCGTTAGGAAATGTTAAAATTCGCGAGTATTTATTTCAATTCATTATGGTTATGCGACATTAAGAACCTATGAAAAAGACGTTATAAGTTCGTTAAGGATGATTCAAGGCAGAAAAGGAACTCCAGCATTTATATTGGATACGATCGATCATCTTCCATATCGATTCCTCGCTACATGTACGAGCGAGCTCGATCTTACCCGACCGCGGCTGAAGACACAATGTAGGCCTAAAGCGTGCTAACAGTCACGCCGGCGCCGCATCGCATGCTTGCGCGAGGTCTGTCAGAGTTTGTACGTTCGTAGCGGCACTACAGTATAGCGTCAGTTTACGCAAGTTTGCATCAGTTCGTGTGTTATGGTTATGCGACATTAAGAACCTATGAAAAAGACGTTATAAGTTCGTTAAGGATGATTCAAGGCAGAAAAGGAACTCCAGTATTTATATTGGATACGATCGATCTTCTTCCATATCGATTCCTCGCTACATGCACGAGCGATCAGGATCTCAGCCGACCGCGGCCGAAGACACGATGTACCGCGTGCTAACAGTCCCGCCGGCGCGGCGCCGCATCGAATGCTTACGCGAGTCTGTACGTTCGTAGCGACATTACAGTATATCGTCAATTTACGCAAGTTTGCATCAGTTCGTGTGTTATGGTTATGCGACATTAAGAACCTATGAAAAAGACGTCATATGCTCGTTAAGGATGATTCAAGGCAGAAAAGGAACTACAGCATTTATATTGGATACGATCGATCATCTTCCATATCGATTCCTCGCGACATGCACGAGCGATCACGATCTCAGCCGACTGCGGCCGAAGACACGATATACAGCGTGCTAATAGTCCCGCGGGAGCGGCGCCGCATCGAATGCTTACGCGAGTCTGTACGTTCGTAGCGGCATTACAGTATATCGCCAGTTTACGCAAGTTTGCACCAGTTCGTGTGGATAATCCAGCTGTATATCAGTTTGCTCACTCACATTCATTGTTTTAGTGAAGTTGACTATGGCAGCTAAAAGAAAAATTCTATCTGTCGCGGAGAAAGTGAACTTGATTCGGGAAGTGGAGAGAAACGCAAATGTGCCCGTTAGTGAAATGGCTCGACGCCTGGGACTTGCACAGTCTTCATTGTCAGGCATATTGAAGAATAAGGAGAAGATTCTGGATCAAGAAACACAGTGCGGCTCAAAAGCAAAGAAAAGAAAAAATGTTAAAAAGTCGCCGTACGAAGAAATGGAATCGAAGCTAATGGAGTGGTTCAATGGAGCACGTGCTGGAAACTTACCAATCGACGGGGCATTGATAAAAATGAAAGCATCTACAATATCAGGGAAACTTGGGCTTACAGAATTCAAAGCTTCAAATGGTTGGCTGGATAGGTTCAAAAAACGCTATGGGATAACTTGCAGGGCAGTATGTGGAGAGAGTGCTGCAGTTAGTGATGAAAGTGTTGAACACTGGAAAGAAGAGGTGCTGCCAGCCCTCTTGGAAGGTTTCGAATCTCGGGATGTATACAATGTGGATGAAACTGGCCTGTTTTACCAACTCATGCCATCTAAAACCTTAAGTGTTCAAGGAGAAGCATGCCATGGAGGAAGAATGAGCAAGCAGAGAATTACTGTTCTCTTATGCAGCAACGCAGATGGCAGCGACAAGCTAGAACCCTTAGTAATTGGAAAGTTCCAGAAACCACGTTGCTCTAAGAACAATTCTACGCTGCCATATAAGTATTATAGCAACAAAAGTGCTTGGATGACTGCAGAATTGTTCAAAAAGTTCTTGCAAGCTTTTGATGCACGAATGGGTGCTAAAGACAGGAAGGTTGTTCTCTTCATGGACAAGTGTCCTGCTCATCCAAAAGACTTAGGATTCCTGCGGAATATGAAAGTGCATTTCTTCCCTGCAAATTGCACTAGCAGACTCCAGCCCTTGGATCTAGGGATTATTCATAGCCTGAAAAGCAAGTATCGGAAAGCTCTTGTCCTTAAGGCACTGGCCTTTATTGATAGGAATGAAGTGCTTAAATTGAACATCCTGCAAGCAATGCATATGCTCACAGGAGCTTGGAAAATGGTAACTAAGGAAACCATCTCAAATTGCTTTCATAATGCTGGATTTAATGAAATGAGCACTCGCGACAAAGACGGTGATGAAGCAGGAGTAGACATGCATGATTGGGTGCAGGTATCTGACAATTTGCCCATCACTTTTGATGAATTTGTGGCGTGTGATGATGATGCCATCACTACATGCATCCGGGATGTTGAGGAAATCTGCGAAGATGAAGTCAAGCAGAATGATGATGGTATCGACAAAGACGATGATGTTAGGGATGAAGAAATACAACCGCCATCATTCAGTGAAGCTGTTGCCAGCATAGACATTGTTCGGAGATATGTCACAGCATTCAATGTGGACAACTCTGTTATAGACAGAGTAAATCAATTGGAGATGGACATTCTGAACCTAAAATCCAAAAGTGCTAAAAAGCAGACTACCATGTTTGATTACTGTATTTCAAAAAATGTGACACTGTGAAAGTTGTGTAAATGTGTGTTGTATATAGGAAAAGTAACTCTCTATATATTATATTACTGTAATTGTGTAAGTATTTTGTGGACGTTTTATTTTTGTAATGTGCTGGGAAACTACGATTTTTGACTACTGTATTAGTGCTACTGTAATTACTGTATAGTGTGTAGGGTTGGTATCTCCTTGTTTTATTGTTGTTATTGTGTTGGTGCAATTCAAGTCAATACAGTCAAAGAGGTCTGGAAAAGATTTGTTTTTTATCGAAACCTCGATTTAAGGTAAACCCCCATTTAAGGTTAAAAAATACCATACCCTCGAAAAACGTTAAATAGGGGTTCTACTGTATAAATAAAACCTTTTGGTAGTAGGTCAGAGATGTACACCGAAGAATTAAAGTGCAGACAAAAAAAGTTTAAAGTTTTAAGAAAACAGTTGGTCAATTTAAAACATAACATCCCAGATATTACACAAAATACTGTCCAGTTTAATACGAGTTGTATTTGTAGACATTTTTCTTTCTTTTTCTCCTTGATCTTGTTAACGAGAAAAGTAACAGGTATTGTTTATGCTTTTGTGGGCCTTTCGAATAGGAATAGAGTTTGTATTAGCTTTCTAACATTGTTGGTGTTATACTGTCTAAACAGTGCACATGCGAACAGGGTGAATTGGGGCTACTCATGCAGCATTTTGCTGCGGAATGTACAGAGTCTTTATGAATAAAGACCTAAATATGCATACCCGCCTCATGGTGTACAAAGCTGTCGTCATCTCAACGCTACTGTACGGCTGTGAAACTTGGACACACTATGGCCGTGATATCAAGAAACCTGAGCGCTCCCACCAATAAAAGATGATATACATCTTGAACATTAAGTGGGAGGACTACGTGACCAACACTGCAGTTCTCGAGAAAGCGCATCTCAATAGCATTGAGGCAACCATCATCGCTCATCAACTGAGATGGTTAGGCCATGTTTACCGTATGAGTGATACCAGACTTGCACGTCAATTCCTTTATGGTGAACTTAGCTACGGCACTAGACCTCATGGGGCCCCTCTGAAGCGTTTTAAAGACCAGCTAAAACACATCATGACGAGGACTGGTATACATATCCACTCATGGGAAACATCTGCTGCGAACCGTTTACTGTGGCGGAACACTACATCGACCACTGACACCTTACTTGAAGAACAACATCGCAGACATGGAGAGGCCAAGAGACAAGCAAGAAAGCTTCGTCAATTACAACCCCGCCCTCCCCCAATCATTCAATGCAATTTATGAGGGCGTGTGTTTTATGCGTGGATTGGCGTGTTTAGTCATCAGAAACACATTCACAAGCTGGTTTGAAAAGCTCTATGCAGGAAGAAGTATGTGTACTCAGAATCGAGTTACAGCCAACGACGACGACGACAACTGTATATTCCAAATATCTTCACTAAAATGTTCTGGAATATCTGAACACATCTGGAAATGGTAGAATCTCTACAAACAGTCCAACCATTCAACATTGTTATTATCCAGTTACAAGTTTGCTGATCAGATTTGTGTTCAATTTGTATTCTAAGTTTTATGGGTTTTGGTTTTGCCAAATCTAAGAAGTATTTTATCTAAATGTCTGTTTTCAGAAAAGGAGATTTTCAAATGTGAAAATATCCCAAAACTTTGTGAATGGATTTGCACAGTAGAGTACAGTCACCTATGTCCACAGCTGGACCTGGACAATGTGTGGAATTTCCTGTTCGGAGTGCCAGCCAGTCAGTCGGTGACCAGCGTCATGGGTCGAGTGTCGCTCTGCCCCGAGGCTGTCATGGTGCTGCTGGGCATGGTCCGCACCATGCTCAACCAGGAGGGGAAGAGGTCAGTATTTGATGTTCTCTTGCCTTTAATCCTTCCATGTATGATGGATGACTTTTAAATTGTTAAGTGGTTTGAGTTAAAACAAAAGAAAATACTTGATCATTCCATTATGCCACCTTTAATAACTTTCACGGGCACCAGTTTATTATGACCTGGGATACAACTACAGTAAAACTCGGTTAAGAAGTTCCCGCATAAAACGTTTTTCCGCTTAAGACGTCCGATATTCTCGGTCCCGTGATTCGTCCCATAAGATACATGTATATTTTTCCCGTATATAGTGGTTGTGCATAAGAGGTTTTCCCGGTTAAAAAGTTCAGATTTTGTATTCCCTTAGAGCATAAGACGTTCACTGAGAGACAACTGACTTAGAATCAAAACTCGCCAATCTCCGCGGAAGATACATCCGGTGTTCCGAATGAAAGAATACAAGAGTTCCGAGTGTTCGCGGGTCACTAACCAGGCGAGCATTTCAAGGCTGAATGACGTCACGCTATGACGACACCCGCCCAAGACCGACTACAATATACAGCATCATGCTTTCATTCGTGGCTTTTATCGCTGTTCTATGTGATCTAACTTGTTAGCCAAGCATTGCCAGACGTAGCATAACATTATTGAGATTACGAGAATTGTGTCGTCAGTGAAGTAAAGTTTTCAAATCATTGTGAAAATGAATGGTTCTCAGATGAAAGGCATCAAAAGAAAGGCACTTTCTATTAAAGATAAAGTGGACATTATAAGAAAAGTAGAGTCGTCTACTCTTTCACGTGTTGCTTTTGCGAAGGAGCTCGGAATGCCGCCGTCTACTTTGAACGGCATCATTGCAAAGAAAGAAGGGATCTTGGCTTCAGCCGGGAATACTTCGGCAAGCTGCAAGAAGATTAAAAGCGGGAAATACGAAGACGTAGAACAAGCTCTGCTCGTGTGGTTTAAACAGCAGCAAAGTTTAAACATTCCTTTGAGCGGGATTATCGTGAAGGAGAAAGCCAAAGAAATCGCGTGTCGATTACAAGTGCCTTTTACTGCGTCGAATCGGTGGCTGGATCGCTTTAAAAATCGGGCTGGCATAGTTTACAAGACTATTAGTGGTGAAGCTGCGAGTGTAAGTACAGAGGAAACGGAAGCGTGGAAGGAAACACTGCTGCCGGCAAAAATCAGTAATTACAAACATTGTGACGTTTTTAATGTTGACGAATTCGGACTTTTTTATCAGGTTGTTCCGGATAAATCTTTGGTTTTGAAGGGAGAAAAAAGGGACAAAAAAGTGTTTTCAATTCAGTCTTAGTTGTTGTTTATTTACATTCTAAAATGTGTCTATAATTGTAGTTTGCTGGAATATATGGTGTGTGCTCAAACAGTTATTGAAATTAATTCTATTAATGTGAATTGTGAGGATTATGCCAATTAATTTCTCTTAATCTCTGGTCTGATAGTCAGATTTTAATATTGGGGCTTCTCTTTTTCTGGCTTTTATATAGGCCTATGTACAGTATATTATAGGATTCTTCACAAACAACAAAAATGTGTGCGTTTCACATGCATTTCAGGCCACTACTCTTTTAAGAAGTTTTCCTGTTAAGAAGTTTTTTTTAATGGTCCCTTGAAAAACTTCTTAACAGAGTTTTACTGTATTTCGTCTTTATTTCCACCCCTATTGGTTATTTATCTGTCTTCCCGTGATTCGGATTTTTTTTTATTTTTTTTTTTGTGTCCTGCACTATCTACAGCCTACGTCCCCTTTGTAGCTTGATTATTATGTTCACTGTGTCTCCTGCAGCTCAATATATCATAATTTGTGACTTTACAAACCTAGCTCATCCTGGAATGGCTGAAGCCTGTTTCCATCCACTCCAGAGACTGCAAGATCAGAAAGTCTCACTTTTAGTTTTAAACACATTATGTCGCTACAAAATGGTTGGTTGGTTCCTTAGTTTAGGGGCTGCGACAATGCGGTCATGTAGCCCCGTGTACTTTGGGTGTGTGTAGAATCTGTCTGATAACCGGTGTTAATTGTGATGACTGTATTAGTGTGTGTTATCTGTTTTTTAATTTAAGTACTGCAACTTAGAATTTTTCAAATAGTTCCTACTTTTGCCGCCAAGCGCCACCGTCAACGACTACTAGGCCAAGTTTAGAACTTAAGCTACTAGACGCCACCGCAGTCGGCTCTTGGCAACGAATGTAGAAACCTAAGAGCGTTGTTTACATTCCTAACCTATCCAATTTAGCTTCACACAGGTGCAATTAATGGAAGGTTCTTTAACATGCCATAAATCTATGACATGGGACCGCCGGCTTTACTTCCCCTCCGAAGGAAGGCATACTGAAGGATTTTTAACGCTCTTAAAAAATCCGACGGCTTCGGCCGGGTTTGAACCCCTACAATATACTTTTCATATTGATTGAAGAAGAGGCAAGACCTTTCCGAGTCCTTAATTTCGTATGTCAGTTGACAGCCAACTTAAGTCGTGTGGTGATGGTCACCTACGGCCACAGCCCAGAAGTTCTTCATTGTGTACATACTGTATGTTTCTGTTCTTCCTCAAAACATTTTTCATTATATTTGATAAAGGACCTCGTGGAGTACCGGCTAGCATTCTTGGCTGTCGCCCCAGAGGTTCAGGTTCAATTCCCAAGAAATGTTAATTCTGGTCTGAGAGCTGGAATGGGGTACACTCAGCCTCAGCAAAACTGAGAAGAGGAGGATTCCATCATCTCAGCCATCTTGGAAGTGGTTTTCTGTGGTTTCCCACTTGTACTCCGGGCAAATGCCGGGATGGTTCCTAACTTCAGGCTATGGCTGCCTCCTTCCCAATCATCATCTGAATTACAAATACCTACACTAATACAGCCATCACAATAACACAGGTTATCAGACAAATTATAGGCACACCAAAGTACAGTACACGGGACTGTATGACCACTATGTTGCAAAGCCCCTAAATCAATCAACAAGAAGAAACATGTTCAACATTTATCGCTTTCTAATTCTACCTGCTGATTATTATTGACCTTTGTAGATTTAATCTATTGTATATTGTTTCTTCGTTAGTTTTAAGTTTTTAAGTTAATCATTGGACTAAGACATTGTTTCTTACAGTTTTGAGGGTACAACCGAAGATTGTCCTACCTGACATGTGATACATTATTTCTAGAGCATACATCATCCAGACAACTAGAAGAACATCTACTATTCTACTGTGGGAGATGTGTATCATCTGCGGAGATGATGATGATGAAGACTACGCTGACTCAGTATTGTTAGTAAAACTGTTTGTGTGAGCTTTTCCCCCCACCCTTCATTATCCTTGCCTGACCCTCCAGCCAGAACCTATCTGTGGTGTAGGAGATTGGATTTATTTTATATTTTCAGTTCTTCCGCTTTGAAAAACTTTTCAAATTTCTGCACAAAGACTTTCAAAGACACCAAAAAACGCACTCTTTCCCAGGTTTTTTGTCAACGAGCAGCTAGTCAAAGGCATCTACAACAAAAGATCTAGATCCTTCAATGCCAAGCTCTGACACAGTCATTTGACCAGATCAGTTTTAGAGTTTCTTCCAACATTCAGCGTGAATCAAAGAAGATCAATGACAAACAACAACGGAAAATATACACAGAGCCTAAATCCTCAAGGCACAAACCGACAATGAAGAATGGCTTTCCTTCCCTACATCAAAGGAATAACTGAGTCTATTCTGAGAAAGCATAACTGTACCCCTAATCCCTAGTGTCAGAGGATACTCTGCTACGAGATTGAGACAGGAACGTGAAGTATCGGTCTAGCCTGTAGAGCAGTTGGAAAGCACTATCCCAGGTCCGTGACTAGGAAAGTAACCTAGGGATGAGAATTCTAAAATAACAAGATTATCCCCCTTCAAGAATGTATTAATAACCAAAACAAGCATACACCTCGTGGGCTGCAAAACATCACGACATCCCACATTTACATAAAATAGAGACAGTTCCGGTCTTCTTAATTACTCCAAGTATTAAATATTCCTGATTATCATACAACATCCTAACCTGATAACCTAATCAATACCCCCATTAAACTAAAACAAAATACTGCCTGCAGAAAAATAACAAAAATTAGGTGAGGTAAGCAGCACCATATAAGGTAAATGCAACTACAATGGGTGACCCTTTGTAAGGAAACCACATAAAGCAAACCCAACAATCTACGCTCCATGACACTGATGAAGAGAATAGTTACGTCTCTGGGCAGAAGTACTGTATACACTAAGTCCATGAAATAAAAGTCACTAAAATGAAGTTATATGGCACTAAACGAGTTAACTACTTCCAAAACATAACAAGACAAGAAGTACTGGCCCAAAAACACGAAATGATATAGAGACCAGTTCACCTTAACAGGTCAGACAGAGCCCAACGAGAGACTGACTTACAGAAGGGTGGCTCCCACGCCACGAGCTACAACAGAGTCAAAGGCTTTTCTATAGGCGAGGAAGTAGATATAAACCTGGAAACAGAACTCTCAAGATTTCTCAATTATCGTATTTACTCGGCTATAGGACCCCATCGTCTATAGTCATCATCATCATCTTGCACAGTTTCCAGCCACTGGCCGGGTCTGTTTGGAACACAAGCCTCTCCAACGTCTTCTGTCTTCCCACCATCTCTCAGCCTCCACCCTTGTCCTGTCTTCTCCTCTCTTCTTTACGCTTTCTTCCACCCCCTTTAGCCACCTGTCTCTCGGTCTCTTTCCTTCCTACTTCGTCTCGTGTACTCTCCTGGGTATCCTCTTCTCCTCCATTCGTTTTACATGTCCATACCATCTAAGTCTAGATTTCTCTATACCATCCTGTAATGGTTCCTCCTTCATTAATTCTCTGGTCCTCTCATTTCTTATTCTGTCCATCTTTGTAGCTCCAATACTGCTTCTCAAGAACCTCATCTCACTAGCCTGTATTTGCCTCTTCTCCCTTCCTTTCATAACCCAGGTCTCCGAGGCATACGTCAGGATAGGGACATAGTACGTCCGATATATGATCTTTTTGCTGTTCTGAGGGACATCCTTGCTCCATAACATGCTTCTCACACTCCTCCCAAATGCTTCTGCCTGCCTCCCCCGCTCATTTATTTCTCTATCGTTTCTTCCATTATCTTGTATCAGGCTTCCCAGATACTTGAAACTCTCCACTTTCTTCAGCTGTTCCCCACCAATTGTTATTCCCGTTGTGGTTCTTTCCTTCTTCCTTGTTGTGATCACCATCTCACTCTTATTTATGCTAAATTTCATCCCATATCCTTGTATTATTCCTTCCCACACGTCCAACTGTTCCCGTACCTCCTCCTCCTTGTTTCCCCAAATCATCTGCAAACACCATTGCTTTCATCTTTCCTTCCCCAATTACTTGTGCCACTCGGGTCATTATGTCATCCATCACCACAATGAAAAGTAACTGTGACAGTGCACTTCCCTGTTTCAGGCCGTTTCTCTGTTCCAACCAGTCTGATCTCTCTCCTCCCACTTTCACACAGCTCACGCTTCCCTTGTACATCTCCTTTATCCTCTTTATAGTCCATTTCTCTACTCCTCTATCCTCCAGAGACTTCCATACTTTGTTTCTGCATACACTCATAAGCTTTCTCAATGTCCAGGAAGGCCATCAGTAGATCTGTTCCATACTCATAGTGCTGTTCTTGTAACTGCCTTACAGCAAAAATCAAATCCACTGTGGACCTTCCTGCTCTGAAGCCATGTTGTTCTTCCCTCATCCCTCCTTCTATCCTTGTCCTAATTCTCTTTTCCAAAACTTTCTCGAAGATCTTTGCACAATGACTCATCAGTGTGATTCCCCGATAGTTTCTGAAATCTGTTCTACTACCTTTCTTGAAGATCGGGACAATTATTCTTTTTTTCCAGTCCTCTGGGGTCTTCCTTTCCTTCCATGCTGTCCTTATCACTTGGTACAACCACTGTATCCCCACCTCTCCTGCTGCTCTCGCCATCTCCACACTCAACTCATCCACACCCGGTGCCTTCCCTCCTTTCATCTTGTTCACTGCATCTTCCACTTCTTTCCATGTTAAGTCCTTTTCTTTTGCAGTTTATCTTCCTCTTGCCCGATTTCTTCCTCCTCACCATCTTTTCCATTTGTCTTCAGAAGTTCTTCAAAATATTCTTTCCACATTTTCTTCAGTTCTTCCCTATTTTCTATCTCTTGTCCCCTTTTGTTCACCATTCTAACATAATCCGTAGGATCCTTCCGCCTCTTATTTTTTACCATCCCATACAGGGCCTTTTTTGTACCTTCACTATCCTCCTCCATCATCTTTGTCCACTCTTCCATCCACTTTCTTCTCTCCTCAGCCACTACTCTCTTCGCCTCCTTCTTTCTTTCCTGGTACTCTTCCCTTGTCTCTACCGTCCTATTTTGATACCACCTCCTAAAGGCTCTATTCTTTTCCCTTACTATATCTTTTGTGATTTGCATATTAAGGCTTTCACGGCCCGGATTATTATATAAATAATTCATGCTTTTGGGCTAATGCCGTGTGTATTTTAAATTTGAACCATACATTTCGGAGAAACCTTGCCTCCTTTTTCAATGGAAATAAACAATGTGGCCATAGAAAGTAAATCAATGAGATTACAAAAAATATAGATAAATTCCTCTCTTCGTCACCAGAGAGCAGCTGCCAGAAATTACTGTATGGACCATGGTGGAACGGCGGGCAGATTAGTAAGTAACGAGAAGGTAAAGGGGGCGGTGTGGAAATATAGAAACTCCTCGAAGAATGAGGAGGGGGGAGGGGGGAGGGTTAGATGGATATATAGGGAAACATAAACAAAAGGGAAGTGTATCTGAACGATACCTAACGTCATACAGTCAACGGCGAAAAAACAGATGGAAACTCCCCCAGTGACAAACAAAGGAGATCAAATCCAGGCTCTGAGCCCTAGAGGGAAAATGTACAATTTTAAATATCTGAAGAACAGAGAGACTGAGAGGAACTATCTCCCTAGATCCTTAATAACTGGTAGCCAAGTGTCACTTAGCTGATATCCAGTGTCTCTGTTAAAATTATTGGGATTTTTACGAATTTCAACTGCCTCCCTTATAATTCTAGACCAGTTGTGCTTAACAAGGGCAAGCGCATGAGCATCCTTGAAACAAACATCGTGCCCTGAAGACAGGGCATGTTCAGCTATAGCTGATTTGTCAGGTTGGTTTAGACGGATGTTCCTTTGATGCTCTTTGATGCGAGTTGCAATGGACCGTTTTGTTTGTCCAATGTAGACTTTTCCGCAAGTACATGGGACTTCATACATCCCAGGTTGAAGTGATGGGGACAATTTATCTTTGTTTAATGCTAAACGTTGACCAATTTTCGTCATAGTGCCGAAAACTGTTTTTATCTTGTGCTTGCGGAGAATCTTAGCAACGCGGTCAGTGGTGTTGTGAATATAAGGGAGGTAAGCAGTTCCTCTCACGTCGGAGCTCTGAGAAGGTTGTCTATCCCTCCTTCTGGGATGTAGGGACCTATATATAGTGGATTCATTATAGCCATTACCCTTAAAGATGGTTTGTAAGGCATGTAACTCTTCCTGAAGAGTTGATGCCTCACAAATACGTTCCGCTCTTTTGGCTAGAGTTGTAATAATTCCTTGTTTTTGTGCTGGGTGATGGTGGGAGTCCGCATGTAAATACCGGTTAGTGTGAGTTGGCTTACGGTAGACGCTGTGCCCCATGGAGCCATCCGCCTTCCTCCTCACAAGAACATCCAAAAAAGGTAAGCATCCACCCGACTCTAGCTCCATTGTGAAGTGGATTGAAGGATGCAGCTGATTTAGGTGGTTCAGAAAGTGGTTCAGTTTCTCAGAACCCTCCTCCCACACCACGAACGTATCATCCACATACCTCCACCAAATCACAGGTTTGAAAGACGCCGAAGATATAGCCTCCCCCTCAAAATGTTCCATGAAAAAATTTGCCACGACAGGCGAGAGTGGACTTTCTATGGCCACATTGTTTATTTCCATTGAAAAAGGAGGCAAGGTTTCTCCGAAACGTATGGTTCAAATTTAAAATACACACGGCATTAGCCCAAAAGCATGAATTATTTATATATATCTTTTGTCTTCTCATTCCACCATGGTGTTTCCTTCCACCTCTTCTTACTACTTGTCCTCCCACATACTGCTTCTGCTGCACCTACTAGCGTCTTCTTAAATCTAGCCCATTCCTCTTCCACCCCTCTTTCTTCATCTGTTGGAATTCCTTCCTTTACCATTTTGAGGTACTCGACCCTTCTATCCCCTTCTTTCTGTTTCCATATCCTTATACGTCTTTCCTGGTTCTCAGTCCCTTTCTTCTCCTTACTCCCTCTCAGGTTCATTACCAGCAATCGATGGTCGCTATCCCGGTTCTCCGATGGTATAACCTTGATGTCCGTGATGTTCTTATTTAGTTCTTTCTCATACAGTATATAGTCGACCACCGACTTCCTGGTCAAGTCATCACTGTACCATGTGATTGTGTGGCTCTCTCTTTTCTTAAACTAGGAGTTCCCAACTAGCAGGCTGTTCCTCTGGCAGAAGTCCCAACAGTCTCTTTCCTTCCTCATTTCTTCCGCCCCAACCCTCTGGTCCTAGAACACTCTCATAACCTTGTCTTTCTCTTCCTACATAGGCATTGAGATCCCCCATAACAATCATATTTCTTCCTACCTGCTGCTTCTGCAATTCCTCTTCAAACTCCTCCTTCTCTTCAGAGGCGCAGCCTACTTGTGGAGCATACACTTGCACTATTTCTACGGTCTCTCCCCTCAGTGCTACTTTCACTTTCATCATCCTATCACTTATTCTCCTCACTTCTTCTTTTAAACCATCTCGTACTACTACTCCCACTCCATTCCTCTTTCCCTCTTTGTTCCCACTCCAGTACAGTCTATAGCCTTTTCTCAGTTCTCTCCTTCCTTCCCCTTTCCACTTTGTTTCTGCCAATCCCAATAAATCCAACTTCCTTCTTTCCATCATATCCACTATCTCCTCCACCATCCCCGTCAGCGTTCTTAGGTTTAAAGTTCCAAATCTTAGTCTGTGTGTACAGCCGTGTCGTCGTCTATTAAATCCATCATGTTCGAGGCTCGTTCCATTTTTGAAAGCATTTGGTTTCATCCACTACTGGCTTGCTGGGCCTATCGTAGCTTCACCAGAGCCCCGTTAGGCGTCACTTTTCAGGGTTCCTGTAGGACCTTCACAGCTACCGTAACGGTCCCGGGGCACACGAAGTCCCCACTGTACTTCGCCCCTATAGGCAATCCCCTACTTTGTGCCGTTGCCCGTCTCCCACGACGTGGACGAGGGGTTGGACTTATCGTCTATAGTACTCCCCTTAATTATTGAGAGCCATAATACAGAATTCTTGGAAATCTCTTATAGTACCCCTTCTTAATTATTGCTTGGTACCTAAATTTCGTACAGAATCCTTTCAGGGGCCGATAACCTAGATGTTAGGCCCCTTAAAACAACAATTATCATCATCATCATCGTACAGAATCCAAGCCTACGTTAATTTTAATGTGAAAATAAACCATTTTTACGCGTAAATCAAAGTGCGACAAAATGCGAATTGTGACCCAAAATGCGAAAATACCAAATGAGTGTGATTTTATAGCGAAATTACTTTAAATCTGCTAATTTATTTGCGAATTTGTTTATTAAACAAAAGAAAATGTTTAGTAGGTGGCCTAATCGCTCGCTAGCGATACCTCATCTCGTACTTGCAGTGTGCTCCGCATATTGGTCGATATAACAATCGATTTCTGTACCGATACGAACTTTCGACTATCAATAACTTATTCAGACAGCTGACGAACTAAACTCGTTTGTGTACTTGGCGCATCGTGGCGACTGGTGGTTTGTCGAACACGTGGACTTTGCTAAACAGAAAATTTTGCGGCTTGCCGCTTGAATAGTAACCTTATTCTTTTTGTAACCTTCAAGTACTTTAAGGTTCAAAGTTTTTTTTCTAGAAATGGGATGTACTGCTGTAACTGCTCATGAAAGAGCACAGCAGTACGCTAATCGTGGCTTTTATTGTTCCGACTCTGCAACAGTATTTTGCAAATATTGTAACTGCCGTCTTGGGTGGGAGAAGAAGGACAATATTCAGAAACATATTTCATCGGTAAAACATGTTGCGAAGCGACGAGAATGCGCAACAGTTTCTGAACCCAAACAAACCGCTGTTATTGAAAGACTATGGGGACTTAAAGGCAGAAAAACTTTTTCCATCGCCTGTACTTACTCGATGGAACAGCTGGTTTGAAGCTGTTTTCTACTTAGCGAGTTATTTTCATGATGTTGTGAGTTTTTTAAGCTGCCTGACATGAAAGATGTTAGTAACAGTCGTGTTACATTTCTGCGAGGCTTGACAGATAGAGATGTAGATAGGATTTATTCTGAATTAATTTTTGTGAAAGAGCATGCTAGTGAACTTGTTGAACTTCTCACTCTGCTTGAGGGGTCCCAGTATCCAACCTCACTTTTGGTGCAATAATTCAAGGCCATTATTATGAAGCGACAGATAATGCCTTAGCTAAACTCACAGCCTTAGAATGTGCTAGAAGGAAATATTTGTTTGTAAAAGTAGCTCAGTCTGCTAGAAGCAAGCTTGCTAGACTAAAGGCAAGTGATCCCAATCGCAAAAACAGATATTTTATCCTAGACACGTGGTATCGAACAATGACAAAGAAACCGATATTCAAAAACTTTCGGGCTTTACAAACATTCCATGTCATGAAATAAGGAAGGGCTATGATTCTTTCATTGAATCGCAGTTAAAACAAAATGAGGAGTGTGAAGTAGTACGTGCCTTGACTGCTGTTCAATATGAACACGAACATTTTTCCAGGAGTTCTTCAGATCTTTTGTGGACACCAACAAACAATGTGGACAGTTAGCGTGTTTTGTCGCACTGCAATACAGTTGTTACAGACAGAAGGTGTAACTTGAAAGAGTGCAACGCAGAGTTATTTACAATGCTTTCATTTGAACATTAAATTGTATCTCAAGTGTCCCCAATAAAGTCATAATTACAGTCCGTAAGAATCCGGAAAAAAATAGATGCTCATTTTCCAAAAATAGGTGCTAAATAGGGAAAAAATAAATGCTAATTTAAAGGAAAATAGATGCTAAATTTTCAGGTCCCTAATTATTGCGAGTCTTGTCCGTCATTGTCTAGCAGCGAGCAGCTCCGCCCGGATGGGATAAGGCCGGCGGTTGGTCAGGCAAGACAATCGCAGGGAAAGTGTGATATCTTTTCAGAGTGGTTGGCCATAATCTTGTCTTTGTATACCATATGTTGGATCATTGTTTGTTGCTTGGGCCATACCATCCAATCGTACGCGAGCTCTGATGCTAACAAGGAGTGACCTTGTTTGAGGTAAGAAGTCTCGTATTTCTTTCTGTGCGTATGGGCTATGACTCACTCTATGCAACAGGTGGCCGGCCACATGTGTGGTGTTGCCACATTCACATAAGGACGAGACACCAGTGGCAGGCACTTCGTTTATTTTGATTAAATATATCATATAAAATAGCTTATATTTACTCTCTCCCTTTCCCAAAAGAATGGATTTTTGAGAAGTTCGCGTCTATAGTAGCCCTGTCCCAATTTTGGAAGTAAAAATTTAGGAAAATAAGGGGTCCTATAGCCAAGTAAATACGGTAATTCAAATTTAGAAAACACTCGTAATACACTTGCAAATGGCATCTTCATATGCTGGTCACGTGATGCAATATAGTACACATTGTGCACTTTTCAAGGGGGAGACCTGAACTGAGGCTCGCGCACACGGGCGTCTACACTCTATGGTGGTTGAACACAAGTCTAACGATTATGAGCGTCATTACAAATAACCACAAAATTCAACTATCAGCACCGGAACAAGCCAGAGCATGTACACTTCAAAGCATAACAAAAGAAAATCTGGAATCTGCAATGACAGCATGGTTTGATAATTAACGTTGGTGATGACAAATCAGCGGTGTAAAATTTGAACCAGGTGACGAAAGAGCTCAGTGGTTAAGGCTCGAGGCCTTGATGGCACGTCAAAGCACTTGGCGATCTACATGCCCTCTGAAGCCACTAGAGCCAATAGAGAAGGGGATGTTTAGAAATTAAACATGGATGAACGTCTACAGGCTCTCAAGAACAGAGTCATGTTTCCGTGAGTTCCCTGAAAGAGAATGAAATAGCAGACAACTAACCAAGAAGAGAGCTGCAGTACCCAACATTACAAGCCGACTCACTTGTCTCTAAGAACAAAGAAATGAAGCCAATAAACTGATCTCCGCAAAGAAATGGAAAGATATCTGCAAACTCTGAGCAGAATACAAAATTACTCACCTCCAGAGGGCAGCAGTAATGGTATTGCAGCTCTTAAAAAAAATTGTCATTTGTAACTTATGTCCACCCTGGTCTGCTATATGATACTCGCCAGTAACACTCTGCTGGGATGACAGAGAGATGAGATTACTTCTAGAAACAACACCAAGACAGTGTCTTGACCAATTCAGACGTTGATAGGAGATTAAACACATACTAGCGGACCCGTGCGAGAACTCTTGCACAATGGGTTGTGTGCGCCCCATGTGTACATACTACCCATCCGGCTCTAGTGCTATGCCGACTATACTCGGCACAGTTCTGGCAGGGGCTATCGTCTTGTTTATTTTTTTAAACACACATTATAAACAAATATATTTCCGTTGACTTTTCAAGAAATGCAAGATTTTTCCTGTACTATTGCGACGATTTGGAAGATTTTGGTACAAACCACACCGTCTAACTCCCTCTGGTTTAGGAGCTTGAGTTTTGTGAAACATACACCTTAGCGTATTATTTAATAAGATCTCTAAACAAAGGGCTAGAAACATCAAAATTGCTCATGAAGACATTTGTATGGGAGTTTGTTCCTTCAATGATGGCATCAGTAAACAGTTGGCTGCTTTGCTCGGATGTTTCACAGCTTGTTGCTCACCCCACTACTGGACGTGATGGTCTCGTGTTTTCTATGTTTCAGGAGTTCTGCTGACACCGTTATACTCACTGACAAATAAGAGTTCAGTGCCCAAGAAGAGTGGTGGAAATGAAATTAAAGTTCACGTGATTACTGACACATGCATTTATTTGGTGCAGAAGGGAAATTCGTAGCCATTGTGAAGAGTGAACTCAGAGCTGTCTTGAGTGGCACTGGGTCAGATTTGATGGCCTAACTCGCATTATGCTAGATTATGGGGTGAGCGAGCTGGGCACAACAGAACCACTGGATGCAGGCAGTTTACATGAAGGGTGTTCAAATGAAAAGGTACGAAACGATAGTGTGGGTACAATTTATTATTTATTCAAAAGTAATCACCACAGGCCTGTGCACAGGTGTCCCATTTCTTCACTAGTCGCAGGATTCCCTGTTCCCAGAAGTCTTGTGGTTGTGAGAGGAGCCAATCCTGTACGGTATCCTTTAGTTCGTCGTCCGATTAGAAACTTTTTCCCTTGAGACGAACCATTAACAGTGTCGTATATGTGCGACACTCCGCAGCCTACGCAAGTCCATAAAGAACAAACGGCCTGGACCATGATAAAGCTTGCCCACACGTCTCTAACGTCACACAAGGTGTAGTGGCCACGTTCAAGTGGGAGCAACTTGAGGACCCGCCGTACAGCCCAGACTTGTCACCCTGCAACTTCCATCTGTTTGGTCCGTTAAAAAAACATCTCAAGGGAAAACGTTTCCAATCGGGCGACAAACTAAAGGACACCATACCGGATTGGCTCCTGTCATAACCACAAGATTTCTGGGAACAGGGAATCCTGCAGCTAGTGAAGCAATGGGACACCTGTGCACAGGCCTGTGGTGATTACTTTTGAATAACGAATAAATTGCACCTACAGTACGGTTTCGTACCTTTTCATTTGAACATTCCCCATAAATGTGCGCCATGTGGGGAAGGGCATTGTACTGGAGTGACACATGTGGACGCCTGATGTTGCTGATGTAGGGCCTGTCCACAACGTTGTCAGGATTGGCAACACCATACACAAACATGATGGTCATCTGTAATCGGGCAGAACTGTTACGAACCACTCCAAATGCAGCCGTCTTGTGTTCTGATGTAAATGGCAGGCTAAGCATGGGATGGTGGACCAATACTCAGGTTAATGCCATTTGCCAAGGCACGGTGCGGGAGATCACCAGGTATTGTAGAGTGTCCTGTGTAATGCAATGATCCTCCCTTGGCGAGTTTTATCTGTCACGCCACTGGAACCTCCGCAATGTGTGTGGGTTCCCTCATGTTCTCATTGATTAAAACACTGGGCCTCTGTGATATATGTATGTATGCCAACTCACAATACGACCCTTGTCAAACTCTCTCAGGTGCTAGTAATGCTGTCTTGTGCACTTTCCTCACAGCGTTGACAGTCTGTCAGACGCTCGTGCAACTGCCTGATAACACTACTGGTGACCGTTCTTGACAAACCTTCTATATAATCATATGCATCGCATTATTGAATGGTGCGTTCGGATACTTAACTTTACTTGTCAGTGAGTGTACAGTATTTGTATCCTTCATTTCAGCTTTCTGTACGTGGAGCTTGTTGTTCATGCTGAAGCAGCTTACCTGATGTAAGGCATTTGTATCTTCCTCAGAGCTTAGTGTATTTGACTGTATTCACCATACTTTTCGCACTTCATGTGATGAAAACAGAATCCAAGCATTACATATTTCAGAGAGATTTTGTGTGTATTGCATGTGGGCTGCTTGTAGATGAGTGGCGGACCGAGTTCGATTCTCAGTCAATGCATGCGAGATTTTCGATGTGAAATGCCATGTCCTGTGGTTTGTATTCGACGTAAAAAGGTGGTTGGCTTTCAGGTAGCACTCCTGTCTATGATGTAATTCTTTATTATTAGGCAACTTTATGTAATTCATCATGGTTTTATTTATGAGAAATTTATCAGAGAACGATGTGATTTCTTTATTTTTAACACCAGCGTTCAACTAAACTGAAATAGTGGTCGTAGTCCTGCACTGAGAACTGTAATGTGCTTATGGGAAAAAATATTGAGCTGTATTTCGGTTCAAGTTTATACGCCCATTAAGAGTTTTGCTCCACAGAAATCATTGTATTGAGCTCATATTAAAAGGCAATTATTTGTTCCAAAGACAATTCTACCTTCTTTAGTCTTTTTAAATATGACTGAATTTCCCATTTGGCAAGTGACATTCGTGTCACATGGTATGAACACTGCAAGAATTTATATTGGCTGTAAAAGTCTCAAGACTATCTGAAATATGGATGATCTTGTGTTGCAGTCCGGACAGCCTGCCAGAGTGGCTCCGAGACTACCCCGTGACCATCATCCAGTTCCTGTTCTTCCTGTACCATAATGTGGCTGACTTTATGCCTGTCTTCATGGGAGGGGAGGTGCTTGGTGCACTGGCCGGCACCTTGTTCCCTCGCCAGGCCGGTAGCGAGGCGGGCAGTGGCTGTTCCACTCCTGGTGATGAGGTCAAGGTGAGTTAGGCTTGTTCCCTCACCAGGCCGGTAGCGAGGCAGGCAGTGGTTGTTCCACTCCTGGTGTTGAGGTCATGGTGAGTTAGGCTTGTTCCCTCACCAGGCCGGTAGCGAGGCAGGCAGTGGTTGTTCCACTCCTGGTGTTGAGGTCATGGTGAGTTAGGCTTGTTCCCTCACCAGGCCGGTAGCGAGGCAGGCAGTGGCTGTGTTGAGGTCAAGGTGAGTTAGACTTGTTCCCTCGCCAGGCCGGTAGCGAGGCAGGCAGTGGCTGTTCCACTCCTGGTGATGAGGTCAAGGTGAGTTAGGCTTGTTCCCTCACCAGGCTGGTAGCGAGGCAGGCAGTGGCTGTTCCACTCCTGGTGATGAGGTCAAGGTGAGTTAGACTTGTTCCCTCGCCAGGCTGGTAGCGAGGCAGGTAGTAGCTGTTCCACTCCTGGTGATGAGGTCAAGGTGAGTTAGACTTGTTCCCTCGCCAGGCTGGTAGCGAGGCAAGCAGTGGTTGTTCCACTCCTGGTGTTGAGGTCAAGGTGAGTTAGACTTCTTCCCTCGCCAGGCCGGTAGCAAGGCAAGCAGTGGTTGTTCCACTCCTGGTGATGAGGTCAAGGTGAGTTAGACTTGTTCCCTCGCCAGGCTGGTAGCGAGGCAAGCAGTGGTTGTTCCACTCCTGGTGTTGAGGTCAAGGTGAGTTAGACTTCTTCCCTCGCCAGGCCGGTAGCGAGGTGGGCAGTGGCTGTTCCACTCCTGGTGATGAGGTCAAGGTGAGTTAGACTTGTTCCCTCGCCAGGCTGGTAGCGAGGCAGGCAGTGGCTGTGTTGAGGTCAAGGTGAGTTAGACTTGTTGCCTCACCAGGCCGGCAGCAAGGAGGACAGTGGCTGTTCTACTCGTGGTGATGAGGTCAAGGCGAGTTAGATTTGAAAGCAAGGTCACAGCAAATCCCAACATTGCGAGTTTTCTTTCGCACTCATATTCCAGGCAAATGCTAACACAATGCCCTATTTGAAATATTGGGCCACCTATCTCAATGCAAAAGCAATATTTCTGCCTATTACAAAATATCTTAATATTTAAAAAAAATAACTTTGAAATGCAATTGAATATTGACAACATGGTGGCGTAGTTGGTAGCATGCTGAGCTTCTATGCCCAAGATCGCGGGTTCAAACCCGGCCGAAGTCATCGAATTTTTTAAAGAGCATTAAAAATCCCTCAGTATACCTTCCTTCGGAGGGGAAGGAAAGCCGGCAGTCCCATGTCATAGATTAATGGCATGTTAAAGAACCTTCCACTAATTACACCTGTGTGAAGCTAAATTATAGGTTAAACATTTGACTGACGCTCTTAGATTCCAACGTTCGTCGCCAGGAGCCGACTGCAGTGGCATCTGGTTACCAAGTTCTGAACTAGTAGTCATTGACGGTGGCGTTTGGCAGCAAAGGTAGGAACTACTTGAAAAAATTCAATGTCTGCAGTCCATACTTGAATTAAAAACAGATAACACCAGTTATCAGACAGATTCTACACACACCCAAAGTACACGGGGCTACATGACCGCGTTGTCGCTGCCCCTAAACTGAGGAACCAACCATTGACAACACCTCCTTCAGTTGGCGAACTGGAACAAGCTCCAACATCCGGCTGATTGAAGTGTTCTCCTGTTACAGACGTACCCTGGCTCAGAGACAGCAGTGTTAGTGAGGTCCCCCTCCAAGGACATTGGTCTCAGCAACCACCCAGCCAGGAAGTTTGTCATGGACTTCTTGAGAGTCATCGTCGTGGATTCCTTGTCCCTGCCCGTGTCTGGCAAAGGGCCTCCTGCTATTGACCTCGTGCTAGAGGTGAGAAAACTATTTAATATGAGGTTATCTATCATCATCATCATCTTGCACAGTTTCCAGCCACTGGCCGGGTCTGTTTGGAACACAAGCCTCTCCAACGTCTTCTGTCTTCCCACCATCTCTCAGCCTCCACCCTTGTCCAGTCTTCTCCTCTCTTCTTCACGCTTTCTTCCACCCCCTTCAGCCACCTGTCTCTCGGTCTTCCCCTCGGTCTCTTTCCTTCCCACTTCGTCTCATGTACTCTCCTGGGTATCCTCTTCTCCTCCATTCGTTTTACATGTCCATACCATCTAAGTCTAGATTTCTCTATACCATCCTGTAATGGTTCCTCCTTCATTAATTCTCTGGTCCTCTCATTTCTTATTCTGTCCATCTTTGTAGCTCCAATACTGCTTCTCAAGAACCTCATCTCACTAGCCTGTATTTGCCTCTTCTCCCTTCCTTTCATAACCCTAGGTCTCCGAGGCATACGTCAGGATAGGGACATAGTACGTCCGATATATGATCTTTTTGCTGTTCTGAGGGACATCCTTGCTCCATAACATGCTTCTCACACTCCTCCGAAATGCTTCTGCCTGCCTCCCCCGCTCATTTATTTCTCTATCGTTTCTTCCATTATCTTGTATCAGGCTTCCCAGATACTTAAAACTCTCCACTTTCTTCAGCTGTTCCCCACCAATTGTTATTCCCGTTGTGGTTCTTTCCTTCTTCCTTGTTGTGATCACCATCTCACTCTTATTTATGCTAAATTTCATCCCATATCCTTGTATTATCTATACTAGTATATAAAAATTAAATGATGTGTGTCTGTGTATTACTCAATCACGCAAGAACCACTGGTCCGATTTACATGAAATTGTACATGGAAGTAGCTGATTTACCTAGTTAACATATAGGCTACTTTTAAATTGGATACTTTGCACTATTTAAAGATGGCGATGACGTCACTACATCCTTTGGTTACAAACTTTCATATTTCCATTTCAAATAAAAAGAGAACGCTAAGAAATAACAAACTTTTGATGGCATTACGAGGTTTAAAATTTAATTTTCTATCCAAAAGGTCTTTATCACTTTTCGTGTATCCAACGGTTAGCAAGTAAAACCTAAATTTATGCTATAAAACGCGGTCAACGCCGAGCGGTGTAATTGGACAAAAGTTCCATCCTTACTCTCCCTCCGCACAGCACCTCGCCTATCCCTTGTTTTAACTGTCACCTTCACAGGTACTTCAGCTAGTTGTAAAGTTGTAAAATGTGCCACTTAACTTGGTCAGAATAAGGCTAATAACAACTAACAAAGGAAGTCACTCTCATTCTGCCCAAATTGGGAAATAGTAGGGAATTTGGACAGACTGACAGAATTCTGCACCAAGCACAAGTTGGTCATTGCTGCTAACACATCAACCACAACAGAAGAACAGACTCATTCCAAATTAACTTTACCATGGCCAAGCAGAGATTCCGAAACCAGATTTGGATTGCAAGACATTTCCTGGGATTGACATAAATCCTGACCATTGAAATGCTAATTAAAGCTAAAAAAAAACAAAGAATAGTCAAAGTAAAAAACTTGGGTAGCGCGTCTGCTACACTATACTGGCGTTGTCTGGGGAGGCCTGCAACACAAGATCAAGATCTCTTCAGAGCAGCAGGTGTTCCATCAGTGTGCCCAGCACCTCTGTCTGGTAGCGTGTCTGCTACGCTATACTAGTGTTGTCTGAGGAGGCATGCAACACAAGATCAAGATCTCTTCAGAGCAGCAGGTGTTCCATCAGTGTGCCCAGCACCTCTGTCTGGTAGCGTGTCTGCTACGCTATACTAGTGTTGTCTGAGGAGGCATGCAACACAAGATCAAGATCTCTTCAGAGCAGCAGGTGTTCCATCAGTGTGCCCAGCACCTCTGTCTGGTAGCGTGTCTGCTACGCTATACTAGTGTTGTCTGAGGAGGCATGCAACACAAGATCAAGATCTCTTCAGAGCAGCAGGTATCAAGGAAAACTTAAAGTTTGCTCTCTTGGAGTTCGGTTTCTCTCGTTCATTGTTGCGTCTTCAGTCTTTAGATTGGCTCGATGCAGATCTTCACGGGTCCCTGTCCTGAACTAAACGTTTCACTTCTACATCTGGGGCAATCTGTTTAACTTATTCTAACCATGGTCATTCCCTACAGTTCTTGTTCTCTTGACCCTTACTTCCAAAACTATTCCTGTGTGCCTAAGTACATACTCTACTCTACTCTTCTCTTTATTAACAACCACCAGAAAAACTTCTCCTTCCCCACTCATCTTAACACCCCTTCATTTGCTACTCATATACCCATTTGATCTTAATCATTTTTCTGCAACACCACATTTCAAATGCTTTTAATCTCCCTTTCCTGCTGCACCAACAGTCCCAAGTTTCACTTCCATAGAGTGCCAGACTTCAGACAAAGGATTTTCTAATACCTTAACTCCATATTTTTATGCACCCTACCATAACAGAATCCACCCAACACATACATGGAATGGAAAATCAGAGAACCCCGAAAGGCCTCCACAAAGAAGCATTACACATGAAGCAGCAATTACGAAAACATCTAAACACTGACCAGTGTATTCCAGCAAGCAGGAACCTTTCAAAAATAACACACACGAGTACACGGCTGTGACTCCACTGCAAACTAACGTCAACACAATAGCGCTAACCCAATTACACGAGAGATTACAAATACCCACGAGGAGAAGCCCAAAGGACCAATCCTACGGAGGAGACCTATCGGACTTCAGCACAATCGGTGGGAGCAGAAGGGTGAGTGTGGCCAAGCTTTCCTTATTTCCCATCTACACACACTTCTACACCAACACTGGACTGACATTGTTATGAACCTCTAACTCTTCCTACATGACCCAATCTCCTTCGCTCGCCCAATTATCTCGTCTCTACCTCACACAGCCCCTATTTCCCCGACATAGATCTTGCACACACCACCAGGCCACCAGCTGCCGCTTTCATTTAAGTCACTCTCCTTAAGCCCCAGATTGCTAGCTAAGCACATTCCTTCATAAACCTTGTCTTGGCAGCCAACATGGATTCCCTCTCTCTCCTCTACGTGCTCTCCAACACTAACCTCAGCCAAGTGAGTGATTACAATTTTGTGAACACATTTGCTTTCTGTAGAAAAGCTTTATGGGCCTTTCCTAACCTACTTTTTATATCCTAAGGTTTATTTTTCTTTCCAAACAGCAGAGGTCTCCTACTTCCTTTAGCTTTTCACGTGCCAATCGATTTCGATACAGGTTTCTGATCGTCTTCTAGCTGCATTCCTTATTTCTGTTTTTTATTGATTTTCATCATGAACCGACAGTAGTGGCTACGCTGGCTAAAGCTCAGCATTAGGTCATGGGGCCAAGCTCTCTGCTGACTCGGTAGACGCGTGGGTTCGAGCCCCACCATCGGCTGTCCTTGAAATGGTTTTCCGTGGTTTCCCATTTTCAACACCAGGCAAATGCTGGGATGGTACCTTCTGACAGGCCACTGCCGCTTCCTTCCACATCCTTGCCCAGTTTCATTCACCATCATTCATTTCATCTTTCATTAACTCCTCTCATGAGGTTGGCATCAAGAAGGGCATCCGGCCGTAAAAACCATCGCCACAAAGACTTCCATCGCATCTCATCCCCGACCCCGTTGGAAAACGGGAATAATAAGGGGTAGCCGTACATTGATTTTCATCATGAATTCTTTCTGCAAGTCAAAATCCATATACTCATTCACATCCACTGGTGACTTGGCAAAGATGGTAATGTAATCAGCAAATCTCAAGAGTTGAAATAAACTCAGCTTAAACTTTTCTTCTACTTTAAATTGTTTGGTAATTTCCTTCATTGGTTGTTTAATTTGTAGGTTGAAAAGTATGGGTGATAAGCAGCATCCTCACCATTCACCTTTCTCTGTCAAGTCCTTCAACTAATAACTGCATTTGGTTTCTGTATCGATTGTAGATCCTAACCCTGTACTTCATCCCAAGCTTTCTCCAAATGCTAAACATTTTACTGCAATAAATGTTATCAAAAGCCTTTTCTAAGACTAACTTCTAAAGTATTAATGTCTGATCTTTCTTTTTCAAGTAACTGTAGTTCGATTGTGTAGATAAGTTACCTGTGGTTACCCTTCCATCTTTCTACGTTTCCAGGAGGTGGGTAAGACCTTATGTACAAGTTGTTCTCTCAGGAAATCCTGCACACAGTACAAGAAGCGATTTCAGCATTTTTTTTTTTTTTTTTTTTTTTTTTTTTTAAGATGCACTTATTTTGATTGGTAAAGGTAAGTTCAGTAAGGTCAATATCTTTTCTTTTTTTTGTAATTTGTAAAATTACAAGTTTCTCAATAATACTTTCCTAATACCCTCTTAAATCTTTCATTCACACGCTTTTCTATCTTGTGTTGCAGGCCTCCCCAGACAACGCCAGTATAGCGCAGCAGACGCGCTACCAGACAGAGGTGCTGGGCACTCTGATGGAACACCTGCTGGCCGCAGACGTGCTCATCGGCGAGCAGGCTGCTCTGCCTGTGGTTCCTGGAGGAGGACCTCAGTACATAGCCCCTAATGTGTGTTATCTGGCTTCCAGGATCGTTGATAAACTCTGGCAAGGTATGTTGTCTACCCTCAGCCTATTTTCTTACAATTTTGCATGTATTATTTTGGGGCTTTAAAAATACAATCCTGATTGTTATATATTTGCCTCACTATTGGGAGGTATGTTTGTATCTCTCATCCATTCCTGTGGATATTGCAGTCATCAGCTTATCATAATCATCATCATCCTTCTCCCTTATCTAGTTTAAGGCCCAGTCGGAGCATTTATGGTACTCCTCCACCGTCTTCTGTCCCTCCACTCTTCTTCTTCCAGTAGTTTGTTCCTGTCCATATTCAGTCTACTTATATTATACAGGTTGGTCCGGAAGTGGGAGTAATCCCCCCTCCCCCCTTTTATTTTCAACATTATGATAGTTATGGTTGAATGTTTGTTATTCACATTTACCTTGAAGTCTTAAGTCATAAACATCGGTATGAGCACCATCCTTGTCGTGACACAGCTGAATTCTGCGCCATGTTCTCACAGAAGTTTTGCAGAGATACTCCGGAGTCACAAGTGGGAAGGCGTGTTCCACAGGTGCTTGTAATTCCAGGGTTGTGTTATATTGTGTGTTTCTTACTTGTTGCTTTATGAAACCCCAGAGAGCATTGTCTGGTGTCCTCAGATCAGGACTTCTTGGAGGCTAGGCAAAGGGGGCTGGTAAAGATGCAGAACTTCTTCCAATCCACCGGCCGGCCTTTCTTCTTCAAAGGCAATGTTAATGGACATTCTTATCAGGAGATGCTGGCCGGTGGATTGGAAGAAGTTCTGCATCTTTACCAGCCTCCTTTGCCTAGCCTCCAAGAAGTCCCGTTCTGGCGACACCAGACAATGCTCTCCAGGGTTTCATAAAGCAACACACAATATCACACAACCCAGGAATTACGAGCACCTATGGAAAACAACTTCACCTTCGTGACTCCGGAGTATCTCTGCAAAACTTCTGTGAGAACATGGCACAGAATTCAGCTGTATTATGGCAAGGATGGTGCTCATACCGAAGTTTATGGTTCTTAAGACTTCAAGGTAAATGTGTATAACAAACATTCGACCATAATATCATAATGTTGAGAATAAAAGGTGGGGGGGTTACGCCCACTTCCAGACCACCCTATACATCATCCATCGTTGAGGAAAGACTGTGGAGCCTTATGACGAAAGTGTTGCTAACTCTAGTCAGAGGTAGCGCTGACTTCATAAGTTACCTTCACCAGCTTCGAGTACTGTGCTTTCATAAGTTAGTGAGACAACACAACCCCAGCAGTTACCTGAAATAGAACACTCCCAGGAAGAAGCAGTTTTGCAGGTCTTAACCCCCTTAGTGCCAGGCCTGAGTGCTCACAGTATGCCAAGAGTGCCAGACTGATTTAGAGGATTTTGCAGGTTCACACTCTCAGGGCTATATGATTCACAATAACCAACACAATGGCTTGAAATTTTCCCTAAATGCTAACTAGAGAACTCACTTACTTCTGAACTACACTTTAACATTATCATGCTTATGTTTATTAAAAATAAAAATATTTTTGGAACATTTTCAAAACACGAAAAATATAAAAAACCGAAATAAAACAAAATATAATTAGAAATTCAACTCACAGATCAGTAATGTAATCTCCCATTCCCGATGAATAAACACGTAAAATATCACTTTATTATGTACAATAGTTTGGGAGTTACCTTCACTAAAGATAAACACAACACACAGAAAACATGTTTACAAAAATATAGGCTTCAGGATTTACCCCTAACTTCCCAGGTGAGGGTTGGTATTTTGCATCTTGTCCTACCTGAACTTCATGGAAATCGTGAAACTGCTGGACATTGTTGTTGTCGTCAACTCTACTACTGTCATTCTGAAGGTCATTATCACTGTAACTATCGCTGTTTACCTTAGGCCTAAAATCACGCAGTTGGATGTTTACATCAATCTCGCCGCTATCACTTTCACTTTCCACTTCTCATCTATTGGAGGATTAAATTCCTCATCCGAGTAATCATCCTCCTCTTCACTCAAATTATTTACGTACATAGCCAGATCATCGCCGCCAACAAACTTATTTTCGCCATTTTACTCAATGTGTCATAGATGTTACACGGCGCGGGTGAACACAGATTTCTAAAATTCACTGAACCGGAAATAGGAAACTTACGCGTCATCTAGTGACGTAGTTAAAAACTACTATCCTTTCTCTGTGGAATCAACGCGTATGGTGCCGCCTCCTGACAAATCCAACGGTACTAAATACAGTGGAATCTCGTTAGCACGTTCTCGGTTACAACGTTTTCCCATTTAGCGCGATGATTTTCTCAAGTCCCAGTCCCAATTCTGCAAAATACATGTTGATATATCCCCTTAATACGTTCTCTATTCCCGCTTACGACGATCAAATTTCCGTTGTACTATTTGTAAGCAAACCGGATTTTATTCTTATTTCATTATAAAATTCGGCTTCTGGAAAACACGACGCGATATTGCCTCATATTCTATGATAGTTATTGACAGTGTAGATGATTTTATTGTGTTTGACGGCGTAGAAGTGGCTATAGCTATGACGCAACACAGGTGACGTGTCTCTCTCCCGCTGTTCTTCACCCCCTTCCCTTTGTTTCTTTCTCACGTAGGCGCATTATTGTCTTCGCGTTCCGCACTATTGTCTTCTAGTTCTTAGTGTTCACGTCCAGTTATGACCTATTTTATTGCTTGTTTCATAATGGATAAAAAGAAAGTACGGCAGATAACTAATGATGAGAAGATGAAATTCAATCGAAACGTGGACTGCAATCCTCACAAGAAGCGTGTGGATATAGCACGAAAGTGGAACATTCCTCCTACACTGAACACGATTCTCTGCAAAAGGTAGGAAATCGAACGTGCATTTGAAGAAGGGGTGAGCAGCAAAAGGAAACGTGTGCGAGAGGGACAGTTTCCTGAACTAGAAAGTGCTTTATTGAAGTGGTTCAAGCAAGCCCGTGCTTCAAACATATGCGTGCGCGGTCGCCGGCAACAGAGCCGTCACTGGCGGAGCGCGAGAGCGAGAATGTCCTTGCTGATCAAATATAAAGAAAGGCCCTGTATTGTGTGTTTGGAAGCGGATGGGGAACATTTTCAGCATCTACTGTAAATCATGGCCAGTAAAACTGCATGGTAGGCTACTGATTTTAAGCACCGTATTCTGCCGTAGGCCTACATATGTGTGCGTGGTCGCGGCAACTGAGCCGTCACTGCGGAGCGAGAGAGCGAAAATGTCCTTGCTAAGCAGAAATAAAGACCCTGTATTATACTGTAGTGTAGAGGTACAGTAATTCATTTTTATGTTATTTATTCCGTGTAAGTTAGATACACACACTAATACAGTCATCACAATTAACACCGGATATCAGACAGATTCTACACACACCCAAAGTACACGGGGCTACATGACCGCGTTGTCGCAGCCCCTAAACTAAGGAACCAACCAACCATCCGTGTAAGTTACTGATAACTAGAGATACGGGAAAATCGCAATTGCGATAAATGCGAATTTTACTTTTTCTCGTTTTTTTTCAACTACCTGGTAACTAATATGACTATGTATACCCAGAATTTGCAAAACTGAATGTGCGACAAAGTGCGATAACTAAGGGTTCTTGCGAATTATTCCCATAAATGCGAAAAGTGCCGAATTGACCGATTAATGTTGAATATTATGTTTTATTACATTTTTGTGCTGCAACTTGGAAATTTGCGAGTTCTCAGCAATGAAAACATCAGCTAAATAATCGATATTTACAAGTAATAATCGATATGTACGAACATCGATTATTGTCGTGAAAACAATCGATTACGGTAAAATATCAATTTGAAAATTGCTGCAGTTATTACCGCATAATATCCACTGTTTATCGCCAGTAAAACGATGTTTTTGGAGAAATTATTTCGTAGTTTCATTTGTGCTAATAAAAGGAACATTCCAATCCTTTGTGCCGATTCTTTTTAGAAATTAGAGCAATAAGGTTATGTTTATATAGGTTTATATCGCGCCGGCCCTCATTTCTTGTATTTGACCATTATAATTAAAACTGTAAAGTACGTATCGTGATATGAATAGACAATGTTTGTTAGGCGTTCTCTTTGCTTTGGGGAATGTTGTATAATATGATGAAAGTATTCTCTACAATGTGTGAGTTATAGGTTATGTTACATGTCGTCCGGCGATTTCTCCGTGAATTCGGATACTGTTTTACAGATTGTCAATCAAGAGTCGCAAAAAGGTATATCAGTAATTGCGTGTTTGCATATTCTGTTTAACTTAAGAAAACCTTTGAGACTGATAAGATGTGATCATTTAAATCTTTGGAGTAGATATGAAAGGTGCACAATAAAGTTCACAGGACTGTCAGCATTCGTCTATACAAGTTGCATTGGCAGCAGTGTTAAGTCTCCTGTTGTGTGTGTGGGTTCTATTTTTACTAAGCGAGTGTTAGAAGTATTAAAATCTCAATATCAGTATTAAAGAAATGTAGAAACTTGACACCATCATTTTTTAGAAATGTGAGATCTCTGAAAATGAAGGCATCAGCCTGGCTAATTGGCAAGATTGAGCTCAAGTGCTGTCAGTTGGTTGTATGACTTGGGACGAGGGTACCTAAGCTATGCTCAAAAGATCCAAAGGTCATGTTCTCATTATGCAATCAACAATATCAGGTGTTGTGCAGCAACTCAAATAAAGGGCCGGCGGAGAGTTGTATTAGTTCACTGATACCAAGGTGCCAATTGTTAGAATAAAGCGAGCTGTGGTCAGGCGACAATGCTTGTCTTATGAAGTTTACCGTGTGGCAGGTGGAATTACGACAATACCGGGCTCTCCTGGACTCGGTGGACGAATTGGTTCAAATTCTGTGGATGTCTATGAAATCCTTTTGTGTGGTTTTCCTACTAACTCCTTGCCAAGTTCCATTCATTTCTTTTAATAACTTATCTTATGTGGTTGGATTCAAGAAGTGCCATTTGACCATTAAACCACCGGCAAA
Organism: Meconema thalassinum; assembly: GCA_946902985.2. Taxonomy (NCBI): domain Eukaryota; kingdom Metazoa; phylum Arthropoda; class Insecta; order Orthoptera; family Tettigoniidae; genus Meconema; species Meconema thalassinum. The sequence goes on along the minus strand of OX336396.1, from coordinate 295,803,629 downwards.
TAGAAATTCAATGCCCCTCATCCAAGGCCCTTATTGAAAAGGAAATAATGAGGGAGTAAACGTACATTTTATTATTTAGTTAATTATCCATTGTATGGTATTTACCTAAAGTTAAGTAAATGTATGATTCACATTATTATACACTGGCATGAAGTATAACATAAATTTCTCGCCAAATCAATACTTTTTACTTACTTAAAAATTCTATAGGTACATGTTTCGAAAACTCACAATGTTTTCTTCCTCAGCCCACTTATTGGTGTTAAACATCATAAAACATCGATAACCTCACTAAATAACAAAAACACAGTTCACATTTCTTCTCTTGTTCTTCCTTTGTTAGGCCTGTGTCATTCGACACATTAATGTCACTCATGGAATAAACACTTTTAGTTGAAGTAATGAATATTGACACATTTACTCATTGCTAGTTTCAACGTGGGTTGCTGAAATGCACACAAGTGTCTTATAACCTTGCCAAAAGCGGAGAAAACAACTAACCAGCACCCAGGAAGGTAATTGGGTGTGGCGTCATGAAAATAAATCGAGTCAGGAATATATGTTGGAATTAAACTATTGCGGTGGGGGTTGAGGAGGTGGTTTGCGTTTTTTATTATTATTTAAATAATCTGCTAATAAATCTAACAATTCATTCGTTTCAAAATTAACCTCGTTTAGATTATTGCATTCCTTTGACCTCTGATAAGTAATTATATGAATATTTTCCAAAATATTCATATAGCTGCCCTTCGATGCGTAATCTAAAATTTTGACGTCATTATTTATGTCCGAGAACTTATGTCCTGTTTCTTCCATGTGTACCGCCATGGCTGAAAACTTCCTGTGTTTTGTGGCCGAAACATGCTCAGCATAACGAGTACGTATGCTCCTACCCGTCTGTCCCGCGTAATTTGAATTTCAAAAATTACATCTGAGCTCATAAACTCCCGATTTTAAATGTTTATCACTACTGTTGACTTTATTGGAGTTGAAAAATTTTTTGAAATTAGAATTATTGGTTTTAAAGGCGACGTTCATATTGTGTTTCTTTAGGATGTTGGTTACTGTGTAAATGCTTCGATTTACGTAGGTGAAGGTGGCAAGTGCTTTCTTTGTTGTGTCCTCTCTAACTAATTTTGTTAAGGGTCTCTTTTTCAACTTGTAAATTAATCTGCTGACATAATTGTGGTTGTAACCATTGAGTTTAGCTATTTGATATATAATGTCAATTTCTTGCTTCCGGTCATGATCAGAGGAAGGGATTCTTAACGCTCTATTAATGAGGCTTATGAACGTTGCATTCTTGTGTCCGCCCGGATGGTTAGAATCCTGCCGTATAACTGTACTTGTTTGCGATGGTTTTCTGTAAACTTTATAATGCAGACGATTGTCTTTTTTAATCACAGTTATATCCAGATAATTGATTTTATTATCGACTTCTGAATCTAAAGTAAATTTAATATTGCTGTCAATTATGTTCAAATAATCCAATATTTGCTCTATCGCTTGAACTTGGTTATTGATAATGATGAAGATATCGTCTACATATCTTCCCCAGAAAACGATGCCACTAATTTGGTTAATAATTTTCTCATGTTCAATGTGGTCAAGGTAAATGTTGGCCAAGACACCCGATAATGGAGATCCCATTGCAAGGCCTTCGGATTGTTAATACATTTTCTTGTTGAACAAAAAAATGTTGTTGTCGGTGACAAAGGTTAAAATTGAAATAAATTCCTCGATTTCCACTTTAGATAATTCACTACTGTTTATTAATCTATCCTGAATGATCTTGATCGTTTTCTTGACCGGGATGTTAGTATACATGTCTTGAATGTCGATCGAATGCATAGTGTTATTCTCGTTTATTTTCAAGTCTATGGTTCTTTCACAGAAATGCATGGAGTTAACGAAAGAACAGTCGGCCTTGAGTTTGTAGTGTTTATTAAGAAACTGTTGGGCAAATTTCGCTAGTTTGTACGTTGGGCTATTCCTGAAGTTTACAATGGGCCTAATAGGGGTGCTAGGTTTATGAATTTTCGGAAGAGATCTCAAAGCGGGAATGCCGGGGTTCATGCTTATTAGCTTATCTGCTTGCTTTTCATCTAAGATAAAAATAGTGTTCTTCAAAAGTTGTTTCAAACGTTTCTGAATGACGTTGGTAGGGTCCTTTTTGACTTCTGTGAAATTGCCAGAATTAAGAAACTCGATTGTTTTATTGACGTAATCGTCTTCGCTCATTAATACTGTTGTGTTGCCTTTATCTGCTAGGTTATAATAATGTTGTTGTCATTGATTTTGGTGATGAGACTTTTGAACTTGTTGTTTAAATCTCAACATATATTGATCTTTTTCTTGCTTGAATTAATTATCTTCTTAATTTTCTTATTAGTTTCAAACCTAACGGCATTTTGTTCTTCAATGGGCAGTTTCCTAATGGCTGTTTCAGCTTCGGCTACTAGGACGGTTAGATCGTTTTTATTTAGCTTTTGCTCCCAGTTGTGTTTGGGACCCTTTTGGAGAATCTCTAGATCGCTCTGGTGGAAATTGACATTAGTTAAGTTTATAACTGGGCTTCGGAAAATATGGCAATTGTTCACATCAGGTGCGTTTGGTTACTGGGCATTTTCTGCGAGTTGACTCAATAAAAGAATTTATTGTTTAATGTATTGACCTTTTTTATAACGCAAGAGTGCGTTATATGACTCACGATTATTTGGTAGTTATCCCATTCTTTCTTATCTATAGAATTAGCTGCCTCTATGTGGGCGCGGTATAAGGCATTACTGATGTAGTTCTTTTTCATGAAAAGAAACTTTATTTCACGACTAAGAATTTTGTTGTTCACCAAGAATTGTGTATGTCTTTCGTATGGGTTGGAATGCCCTTTTCTTTGGTAGCCCTTAAGATGTTGAGGAATTAATTTGTGTTTCTTGCTTTTCTTAAGAAAATCGATGTCCTTAATGACGTTAGCCAATTTCACTTTCAGATCTTTGTATTTGTATTTTAACCTGTTGGCCTGGCTAGCCTTATACTTAATTGCACTCATTCCAGGTTCCGTATTGACCATGTTAACATGAAGTATAACATAAATTTCTCGCCAAATCAATACTTTTTACTTACTTAAAAATTCTATAGGTACATGTTTCGAAAACTCACAATGTTTTCTTCCTCAGCCCACTTATTGGTGTTAAACATCATAAAACATCGATAACCTCACTAAATAACAAAAACACAGTTCACATTTCTTCTCTTGTTCTTCCTTTGTTAGGCCTGTGTCATTCGACACATTAATGTCACTCACGGAATAAACACTTTTAGTTGAAGTAATGAATATTGACACATTTACTCATTGCTAGTTTCAACGTGGGTTGCTGAAATGCACACAAGTGTCGTATAACCTTGCCAAAAGCGGAGAAAACAACTAACCAGCACCCAGGAAGGTAATTGGGTGTGGCGTCATGAAAATAAATCGAGTCAGGAATGTATGTTGGAATTAAACTATTGCGGTGGGGGTTGAGGAGGTGGTTTGCGTTTTTTATTATTATTTAAATAATCTGCTAATAAATCTAACAATTCATTCGTTTCAAAATTAACCTCGTTTAAATTATTGCATTCCTTTGACCTCTGATAAGTAATGATATGAATATTTTCCAAAATATTCATATAGCTGCCCTTCGATGCGTAATGTAAAATTTTGACGTCATTATTTATGTCCGTGAACTTATGTCCTGTTTCTTCCATGTGTACCGCCATGGCTGAAAACTTCCTGTGTTTTGTGGCCGAAACATGCTCAGCATAACGAGTACGTATGCTCCTACCCGTCTGTCCCGCGTAATTTGAATTTCAAAAATTACATCTGAGCTCATAAACTCCCGATTTTAAATGTTTATCACTACTGTTGACTTTATTGGAGTTGAAAAATTTTTTGAAATTAGAATTATTGGTTTTAAAGGCGACGTTCATATTGTGTTTCTTTAGGATGTTGGTTACTGTGTAAATGCTTCGATTTACGTAGGTGAAGTGGGCTGAGGAAGAAAACATTGTGTGTTTTCGAAACATGTACCTATAGAATTTTTAAGTAAGTAAAAAGTATTGATTTGGCGAGAAATTTATGTTATACTTCATGTTAACATGGTCAATACGGAACCTGGAATGAGTGCAATTAAGTATAAGGCTAGCCAGGCCAACAGGTTAAAATACAAATACAAAGATCTGAAAGTTAAATTGGCTAACGTCATTAAGGACATCGATTTTCTTAAGAAATGCAAGAAACACAAATTAATTCCTCAACATCTTAAGGGCTACCAAAGAAAAGGGCATTCCAACCCATACGAAAGACATACACAATTCTTGGTGAACAACAAAATTCTTAGTCGTGAAATAAAGTTTCTTTTCATGAAAAAGAACTACATCAGTAATGCCTTATACCGCGCCCACATAGAGGCAGCTAATTCTATAGATAAGAAAGAATGGGATAACTACCAAATAATCGTGAGTCATATAACGCACTCTTGCGTTATAAAAAAGGTCAATACTTTAAACAATAAATTCTTTTATTTAGTCAACTCGCAGAAAATGCCCAGTAACCAAAACGCACCTGATGTGAACAATTGCCATATTTTCCAAAGCCCAGTTATAAACTTAACTAATGTCAGTTTCCACCAGAGCGATCTAGAGATTCTCCAAAAGGGTCCCAAACACAACTGGGAGCAAAAGCTAAATAAAAACGATCTAACCGTCCTAGTAGCCGAAGCTGAAACAGCCATTAGGAAACTGCCCATTGAAGAACAAAATGCCGTTAGGTTTGAAACTAATAAGAAAATTAAGAAGATAATTAATTCAAGCAAGAAAAAGATCAATATATGTTGCGATTTAAACAAAAAGTTCAAAAGTCTCATCACCAAAATCAATGACAACAACATTATTATAACCAAAGCAGATAAAGGCAACACAACAGTATTAATGAGCGAAGACGATTACCTCAATAAAACAATCGAGTTTCTTAATTCTGGCAATTTCACAGAAGTCAAAAAGGACCCTACCAACGTCATTCAGAAACGTTTGAAACAACTTTTGAAGAACACTATTTTTATCTTAGATGAAAAGCAAGCAGATAAGCTAATAAGCATGAACCCCGGCATTCCCGCTTTGAGATCTCTTCCGAAAATTCATAAACCTAGCACCCCTATTAGGCCTATTGTAAACTTCAGGAATAGCCCAACGTACAAACTAGCGAAATTTGCCCAACAGTTTCTTAATAAACACTACAAACTCAAGGCCGACTGTTCTTTCGTTAACTCCATGCATTTCTGTGAAAGAACCATAGACTTGAAAATAAACGAGAATAACACTATGCATTCGATCGACATTAAAGACATGTATACTAACATCCCGGTCAAGAAAACGATCAAGATCATTCAGGATAGATTAATTAACAGTAGTGAATTATCTAAAGTGGAAATCGAGGAATTTATTTCAATTTTAACCTTTGTCACCGTGTATAAACAATCCGAAGGCCTTGCAATGGGATCTCCATTATCGGGTGTCTTGGCCAACATTTACCTTGACCACATTGAACATGAGAAAATTATTAACCAAATTAGTGGCATCGTTTTCTGGGGAAGATATGTAGACGATATCTTCATCATTATCAATAACCAAGTTCAAGCGATAGAGCAAATATTGGATGATTTGAACATAATTGACAGCAATATTAAATTTACTTTAGATTCAGAAGTCGATAATAAAATCAATTATCTGGTTATAACTGTGATTAAAAAAGACAATCGTCTGCATTATAAAGTTTACAGAAAACCATCGCAAACGAATACAGTTATACGGCAGGATTCTAACCATCCGGGCGGACACAAGAATGCA